>JAZKJV010009182.1:0-1200000 GCA_037367405.1 Ottelia alismoides
TTAAGAGAGATAAAAATTGAAATGTGATAAGGAAAAAATTAACTAATTTTTTTGAATTTCATCACTTTATTTATTTGAATAAAAGATGTATTTTTTTATTTTTTATGGTGGTTAATTAAGAATAGCAACTATATACATATACTATATACATATGGTACATTATATACATAGTTAAATAAGGAAATTAGATTTTTTTTCTGTTTTAAATTTTTTATTTTTATTTTTATTTTAAATAATTAGTAAAAATATTTACATATATTTACAAAATACAATATGTACAAATACATGGGAAAATTACACAAACCACCGCAGAAAATCAACTTTTCACTCGTAACTCCAAAATTATGAAATCACATCCATTTTAAAGATAATTTTTATTTAAAATACAATGGAAGTGAATTTGGTTCAATTTGAGTTCATATGAAGCCGGCATTGATCATTCAATTATTGCTTAGTGGCTTTTTCCAAGTGTGGTTGCTTTTATTCTGTACATGATTTGATTGTGCAATTATTTTTATTAATTAGGAAACATTTTTATTTACAACTTTTGTTTGAAAATTATTGATTTGAAGTCAATTAAGGTGCAAATAAAATAGTGCAGTATACAAATATACAGAACACACATTTTTTGGATTTTCTGAATAAGGACCCTATCTCCCCCTACTTTAATCCTGGTCGATCAGGTCAAGTCTTGACCTTCTCGGGATTCGGGTCGGCCTGTATCTATTACATATATACAGTCTTCCTCTTTCTTTTTTATTTTATTTCTTTAATTTTCCTTTATTTATTTATTTATTTTAGGTTAAAATAATATACAAATATACAAATATTTACACACAGATGCAAGTTAGTAAGAGCATAGAGTTAGTATTATATACATGTGTTTTATAAGGGGATTTTTAAGCTAAAATAAATGAATAAATATGACGAATCACAGATTCATTAGGTACACCACCATCTGAGTATCTGGTGAAGGTGGTGGTGGCAACTGCTACTGTTGGGGTGGTGCATAGATCTGATGGTTTAGAACAGAAAGGCATGATGTGCGGTCATATCTGACCTGGATTTGATCTAAGCACTGCTATTTGGGTATGCTCGTACGACTCAGATCAGATCTGAGCGCATGGTCTCCTCATCTTACAGACATGAAGGGTGTTGGAGAACATGAAGAAGGTGGTGCCGACTTAGCTTCGATCAGGGATATCTCGTGCTACAGGGGTCAGATCAATTGGCTAAGAGGTCCATCACCTCGCTGGAAGTGGTCCGCGTCAATGGGGGGGGGAGGGGTTCCGATGGCTCGTGTTGGACATGCGAGCCAACGACAAGCCATTATGCAATAAATGTTATTGCAAATATCATTCCTAATCTCAATGAATAATAACTAATTTGCATAACAAGTCCCTTAGTACAATTAGGGGTTATGTATCATGGCCATCTTAATGATCATACAGCTGTTGATTCAATTGTTGAATCATAGAGCCTGTTGTTGGTTGAATATCTAAAGAGTTAGATTGAGGACTCATCAAGCATCGTCAAATGTTTATTAAGATATGATCTCTAACTTGAGTAGGAGATGGCAATCCTTTCGCTTTTGGCTGATATCTTACCGACCTCTTGATGCATGTCCTCTGCATAGGAGTAGGAGATTCGGAGGTGTCAGATTAAGTTAGGTCAAAGAGTTGACTTAACGAGATCGAGATAACCAAAGCTGTCACGATATAAGCACACATCCTCTGACCGGAGACATATGTGTTACTATAAGTCTGAGTATGTACATTTGGTTGACCGATAGGTTGATGGCCTAATCAAGGTCTATACACCGGCGTGTTGGTGTGCATACAAGGGCATATGAGCATTACGATCTCTCAAAGGGATCATACAGGTTCATTTACTAAATCGGAAGTCATGAGCTCACTCATGAGATATTGGGGAATCAAATTCCGTGCACGGCCATCTTACTTTGGAAGCTTGACTGAATTTGTAGGTTTGATATATGCTTTTTGGAAAGTATATGATCAATACCTGGGTATGATATTTGCTTTTGGAAAGTATATGATCGATACCGACTCCCGTCAAATGAGAAACTTAATGATTAAACCCTTAAGGAAACATCCTAAATTGATCTAAAACTTCAGGTTTATTCTAGGTCTTCCAGTATGCAAGATGTACATGTATTAGAAATACTTGAGGGTGATGTGATCATAAACGATTGTATAACCATGATGCTTCCATTCCTAGGGAGTGATGAAACGGGTTTGTATTTTAGTGACTCCTCTCAATAGAGAAGTAATCTGATCTTGGTCCAAATGTTGGACAGTGATATTAATGTGATTCAGATGCAATGAAAGATTAGATTTACGATTTTGATTTAATCAAATATCTATGGGAGGTCTGCAAGATCTAGATTTGAGATATGATCTCAATATCCAAGTCACTGAGAGTTATCGAAGATAAATTAAATGTGATTTATTTATCAAAAAAACGTGAATAAATGTGAAGGTGATTCATATTATTTGGGCACGTGAGAATGGAGATCAAAGATAGTTAAATGTGATTTTATTATCATTGATATGGATAATGTGGATAGCATTATCCATATTAATCATATCTATTGTGAGTGTGATTTATAAATATAATTGAGAGAGCTATTTGTAAATAACCTTTACAATTTAAATGTTAATGTGTATTAGATTCACATTGGACAATTAATTGAAAATGTAATTTACAATTTATTTTGGGTTGTGAATGTGATTCACAAATTTCCAATGGAGTGATTGCATTATTCACAAAATAATTATGAATTATTTTTGTGAAATAATTTACAACAAATGTTGTTGTAAGTATTGGAGATTTTCATGGGATAATGCAATCTCATGGACTATGAGGAGATAGCTACCTTCCTTAAAGGAAGGGTGGACAACCACCAAGTCCTATTAGGAATGCGTGGCCGTCCCCCCTATTTATGGAAGGAGGCTAGCTTCCTTTCGATTATCTCCATGGATAATTGATTTAATTGAAATAATTTATACTGATTATTATTCAATATATATTAAATTAAATTAATTGTGGTTTTGTTTTTACAACAGAATCATGTCCATTGAAAGAAACACAAATCAATGTGAACCATTGGATTTGTGTTGTCCATGGATTGGGATCCATGGACTCCCAAAAAATTATATAAGAAGAGGCAACCCTAGTTTTTCTTTAGAGAATGGAAAATGTGCTCTCTTCCTCTTTCTCTACACGTCAAGTCTCTCTCTCTCTCTCATTGTGGTCGTCCACCATGGAGCCCTAGAGAGAGTCGTCATCGCCGCCGCATCACTATTATGCTGCCGGATAATTTGCTCGTGGATCTAGGTCTCCTTCGGTGCACCTCGCACATGAAGAAGATTTCGGATCTCATGAGACAAGATCAGGAGATTCGTTGATTGGATCATCAACATGGAATGCGACGAGCACACATTTCATCAACGTGCTCGCAAGCATCTCCTCCATCGGATTGGACTTGAGACAGGAGATCTCTTCATTTAGAGACTTGATCGCAACCATGCTTCAAGAGGTAAACCTAATACTTGTTTGTGGTTTAGATGAAGTGATCCGAGAAGTGTTCTTGGACCATGTGGTTATCGTTCAAAATTTTTTAAATTTTGCTATCGCGAGCAACTCATATGACCAGTCGCTCTCGATCGCATATGATGCGATTACCATGCTTCCATGATGTGCTTAAGGATCTTCTCATATCCTTAGCTTGAAGGGAGGATGGATGAAGATCTAGAGCTCGAGGTTCCTGGAGAAGCTCCGCCAGTGAAGTTGAGAGTTGATGCAGCTCCCTCACGCGCACCTGGACCTGCAAAGGGACACTAAGCTCGGAGGCGAAACTCTGGCTAACGTTATTCGAATGAAACAACATAAAGAAGCAACAGGGGATGGATTTGACCTCCGACGAATATGAAGGAAGGAGTTCTAGACCTAATCCTACTCTGATGAGAAAGGATTAGGGTCATCAGGGTGCGATACGAGATGGAGGGTGATACAGCGGAGAGATCAGAGCGGCTGGATGTGGGAGACGGAGCTCCGACCGGTGGGTCAGAGTAGCGATGGAGGATGACGGTGGTGATGGACAAAATAGAAACAACAGTGAAAACAAAGAAGCTAAAGGCTACTTGATGATCGGAGATGAGAGGGCAAAGAACGATGAAGTGGTCGGTGGGGTATTTGCCTCGACTAGGCTGCGGAAGGCCAAGGAGGCTGAACACGACGGAGAGCTCTGGAAACGTAGCTGGTTCGACTAAACCAGCACCAAGCCGTGCTCCAAAAGGATCCTTCAGAGTCCTGTCACTACCCTAGAGATGTAGATGGAGAGAGAGAGAGAGGCGCGGGGAGCGAACTAGGGTGCGGTGGAGTTGGAAGAGATAATTTATAGGGTTCCCAGGGTTCTGCAAAGATCGAGAGGAATCGTGCGACGCGAGGTGGATTCAGACCCTCTTAGGTATATTTGAGGGTCGTAGATCTTCAAGGAATACATGGGTCCTCAATCCAAGAAAGGAGGTTATTAGACCTGGGTTGGAAAATGTGTAGAAATTGGGTTAATCGAACATTTGCCCTGGTCAGACATGGGAGAGGGAAGGTTGACCTGGGTTAACAGACCCGAGTTTACTAATTAGAAAATAGGATTTACAAAAATAAAAGGAAAATCAATTAAAAATAACAAATGATTTTAAAATAAAAGTTATAAAAATGGAAAATATTAGTTATTTTACAATTTTTTGTGATTTTTAGTAATTTTTAGCAATATTATAATGTATATAGTATATGTTAGTATGTATAGGCACAATACCTATATATTATATACACACATTTTTGTTTTGTTATTTTTATATAAATACATTAAATTCTATATTTTATTTATTTAAAAAATTAAAGTATATAAAAAATATTTTTATTGGATTTTTACAAGTTAGGTGTTAATAAATTAGTATTATATACAACATATATACATTTGATGCTATTGTACAATGAAGACTTGGCTTTATTTTTATTTTATTTTGAAATTTATGAACTTTATTTTAATTTTATTTAATCATTAGAAATATATACAAGTGTTTTAAAATACAATATATATATACAATTTATACACAAAATAAATAAATGGATACATAGATACATGTATAGATACTGTACAACTATGCACAATTTACAAATTTTTATTATTTAAAACACATTGTTATTTACAAGTTTTATTAAGGAAATAAATCAATTTGAGATCTTTTTATTAACGATATATATATATAATAAATAGGGGATGATATGTACACTGAATATTTTTGGAAATTTTGTGTTTGAATAAATAAGGACCCTATCTCTCCCTACTTTATTCCTTGTCGATCAGGTCAATACTCAAACTTCTCTCAGGGTTCGTGTTAGTATGTACTTATTACATAATTACGACCTTCTTTTTATTTTCTTTCCTTTTCTTTCTTCTTTATTATTTTATTTTGAATATATAAGGGCTAATTATGCAATATTAATAAAAGCATGCACAATGCTAATTTATTGGATTTAATACACACACACACACACACACACACACACATATATATATATATATATATATATATATACATGTGTTTTGCTAATGAATTTGTCTAAAATAAAAGAATAAAGATAATGAATTATGGATTCATCAATCGCTGAGTCGTCAGCACTTGTTTTCCTGGGGGTACACCGGGGTGGGTCTCTTTTGGGTATCTATCATACCTTCAACACTCAGATTTGTATCACTATACAATGCAGGGCCCTTTTGGGTGCTAGCCCGACTCATAAAATCCTAGGATGGTGGTCTAAGTGGACATATTAAAAGGTTGGGAGCACTCGCCTTTGGTGGAATCTCTTTGAATTTGACTTTGTAGTGTGAGAGATTTTCAATAATAACTTTCTTTCTTTTCTCTCCTTTTTGTCCAGCTCCATTGCTTTACCAAGTTGACACACACTGATATATAATTTTTTATGTTTCATCACACCTTGGCACTTAGGTGAATATCAAGAGATAACACGAGAACTATGTTCTCATACTGGCTAAAGTTACTGACACTCAGGTTTCATGAAGCTTTCATCGATTTTATCCCATCCCCGAGTACTATAAAATCAGGTCCAGACTCAAACCCCTCATCCCAGTTCATTAGGTGAATCATCAATTCATGTCATCATAACTGCAATTGTGCAATGAGGTACTGATCATATTCTTTAAGGTAGAGACTAAGTATGCAATATAGAAACATATATTTCAAACTAGGAAATGTGAATAATCAAGTCAAATACCCTAATGATTAAGGCTGGTTAACTTTGAATTATAGGATCTCATAAACCAAGTGTTCTTGAACTTCAAACATCTTATGTGAATGTGCAAGTATCAGGGATATCTCCATCTCATTAGTTGTTTTTTTATTTTTTTTAATAAATTTTATTTGAAAAAGAGATTTGTTGGTTTTAAAATTTTTAAAAAAGGATTTTTGATTTGATTTTTTGTTTTTTATTTTAAAGGAAGATATTTTTTTGAAAAGTATGTTAATGTTTTTGTTTTCAAAAAGTTTTTTCGAAAAAGTTTAGATTTATTTACAAAAACAGATAGTCTCATTTATGCCCTCATTTTTGAAAGAATTTTGAATAGATTTTCCAAACCATGTCACATAATATATAGATTTTAAAAACATTTTTAAAAGGTTTTCACAATAATTAAAATCCCATTTGTCAAATCATTGTCAAACATTTTTCCAAACAACATCACATAGTAAGAATATTTTCAAAGCATTCACAAATATTTTTACACAAATTAGTTCAAAAGATACTTTTCCCTAGTCCCAAAAAGTTTAAAAAATTTGAAAATATGAGTTATGGCAAAAGTATATATGAAATATATACAGTATACCCCTATACTTAGCTTGTGCTACGTCCTCATAGCACTAAGTGATATGAAACTATAGATCATGCTTAATACAAAAGGATATAGGGGAACTAACTCGGATCTCCCCCTATAGTCAGGTTAAAAATAACCCAAGTATAAGAAAAGGACCAAGAAGAGGGATCAATGAGTGAAGAATATAAAGGAACGATGATGACAAGGATGTACGGAAAAGAGCAGAGGTTCCGCCTATACGTAGGCTTAAATATCCAAAGCATGAGTGAGTATCAATAAAGAGGGAACCTAGGCTCTAAAAGAATGAACAAATCAAGCGTGTGTTAGTAGAAAAGAATGAGTAAATCTTCTTGCTGTTGAATCTTGATTCTGCATCTTCATGAAGAATGGTCAATGAATTTGCTCTACATGAAGTGGATGACCTCAACTTGGACCAACTGCTCTTTAGAACCTACAAAGTGATTCAACAGTTGTCCATTAACTGGAAAGAAATGTGCACCATCTATGAGATCTACTATCTCCACACTTCCATTGTCGTGCACTTCCGTAACAATGTAGGAACCGTCCATTTAGATTTGAGCTTCCCATGTAAAATCTTCAACATGGCGTTAAACAACTACAACTTTTGTCCAAGGACAAAGTTCTTGCTCATAATGTGCCGATCATGCCGCTTCTAATCGTGTCTTTATAAATCAAGCCGTTGCCATACACCCGATTTCTGATCTCTATGAGCTCGTTCAAGTTAAAGTCACAGTACAATTTCTCTAGGTGAAAACTCCAATTCACTTTCCTGATTACCCATTTTGATTTGTTAATTAACTCTATGGGAAAATGGCACGACTTGCCATAGATCATCTAGAAAGGTGAAGTAACCGAGTGGGGTCTTGTAGGCTGTCCTATAGGCCCACAGAACCTGGTCCAAGAGCAGGGACTAGTTCTTCCTATCAGGACGAACCAACTTCTGAAGAATGCTCTTCACCTCTCGATTCGAAACCTCTGCCATTCTGTTAGGATGTGGATGGTAAGGACTAGCTACTCTACACATGAATCCAAAGTCCTTAACTAATGATCTGACATTAGTTCACAAAGTGGATACCCCCATGAGATATCTAAACCTTGGGAACCATGAACCTTGCAATGATGTGGTCTTTCACAAACTTACAAACAATTTTTCTGTCTGCGGCTTGGGTTGGGATAGCCTCCAATAGACAAGTAGTCAACCTCCAACAAGATGTACTCATGTCCATGACTGTTGGGAAAGGGACCCATAAGATCTAAGCCCCATGCATCTAAAACATCACAGAAAATCACCGTCTGCATGGGCATCTCATCTCTGTATCCAACAATCCATCCCATTCTTTGACAGATCAGGCATGACCGTACGAAATCAAAGGCATCTCTAAACAAGGCCGGCCAATAAAATCCACATTGGAGTACCTTGTGCGTGGTTCTCTTTCTCGAATGGTGTCCTCTATACTCAAGTGAATGACATTGTGTGAGGACACTTTGATATTCCTCTTGTGGAATACATCTTCTCCAGACACAATCCGACCCAAAAAGGAACAGATCCTCCCAGTGGTACCTCCTCAAATCCAACTTCAGACTGGGAACTTGCTTGGATACAAGGAAGTTCACAATGTTGGCATACCATGGGAGTAAGTCAGTAGCACATATTGACTCGTCTAGGAAGGTCTCTCTGATCTGCTCAAATTCAGGGGAATTCAATTCAAATTCAGGATAAATGATCAGCTACTACAATTTTCACTCCAGGTTTATCCTTAATCACCAAATCAAACTTATAGAGTAGTAAAATCCACCTAAGAAGACACGACTTTGCATCCTTCTTTTCCATTAAGTACCAAATGGTTGTGTGTTCTGTGAAAATTATCACCTTGGAGCCCAAAACATAATATCTAAACTTTTTGAGGGCCCATACTACCACAAGCATTTCCTTTTCAGTCACCATATAATTCTTCTTTGTAGGATCTAAAACTATGCTTGCATATGTATAGCATACAGAATCCCATCTCGCCTCTTTCCTTACACAACTTCTATAGCGAAATCTGAAGCATTGGTCATGATCTTGAAGGGAAGAGACCGGTCAGGAGCTTGTAGGATTAGCGAGTCACAAATCTTCCTCTTTAAAAGCTCAAAGGCATCTAGACACTTGTGATCTACAATGAAATCTATGTCTTTTCCCAAGAGCTAGCTTAGTTAACTGGCGAATGATCTTTGAAAAATCCTTAATAAGTCTCTTATAGAATCTAGCATGCCCTAAGAAATACCTCACTAACTTCACGTTGGTTGACGGATCGAGTTGCCTAATCATATCCACCTTGGCAGGGTCCACCTCCATTCCCTTATTGGAGATGACGTACCCTAACACAATACCTCCATCACCATGAAATGGCTTTTTTTCCCAAGAGAGGACTCGATTCACCTCTCTACAACTCTTGAGGACTCGATCCAAGTGCGCTAGACATGTATCAATGGAATCACCATGGATCATGAAGTCATCCATGAAATCCTCCGGGAAATCTCCCACCATCTTGGCAAATACACCTCTGGGCATTACAGAACCCAAATGGCATGCGCCTGAATGTGTAAGTGCCGAATGGACTTGTGAACGTGGTATTTTCCTGGTCGTTAGGAGCGATGGCTACCTGATTGTTGCCTGCGTACCTATTAAAGAAAATAAAAGAACAATTTCCATGCTAGTCTCTCCATAATCTGATCAATGAATGGCAAGGGAAAGTGGTCTTTCTTGGTTACAACATTTAGTGCTTGTAGTCGATGAAGACGCGTCGCGATGTGGGTACTCGTGTTGCAATCTCAACCCCTTCCTCATTGATGACCATCTGAATTTTCGGGTTCTTTAGGACAACATGTAGCGGGGCCACCCACTTGGAATCAGAAATGTGGTATATAAATCCTACTTTACACCATTTCTCAATCTCATTCTTAATTTCTTCCCACATATCTGGGTTAAGTCTCCTCTGAAATTCATGGGAAGGTCTCACATTATCATCAACATATATGTGGTGTGAGCAGAGAGTGGGGTTAATCCCCATGAGATCCGACAATGTCTAGCCAATCACTTTACGGTTCTGCTCTAAGACATCAAAAAGCCTAGACTCCTTCTCTAAGGTAAGGTCAACACTAATGATTACATGATATCTCTCCTTAGGTCCGGTAAGAAAGGAATACTTCAGTGTATGAGGGAGCAGCTTCAGCTCTAGAAATATTGTGTCATTAATCAAATCTGGCTGAATCGCATCTACATCTCGCTGAGGCTATATGGATATGGATCTATCTCTCCGGTACTCGCACCAACTCTATTGTACAAGGAGTCAAATCACCAAAGAAAAACGGTAATTAGAACAAAGTTGCGTTCGACTCATCATCTATGACCCTTTACTATTCCGAAGGAGGTGGAACTGACATATCCAAAGGGATCTCTAAGTCATCAAAGAAATAGGGGATGCATCTCTCAAGATATCAGACAACACCTGACAAACTGCATCGTGCACTAAATACTCTTTAGATGAGAGGGTCTTGCTCTACTTTGTTGGGGCCTGTCTCCAAGTTCAAACTGTGCTAATCATATTACAATCTGCCTCTGAAGATGAGTACTCTATGGTGGTCTCAGAATTAGGGTCTCTGTCACTTTCACTTCTCTGCCAGGAGAATGGAATCATTCTTGTTTAATAATCAAATACTGCACCGACAATCCTTAGGAATGGCTGCCCAAGAATGATCAAAGATTCTCTCCAATGATTAGGGATTTCTATGACAAGGACCGTGAAATCCACCTTCTAGTATTGTCCCTCAATCGAGATAACCACATTCTTCACTTCTCCCTTAGGTCTCTTCATTGACTTATCTACGAATTGGAGTAATGCTTGTGATATTTGAAGTGACCCTAATTCCAATTTCTCATAAAGTACTAAGTTCATAAGGTTGATAGAAGAACCGTTATCTAGGAGAGTACGTGCAAACACAATGCCAATGATATGACTCTCCACGTAGTGAGCACCCATGTCTCTTTTTACTTAGTAGTTTCTGATTCTTAAGACAGTAGGTCATGGCTACTGATAAGACACGAGTCTTTACATATTGATATGGTTTCTTCCTGCTAGCCCTAGCAGGTGTGCATCTCACCTCTAGATACTTCTGAAATGTAGGATTGTTAGCCACATAATTCTCAAATGGAACTTCAACAATGATGTTTTCCTTGCAAAATCGTGCCACGCCTGGGTCATCCTTCTGAATATTTTTGATGTGCTTTCCTACCATAAGAGCACGGGGGCATGGGATAGAGGTAATTGTCATAGAGGAAGAATCAAAATCGAAAACATAATTCATTGTATTACAAGAAACATACTTCTTCAAAGATGAATTGTTTTTATACAACTTGGAATTAGAAATAAAGCCGTCTACAAACAGAACATAGAATAACTATTATCGGTGGATTCTCCACAGTTGGAGGTGCAAGGTCCTCCATAGACTCAAAAGTGTGTCCAAGTTTTTGTGATCCTCATGTTCTCATCCTCCTCTCTGTCTCTTGAGCAAGTAACCTCGTATGCTACTGAGAGGTCTGCTGTTGAATGTGATGCCTCTCCTCCTCGTCCCATGATTTTTCCTCAAGTTGACCTCTATAGGTGACCCTCTCCATGTCTCTTGCCTGGTCAGGTATGACCACGATCCTTCCACTCTTGAGTGAAATATGATAAGCATCATTACACGAAAGAATCTCATGCTCATATCTAAGAGTGTCAGAGTAGTATACCTGACCCATGTGTTGTTGTGACTGAGACTTGTTCAGGTTATTGGGGGTAGCCTGAACTTGGGTGGGAATGGAGGTACGTGGAGCCGTCTGCTCGTCCTGCCATCGAGACAAGCGGTTGATTGATGAACATGTAAAATTGGAGGGATCCTTGCATCCGGTCTTGGAGGGTCTACGGTGTCTAACAAGTCAGGTCCGACAATCATTGTGTCGACAACTCTCTCGGCTTTAGATATCTACAACCACAGTGTTGCAATCAACAATTAACACACACTAATGCTCAATCAATGAATTATGTCGAGTTAAAATTTATTATACTCCACGTAATGATATGCATAATATGCAAGCGTAGGGGTCGAACCACAAAGGAGCAACATGAATAGACCACAAAAATTGACTAAAAAGACAATAAATGTTTTTGTATTTTTATAGAGATCTTTGGTTTTTGTGGATTTTATGTATTTTTTGGATTTTTAATTTATAGATTTTTAGTTTTCTAATTTTTTAATTTTTATATTTTTTGATTTTTGAATCTTCTTTTTTAATATATGTAACATGTATATAAATATGAAATCATATTGCATATCTAAATCCATCTCTGTCTCAAAGTCCCCAGCTCATGGATATACCAAAACATTTTGAGTATGTGTTCCCTAACCGGAGTACCTTCCTGCATTTTGCAACAAAGCATTTCTTTAATAACATTATAATGTTGAGTGCAGTTCACATCGCCAAACATCTCCTTAAGATTCATTAAGATGTCCTGGGCATGGATATATAAGATAGATATATAACATATAAATATATAATGAATAGAAAAACAATCAGAAAATACACAATATACAGCCCTTTTTATTTTATTAAGGATTTTAAAATATATAGAGTACTTTTAATAATAATATAAGTATTTATAGCTATATATAATACATGCTAGTATTTATATAAATATTGCTATAAATACTCAAAATATGTAAAATAAATATTTTTGTGTTTTTATATTTTGTTCTGTTTTGGGATTTTTTTAATTTTTCTTATTTTTTTATATTTTCAATTGAATAAAAATGGGAAAACAGTGAACAATAATATAGTACCGAATTGTTTTAGAATTTAAAAATAGCTAAATAGCTCAAAATTTTCCAAAATTATTTTTAATATCTAGTATATAATATAAATAAGATACAAAAATAGAACATGGTATTTTTAGTTTTTTCAAGATTTTTTTAATAATTTTGATAAGAATTTTAGGGTTTTTTCTTCCATTTTTAGTGTTTTTCTTTTGAAATTTTTAAGGATTTTTGGTCTGAAATTTAAAAATACAATTATAAAGATAGCGTAATTTTTTTTGGATTTTTTCAAACATTTTTATAGTTTTATGTATTTTTAACGCAAACAAGAATAAATGCAATATTTTTGAATTTTTAAATATTGGAAAATGTCTTCAATTATCCTATAAATATATATATGTGATTTAACATATTGTCAAGCACTTAAAATAATTTTCCAATAAAGTTTCGATGTAAAATGATATTTTTAATACAAGAAATACAATAAATAGAAAAAAAACACTATTGGTAGGTATCTAATTGTAATTTAAAATAAATAAACATGCATTTCAGAACATAAAATAGAAGTATATGGCCTCTATGCAAAATTTCTTGAACTTTTAATTAATACAGTTCTGGTAGGGATATACTTGCAATTTCAAAAAAATGTCTAGGGCCTACTTGCAAACTAACACGAAAGTTTTTACACTTAATAAAAAAGTTCCTAGACTAAATATTAATAAAACCTGTAGGGGTCCCTTACAAAATGCCCACCCCTCACATGTATGTGCACATGAGGTGATGTGGCGAGGGACTTATATGCAATAAACAAAAGCTCAGCTTCAACTTACAAAATTTACAAAACTATTATAATTGCGAATAAAAGTTTCTGGACTTAATTAAAAATACAAAAGCTAGGGGATATGCTGCAAAATTACCCCTCTTGTGTGCGATCAAATGACTGTTGTCGTTCACTTATCCACATGATGCCTCTTGGTGGCTCGATGATGGTTCAATAATGATCGGTGGAGATTAGACCTAACTGGGCATCCAACGATGGAAGGCGATGAAGATCCAATGGCAGCTGGATGTTCTGGAGCGGGAACCAGATTCGATAGCAGAGAGGCATGGAGGAAGAACAAGGAAGAATGCCTGGAGCAACGAACTTTGATCCGGTCTCCTAGAATCTCCGGCCATCGGTGAGGCTTGCTAGTGGCTTAAAAGGAAGCTGGAAGGGACCTGTGGCTATTAGGCATGTTAGATAGGTCCTGGACTCATCGGTGGAGTCCTGGAGGGTCGAGGAATGCGGAGCAGCTTGGGGACCTCCAGCTTTGAAAAAATCGACCAAGATGGGGTCTTTAGAGTTCGAAACTTGCAGGGTTAGCTGTACCAAGAAAAATAGGAGGTTCGGGGATCAGATTTGTGGGGAGATGAACAGAGATGAAGTACGACAGTCTCCGACGAGAGACGGAGGTGAAGAATCTGATCTCTTGATCAAGGGGAAGACCAAGGGGAATAAAGGTGCCTGGGGTGTAGCTAAAGCAAAGGGGAAAATGATGGAGTCGAAAGGCAGGTCGGAGAGCAGGAGAAGCACAATGAAACGAGTGTCAGAGCTTGTTGAACATGCGATCCCACTACGAACCATGATGCAATAAATGTTATTGCAAATACCATTCACTGATATGAAATGAAGAACAACTAATTTGCATCATAGGTCCCTTAGTACTATTAGGGTTATGTACCGTAGCCACCTTAATGGTCATACATCTGTTGATTCAACTGTTAAATCATAGTGGCTGGTGCTTGGATGAATATCTAACGAGATAAATTGAGGACTCATCAAACACCGTCAAATGATTATTAAGAGATGATCTTCAACATGAGAAGGAGATGGCAATCCTTCCTCTAAAGGCTGATATCTAACCGACCTCTTATTGCAGGTTCTCTGCATAGGAATAGAGATTGGGAGGTGTCAGATTAGTTAGGTCAAAGAGTTGACTTAACGAGATTGAGATGACCAAAGACCTATGTCGCATACTATCACGACATAGGCACACATCCTCTGACCGGAGACAAAATGTGTTACTATATGTCTCGGTATGTATATTTGGCAGACAAAAAGGTTGATGACCTAATCAAGGTCTATATAGCGACGTGTTGGTGTGCATATAAGGGCATATGAGTAATACGATCTCTCAAAGGGATCATACCTGTTAATCTACTGAACCGAAAGACACAAGCTCACTCATGAGATATTAGGAAGAATCAAATTTCATGCACAGTCGTATAGCTTTGGAAGCTTGACTGAATTTGTCAGGTTTGATATATGCTTTTGGAAAGTATATGATCAATACGTGGGTATGATATATGCTTTTGGAAGGTATATGATCTATACCAACTCCCAATGATCAAATGAGAAACTTAATGATAAAACCCTGAAGGAGACACTCTAAAAGAGATCTAAACTTCAGGTTTAATCTGGGTCTTCCAGTATGCATGATGTACATGTATTATGAATACCTGAGGGTGATGTGATAATAAACGACTGTATAACATGATGCTTCCATTCCTAGGGAGTGATGAAACAGGTCTGGATTTTAGTGACTCCTCTCAGTAGAGAAGTGATATGATATTGGTCAAAATGTTGGATATTGATCTGAATGTGATTCAAATGCAATAGGAAGAGATCTACAAGTTCGATTTAATCAAACATCAATGGGAGGTCCCCGAGATCTAGATTTGACTTTTGATCTCAATATCCAAGTCACTATACGTGGAACAATACAACTACCCTGTCCTTATCTCCAAGTATCCGCGGAGAAAGCGCATTATCCTTGAAAGAGTTCAAGGATAATTTCATTATTGATATATTATCCGAGAAACAACAACAACAACAACAAAGCCTTTTCCCACAATTAAGCAGGGTCGACTACATGGATTCTTCGTCTCCATTCAGATCTATCTTGGGTCAATCCCGGGCTTATATCCACAAAACAAAGATCCCTTCGTATGGTCTCTTTCCAACACTTCTTGGACCATCCCCTCCCTCTCTTAGGCGGCTCAACATCCCAACACTCGCATCTCGTAACTGGTGCATCGGCTGATCTTCTTTGCAAATGACCAAACCATCTTAAGCGGTTTTCCCACATCTTATCCTCGATCGGAGAAACACCAACTTTCTTTCTGATTGCATCATTTCGAATCCGATCTATACGTGTGTGTCCACACATCCACCTTAGCATTTTCATTTCTGCTATAGCCATTCTCTGCACATGTCTATGGTTCACATGCCAACATTCAGATCCATAGAGCATAGCAGGTCTCACGACTAACTTTCCTTTAATTTTTAAAGGAATTTTCTTATCACAGAGAACAACAGAGGCTCCTCTCCACTTTAGCCAACCTGCATTTATTCTATTAGTAACATCTCCATCAATCTCCCCATCATGTTGCAAAATAGAACCCAGATATCTAAAAGAATCTCTCTTCCGAATGTTATCATCACCAATCTTTGCCTCAATTCCTTCACCATTGCTTCCATCAAAGGTGCACTCCATATATTCTGTCTTAGCCCTACTTATACGAAATCCTTTACTCTCCAACTCATGTCTCCAGACTTCAAGCTTCTCATTTACTCCATCTCTAGTCTCGTCAATCAATACAATATCATCAGCAAATAACATATACCAAGGTAACTCTTCCTGAATGTGACTTGTCAACTCGTCCATAATCAAAGTAAAAAGAAATGGCCTCAAAACTGAACCTCGATGTAAACCTTGATGTCAAAATAGCCAGTCTTCCCAAATGGGGTCCTTACACAAGATAAAGCCCTATCATACATGTCCTTTATGAGGTTAATGTATAGGACAAGCACTTGTCTCTTCTCAAAAACTCTCCACAATATCTCTCGTAGGACAGAATCATAAGCCTTCTCCAAATAAATAAAGATCATATGGAGGTTTTTCCTTTTAGCTCTATAAATCTCCATTGTTCTCCTCAGCAAATGGATGGCTTCAATAGTTGAGCAACCTGATAGGAATCCGAATTGGTTTTCTTTGACGTTGGAAACTTGCCTCAACCTTCTCTCGATCACATGCTCCCAAATTTTCATAGTGTGACTCATCAGCTTGATACCTCTATAATTTGAACAATTTTGAATGTGTCCTTTATTCTTATAAAGAGGCACCATGATACTCCTCCTCCAATATTCATGCATTTTCTTGCTTCGCAAAATAACATTAAATAGATTCGTAAGACAAGTCAAACCACACTCAACTAAAACTTTCCATACTTCTACAAGGATGTCATTCGGTCCTACACCTTTCCCAGGTCTCATGACCTTCAAAGCCTCCTCTACTTCCTTTCTTTGTATCCGTCTATAGCTTGCACGATTCAAGTAACTTTCACTACTAGCTAGATCACCCAAAGTGATCTCTCTATTTCCTTCCCCAATGAAATGTTTATGGAAGTACTGCTCCCATCTAGTCTCTATATCCTTCTGAGTAACAAGCACGTGACCTTCCTCGTCCTTAATGCATCTCACTTGAGAAAGGTATGTGGTCTTTCTTTCTCTTGCTTTGTCCAACCTGAATATATCCTTCTGGCCCTCCTTAGAGTTGAGATTATTATACAAAACTTCATAAGTTTTCGACTTAGCTTTGCTTACAGCCTTCTTTGCTATTTTGTAGTTTGTGACAATTTCCTCTGTTCTATCCTTAGACATAGCTTTAAAGCATGCTCTTTAATTTTTAGCTTCTCTTACACCCCTTCACTCCACCACCAAGCCTCCTTTTGACCTGGGGATCCTCTCTTTGACTTGCCTAGCATCTCTTTGGCTACCTTTCGGATACAAGATGTTACTGCCTCCCACATCTCGTTTGCAATTCCACTACAATCGCAAGATAAATCTTCTAAAACCTTATCCCTGAAGCTCGATTGCTTCAGTGGAAGATTCCACCATCACGTTCTAGTGATCTTAGGAACCCTCCTTTTCTTTACCAGCCCTTTTATTTGTACATCCAAGACTAAAAAGCGATGTTGGGTTGTGAAACTCTCTCATGGGATTACTTTGCAGTCTTTACAACACAACCGATCTCTTCTCCTCAACACAAAGTAATCTATCTGTGTTCTCGTTGGCCCACTCTTATAAGTAATTAAATGCTCCTCCCTCTTCTTGAAGAGAGTGTTTGCTATGAAAAGATCATATGCTGTTACAAAATCCATGATGACTTTTCCCTCTTCATTTCTATCCCCAAAACCATGTCCTCCATGAACACTAGCATACCCTGAAGCATCTTCTCCTACATGTCCATTAAGATCTCCACCTATGCAAATCATCTCTCTTTGTGGGATTCCTTGTAAAATCTTATCTAGATCCTCCCAAAAAGCTTGTTTAGTCCTTTCATCTAAACCAATTTATGGTGAATAAACTGAGATTATATTCATAATTTCTTCTTCAAGCACCAATTTTAGCAAAATAATCCGATCCCCGAATCTTTGCACCTCAACCACACAGTCCTTCAAATTCTTATGAACAATCACTCCAACACCATTTCTACCCTTATCTTTTCCTGAATACCAAAGTTTAAAGCTTGTTTTCTCGATCTCCCTTGTTTTCTCTCCAACCCATTTAGTCTCTTAAAGACATAGTATATGAATGTTCCTTCTTTCCATCGTATCCACTATCTCCATCGATTTTCTAGTCAAAGTACCAATATTCCAACTATTAATCCGCAACTTCTGTTACAATCTCTTTTGGAATTACTTCTTTACTCGCATGCGTCCAGTATGCGAGAACCCTTGTAAATTTTGGACTGCATCCGGGCGGTGATGCAGTGGAACTAGCTTAATTACCTGCATGCGTTCCTCATGCGAGAACCCTTGCAAATTTCGAACTACGTCCAGGCTGCGATGTAGCAGCCCTTGCCAATTTTTCATTGCATTCGGGCGATGCAACGCGTCGAAAGTAGGGAACGCCCCAATGAAATCTGTATGTTTGCTTAAATCCATGTTGAAAAGATCCGACTGTCATGAGGCAACATCCTAAATAATATTTTTTTTTAAATATAATTTAAAGAAGTTGTCTCCGACTATTTTACGCTGGCTGTCGACTACCTAATGCAACCCTCCTCATTTACCCGGGCTTGGGACCGGCCATGGCTGAGTTATATATGTATCCAAGAATTAAGAAAAAAATGATAATTAAATCAAATTTGATTTAATTATCACAAACAATATGAATTTGATTCATATTACAAGGAGAGTTAATTAAGTAGGATTTAAATATCATAATGTAAATAATGTGAATGTGATTCATATTATTTGGCCACATGAGAATAGAGATACAAGATGATTAAATGTGATTTAATTATCATGGATATGAATAATGTGGATAGCACTATTGATGAATCCTCATTCATCACTCTTTATTCTTTTATTTTAGCTAAAAACCTGTGCAAAACACCATGTATATTTGTGTAAATAAAATAAATTACAAAAAGCATGCATTGTGTAAATATCAATAATTAGCACGTTTTTGTGCAAAAATAAAAGAATAAAGAAATAAAAGAAAAAGAGGGAAATATTTAGAATAAATATATAGTGACCTGAACCCAAGGGAGGGCCAAGCCTTGGCCTAACCGCAAAATAAAATAAGTAGAGAGAGATAGGGTGACTCAACATGGTGTACATATCCCTCTATTTGTAAATATTTTATTTTCTAAAAATAAAATATATTTGTGTTCCCTATATTTTGTACATATTTTTAAAAATAAAACTAAAATAAAAATGGGAAAAATGAAAGAAAAATAAAATAAAATCTCTCTCAGCAGTGTACATATACCATGTATATAAAATAAAAGACCTAATTATTTTCTCCTTGTAAATAATTAATAAAAATCCAATAAAAATATTTTTATATCCCATATTTTATGATGTAAATAAATAAAATAAAAATCAGAAAAATAAAAATAAAAATAAAAATAAAAATAATAAAATTTATTCCCCATCTTGTATATATACCATGTACATATGTATATAGATCTATTTATTTAACTAATGTAAATAATTCATAAAAATAAAATAAAAATACCTTTTTATTCCAAATTTTATGTTATAAATAAATAAATATAAAATTGGAATAATTGAACAAAAATAAACAATTAAAAATAAAAATAAAAATCTAATTGTAAATATACCTATATATTATAATAATATAATGTAAATACCAAATTTATTTTTTAAAAAAATAAATAAAAATCACTAAAAAATTCTTTGAAAATAAATAAACATTTTTCATTTTGAAAATTTATCGAAATAAAATCATTTGCTATTTTTAAATGAATTTCTAAATAATTAATAAAAGGAATTTTCCTATTGGTCCACTGGGGATTGTTGTCCCCCGGTCAACTCTCCCCCGTGGACCCCTTTCTCTCGAATCGGGTTTCTGACCTGATTTCTCCAAATTTTCCCAACCTAATCCTATTTCCATTCACCTAAACCCCAGGCCCCGATTATCATTGATTGATCCGAGACCCTCGCCCGGGGATCTACCTAGGGATCTGTGCACCACCATGCCCTGCCTGACCCCTTCTTTGCCAGATCTTCACAACTATAAGGTTTCAGCTCTGCCGCACTTTCACTCTATGTTTGGCCATCGTCTTCCAGTCCCAGGTCCATTCATCTCCCTAGAGTGACACCTATCAGAGTAGAGTGTCGCAGCGAGGAGTGAAGGACTACAACCACTGATCCGGCAACCTTCGCCGCCGTGCTCCGCCACCGAGCGAGATGAGCCTCTGGCCTCGACGAGCCATCAAGGCAAAGACCCCAGAAGCTTCCTTAGCCCCAGCACAGTCGACCTCGACCATCAGGTGCTCCCGATTCCCCTTAGGTTTGCTTAATTTCAGAAACCCCCATTTTGCGCCGCCGGCCTTCGTCGGCCGATTCACTTCGATCCGACCACCCATTTGATCATCCGACCTTCGATTCACGTTCATGAGACTTCGCCCCACATTCTCCACACTTCCGATCATCTTGGTTCGCCCCGGAACCAAGGCTCGGGTCTCCTCACCAGAGACCCCCGCTCCGCCTCACTCCGATACCCCCTTCGCCCGCTAACGGGTCAAGGCACTTTGCTCTCGACCCAGCGTTCTTCCTGTGCAGGTAGCGTCGAAGAAGGACCCTGTCTGGGGGTCCACCAGTTGAAGAACAGGAGCTCCGCGCCGTCTTCATTGCCGGAGCTCTCTGGAGCTCCTCAGCCTCATCGGAGCATCCCAGGAGTTGCGGACCATCGTGGCCGATCTGTTCCCCATCTCAGCAGCTCCGAAGGAGCCCTCCACCGCGTGTACTGGGTCGGCGAACTTCGTCGGAGAGCTGTTCTTGGAGGAGCTTCAGTTACCATCCGATCAACTCTCCTCCGCCAGATCAGATCGTAGCCATTCATCTGCGGAGTGCTTCAACCGTTGATTCGTTTGAGGGTCGCACCCAGAACGTCCATCGCTGAAGAGGCGTGCACGCTTCGCCATCGTTCGATCTTACACGTGGTGCTTCTCCAGCCAAGGATCTGAATAATAGAGGGGCAATTTCACTTAGGCCCCTCTTTTTATCGCACTTATAGTTTAGTCCTGTAGATATTTAGTGTAGTTGTGTTTATTTAGGATAAATTGCACTTTGGACCCTATGTTTACTTTATTTGCATTTTAGTCCATGTCTATGTGGAACATGTGCATCGTCACGTGATATTTTGGACATTTTGCATAGTGAGGGCCTGGGTTTTATGCTATGTTATGGAATGAGATTTAGTTTCTAATATTTGCATTTATACCCCTGTGCGTGCTTTTAAAAGAACATATGCGGATTGTATGTGATTTTTGCGCTTTAAACCCTAAGGTTTTTGCACGTGTTATTATTTAGCCCTCCGAACTATCTTTTCTTACATTTAGGTCCATGTATGCTGTAGCTCTTTTATTGATTGAATAAAATAGCAAATAAACTCCAATTAGGTGAAATTTGGACACGTGGCTCCTGCCACTGTGTAAAAATTTCCCTAAATTTTTGGGACATTTTCAAAGCTTTTTGTTATTTTTAAAAATCAAAGAAATTGATTTTTGTTACTATTTGGAAAAGAAAATCAAAGAAAAAATATAAAAATTCCTTAAAAAATTCCAAAAAAAATTGTGATTGTTTGTTTTGTTGTTTGTTAGCTTCAATCCAATTTTTGTGCCTTTTGGATTTATAAAAACCAAAAAAATTAAAAAAACATTAAAAACCTTATAAAAATTCTATAAAATTCAAAAAATACAAACTCTTTTTCCGGAATTTAGCTTTTGTAATTACTTTGCATAAAAATTACCATCAGATTTTTATAGGCCAATTATATATTTTTAATTGGCCTTTCAAATCTGATTGTACATATTGCTACTATTTTCGCCTTTCTTGATTTTTATAAAATAATTAAAAATTGAAAAATTCTGAAAAATTCACCAAATACTTGAAAAGATAAAAAAACACAAAAACAATTTTTATTTGATTTTTTGACCCTTTTTGGAGTATTTTACAAATATTTGTTTGTTGGCCTTTTCCTTGATTTTTATATTTCCTTTATAATTAAAATACAAAAAATTTAAAAGAATTAAAAATCCACCAAAAAGATTTTTGTTTATTTTATTTTATTTTTAGACTACTTCGTAGGCCATCTCGGCCATCTCGTGCTCCTTGAGTCTGACCTTGGTCGCTATACCAGGTTAATAAAATAGCGAGGACCGCTCTCGTGTTTTCTTGATTGATTTATTATTTGGTGGTTCCTTTATTTTTCTTGTTGAGCTAAGTACCAAGATCCAGGTCGCAACGACCCTTGTTTTTATACCTTCACCCGTGTCTTAGTCTCATTCAGCTCATCAATTATCCATATTAATCATATATATATTATAAATGTGATTTATAATATATAAGAGAGAGCTATTTGTAAATAACATTTACAAATTAAACGTTGATGTGAATTGGATTCACATTGGACAATTAATTGAAAATGTAATTTACATTTTATTTTGGGTTGTGAATGTGATTCACGATGGCAACATTGCAATATTCACAAAATAATAATGAATTATTTTTGTAGAATAATTAGAACAAGTGTTGTTGTAAATATTGGAGATTTCCATGGAATATTGTAATCTCATGAGATTACATGAGATTGCCTCCTTCCTAGTTGGGAGGATGGATGGCCACCAACTCCCATTAGGAAAGGGTGGTCGTTCACTTCTCTCTAATGGAAGGAGGCAATCTCCATTCCATAATCTCCCTGCTTGATTGATTTAGTTTGAGATTAATTTACATTGATTTTTCAATATATATTTAATCTAAATTAAATCAATTCTTGTTGTGTTTTTACAACAAAATCTTATCCATTGAAAGAAGCACAAATCAATCTCATCCATTGATTTTTGTAGTCCATGCATTGCGATCAATGGACTCCCAAAATACTATATAAGAAGAGGCACCCCTTGCTCTTAAAGTTGTAACTACTACAACAACATATGCTCTCTCTCTCATTCTCCACACGTCCTCTCTCTCATTGTGGCCGTCCACCATGGCGCCCTAGAGAGAGTCAACATTACCACAACATCATCATTATGTTGCCAGATTGTTTGCTCATGGATTTCCATCTCCTTCGGTGTGCCTCGCTCGTGAAGAAGACATCAGATTTATTGTGATGATATTATGAGACTCACCACTTGGATAGTTAACATGGATTGCGAGAAGCACATGTTTCATCAACGCGCTCCCAAGCATCTTCTCCATCGGATCGGACTTGAGACATGAGGTCTCTTCGTTTAGAGACTCGATCATAATGACGCTTCAAGAGGTAAACCTAATACTTGTTTGTGGTTTAGATGAAATGATATGAGAAGTGTTCTTAGATCATGGGGTTCATTGGATTACAATGTTTTAAATTCCGCTACCTCAAACAACTAGTGTGACTAGTTGCTCCCGATCGCATTTGATGTGATCCTCACGCTTCCGTGATGCGCTTAAGGATCTTCCCATATCCTTCAAGTGGTATCAGATCCATAGGTCAGATGTTTTAGATACGATCCATAAACCTAGGATGACTTGGGCTCATTAGGGTTTGCGAAATTTTATCGCATTTTGTTACACATCCCAGTTTTGTGTGATTTTTATGTACTATTTAAATTATTTAAACACGAAATTATTACTTGTATTATGTTCGCATTAAATAAGGAAACCGTGGGATTTGATTTTGCATGATTTAGAATCCGTTTGCTCAAGTTATGATCATTTTAGTAAACATGCATTTATTGTTTTGGGGATGACGAATCTTGACGTAATTAAAGAGTTAATTAATGTTTTTAAATGCCTAGAAATGCGTGAAGGATTCTTTTATAAATCAAATTAGAAAACTATGAAAACTTATTTTACATGATTTTGATTTAAATTGATTGAGATATGCTAATTTTAGTATGTGAGGGTCACTGCTGAAAATTACTTTCCTAATCAAGACCTTATGATTGTCATTTAATCAATTAGTGAAATTAAATAGTTTAATTTCCTGAAATAATTATGGATAAATATTTGAGAAGTATTTGATGACAATTATTTTCTTAAATGACATTGCCTTAATGAAAGTTGATTAGATATGATCTAAATCACAATTGCTTACATGACCTTATTTCCAACAAACAAAGTTGCTTGAATAATTGGGGATTTATTTAGCAAATCTTCTTATAATGTTAATAAAAAATGTTTTGATTATTATTATATGGTATAACTTTGGTTGAAAGACCGATTATCACCTCAAGTACAAAGTGATCAATTGGCATTATCCTGACCTGAGGCGGATATGGTGTCTAGTCGGGGAGCATTGGGGTAGCAGGTTGCTCCGTGAGAGGTCTATCCCACTCCCATTGGTCCTCTTTTCCCCGTCTTCCGACTTCCACATATAGCTCAAAATGGTTGAAGGTCGAAGACTGCTCAAGTCCTAGCGTAACCCAGAACAAGACTATATAAGACAACCGACCCCACAAAAGACCCTCCCTTTGGCTCTCTCTCCTTCACTTCGACCCGCTCGCTCCTTTCACCTCAAAGCATATCGTGGTTGGCTTAGACTGCTTCTTTGACCACGGAAAATGCGATAAAGAAAGAGAATTTCTCTCCAGGGACTTTCTTCTGAAAACAAGCAGCGAACTATGCTGATAATGGTCCTAATAATGCCTCCACTGTCTATGACAATGGGTAAGGAAAGGATAATGTTTGAAGGGATTATGATGCATTTTTCTAATTATTAAAATCGAATAATATGTATTTGAGATAATACCATATTTCAAGTAAGACTAAAGAATGTTTGCTGGATATTAATTAGATCATTGATTTAATATGATTAGATTAATTGGAATCTAATAAAAATTAAAGCATTCTATTATGAATAGAGTTGTTATTTCCCTTGGAATAATTATTATGTGAATACGATTCATAATAATTAATTTAAATTTGAACATGATATGGAGGATCACATAAGTGACATCCATGGTCTCCCGTCATGGCGAAGGGTTCCGTCACCAGGAATTGTATGTAGGATACGCCTGTCTGAAGTGGCAGCTTCTGCATACAAGTGCATCTGGATCAGGTTCTTTGCTTCTCAAAAGAGTAAGGTCGTATGCGTAATGACCCCGATATCGGGTCCTCATATTATTGAGATGATATTGGGTTACACATAGCAAGTTCTAATCCTGTTGATGGTTGGTTCAATTAATGACGGATCAACATCACCTTAGGGGTGGTGGGCTTGGGTATTAAATATTGAATTGGGAATGCAAGTTGGACTTGCAAGGCGGAATGTATTCCCACTTCTTTTTATCCGAACTATAGGTTCTCATTTTATTGGGATGTGAATAAGATAAGGAAGGAGATCTCAGATTTTGCTTGAGATAATGGTAAGTATATCTCGTACATTGAAAGTGATTAAGGGAATGAACTATAAGTGTTAACAAGGCAAGACAACTTTGATATAGAACTTCTTAAATAAAAGTAAAAAATATATATTTATATTTATTTATGCACATTTCTTATTTCAGATAATCCTTCATTATACCCACTCAATACTATACTCAATATTAACTAGTAAAAAATCATGGATTGGATCCATGATCAAGGTATTGTACTTGTGGTTGGACACATAATGTATGTGGTTTCAATGTGCAAGTTTCCTCATAATAATGAGGAATGTTAATTAAATTGATAATACGACAACAACCTAGGGTTTGTGTGTCTCTATGGTCTTGATTTCTCATCGAACGTACTTTGGAAGTGACATGTTGATGATGATCGTAATTGTCAAATCATCCTTATAAAATCTAAGAAGATGTTTCTGGCATACATATGTGCTCTCGACATTTAATCATGAATGACATGGTTCAATGCTCATGCAGAATGGTGGCTCTATAAGAGATGATGTATTCAAAATGATTGAGTACCCACCTGAACCAAAGTCCTTAAGAGTTAAGATGTATGTAGATATGATGAGCATTATCATTCTACTATCTATACTCAAGTTTTTAAGCTTCATAAATATTCATATTGTATGAATTGAAGCATGTATAAATGTTGAAATACTCTTATATTGAAATCTTTTGCATTCAACATAAGAGATCCTTTGTCTTAAGCAATGGTTGTTTATAGATGAAGGGAGCACAATGGAAGCATGGGTCTGACTCAAGTATGAAGGAAAGTCATAGAGTTGATTGTACTTCTGTAATGTCCATATGACATCCAAAGAGTTGGATGAATGCCAATACTACAATAAGCTGATGTACTGATAGTGTGACTATCTTGACTATCTATATCCTTAGAAGAACCCAGATAATGCATCAATATAATATATATCTACATTTGATCATTGAAGTAGACTTGCTTATTAGATAAAATCATAGTCTGATAATTGTATCTCATTCTTCTAATTACACTTGCATTTGGTGCATATGTTTTGGAAGACTAGAAAATTTGATCTTAAGGTTTAATAGTCATCTACATGGATGTTGATGCAATTGTTGCAACAGTCTCCGTTGGATGGATAAACTTCATATTTTAAGTGGGAGAGCCCTTAATCTTAGAGAATGTCTCTATGAACTAGATATTAATATACACTCTTTGTTTATTTCTAAATGTTGGAATTAAGCATGAATTCTGAGATAGACCTATCATAAAGAGTTATGACGGAAATATTTCAGAAAGTAATCTAACATCCAGAGGACTCTACTAGATTAGAAAATTAATGAATGGTTCATTAACGTTTCTAAATACTAAAAATTAAGCCTTATAGAATCAATAGGAAGATGAAGATCATTTGACGATGATCTGGCATCAAATCTTGGACATATGTCTATTGATGAGATGAATAGACTAGTAAGATATTGAACTTTAGATTGTTTAAAGATCCAAGATCTTACATACTTGTGAATATTGTATTCAAAAGTAAAAATGTCAAATACGCCCTTCTTTTGGAATGGTGTTAGATGCCAAGGTATTTAGGATCTCATACATATTGATGTATGTGGATCATCTGTATCATAATAAACATTAATGATATGTGATATCATTCAATGATTATTAGTGATATAAGATTTCTTCCCTTCACCTTAGAAAGCTTTGAAATGTTCAAAGATTTCACAATTTTGGTTTGGAACCAAAGTTTGAAGGAAGATGAAATGAATTTGATCTAACCCAGGTAGCAAGTACCTATTAGATGAATTCAAGGAATACCTTATAGAGATATGAATATTATTCGTTTCTCACTCCTCATGATACACCTTAACTCAATAGAGTTGTAGGGAGATACAATTGGATCTTGTGTGACATGGTCTAATCAATGATGAATCTTAGCATAATTACCTCTTAGTTTCTAGTATATATGTAATAGAGACTACAATATATATCCTTAAAAGGTTCCATGTAAATCTAAACCTTAAAATCTGATAAGCTATGGTTTGGAACCTAGCCTAATGTTGGACACTTGAGGATTTTGGGTTGCTTGGTCCATGACCATGTCATGGATGCAACTAAGCTAGAATCTAGCACCAGAGAGTGCTGCTTCATTAGGAAAATAAAGGATGGTATTGGATACCTACTTTATGACCTTGAGATTCGTAAAAGATTTCATATCTAGGAATGTGATTCTTAGAGGATGACTCTCTTGAGAATCAAGATGAAAATGAAGAAACTCGTTTAGTCTTGAGAAGATAATGAGGCTCCTGAAATCGGAAACTAAAAGGACAATTAAAGATGAAACACTAATACCTCTTCAAATGAGTTTGAGGATGCATTCCATGTGTTAGTTTAGTCTAATATTGATCGGAATTCATATGATGAAGTTTCTGAGGATCATGACATGAAAAGATGGATGTTAGCAATATAGTCTAAAGTAGACTTCATACACAATTTCGTACATGGACCCTCGAGGATCCACTTATATGGGTAAGACCCATTAGGTGTAATGGATCTTCAAAAGAATGGGAACCTGATGAGAAGATAGAGACCTTCAAAGTACGGTTTGTATCCACAAGATACACATCGAAGAGAAGACAGCGTTTGCGATGAGACTTGCTCTTCAGTGACCTTGCTTAAATCCTTCAGAATATTGCTAACTACAGTTACACAACTTGATTTCGGCATCTTCAAGATGGAAGTCAATGTTGCATTCTTCTATGAATAACTCTATGAGGATATTCACATGAAGTAGCCCCAGGTCTTCATGGTTGAGGAGAGCAAGGTGTACAAGCTAAGCAACTCCATCTATGGACTCAAATAAGCTTCTTGTAGTTGGGACACTGGATTTTATGAAATTATACATGTTATGATTTCAGTTAGAATCTTGATGAGCCATGTGGAGCTTAGTGGGAGTGGCATTATGTTCATCGTGCTAAATGTAGATGATATCCTAATCATTTGGAATGATATAAGGATAATAATAATAAGTGTTTTATAGAATGGCTATTCCATACTCTAAGATATGATATCATGGATACCTCTTATATCTTAGTTATGAAGTTGTTCAGAAGCAAAGAGAGGAGGGTATTGAGACCGTTATATTAAGTGGTACAACTTGGACATATTCCATTTTTGGAAAAAAATACCAAGGAAGGCTTCTTTTCCTTAAAGTATGGTACTGACCTGTCTAAAGGGATAGCACCTCAAAAAGTTGAGGATGTGAATGCCAAAGCTTCATGACCTAGTCATTAGCTATGGAAGCTTTGTGTGTGCTAGATGTGTAAGAAAGCTAGATGTCTGCCATGCAGTGGGAGTAGTAAACTGTTACTAATCCATCTATGGAGATAAAACACTTTGACTGCAACAATAATAATATCTTCAAAGATGACAAGACTTCTGATGTAGTGATTTCAAATTCTTATCTTCAAGAACTTAAGACTTTATAGATAGTGATCTAAAAAGTTCTTAACTCTGGATACCTTAGGAGATAGAGATCTCCAGGAATAAGGGTATTCTGATAAGGATAATGGAAATTACATAGTAGTTATAATAATTATTGAGCTTTAGTGTCAAGGATACTATAACTAACAAGATTGAGGATTGTTGCATAAGATGCAACATTCACATTGGATGCGAGCACTGTTACTAGAAGACATGCAAGTGCCATAAAAGGACTTTGCATAGTCTCTTGGTAACAGAGTGACTGATCATCTTACCTAGCTATTTTTCTAAATAGCCTATGATTGTCACATGAGTGTGGGTTTAATGATTATCCCATTAATGGCTCTTTGGGCTAGTGGGAAATTATTGGACATGCGAGCCCATGGCGAGCCATTATGCAATAAATGTTATTGCAAATATCATTCCTTGATATGAAATGAAGAATAAGTAATTTGCATAATAGGTCCCTTAGTACAATTAGGTTATGTACCATGGTCATCTTAATGATCATACAGCTATTGATTCGATTGCTGAATCATAGAGGCTGGTGCTTGGATGAATATCTAAAGATTTAGTTTGAGGACTCATCAAGCACCGTCAAATGATTATTAAGAGATGATCTCCAGCCTGAGAAGGAGATGGAAATCCTTTCTCTAAAGGTCGATATCTAGCTGACCTCTTGATGCAGGTCCTCTGCATAGGAATAGAGATTCAGAGGTGTCAGATTAGTTAGGTCAATGAGTTGACTTAGCGAGATAAAAATGACCAAAGACCTATGTCGTATACTATCACGATATAGGCACGCTTCCTTTGACCTGAGACAAATGTGTTACTATATATTTGAGTATGTAAATTTGGCAGACCAAAAGGTTGCTGACCTAATCAAGGTCTATACACCAGTGTGCTGGTGTGCATATAAGGGCATATGAGTAATACGATTTCTCAAAGGGATCATGCAGGTTAATTTACTAAACCGGAAGACTTGAGCTCACTCATGAGATATTGGGAATAATTAAATTCTATGCATGGTTGTCTCGCTTTGGAAGCTTGACTGAATTTGTAAGATTTGATATATGCTTTTGGAAAGTATACGATCAACACTTGGGTATGATATACGCTTTTGGAAAGTATATGATCGATACCAACTCCCAATGGTCAAATGAGAAACTTAATGATAAAACCCTAAAGGAGACAACCTAAAAAAGATCTAAAACATCATGTTTAATCTGGGTCTTCCAGTATGCAGGACGTACATGTATTAGGAATACTTGAGGGTGATGTGATCATAAACGATTGTATAACCATGACTATGACACCCGTACCCCTCTAGGATCTGGGTACTCGGCAAACCAATCCAGACACATACATTCCTCATTCGAATATTTGACATTCACAAAAGCAGGAGAAAATAGCAACATGCATATGAATTTAAAATTTTCGCTTGCATTGCATTCAACCTGTTCATAACCACATATATTTCCATTCACCACTTCCATTGCATTTTATTTTCCATTTCCATACATTCCATTTCCATGTCCACAAAATATACATTACAAGCCATGTCTCTCAAAAAGTAGAAGCTACAAATACATGACACAATAAAAGGAACTACCAATGCTATACCACAAAAAGGGTGAAGTTGCACAACAATGATTGTGCCTCCAACAAATCACTGCTACAAACCTGCGGATCCACGCATAGGTACGTTATGAGAAAAATTGCCAACACGATTTAAACAAAACTATACAAAAAGAAATGCAGGATATAATTTAAATATGTGCAAAAAAGAAAGAAACTGGATAACTGATCTCATAAAGAATTACATTCTAGTTATTAGTATTAGATATGGATATGAGTAACCAAGCTTCGTGGATAGTCTGTGGTCTTGGTCTATATGAGACCTCACACTATGACTTTAAGGCAAAAAGAACGTCTTAGGTTTAGGGTGCCTCCGTAGGCATGCAGTGGGGTACAATGCATCCTAACTAAGTTCCCAACACGTCCACTTAGTTCCACTTCACAATTGTACTTCCGATTCACAAATTAGGTTCCAACCCGTGAATCTGCGTGACTAGCCCAATCCTCCTTATGCACGGGGGATTCACATCCCATTCCTAACTTCATTAACCACATTTCCCGGAACTCCCCTCTTAGCCCACTCAGAATACCGATTAATGTGGCCTATATTGGCCTCTACAGGAGTGTTAACTCTAAGTGACAAGCGAAGCACTAGTAAAACAACCATGACTACTTGGCCTGCACTCGAGCACCGGGCTAAAGCACGCAAGTGCCGAGGCCAACACCGTCAGACTAGCACCTCGGTGTGCCAAGCAACATGTCCCCCAACCATCGCAACTACAATGGCAGTTGGGATTGCAGTTATCCAGGCTTCTACCCGGGTCCCAAGGGTGCATGCCCCTCCCTTGGCGACAACTACTCCACTACCCGATCACCATAAATATCCCTTCATTAGAAATATAACATTTCATATAATATTCATGCTAGCGACCCCTAAAAAGATTCAAAAGTTTGACAATAATCATTAATACGATAAAGGGGCTCTTATTTCTTTTGACTATTTGGATGGGCTTCATAGAAAAATTTTATCCACTTCACCTCCAGTCTTATGTATACCACAAACTGGAAGTTAATATCCATTTCTCCTTCGATCTTAATTATAACAATGGTCAGAAGGGGGATCACATAATTTACCACAGTACATCAAAATAGGTTGTTAATATGGCAACAAACAATTGTTTATTATGATTGTATCACCAGGTAAGATGAAAACAACAATATACTATGTGTTGGTATTTTGCACAAGCTTTCAATTCTATGTCATGTACTATATGTTGAGCACAACTTGAGCACTTGGTAATCATCCACATGGCTGTCAAGTGAAAATCAAAACAACATCCAAACATTTGGGGAAGGATTCACCATGGAGGACCAACAAAACTTTAAATATTAGGATGATTGTATCCTATCATATTTTCAGAAATGTGAAGCTTAATTGGATCATGAGACAAAACACTTCCCATTGAGGGGATTTGACTGTAGCTTTCAACGAAATTTGGGAAAGGTAGATGATTTCATGCTCATATCCATTACATTTATTCTAATGAAATTTCTAGGTGACTACTGACCTCTATTAGTCATCACTTCATGTTCAAAATGGTTGTTATACTACCAACTACTTAGATGAAGAGTTGCCAAGATTTAACCAGGACATACACTTGGATTTCTTGAGAAGATGCATTAATGCTACTTGTGAATTAAGCTTGTAAAACATTATGTTGAGGTAAGGACGAATTGAGGGAAATGACCCTGCCCCATGAACAACCTCATCAAGTTCAATAAAAAGCCTTCGTGCTCCTGCATTTTGGTTAAAATGTTGGAGACTCTTCTTCCCATCTACAATTCAGTTCATCTTGACCAAACACAGAGCATAATGATTGTGAGTTGTCAGCATATACAACCAATTATTGTGTCCTATTACACGTTACTATAGTGGATTTGTGTACTCAATGACTCCTTGGGCAGCACTAATGGCCACAACCAATCAGACTCAAACAAATCCAAAGGAGCTGTAATTAGGGTTCTAAAAAGGAAAACACATGATCAAAATTCGTGTGGAACCGTAGCAAAAGGATGGGAGCATCATACCTAAGAAAGTTTGTCACCTCGATTTCTCCTTCCATGGAGTACGTCGCAGTTGGTGCCCTGATCGCAAGATGAACCACACATGGGAGTGACCCGGACCTTCTCTACACGATTTTGGCTTCGAATCATCGATCCGAGGTGCTCTGGCAAGGGGGAGGGAGGAGAAGGGGAAGAAGAAGAGCTAGAACTCGAGTTTGGATTGATTGGGAGAAGAGGGTTGATTTGGGGTCTTTTTATTTGGGCCGAAAATTTGGATCCGGATCTTGGTTCGGATCCGGGTTTGGCCCAGACCCTGGCTCGCTAAAATAGTCGTAAGTTGAACTCCCAAACTCAGATTTTTGAATTCTTGGACTCGTTGAAAAGATATCGACGAGCACTACGCAATGGTATGCTTACTTTATTTTTTTGATCACTGGACAAGTACATATTTTGCAATTTATCCCAGACTCAGTCAAGATTTGCATTTTAGTCCATGTTCGATTTTCAGGGTTTTCACATCATAAAAATCTCAAAGGAAGTCTGGTCCCCGAAACTTAGGATGATTCTAGTCGATTTAAACACCCTAACCCTATTGTATTCAAGTATGCCAGAGAAATGAGCCCATAAAAATCTCAGAGAGAGCGAGACTCATAAAAATGTCAAAGGGAACTTGACAATGGCTTCAATTCCATACCTGTGAACAGATGAGGTTATTTCTCCCTCATGTCCACCTTAGGTTCCCAGGTCGCTTCCTCGATGTCTAGACTTCGCCACATGACCTTGACCAAAGGGATCTCCTTCCGCCTCAGCCTCTTGACCGCGTGGTCCAAAATCTGCACCGGCTCTTCTGGGAAGGAGAGGTTTGGCTCCACCGTCAAGACCTCGTACCTGATCACGTGTCAGAGATCTCGGATGTACTTCTGTAGATTCGACACATGAAATACGTCGTGGATGCCCTCGAGGTGTGGGGGTAGGGCCATCCTGTAGGCCACTTTCCCAACATTGGTCAAAATTTTGAATGGTCCTACAAAACGTGGTGCTAGGTTACCCTTTGCATCGAAACATTGTACACCCCTCATTAGGGACACGTGCAAGAACACTTAGTCCACGACCTGTAATCATGAGAAATGCTTAGTCATACAGGATTGGCTAAGAATTATACTACTTAGGGCACGAATGTAGGATAACATACCTGAAACTCAAGGTCTCTATGCTGTTGGTCGGCGTAACTCTTCTGAAGGCTCTATGCGGTCAGCAATTTCCTCCTGGCAGTCTCCACCACCCTGGAGGTCTCCTCAGTGATCTGGGGGGTGAACATGGTGTTATCACCCACCTGTTGCCAACACAACAAAGTGTTGCACCGCCTCCCGTACAGTGCCTCAAATGGTGCCATGCCTATACTGGCGTGGTAGCTATTGTTGTATGTAAACTCAACTACTGGGAGATGATCATTCCAAGATCCCTTCTACTCAACCACGCAGGCTCGTAGTAGATCCTACAAGGTCTGAATGGTCCTCTCAGACTGCCCACCTGTCTGTGGATTGTAGGCTGAACTCATATGTAGCTCTGTCCTCAAGGCTCTCATGAATTCTCCCCAGTAGTGTGACGTGAAACAAGAATCTCTGTCTGACACTACTTCCTTAGGTATCCCATGCAACCGAATGATGTGCTGAACGTATAACTTGGCTAGCTGAACTGGTGTATATGTCATGTTGACTGTGATGAAATGGGCTGACTTGGTCAACCGGTCAACGATGACCCATATCGCATTATGCTCTGCAGGGGTGCACGGCAATGATGTGACAAAATCCATGGAGATTCTCTCCCATTTCCATACCGGGATGGGAAGAGGCTGCAGCAAACCAGGAGGCCTTTAATGCCCTATCTTCACCATCTGGCAAATAAGACATCTGCTAACATGTTCAGCTACGTCCTTCTTCATGCCTTCCCACCAAAAGTGTTGGTGGAGGTCCCTGTACATCTTGGTGCCACTTAGATGTATGGAAAGTCTCGAGATATATGCCTCATCCAGGATCTCTCTCCTCATCTCCTTGTCATCTGGGACACACACACGGCCCCCCTTCCATACGATGGTCACGGACTCGAAATTCGTCGAATTCATCCTTCAAGCACCTGTGGTACAGCTCTTGGATCCTCGGATTTGTCTGTTGGTCGTAAACAATCCTGTCCCACAATCTGCTATATTCGGCTAGCACTGATACTAAATCAGATGTGCCCTCAAATGGGTGTCACTCACTAAGTGTAGTGAGTACATCCCAATTCTGCAACCAGGATATCGAACCCTCAGTGTATGGTCGTCTACTCAAGGCGTCTGATACCACATTCCCCTTACCAGGATAGTAGGAGATGGTACAATCATAATCTTTTAGCAGTTCCATCCACCGCCTTTGCCTCATATTCAGTTCCTTCTGATAAAAAATGTATTTAAGGCTCGTGTGGTCTGTAAAGATATCAAATGTCACCCCATACAAATAATGACACCATATATTTAATGTAAAGACTACAACCACCAACTCCAAGTCATGAGTGTGGTAGTTGCGTTCATGGTTCTTCAGTTGATGTAACGTGTATGCCACAACCTGTACATGCTGCATTAACACCTCACCCAAGCCCTCCTTGGAAGCATCTATGTACACAGTGAAGTCCAAGGTACCAGAAGGAAGGATGAGGATGGGTGTAGAAGTCAATCTCTCGTCGAGCGTTCGGAAGCTCAACTCACATTTGTCGCTCCACACAAAAGGGACATCCTTATGCGTCAACCGGGTGAGGGGTACAACCAACTGAGATAACCCTCTAACAAACCTCCTATAGTATACGACGAGACCAAGGAAGATGCGAATCTCCGTAACAGTCTTGAGCCACTCCCAAGACACCACTACCTCTATCTTGGCGGGATCAACTGACACCCCCGCCCCTGAAACCACGTGACCAAGAAAAGCCACCTTAGAAAGCCAAAACTCGCACTTGATGTATTTATCATACAACTGGTTCTCTCGGAGCATCCCTAGTACGGTGCGAAGGTGAGACTCATGCTCCTGTTCATCATGAGAGTAAACTAGAACATCGTCAATGAACATGACCACGAATCTGTCCAAATGCGGATGGAAGACCCAGTTCATCAAATCCATGAATGCGGCAGGCGCATTCGTGAGTCCAAATGACATCACAAGAACTCATAGTGGCCATATCTAGTGCGGAATGCAGACTTCATTACATCGACCTCTTTGATCCTCAGCTGATGGTATCCCGACCGTAGGTCATCTTAGAGAACACTGCTGCTCCCTGCAACTGGTCAAATAGATCATCTATACTGGGAAGTGGGTAACAGTTCTTAACCGTTCTCTTGTTCAACTGCCTATAGTCTATGCATAGTCTTAGGATCCATCCTTCTTCTTCACGAAGAGGATTGATGTTCCCCATGGTGATGTACTGGGGCAGATGAATCCCTTCTCCAACGACTCATGCAATTGTACCTGGAGCTCCTTGAGCTCAGCTGGTGCCAACCAATATGGAGGGATAGAGATCGACTATGATCTGGTAATAGAGTGATCTCAAACTCTATATCTCGTACTGGAGGTAATCCAGGTAGTTCATCTGGAAATACATCAGGGAATTCACGTACAACTCTGACATCCTCTATCATCTGGTCCTGTGCCGATGTGTCTACCACGTAGGCAAGATAGCCTACACAACCTTGGGTAAGAAACTGTTTTGCCCTTAAGGTGGAGATGCACTCAATCCCGCCATCAAATGTGCATCCATGGAACTGAAATGGCGGTACTCCAGGTAAGTGGAAGACCACCGTCTTCCCAAAATAGTCCAGGCAGTGTGGTGCCTCTCTAACCAGTCCATTCCCATAATGATGTCAAAATCCTCTAACTGTATTAATAACTAGAACACCGGCATCTCATGCCCACCTATCTGCACATCCACATTCTTTACTGCCTAGCGGATAATGAACAATTGGCCCTCTAGGCCCTTGATGTAGTACGGGAATGCAACCTCCATTACTGACTTGCCCAATGTGGGCACCATACGACGAGCAAGGAAGGAATGTATGGCCCCTGAATCAAACAATGCATGTAAAGAAATCCCATGGGCTGAAATCATACCTCTGATAACTGATCCAGAAGCATGAGCTTGCTCCTGTGTCACTGCATTCAGCTGTCCTTGTAGCGGGGCACTAGATCCCGCAACACTGATCGTTTGCTGTGGGGCTCGCTGGAAGTCATGACCACCTCAGTGGGATCTTGATCTCTGAAATTGGTCGGAAGATCCAGCTGGTCTTCCACTCTACTACTGCTGTACGCCTAAGCTGCTGGCACGCAAAGGGCATTGGGTCTTGAAATGGCCTGACTATATGCAAATGTAACAAGTACGGTGGCTTGCCTGTGACAAGCTCCCACCAGAAGCAAAACTGTCATCCCCAAGCCCATGGCTTTGTGTCTGCATAGAGGGGAGAGAAGGAACTGAACTGTGTCCTACAAAGGCATGTCCCAAGGTAGGTGTAAATCGGTTGGCAGGTGCTGCTGTCGTTGTCGAGTGGTGGCGGCAGGTCTCTACGAAATTGAGAGAAGTCCCGTTGCACAACCCTGCTAGGCTGAGGTAGAGGCAACCGTGACTGACTCCTATGTAAGTGGTGTTGTGTCACCTCCTACTTTGTCGCTTTCTCCGTGGCCTCCTTGATGGAGGTGAGGTGTAAGGTAAATAGTCGCTGAAAGACACATAATTCTGAGCGACTAAGGTAAAGGTACAAAAATGGTCGTTGCGACCTCAGTCACTCAGATGTGTCAATCAAGAAGAATGAACCACTCAATAAAGGTAAAATCAATCAAAAATGCGAAAGCGGTCCTGCTATTGGATTAACCTGGCATAGCGACCAGGGTCGAACTCAAGGAGCACGGGTTGGCCTCTCGGCCTACGAAGTAGTAAAAAGAAATAAAATCAAAGAACAAAATATTTTTAGTTGTTTTTAATTTATTTTATATTTTTTTGGATTTTTTAATGTATAAAGAAAATAAGAAAAACAAGTAAACACACACTTCAAAAAATTATTAAAAGCACTAAAAACCAACTAAAAATTCAAACAAAAATATTTTTATGTCTTTTATAATTTTTAGTGTTTTTATGAATTTTTGAGAATTTTCTGATGTTTATTTAATTTTCTAAAAATCAAACAGTGACTAAAATAAATGGTACTGTCCAGCCGAGCTAAAAAGCCCTAGATAAAATATCTAAGAGCCCCAAAATGGCCGGGAGGTAATTTTCCTGTAAAGAAGACAAAATGAGGAAAATTTAGGCACCAATTTTATTATTTTTGGATTTTTAATCTATTTACTAAAATTTTTATAAGTTTTTGAGTGTTTTTAATTTTTAGTGGTTTTCAGCAACGAAAAATAGCCAAAATTGGCTAGAAAATCAAACTAAACAAGACAAACAGTAGACACTTTTTGTGGAATTTTTAAATGAGTTTTAATATTTTTTTATGATTTTTCAAATTAGACAGTAGTAAAATTAAAGGTTTTTGAATTTTTAAAAATATCAAACGAAATCAAAAATGTCCTCAAAAATCCACGAAAATTTTACACCATGGCAGGAGCCATGTGTCCAATTTTCGTTGGATTTGGATGTGTTTTGCTATTTTATTCAAAAATAAAGAAGGGGCACTGTGCACAGGGACCAAAGTGCAAATACCCAAGAGTCTGGGGGGTCTGGTGCAATTTTCCCAGCTAAACACGCACCACGCGCGTGCCTGGGGCACTCAGGGACCCAAATGCGAAGAAAATAAGTCCTGAGGACTTATTGGTAACAGGTACCAAAAGTCCAAGGGCTTATCTGCAAAATACCCGAAATATCACGCACATGTTGAAATAAATCACGCACAGGGGTATAAATGCAAATAAGTAAAAGATTTCATTCAACTGTTAACATCCAGAATAACAGGGGCATACAATGCAATTATCCCAAAGAAACCACGTGACGAAGCACGTGCCAGACCATGTACAGGGGTATAACGGCAAATAAAAACAAGCACCAGGGTGTCTATGCAAATATCCCAAAACTTAGACAACTACGCTACTTAATTACAAGACTAAAAGCTAAATAAAATACTAAAGAGGGCCTATGGGTAAATTACCCTTTATTATGCGGACTGCTGGATGCGCACCACGTGGAGCATCTGACGGCGTGGAACGATGGGCGCTCCAGATCGCCCCTCCTCAGATCGAGCGGTGCTGGTGGCTCCAGAGATGGACGGCCCGGATGAAGTCTGGAGTGGGGTGGACGATCGAACGGTGACAGAGGGTGCTGGAAGAACAGGTCACCGGCGAGCTTCGCCGGCCTCGTGCGAGCGCAGCTGACCTCCTCGCGGGGCGCTGGGGATCTGGGAAGGTTCGGCGTGAGCCTCCGCGTCAAGTGAGAGTCTCTGATGATCCAGCCGAGCTCCGAGGAGCTCGGGCGAGGTCGGCAGAGCTGGGTCTCCTGGCTTGAATGACCAAAGCCCTCAGATGGGCTTGGTAGCACCTGCAAAGCAAACCAGAAAACTCGCGGGTCGAGGGCAAATTGCCTCGACCCGGTTAGGCGAGGTGACGGTGGCTGATGGGTCGAAATGGCAAGCTCCGACGAAGGGGGTAGACGGAGGAGCTCGGCACCCAGCTCCTGTGCGAGCTGGGTTGGATGGAGGGGTGAAGAAGGTGCGCGGGGAGATGGCGAAGGCGATGGTCGATTCCGATGATCGAACGGAGTGAGGGGATGGTCGGAATCAGCTAGGAACGGCGGCGGTGCGATTTGGGGGTAAATGGAAATCAGTGAAAAAGTAAAGCCTAAGGGGATACCTGGGTGGTCGAAGAGACTGGGGAGGAGCTGCTGAAGCTCCTGGTCGTTGCCTCGAGGAGCGTCTCCCTCCGAGGCTCAAGCTCCAGCTGCTGGCGGAGCGACGGCGGCGTAGCTCGCCGGATCGATGGACTCGCCTCCTCTCCTCGCTTCAACAGGCTCAGGCGCGAGCTGTCACTCTCACGCACTCTCTGGAGCTCACAGGAGGAGGAAACAAATGGCCAAAGATCGAGCAATAGGGTGGCGGAGCAACGGCTATATATGGCTAGGGGTCCGGCTAAGAGAGGTCCGGGCGTGCTTGTCGGAGCACGGATCCCCATAACCCACCCCGGGCGTGGATCAAGGATGCACAATGGTGGATTAGGACCCGGGGATAGGTGGAATGGTGATCGGGTCGAGCGGATAAAAATTTGAGAAATCGGGTCCACGACCCAGATCTGCAGGATGTGGTCCTGGGGGGGGGGGGTAGTTGACCGGGCGGTCAACATCCCCAGGACCCAATAGAAATAGGCCACGTGGCTGGATCTTCAAGTGCAAATTAAGGGTAGCTAGGGGCCGAATTGGCAAAAAGTTAAAACACAAAATATTTTTCTTTTATTTTTTTCTATTTTTTAGTGATTTTTAATTAATTTTTGGAAATAAAAATAAGGTATATACATAGTATGTACTATATAGGTATATGTGCACAATTAGGGTTTTTGATTTTTGATTTTTTTAATTGTTATTTTTGTACAATTTTATTCCCTTTTTATATTTTATTTATTTTCATTATAAAATAAGGAATAAAGAGGTATTTTTATTTTATTTTTATTATTTATGTACATAGGTAAAATAAATATATATGTACATCTATATACATGGTATATGTACAATGTATTTTTGTATTTTTAATTTTGCTATTTTTATTTTGCTTTTGTTTTAATTGTTTTTATTTTATTTATTTACAATATATAATATAGACTATTCACAAAAATTATGAAAATTGATTTTATTTATTTACAAGGTTAGATAAATATGGAAGAGTGGTTTATATACAAGATGAAAAGGGGTGTTTTTGTTTTTTTTATTTTTAACTTTTTTTCTTTTATTTTTATATTTATAAATATATACAAGTATTTACAAGCATATTTTTGGTGAGGAAAATATCTTTATTTATTTACATAAATATTTACACATGAGCCCCTATCTCCCTCTACTTTGGCTTTTATGCGGTCAGGCCCATGCTGAGCCTTCCCTTGGGTTAGGTTGCTCAATATTTATTCTAAATATTTCCCTCTTTTTCTTTTTAATCTTTATTCTTTTATTTTTGCACAAAAACATGCTAATTATAGGTTTTTACACAATGCATGCTTTTGATAATTATTTTTATTTACACATATTTACATGCATTTGCAAAGGTTTTTGTAGCTAAAATATAAGAATAAAGAGTGATGAATGAGTATTCATCACCCCCTATACTTAACTTTGCTAGTCCCTTAGCAAACACTTATTTGAAAAAGAAGTGAAAAAGAAAGAAAGAAAAAGAAAAAGAGGATGTACATGGATCAAGGTTGATTATTAAACTTGCCTTCATTAAATTGGGGTATGGAGCTCGATCAGATCTTTGGATTATTAATGTGTCAGAACCTTATTTAGACTTAAGCTTGAAACTCAACAGCCTCCAAGTTCCACTAATCTATAACCAAGACTCCTCAATGCTCCAGATCAGAACAAGTCATCAATCACAAATCCTGAAGACCATGAATCTTTTCTTGTCCTGTGAATGTGAGGTCTAAGCTCTCCACCTCAGAAATGGCAACTTGACAACCCTCCCCAACAAGGTAACTCTATGACCTCAATCTGGCCACTCTTTCCTCGAGGAGCGGGGTATTCCCTTCTAAGTTCAAGTTCAACCGGCTCAAGAAGAGGAGGAAGAAGAGAATGGGTCAAGGCCAGTGTAGCCAAGTACCCTTGGGAGCCTGACCAGTGTAGCCAAGTCTCCCTGCTGCAAGCTACATCAGGTGGATCATGAAACCAAGCTTTGCTTATTGCACTCTATATACATACTCCGGTGGGATTATCATTTTCTCTCGGACCCACCACTTTTTTGGAGTTCTTTTCTTTTTGCACATTTTTTTTTCGAGTGCATCTGTACAACATATACATGTGCAGCATATATACAAGGAGTTTTTCCTCTTGAGCCAGTAGACTATCCCTCTTTTGAAGCTTTATTGCAACCCACAACTCCCGTCGTTAGACCTCATGGCAACCAGACCAAGTTGAGACGCACTTCCTTCACTAAAAGAAGAAGAGAGGTTCCGCCTAGAAGTACTACCCTCATATGTTACCCCAAGTCAAGGAAGACTGCCTCCTCACCACCTCATCCGTGGAGAGCTCGGTGCATAGTGCTGGTTTCCAAGTAAAGCCATAATCTATATGAGTCATGTGTTGTTGTTAAGTGCTCTACTTAGGCTCATTGAGATGACATGTGATCATAGCCTAGTGGACTCAAAGAATTAAGTCACCATGGACCTGAAAAGCCTTAAACCTAAGCCCTATAAGGTTCCTCTTAGAAGTTAGGTGGATTAAGATCTTAATCAAGCTCCATTTCTCAATTTGATTCCAGGCTAGTTTAAATGTCAACTATCATCCAGAAAAACTATATACATATGTACAAAAGATGCTTATTTACACAAAGTTTACAATCATGCAAAATTTTTGAAAAATGTTTTGAAATCATGGATGGATGATGCATGAAGTGCAAGTTTTGCAAAGAGATATTTACACACATTTACACAAGATTTTTGCAAACTTTTGATTTTCAAAACATTTTGGAAAAATTTTGTACTATATACATAATTTTGATAAGAAAATATTTACACAAGCTTTACACAAAAGATTTTTGAAATCATTTTTACAAAAATAATTTGTACACTAGCTATTTATGTGCAAATAAAAGAATGTTTATGTACATGAAAAATTTTTAATTTTTGTGGTTTTTAGCCATTTTAATTATTAACACACTCACACAGCGTACGAGTTATGGCTAAAGTATATATGAAATATATACACCCCCCCCCCATACTTAGCTCGAACGATGTCCTCAGAGTCAAGAGCGATGAAGAAGACATAACTCGTGCTAGGTATAGAGAAGTGAAAAGAAAGGCTATATACAGAGACGAATGAATGAAATAGAAAAGTCAAGAGGATCTCGGGTCTTCCCCCTATACTTAGGATCAAATAATCCTAAGTATAGCAGGCTGTATACTAAGGGAAAAACCGAGTGGAGAATGTACAGGGTCTATCCCCCCTATACTTAGGGTAAAATATCCCTAAGTATAGGTAGCAAAACAGGGGTAGGCGGAAGCAAAAGGAATACCCAAACGGTCTCTCATCCCCCCTATACTTAGGGTAAAGTGCACCCTAAGTATAGCATAATCACAAGATGAAGAAAGGGATGTGGGACTAAAGAATGTAGCGATATGGACAGCTGGATCTATACAAGGCGGAAGATCAGTGAAACTCAGGCGTGAGATGCATTAGATGTGAGTCAAAGACCACATCTCACGCAAAATGAATAGGGGCAAGATCAGTGACCCGCGGCTCATGATCTAGAAATGGCTTGAGCCGCTGGCTGTTCACTCGAAAGGTACTCTCAGAAGACAACTCAGATATGTCAATGCTACCGTTGTCGTGTACCTTTCTGACCAAGTAGGGTCCCTTCTATTTGCTCTGTAGCTTCCCTGGAAACAAACGAAGCCTCGCATCAAACAGCCATACTCTCTGTCCAATCTCAAAATGCTTGTGGCCGATATGAGAATCATGCCACTCCTTCACTCTCTCCTTATATTGTAGGTTGTTTGAGAAAGTTGTATCTCTAAGCTCCTCCAGGGCGGCTAACTCTGCCCTCCTCTGGTCTCCCATACCATCTGGATCCATAAGAATATCTGTAACTGCCCAAAGTGACTTGTGCCTCAGCTCAACAGGTAAATGGCACGGCTTGCCATATACGAGGGGAAAGGGAGATGTGCCCAATGGAGTCTTGAAAGACGTCCTATATGCCCACAAGACCGAGTCCAAAAGCTGTGACCAATCCTTTCGGTTAGGGCGGACGACTTTCTGCAGTATAGTCTTGATCTCCATGTTCGACACCTCGGCTAGACCATTCCTCTGTGGATGGTAAGGTGTAGCAACACGATGGTCTATACCGAACTCGCTAGCGAGGGCCTTCACCTGGTCGTTGATGAAATGAGACCCCCCAGCAGAAATCAGAACTCGTGGAACCCCGAACTGCGTGATGATATGCTTCCTCAAAAATTTGCAAACTGTCCTCGCATCAGCGGCTCGGGCGGGGATGGCCTCAACCCAACGACTAACATAATCTACGGCCAACAGAATGTACTCAAATCCCTGACTCTTAGGGAATGGACCCATGAAATCGATGCCCCATGCATCAAAAACCTCACAGAAGTGAATGGGCTGCATCGGCATCATATCACGTTGTCCACAAGTGCCCATCCTCTGACAGTCAGTACACCTCTTCACGAACTCATCAGAGTCCTTGAAGAGGGTACGCCACCACAAGCCGGATTGGAGCACATTCTGTGCCGTTCTCCTCCCAGAATGATGTCTTCCTTCCTCAAGCTTGTGGCAGTAAGTGAGGACGCTATGGTGTTCCTCCTGAGGAATACACCGACGCCAGACGCTATCCCCTCCTTCGTGGTAAAGGATGGGATCCTCCCAGTGGTAGGACTTGGCCTTCGCAAGGAAGGTCTCAAGTCTCTGCCTGGGCCAATCTTGTGGGACCTTCCCAGCAACGAGAAAGTTCACAATATCGGCATACCATGGGAGTGAGGCGATAGCAAGGATCGCCTCATCTGGGAAGGTATCACGAATGGGGTCAATCTGCTCAGACTCCTCAGGCTGCTCTAAACGGGAGAGATGATCCGCCACCACATTCTTGACTCCAGGCTTATCCTTGATCTCAATGTCGAACTCCTGGAGTAGAAGGATCCATCTAGTAAGTCTGGCCTTGGCATCCTTCTTTGCCATGAGGTACCTGATGGCGGTGTGATCTGTGTACAAAGTCACTCTAGATCCAATGATATAAGATCGAAACTTATCTAGGGCGAACACTACGGCTAGCATCTCCTTCTCCGTGACCGTGTAATTCCGCTGGGCGGAATCCAATGTGCGGCTAGCGTAGTGAATGGCAAATGGAACTCCATCCCTCCTCTGTCCCAGCACTGCCCCTACGGAAAAATCGGAGGCATCCGTCATGATCTCAAATGGGAGAGACCAATCAGGCGGCTGGAGGACAGGAGCCTCAATAATACACTGCTGCAGAGTCGCAAAGGACGAAAGACACTTGTCATCGACAAGGAACTCGGTGTCTTTCGTCAAGAGGTCAGTCAACGGCCGGGCAATCTTGCTGAAATCCTGAATAAATATCCTATAAAATCCAACGTGCCCCAGGAATGACCGTAGCTGCCTCAAATTGGACGGCGGTGTGAGTTTTCTAATGACATCAACCTTGGCCGGATCCACCTCCATGCCCCTGTTGGAGATGATGTGGCCAAGCACCGTCCCTTGAGTCACCATGAAGTGACTCTTCTCCCAAGATAGAACCAAATGGTACTCAATACATCGCTGGAGTACTCGATCTAGGCAGTCAAGATAGGAGTCGAATCCGTCGCCGTAGACCGAGAAATCGTCCATGAAGACCTCCAAACACTCCCCTACCATGTCCGAAAAGATCGACAACATGCACCTCTGAAAAGTCGCAGGGGCGTTGCATAGCCCAAATGGCATGCATCGAAAGGCATATGTACCAAAGGGACAGGTAAAGGTGGTCTTCTCCTGATCCTCAGGAGTGATGGCCACCTGGTTGTAGCCCGAGTACCCATCCAGGAAGCAATAATGGCTCTTCCCTGCCAGTCTCTCAATGATCTGGTCAATAAAAGGCAGGGGGAAATGGTCCTTCTTGGTGGCCTGGTTGAGTCTCCTGTAGTCAACACAGACCCTCCAAGAGGTGGGTACTCGTGTAGCAATCTCCTCTCCCGACTCACTGATCATAGTCGTGATGCCCGTCTTCTTGGGCACCACATGCAAGGGGCTGACCCACTTGGAGTCGGAAATGGGATAAATAAAATCTGCACTCCACCATTTCGATATTTCCTTCATCACGACCTCTCTCAGGTTGGGGTTCAGCCGCCGCTGGAACTCACGTGACGGCTTCGCCCCCTCCTCGAGATAGATATGGTGGGAGCACACTGATGGACTAATCCCATGGAGATCTGCTACGCTCCATCCGATTGCCTTGCGGTTCTTTTCAAGAACCCCCATCAAACGGGATTCCTGCTCTCGAGTCAGATCGGCGGAGATGATGACTGGGTACATCTCAGGTTCGCCCGCAAGGAACCGATTACTTCAGCGAAGTAGGGAGCGGCTTCAGCTCTGGACAGCTGGGCGCTGGCAAATCTGGCTGCGGAAGGAAATGTGTCAATGCTGCTAAGTCTGCCAAATCTGCCTGGGAGAAAGAAAGCGAACTCTCGCAAACTGGATCTGGAGAAGGCTGCTCAACTGTGCTGTCTCTGATCTGCTCTGTATCAACCTCCTCCTCGTCGGTAGGCTCAGGTGGACTCAGGTCTGGCATCTGATCATCGCAATCTGCCCAATCAGACTCTGAATCCGAGGGATCTGCATCAAGCGCGGTGGCATCAGTACCACCGAAACACAAGGTGGCCTCAGCATCACCATCACTGAAATCTGTGTCGCGGTCAAGAACCGGCTCTGCTGCCTCTGTGGTATCCTGAACCAGGGTTGTGCTCTCCAGACTCTCCTCTGCTATCATCTCGGCATCAACTGTGTCTGAAAATGAGAGGATGGCATGTGCTGCAGGATCTGCCCATGCTGCCTCATCATCTGTGATCACAAAATCACAGTCCTGGTGGATGTCTGGCTCTGCGTCTGTCAGCTGCTCTGAATCTGTGCTAGCCTCTGAGCGTGCTCTCTCTCTGACTCTGTAGTCCTCGACCATCTCTATTTGTATACTCTCGCCCTCGATGCGAAAGTATACCTTCCCGCTATCATGATCAGTCACCGCCTTGGCTGTGGCCAAGAACGGACGACCAAGGATGATGGGGGTATCGGCCACTAAATCAGGGATCTCCATGTCCAACACTACGAAGTCCACGGGGAATTTCAGGCCCTGAATCGTGACGATAACGTCTCGCAACAACCCCTTCGGCCTCTTGACAGATTGATCAGCAAACTGAAGGACTGTCTTGCTCTGTCTAAGAGTGCCCAACTCGAAGCGGTTGAGAAGGGCTGTCGGAAGAAGGTTGATCGACGATCCGCTATCCAATAGAGTCCGGTCGAACCTCTGCTCACTAATCTGGCATCTGACATACGGGGCCCTTGAATCGGGTCTCTTGGCCGGCAGACGGTTCTGGATCGCAAAACACGTGGCTTTCGTCAGCACGTGAATCTCTGAAGTGTGGTTCCTCCTCCTCCTCCTGACTGTGGTCCTGTCTCTCAAAGAGCGCTGAAGAAGGGGGATGTGCTGTAAAGCCGCCTGGAGGGTCAGACTGGATGTGAAATCTGTCGATCGTGCTCTGGCTGAATTCCTCCTGCTCTCTCTTTTTTGGGTCTTTTTCTTTTTTCTTCCCCTTCCCCATCTGAAGGGCTCTAGGGAAGGGGATCACAGGGTCCTTCGCAGATGAAGGACTAGGAAAAGGCCTAGACGGCTCAACGGCCGGATCCGCACATACATCAAGCACCACAGTGGGACCAGAAGAAACTAAACCTTTTCCTTTATTCACAACAGTGTTCTGAGATACATGAGAATGAGGAAAAACATCTGATCTCTCTACACAAACACCGGTGGCCTCAGTACCACCACGGGCTGGCTCTGCTACTGGACGTCTCGCGACCTCAGTACCGCGGGCAGGCTCGGCTACTCTGGTGGCATCAGCACCACCTCCTCGAACTGGTGAAGCGGCGGCCTCAGTACCGCCGGTGGAATCAGCATCCTTGGTGGCGTCAGTACCACCGTCATCATCTGCGGGTGCGGCCTCAGTACCGCTCTCCTCCTCCTCCTCATCTGGCGCCCTGGGTGGATCCTCGAGTCGTCGCTCAGATGAGGCGCCGCCTGCTGGTGCTCTACTGCTCCTAAGTGTAACATAATCAGCATCAAACAGATCTGAAGACATATCATCAAATGGATCACTAGGAGTGGCATGCTCAGTGTGAACTACCTGCTCGGACTTCCTCTTCAGGTTGTTCGGATTCGGCTCGATCTGTGCAGGAATGGCGGCCTTCCCTCTCACAAGGTCCCGCATCTCCTGGCGGAACTCGTCCATCTCCCGTCTAAATGTAGCCTGCTAGTCCGTGAGGAGGCGGGCTATGTCATCTAAGGCGGGGCTCTCATGGGAGCCCGACGGGTAGCCTCTCTGGTGCTGAGGCTGCTGGACCTGGTGCTGCTGGTAAGAGGGGTAGGAGGAAGGATGTTGCTGCTGTGATGGGTGAGCCTGCTGCTCAGGTCTCCACGACTGTCCCTGCTGTTGATAGGGACGTGGAACGAAGGATGAAGGTTGGTGTGACTGGTATGCTGGGGGTTGCTGCTGCGGCTGGTGATCTCTCTGCTGGCCATACTGCCCTCCCTGACCTGATGACTGCTGCTGGGGCTGGGTACCTCCACTCCCCCACCTGAATCCGGGATGGTCTCGTCGGATCCCAGGCTGGGGGCGGTCATACCAAATCCCGTTGACATCCATCAACGGCTCTGCATCGTATGGGGCTGGTGGGAGTACTGCCAGAGGCTGATCCGGCTGGTAGACCACCATCTGCATGTCTGGAGATGGTGGGGACTGGTAGGTGGGCTGCGGCTGCTGGTACGGCTCCGCCTGTACAAGATGTACCTGTCTAGGATGCTGAAAGGTGCTGGAGCGCTGGGACGAGCTGCTGTTGCCGCCGGAGTCGCCTCGCGACTGAAGACGGGGCTATGAAGCCGTCTGTGCCTCCTGGAGACACATGAGCTGGGTCTTCATGTCGCTCAGAGTCTGTGCCATCTGTTCCATCTGCGTGATGCTCTGGCACTGCTTCTTCTCGATCAGCTCCATCCGGTCCAACTTCTCGCTGATGATACCCATGTCCGCAGCGGACGACTCTGCCTGTGCTGCTGCGACTGCGGACGAGCTGGATGGACCGGCATCGACCCGTGCTATCCGCTGGTACTGCACGGGTCCTGGCTGCTGCTGGGGTCTCTGTGTGTACAACCGGGTCTGGGACATCACCATGTAATTCTCGGCCATCTCCTCGTAAATGGCCCAGACCTGGTCGTGGTCCTTGGCAAAATAGGACCCGCCGCAAGAAGCATTCACCAGGCCCTGGAGCTCTGGTGTCAACCCGCTGAAGAAGCTCTGAACAAGGTTCGGCTTCGAGATGTCGTGGTGCGGGCATCTGTCGGTGAGCTCTCGGAACCTCTCCCATGCCTCGTGGAATTGCTCATTGGGGAGCATGGAGAAGTTGCTGATCAGGGCCCTCGCTGCATTCGTCCGCCCGAGTGGATAGTACTTGTTCAAAGTACTCGGTGCGGAGCTACTCCCAGGTGTAAACAAACTTCCCCACATGCTTCAGCCAGGTGGCTGCTCTGTTTGCTAGAGAGAAGGGGAAGGCGATCATCCTGATCGTGTCCTGGTCCACCTGACGGTCGTGGACAGTGCTGCATATCATCAAGAACTCCTGGAGGTGGAGATGGGGCTCCTCTGTCGCGAGTCCGTGGAAGCGGGGGAGTAGCTGCAAAGTGTTCGGGGGGAACTTGAAGTCCCCCACGATCGCTGGAAGTACTACCCAGTGGTGCGTCAGCGTCGATCCGGGGTTGTGTAACTCCCGCATCGGTCTCGGTGGTCCTCCGGCCGTGGCTGCGGCGGCTGCTGCTGCTGCGGCTGCTGCATCCGCATCATCTGGGATCCTCGGTCCCTCTCGCCTCTGCTCTCGCTCTGCTCTCATCTGCTCCATCTCTCTCCTCATGTCGATCATGAATGCTCCCTGATCCCTCAGCTGCTGCTGAACTGTCTCTAACGAGGCGATCAGGGTGGAGTTGATCGCTCCCTGATCCAATACGAAATGCTCAGGCTGACGGGAGCGATCCTCTGAACTGCCGGCCATACCGTCTGCAAAATCAAATGAGCCCAACTCAGGTGCTATCAAATCTACTAATCTCTCCTCGGGCTCATGTCGCTCAGGTCCGAAAGAAAGGGGGTCGAGGGGGAACAGGGCGGAGTCATACTCGGGCTCGGAGAGCTGGTCTTGGCTCTCGCGGGCCAACCTAGATGATTGGGTAGACGTGCCCGAAAGCGGTGCAGCCAGAGGCTGCCTAAGAGAGCGTCTACCCATCATCTTGATCTGGCGAGTAGTGCGGATGAGATCTGGAGAAACTATGATCACAAAGCAAACCCCCGGTTCACCAACGCAACGCGAGCTGAAGACCGTGAAAGTTCGGTCAAATTATCTTGTCAATTTTTATTAGGTGAACACACAAGATATCAGAGCGCTTACGTGACCTGTTAGGATGCCCGATGCTACCCCAACCGACTGGCCCGCACGGAAGAGTCGGTAATCAGTCGAGACTAGTCACCGGAGGGCTCTACCTAGGGTGCGGGTCACTCTCTCGCGCATCCAAACCATACAATGAGGGGGTTGCTCTCCCCAAGACAAATTTTTATGGTGAATGTCTTTTAGGATCAATAGTGTTAACCAGTCCCAATTTTATGGTTTTCCTTTTTAATATTTTTCAAATAGAAAACAAACGCCTAACGAATTTTTCGGTTCTCCTGGTTATTAAGTCCAAAACAGGGTGAGAAGACGAAAAAGCCGATGCGCGATGAAATCAATGATGCATGCTGAGTAAGAAATGCGTACCTTGTCTCCAGCACTCTACATGCAAGTGATCCGCGCAGAATTTAAAGACAGAAAAGTAAACTACCCTAAATGATGCAGCGGGAAAAACCGAGTCCTAGATGAGCAATTTCTATCGCAGAACCGTCTAATCGGTCACCGACCTCCAAGCCAAAGGGTCCGGTCTTGGCCCACCCCTCCTCTGTCCGACAAATCGGGGGTAGGAGAAAGCGCTTTACAGGGTGAGCTGCGACACGTAGGCTACGAAGGAGATGAGTCGATTATTTTTATTAATTGATTATTAGTGAGTTCAATTAGCGCACTATAGGAACAGGCAAATAGTTAAGTGTGGGGACCCTACTAATTACGGCACAAGCAAGAGAAATTCCTAAAGCTAGGGGCTCGATGAAAACCGCGTAAACACCGGAAAAGGCAGAAAAAAGTGAAAAGAAAACAAAACCGCGTAAAAAGCCGCGAAAAACCTAAGGGTCCCCCGAGCACACCGGTGCTCGGCGAAACAAACCCGCTAAGAGTTCAAGCAATGTCCAAGTCCAGTCTGAGTCCCTGTATTATTGCAACAATAATAATCAAATAAAACCTAATCTAACCTCACCCACTCAACTCTCTCTCTCTCTCGCTCTCTCCTGCGGCTTCGTAGAGAAGGAAGCCGCCTCCAAGTTCCTCGGTTGCACCGGCTCCTCGAAAGTCGCCTCCGCGGTCCTCGGGCCCTCGCAAGAAAAAGAGATGAGTGGTCAGACCAAGATAATCAAATAAGATAAAAAGAAAATAAATGAAACTGAAAATGAGGGTATATATGCAAAAATACAAAATAGAATAAACACTCAAAATAAAACAAAAATAAAAATAAAAGAAAAAGAAAATAAAACAAAATAAAACAAAAATAAAAATGAAAACAAAAGCCGCGAAAAAGCCGCGAGCTCTGAAAGAGCCGCGAAAAACCGCGAAAACAAAAACGAAGATAAAATAAAAACTACTAAGCCGTGCTCCCCGGCAACGGCGCCATTCTGAAAGATACGTAATTCCGAGCGACTAAGGTAAAGGTACAAAAATGGTCATTGCGACCTCAGTCACTCAGATGTGTCAATCAAGAAGAATGAACCACTCAATAAAGGTAAAATCAATCAAAAATGCGAAAGCGGTCCTGCTATTGGATTAACCTGGTATAGCGACCAGGGTCGAACTCAAGGAGCACAGGTTGGCCTCTCGGCCTACGAAGTAGTAAAAAGAAATAAAATCAAAGAACAAAATATTTTTAGTTGTTTTTAATTTATTTTATATTTTTTTTGGATTTTTAATGTATAAAGAAAATAAGAAAAACAAGTAAACACACACTTCAACAAATTATTAAAAGCACTAAAAAGCAACTAAAAATTCAAACAAAAATATTTTTATGTCTTTTATAATTTTTAGTGTTTTTAGTGAATTTTTGAGAATTTTCTGATGTTTATTTAATTTTCTAAAAATCAAACAGTGACTAAAATAAATGGTACTGTCCAGCCGAGCCAAAAAGCCCTAGATAAAATATCTAAGAGCTCCAAAATGGCATGGAGGTAATTTTCCTGTAAAGAAGACAAAATGAGGAAAATTTAGGCACCAATTTTATTATTTTTGGATTTTTAATCTATTTACTAGAATTTTTATAAGTTTTTGAGTGCTTTTTAATTTTTAGTGGTTTTCAGCAATGAAAAATAGCCAAAATTGGCTAGAAAATCAAACTAAACAAGGCAAATAGTAGACAATTTTTGTGGAATTTTTAAATGAGTTTTAATATTTTTTGTGATTTTTCAAGTTAGACAGTAGCAAAATTAAAGGTTTTTGAATTTTGAAAAATATCAAACGAAATCAAAAATGTCCTCAAAAATCCACGAAAATTTTACACCATGGCAGGAGCCATGTGTCGAATTTTCGTTGGATTTGGAGGTGTTTTGCTATTTTATTCAAAAATAAAGAAGGGGCACTGTGCACAGGGACCAAAGTGCAAATACCCAAGAGTCTGGGGGGTCTGGTGCAATTTTCCCAGCTAAACACATGCCACACGCGTGCATGGGGCACTTAGGGACCCAAATGCGAAGAAAATAAGTCCCGAGGACTTATTGGTAACAGGTACCAAAAGTCCAAGGGCTTACCTGCAAAATACCCGAAATATCACGCACATGTTGAAATAAATCACGCACAGGGGTATAAATGCAAATAAGTAAAAGATTTCATTCAACTGTTAACATCCAGAATAATAGGGGCATATAATGCAATTATCCCAAAGAAACCACGTGACGAAGCACGTGCCAGACCATGTACAGGGGTATAACGGCAAATAAAAACAAGCACCAGGGTGTCTATGCAAATATCCCAAAACTTAGACAACTACGCTACTTAATTACAAGACTAAAAGCTAAATAAAATACTAAAGAGGGCCTAAGGGTAAATTACCCTTTATTATACGGACTGCTGGATGCGCGCCACGTGGAGCATCTGACGGCGTGGAACGATGGGCGCTCCAGATCGCCCCTCCTTAGATCGAGCGGTGCTGGTGGCTCCAGGGATGGACGGCCCGGATGAAGTCTGGAGCGGGGTGGACGATCGAACGGTGACAGAGGGTGCTGGAAGAACAGGTCACCGGCGAGCTTCGTCGGCCTCGTGCGAGCGCAGCTGACCTCCTCGCGGGGCGCTGGGGATCTGGGAAGGTTCGGCGTGAGCCTCCGCGTCAAGTGAGAGTCTCCGATGATCCAGCCGAGCTCCGAGGAGCTCGGGCGAGGTCGGCGGAGCTGGGTCTCCTGGCTGAATGACCAAAGCCCTCAGATGGGCTTGGTAGCACCTGCAAAGCAAACGAGAAGACTCGCGGGTCGAGGGCAAATTGCCTCGACCCTGTTAGGCGAGGTGACGGTGGCTGATGGGTCGAAATGGCAAGCTCCGGCGAAGGGGGTAGACGGAGGAGCTCGGCACCCAGCTCCTGTGCGAGCTGGGTTGGATGGAGGGGTGAAGAAGGTGTGCGGGGAGATGGCGAAGGCGATGGTCGATTCCGATGATCGAACGGAGTGAGGGGATGGTCGGAATCAGCTAAGAACGGCGGCGGTGCGATTTGGGGGTAAATGGAAATCAGCGAAAAAGGAAAGCCTAAGGGGATACCTGGGTGGTCGAAGAGACTGGGGAGGAGCTGCTGAAGCTCCTGGTCGTTGCCTCGAGGAGCGTCTCCCTCCGAGGCTCAAGCTCCAGCTGCTGGCGGAGCGACGGCGGCGTAGCTCGCCGGATCGATGGACTCGCCTCCTCTCCTCGCTTCAACAGGCTCAGGCGCGAGCTGTCACTCTCACGCACTCTCTGGAGCTCACAGGAGGAGGAAACAAATGGCCAAAGATCGAGCAATAGGGTGGCGGAGCAACGGCTATATGGCTAGGGGTCCGGCTAAGAGAGGTCCGGGCGTGCTTGTCGGAGCACGGATCCCCATAACCCACCCCGGGTGTGGATCAGGGATGCACAATGGTGGATTACGACCCGGGGTTAGGTGGAATGGTGATCGGGTCGAGCGGATAAAAATTTGAGAAATCGGGTCCACGACCCAGATCCGCGGGATGTGGTCCTAGGGGGGGTAGTTGACCGGGCGGTCAACATCCCCAGGACCCAATAGAAATAGGCCACGTGGCTGGATCTTCAAGTGCAAATTAAGGGTAGCTAGGGGCCGAATTTGCAAAAAGTTAAAACACAAAATATTTTTCTTTTATTTTTTCCTATTTTTTAGTGTTTTTTAATTAATTTTTGGAAATAAAAATAAGGTATATACATAGTATGTACTATATAGGTATATGTGCACAATTAGGGTTTTTTATTTTTGATTTTTTTAATTGTTATTTTTGTACAATTTTATTCCCTTTTTATATTTTATTTATTTTCATTATAAAATAAGGAATAAAGAGGTATTTTTATTTTATTTTTATTATTTATGTACATAGGTAAAATAAATATATATGTACATCTATATACATGGTATATGTACAATGTATTTTTGTATTTTTAATTTTGCTATTTTTATTTTGCTTTTGTTTTAATTGTTTTTATTTTATTTATTTACAATATATAATATAGACTATTCACAAAAATTATGAAAATTGATTTTATTTATTTACAAGGTTAGATAAATATGGACGAGTGGTTTATATACAAGATGAAAAGGGGTGTTTTTGTTTTTTTTTAACTTTTTTTATTTTGTTTTTATATTTATAAATATATACAAGTATTTACAAGCATATTTTTGGTGAGGAAAATATCTTTATTTATTTACATAAATATTTACACATGAGCCCCTATCTCCCTCTACTTTGGCTTTTATGCGGTCAGGCCCATGCTGAGCCTTCCCTTGGGTTAGGTTGCTCAATATTTATTCTAAATATTTTCCTCTTTTTATTTTTAATCTTTATTCTTTTATTTTTGCACAAAAACATGCTAATTATAGGTTTTTACACAATGCATGCTTTTGATAATTATTTCTATTTACACATATTTACATGCATTTGCAAAGGTTTTTGTAGCTAAAATATAAGAATTATGAGTGATGAATGAGTATTCATCAGTCGCTCCTGTACCTCCTCACGCATTCCCCGGATGAGCTTCTACAAGTTCTCTTGGGGGTAGAATATCGTAGCAGGGGAATGGCGAGAGAGCTCTATGTAATGAATAATATACTCTTGGGTTGTCATCGACCCCTGTCTCAACTCAGCAAACTGCCTCCTCTGATCTTCCACCCAATTGTCTGGATAGAACTATGCACAAAACTTGTCAAAGAAGGTCTCCCAAGTGATGGGTCCTATAAAGTGCTCCTTGGTGTCATTCCACCACCGCTCTGCATAACCAACCAGGGAGTACTATGCAAATCACACCCGTGTGTCATCGGGTGCATGTATTATTTTCAGAACTTTGGCAACCTGTGACAACCATAGCTCGGCGTTTTCAGGGGTGGTGGTACCAAAGAACTGTGGTACCGCCGCCCACTGGTATGCGGCGTAAGTGCTCTGATGCTTGTGTAAAGCATCCGCATCCTCTGGCTGCTCAGGCTTCAAGGAAAATGACAAGTTGACACTCTCCTCCCCGTCGTGAGAGGGACAGTTGGAGGGGTCATCCCACCGCTGGAGCCACTACTCCATCGCCTCTTGGCGCTGCTGGATCCCCTGTACTGCCTGTACGAGGAGAGACAACTACTGCGCCACATCTGGATCCACATGAGGCGGGATGGTTCTGTATAAGGAATCGAGGCATTAATACTTGTTTTTTCGTAAGAGAGACAACATGAAAGATATGTGGACATGGATGTAATCGTGCTATTCTCCTGTGGACTCGTGTTGGGTCTGAAGACTTTCACGCTATCCAGTATTCGAACGCCAAGGAGGAATGATATGCATGGAATGGAATGGAGTACCATTTCTCTAATACCAAGTTGTGACACCCACCCCCTCTAGGATCCAGGTACTCGGTAAACCAATCCAGGAACATACATTCCACATTCGAATATTTGACATTCACAAAAGCAGGAGAAAATAGCAACATGCATAGGAATTTAAAATTTTTGCTTGCATTGCATTCAACCTGTTCACAACCATGTGTATTGCATTCACCACTTCCATTGCATTTCATTTTCCATTTCCATAATTTCCATTTCCATTTCCATAAAATATACATTACATGTCATGTCTCTCAAAAAGTAGAAGCTACAAATACATGACACAGTAAAATGAACTACCAATACTGTACCACAAAAAAGGTGAAGCTGCACAAAAAGGATGGTGCCTACAACAAATCACTGCTGCAAACAAACAGATCCACACGTAGGTACGATATTAGCAAAATTGCCCAACATGATTGAAACAAAACTATACAAAAAGAAATGCAGAATATAATTTAAATGTGTGTAAAAGAGAAAGAAACTAGATAATTGATCTCACAAAGAATTATATTCTAGTTATTAGTATTAGATATGGATATGAGTAACCAAGCTTCGTGGATAATCTGTGGTCTTGGTCTATATGAGACCTCACACTATGACTCTAAGGCAAAAAGAACACCTTAGGGTTGGGGTGCCTCCATAGAAATGTGGTGGGGTATAATGCATCCTAACTAAGTTCCCAACACGTCCACTGACCTCTACTTCATAGTTGTACTTCCGATTCACAAATTAGATACCAACCTGCGAATCTTCGCGACTAGTCCAATTCTCCTTATGCACAGGAGATTCACATCCCATTACCAACATGCTCTCCTCTTAACGCTCCCACTCGGAATACCAACTAATGTGGCCTACATTATCCTGTAAACAAGTGTTAACTCTCATTGACAAGTGAAGCACTAGTAAACCAACCATGACTACTTGGCCTGCGCTCGAGCACCGGGCTAAAGCATGCAAGTGACGAGGCCAACACCGTCAGACTAGCCCCTCCGTGTGCCAAGCAACATGTCCCCCAACTATTGCAGCTACAATAGCAGTTGGGATTGCAGTCATCTAAGCTTCTACCCGGGGCCCCAATGGTGCATGCCCCTCCCTTGACGGCAATCAATCCACTAAAATATCCCTTCATTAAAAATATAACATTTCATTTGAAATTCATGCTAGCGACCCCAAAAAAGATTTAAAAGTTTGACAATAATCATATAAAACGATAAGGGGCTCTTATTTCTTTTGACTATTTGGATGGACTACACAGAAAAGTTTTATCCACTTCACCTCCAGCCTTATGTATACCACAAACAGGAAGTTAATATCCATTTCTCCTTAATCTTAATTATAACAATGGTCAGAAGGGGGATCACATAATTTACTACAATACATCAAAATAGGTGGTTAATATGGCAACAAACAATTGTTTATTATGATGTATCACCAGCAAGATGAAAACAACAACATACTATGTTTTGGTATTTTGCACAAGCTTTCAATTCTATGTCATGTACTATATGTTGAGCACAACCTGAGCACTTGGTACTCATCCATGTGGCTGTCAAGTGAAAATCAAAACAACATCGAAACATTTGGGGAAGGATTCACCATGGAGAACCAATAGAACCTTAAATATTAGGATGATTGTATCCTATCATATTTTCAGAAATGTGAAGCTTAAATTTGGATCATGAGACAGAACACCCCCTGTTGAGGGGATTTGACTGAAACTTTCAACGAAATTTGGGGAAAAGGTGGGTGATTTCACGCTCATGTCCATTACATTTATTCTAATAAAATTTCCAGGTGACTACTGACCTCAATTAGTCATCCCTGGATGTAATGGTTGTTATACTACCAACTACATAGATCAAGAGTCGCCAAGACTTAACCAGGACACACACTTGGATTCTTGAGAAGATGCATTAATGTTATTTATGAATTATGCATGTAAAACATTATGTTGAGGCAAGGACGAATTGAGGAAATGACCCTGCCCCATGAACAACCTCATCAGGTTCAATAAAAAGCCTTCGTACTCCTACATTTTGGTTAAAATGTTGGAGACTCTTCTTCCCATCTACAATTCAGTTCATCTTGACCCAGCACAGGGCATAATGATTGTGTTGTCGGTATAGAAAACCAATTATTATGGCTTATTACACGTTACTACAGTGGATTTGTGTACTCAACGACTCCTTGGGCAGCAATAATGACCACAACCAATCGGAGTCAAACAAATCCAAAGGAGCTGTAATTAGGGCTCTAAAAGGGAAAACACATGATCAAAATTCGCGTGGAACCACAGCAAAAGGATGGGAGCATCGTACCTAAGAAAGTTTATCGCCTCAATTTCTCCTCTCGTGGAGAACGTCGCAGTTGGTGCCCTGATCGCGAGATGAACCGCACATGGGGGTGACCCGGACCTTCTCTACACGATTTTGGCTTCGGATTGTCGATCCGAGGTGCTCCGGTGGCCCTCCGGCAAGGGGAGGGTGGAGAAGGGGGAAGAAGAAGAGCTAGAACTTGAGTTTGGTCGATTGGGAGAAGAGGGTTGATTTGGGTGTCTTTATTTGGGTCAAAAATTCAGATCCGGGTCTTGGTTCGGATCCGGGTATGGCCCGGACCCTGACTCGCTAAAATAGTCGTAACTCGGGCTCCCAAACTCGGATTTTTACGTTCTTGGACTCGTTTGAAAAATATTGACGAGCACTACACAGTGGACTCCTTACTTGAATTTTTTGGTCACTATACAAGTACAGATTTTACAATTTATCCCAGACTCAGTCAAGATTTGCATTTTAGTCCATGTTCGATTTTCGGGGTTTTCACAATGACACTTCCATTCCTAGGGAGTGATGAAATGGGTCTAGATTTTAGTAACTCCTTTCAGTAGAGAAGTGATCTGATCTTGATTCAAATGTTGGACATTGATCTGAATGTGATTCAGATGCAATGAGAAGATTAGATCTACGGTTTTGATTTAATCAAACATCTATGGGAGGTCCCTGAGATATGGATTTGAGATTTGATCTCAATATCCAAGTTACTATACGTGGAACAATACAATCGCTTTGTACTTATCTCCAAGTATCAGCGGAGAGAGCGCATTATCATTGAAAGAGTTCAAGGATAATTTCATTGTTGATATATATCTCCGAGCATTGAGAAGAATGATAACTAAATGTGATTTAATTATCTTGAACAATATGAATTTGATTCATATTACAAGGAGACTTATCTAAGATAATTATGTGGGATTTAATTATCATAATGTAAATAATGTGAATGTGATTCATATTATTTGGCCACATGAGAATAGAGATCCAAGATGATTAAATATGATTTAATTGTCATGGATATGAATAATGTGGATATCACTATCCATATTAATCATATATATTATAAATGTTATTTAACATATATAAGAGAGAGCTATTTGTAAATAACATTTACAAATTAAATGTTGATGTGAATTAGATTCACTTTGGACAATTAATTGAAAAATGTAATTTACATTTTATTTTCGGTTGTGAATGTGATTCATAATTTTCCAATGGAAACATTACAATATTCACAAAATAATTATGTATTATTTTTCTAGAAAATTTAGAACAAGTGTTTTTTGTAAATATTGGAGATTTCCATGAAATAATGTAATCTCATGAGATTACATGAGATTGCCTCCTTCCTAGTTGGGAGGGTGGATGGCCACCAACCACCATTAGGAAAGGGTGGCTGTCCACTCCTCTCTAATGGAAGGAAGCAATCTCTACTCCATATCCTCCATACTTGATTGATTTAATTTCGGATTAATTTATATTGATTTTTCAATATATATTTAATCTAAATTAAATTAATTGTTGTTGTGTTTTTACAACAAAATCTTGGCCATTGAAAGGAGCACAAATCAATCTCATCCATTGATTTTGTGTAGTCCATGGACTGCGATCCATGGACTCCCAAAATACTATATAAGAAGAGGCACCCCTTGCTCTTCAAGTTACAACTACAACAACAACATACGCTCTCTCTCTCTCTCATTCTCTACACATCCTCTCTCTCTCCCTCTCATTGTGGCCATCCACCATGGAGCCCTAGAGAATCACCATCGCCGTAACATCGTCGTTATGCTGCCGGATTGTTTCCTCGTGAATCTCTGTCTCCTTCAGTGCACCTCTCTCGTGAAGAAGACATCGGATCTTGTGTTATGAGATCAGGAGATTCACCACTTGGATCATCAACATGGATTGCGAGAAGCTTGCATTCATCATTGTGCTTTCAAGCATCTCCACTGTCAAATCGGACTTGAGACACAGGGTCTCTTCATTTACAGACTCGATCGCAACCATGCTTCAATAGGTAAACTTAATACTTGTTTGTGGTTTAGATGAAATGATCCGAGAAGTGTTCTTGGATCATGTGGCCTCATTGGATTAAAATGTTTTAAATTCCGCTGCCTCGAGCAACTAGTGCGACTAGTCGCTCCTGATCACATATGATGCGATCCTCATGATTCTGTGATGCGCTTAAGGATCTTCCCATATCCTTCAGAGCTAAGCTCCAACGAACTTCAATATTGCAATTTAACGAAATGAAATGTGAAATTAACTGAAAGTAAATGCTTGACTATGCTAACCTAAGTCCTAGGAATGAAAAGATATGGAAAATTATGGCTCAACAACAAAGAAGAAAGAGCACAGTGGATTTCCACTTGGTGGTGGCCAACGATGTTCAGATCACCTCCTCTACGCCTCTTCCTCCATGCCAATATGCCGACAAGCTTCATGTTGTCACTAGAAAGCTAGGACACGAGAGAAATCGAGGATTTCGAGAGTAAAAAGGGATAAAAAATTAAAGGGAAGCAATGGAGGTGTATTTTTACAAGGGGGCTTTGACTCGTGAAGAACAATCGATGCACTGATCCTCGAACTAAGGAATGAAGGGGCGCAAAAGACCAGTGATCGAGGAGAAAAAGTCAAAGAGGAATCAAGCCCGGAGGATGCAAGGGGTGATGGGGAAAATTGAGGAAGAAGGGCAGTCAGCGAGGTCTGACTGCCCTAGGGTGCATGAGGGTCAGTTGACCAAGGGTCAACAATAGACTGACCCTGATTGGGCCGTGTCACCCACTACAAGATAAAGCAAAAATATAATTAAAAAAGAAATAAAAATAAATAGTAAATGATATTATTATTATTTCTTAAAACATGAACAACATTTTTTATTTTAAGTAGTATTTTATGGTGATTTTTATTTATTATTCCGAGTTAATTTAATTTACTTTTTGTATATACATTTATAGGTATATTTACCTACATATAGTGTATTTTATTTTTATTTGGTATTTTTAATTTTATCATTTTATGTATTTATTTTATATATTATAACTTAATTAAATACATATGAATATATTTTTATTGTATTTTTTTGAAGTCTTTTGTACACCTAAATAAATATGTATATATAATATATAGGTATATTACAAGCATATTCATCTATGTATCATAATATACTTATCTATTTTAATGTAATTTTAATTGTTTTATTTTGTTTTAATTATGTATATGTTTTATGAATAATATTTATAAAGTTATTAAATTATAAAATAATAAAAAATAAGAAAAATAAATAAATTGATTATTTTATTCAGGTATATTACACAATTAGGGCCCAAAACCTATCTTTTGCATCTTAACTTCAAATTGAATGAAACCACCTTCATTAGATAGATAATTTAATTTTCAAAACAATAAATGTGAGTTTAGTTAATTTTGTATTCATATGGAGAAGATACATGTCTGGGAAGTTTTTATTTTATCTTTTTATTCTTAGTATCTAAGGCATGCTATGTATTATTTTTGAGTGAAATAAATTTTGTATTTTTCTTTGTATTTTTATCTACAATTTTCATGTTCAAAGTTTGTTGATTTGAGGTGTAAATAATAAAGAATAAAATATGTCCCAAAATGATTTTTTTTGTGGAATAAAAATTGGGGTTTTATTGGCTATTTTTGGCCCTTATCTCCCCCTACTTTATTCATTCTCGACCTAGTCATCATGGTGCCTAGGTGTCAGGGTTTAGTATCATTAAATACCTATGGTATTTCATTCTTTTTCTTTTCTTTATTCTTCTGTTTTGGAAATTAATAGAGTATTTTATACAATATTTACGGTAATGAAGGTTATTTTTTACAAAATAATGTTGTATTCATGCATTTAGTTAGGGTTTAAATATCAAAATGAAAGAATACAACTGATGAAATGGAGATTCTTCACCCCTTATACTTGTCTTTGCTAGTACCTAGCAAGCACTTATGCCTATAAGTGTAGATAAGAAAATAAAGAAAAGAAAAAGAAAGAACGTGGAACAATTTTTGACTCTTAAACTTGTCTTATTAGTTTGTTTGGAACCGCATCAAGGTTAGTAAATGTGACACAACAACCCTTAGGTTCCATAATCCTATCATACAGTTCTATTTACAGTCAAGTCAGAGCCATCTTCTCAGTCACATACTCTTGCTACTTTGAAATGACAGATCCATGTGTGAAATTTTCAGCTCTTCCCAAACAAATTGCTGAACTATAAAATAGTCTGCTCTCCTGGTAGCTCATCCTCGTGGAGACAGATATTCCCTTTTAAGGTCAAGTATCGATGGTCTTTACAATCGAAAATGGTAAAAAGGTAAAATAATGTGAAAAGAAGTGGGAATGGATTAGTATAGCCTTCATTCCCTTGTGAAGCACGATCAGTATAACTGAGTCTTCACCAAGAAGCAGGCTTTTTCTGAAGCTCATATTTTTGTGAAACTTTTGGTGTGGGATTCTTTTTTGCATTTTTCTTTGACTCAGCGTTGCTCTACATTCTTATTTGTGCCCCGACAGATATAACATCTTTTGGTCCGCCCATTATTTGGTGTTCTCGAAAAAACTATGCTCGCAGAACATTCCTCATCTGAAGCATTATCTCAATCCGGTCTCCAGTCTTTAGATATCATGGCTATCGGAATAAGTGCGATAGAGTACCAATTTTGACAATCCCCAAGAATTGCTCCTGAGCCACCCTCGAAGAAGCGACCTAGCATCGTCCCAACTTAGACTCCAAGATTTTTCAACAACCCATCTGTATTAAGCTAAGTGTCAAGTGTGAGGTTTCTAGTCAAGCCACTGTCTCAAAAGTCTTACAGATTAAATGACGGGTTCTTTTTAGACACAATGAATCGACTCATGAACATAGTCTCATGGAACCTAAAGAATTAAGTCATGGTGACCTGAAGTATCCTAATTCCAATGCTTAATGGGTTCCTTTGAATTAAGTGTATTAATCTCTAGATGAAGCTCCAATCTTTAGACTTCAATTCAGACTTCAATAGCCGAGATCATTCCAAAAAATGCGAATGCTATGTACAATGCAAGATAAATATTTTTGTGAAACCATTTTCTATTTTGAACTTTTTATGGATTATTGGAAAAAATTTTGCAAATATTTATGCAGATTTTTGAAAGCAAATTGTAAATTTTTTGTGGGTTTTGGATTTTGCAAAATTTTAGGGGGTTTTGAAATTATGGTCAATGAAAGAAATATGTACATCTATTTACACATGAGTGCTTCTATATTTACAAAAGCTGGGATGTGCCTTACACAGGGGATTTACAAGTTGATTGCTTGTGATTACAGAATTTTACATACAAGTTTTATACACTTATGTAAGGATTTTTATTTGAGCTATTATTTAGACATAGTTCCCAAAATATTTTTGAAATCATTTTTGCAAATATTTTAAAAATTTATTTTTGCAAATAATTTTGACAAACATTTTTACACCCCTTGAAAATCATTTTGCAAATATTTTCCAAACAGTATATATAGATTTTTGAAAATATTTTTGCAGCTATTTTTTAAATCATTTGCAAATAGATTTTCAAAAAATTTATTTACACAAATAAAATAAATTTTTATAAACAAAATATTTTAATAAATGTTTGAAAATAATTTACAAAAGTTTTCCAAATAATTTTCATAACATTTTTCAAGATATTTTTAAATCATTTTACAAAACATTTTAGACCTAATTTATTGCATGTATTTACAAAGAATTCTTTTTTATTTTATAATTGGCCATATTATTGAAAATACAAAAGTACGTGTTATGGCTAAAGTATATACGACGTATGTACGACCCCCTATACTTAGCTTGAGCTATGTCCTCATAGATCAGAGAGAAAGAAGGAAGACACAACTTGTACTACGTATAGAAAAGCCTATACTACAACGACTAAATAATTGTAGAAGGAGAAGTTGACCAACCCCTATACTTAGAATGAAGTAATCCTAAGTACAATAGATTGCAAACAAGGTAGAGAGGGTTAAGGGTGGGAGTGTACATAATCATCAGCTCCACCTGTCTCCCCCTATACTTAGGGTAAAATATACCTAAGTATAGACAAAATATCAAGAGTTGAGGAGACATGCGAGGGATCAACAAATGAACAACTCAGGGTGCTGTTTAACCCAAAAATCGAGCGGTCTTGTGTTCCACACAAGGAGAGAACACAGTCATCGAATCAACCGCATGAAATCCTGATTAAAACAACAATTAACTCACAACAGATAAATCAAGCAATGAGAGTAAGTGTGTGGAGTTAAAATTTATTATAACACTACAAAAGATGTGTATAGTGCAAGTAGTGTAGAGTGTCGAACACAGGAAGTAAACTTGTAGATCAGGGCAATAAATTGCATAAAAATGCAAATGTAATGTATTTGTCTATATGTGCTATTTTTTGTGGGTTTTTAATTTTATCTATTTTTTTCGATTTTATATTTTTATATTTTAATTTTTACTATTCTGATTTTTGTATTTTCATTTTATAATTTATATTTTTTACTTCCTTTTTCTTTTGAATTATAAAATAAAGATATATATAATAAAGAAAATTGAGAGATAATGTATATATAAAATAGGTAAAAAAAGCAAAATACAAGAAATACAATATTTTTATGATTTTTATAATTTTATAATGTTTTTGTGATTTTTCTATATTTTTGCTATTTTTTTGTATTTTAAAGTCCAAAATACTCAAAATAGTGAATAAAATATAAATTCGAAATTAAATTGGAGATAAAAATATCAACTCGTAACCAAAATTCTCCAAATTAATTTTAAAATAAATATAATAAAATAGAGAAAAATTAGAAATAGAAAATAGTATTTTTGGATTTTTTTATGGATTTTATAAATTTTTATAAAGGTTTTTAGTGTTTTTCTATTAGTTGAGTTTTCTTTTATATTTTTTTAGTGATTCTGGTATGAAGGTTAAAGATATAAAAATACATAAAATATATTTTTTGGGGAATTTTCAAAAAGTTTTTATAATTTTTATGGATTTTATAATGCATACAGAGATGAAAATACTTGTTTTTGATTTTTTATAAATAATACAATGCCCCAAATATTTAAAATAAAAACATGGCGTGAAAGAGTGATGCTCCAGGAAATTAGGGCTATTTTGGGTATTTTTTTGATTTTTATAGATGCATAAAATAAATGCAAACAATAAAGAGAAAATACACACTAGCAGGGGTATTTCTGTAAATATGTAAAAGTACGAGGGCCTGAGTGAAAATTTCACTTCTCTGGAAATTTCCAAGAACTCACATGCGTGAACACGTGAATGGTAGGGACCAAAAAGTAAATAACGAAATTCCCAGGGGCTGACTTGCAATTTAACCCAAAAAATTACACTTAATAAGAAAGTTTGTGGACCAATTAGAAATAACCAAATTGCAAGGGCTTGGCTGCAAAATGTCACACCTCACGTGTACCAGTCACATGAGGTGACGTGGCCATGACTAAACTACAAATATGAAAAGTTCAATGGGCGTTCGGTAAATTTTACAAAAATATGAAACGTTAAATGGAAGTTTAGGAACTAATTTTTAATTACAAAAGTAGTGAGGGCTCTAGTGCAAATTACCCAAACCTAGCAGATCGGACGGTCGACGCTCCTCACTTATACATCTGTCAACACGAGGAGCGACGATACTCCTTCACAGAGGAACGATTGGGATTAGATGGCCCTGGAAGATGCGACGGTTGATGTAGGGGATGATCCAACGGCAGCTGCTCATCACAACGAACGAGCGGTGATCCAGCGACAAAGGAGAAGCTTGGATGATCCAATGAAGAACTGGTCCTCAACGAGATTCGGATGGGCAATTCGCGCATCTCCAACGATCAGAAGCTCCTCCGATGGTTCCGAAGCTTCCTGGAAGCCTCCTCGAGCAAACGACGGCTGCAAAATGGCGGATAGACAACCGGAACACCGCCACTGTGATCAGAGAGGGAGGAGAGCTCCAGGAGTCTTAGGCTTCAGCAAAAACGACCCCCAGGAGGGTCCCTTAACACCTGGGACATGCTAATGAAGCACAATAATGACAGTAAATAATTCCCAGGGCAAGAGAGGCGCAGGTGGAACGTGGATGGCGTTAATGGACAGATCACCAGAGCGGGCTCCTGTGAACTTTGATGGTTGAAGTTACAGCTAAATAACGCACCAAACTCGAAAAAATAGACAGGAAATCAATTTCGAAATTAAAATGAAGCGAAAAATGGAACAAAACACCTCAAATGGACCGTCAATCCCACGAGATAGAACCTCAACGGCAAGCTTGCCGGAGATGGGGTGGAGCCGCCCCATAACCACGCTTCGACGCCTCCTTCCAAGCTGGAGGAGACCCTGTCAATGTCTCTAGTTCGGAGCGTAAGGAGGACAAATCAAAGAGAGGTCAAAGAGGGTTCAAAATCGAATCGAGGCTGAAGATGGTTTTTGTACAATGAGGCTGGGGAGGCTCAAAGATCGAAGCATGGCTGACGATGCAGTGATCTAATAATCGAAGCAAGACCTCGGCGTGAATCCTCGATAAAAGGGGACGAAAAGTCATGAAGGGATTGAAGGCAAATGGTGAAAGGAATCGCCCCAAAAAAATTGAGAAGATGGAACAAAACACACGTCTGACACAGGGCAAACCTCGGTTAGAGAGTTGACCGAGGTCAACCAACGGGTGGATCTGGTTGGTCCACATGGACCAACCAGAAAAGACCTTGGACAAAACTATTTGTAAAATTAATTAAAAATAATAATTGATTTTTTTAATTTGAGGTTATTAAATAAAAATATTTATTATTTTATGAATTATTTTATTATGATTTTTATTTATTTTTTAGAGGTTTAAAATTACAAGTTTTCTTTTTAAGGGCTATGTGTAGGTATATTTGTCTATATATTTTTATCTTTTAAAAATATTATTAATTTTATTTATTATTTTATATATTTATAACTTATTTTTATAGACTTATATATATTTCTTATTATTTTATACAATTAAATAAATAGATGTATAATCTATATGGGTATATTTATAGGTATTATACCTATGTATTGTATACAAGTATTTTATTTTATGTTTTATTTAGTGTTTTATTCCCATTTTAATATACACATATATTATAAATAATGTTTACAAAACTATAAAATGATAAAATGATAAAAATAATGAATGATAAATAAAATGAATATTTTTATCGGTATAAGTATGCAATAGGGGTCCAAAACTCAACTTTCACACCGTAACTCAGAAAAATATGAAACCACCTTCATTAAATAGCTTATTAAAAATTACATACAATTAAAGATGATTTTGATACATTTTGAGTTTTTATTTGAGAGATACATGTCTAGGAAATTGGGATTCTGGAATCTTATCCAGATCATAACTTTTTATATGTATATTCTTTTTATGTGAAATCAATTTTGTATTTTTCTATATTTGATTATCTACAACTTTCATGTACAAAGTTTCTTTATTTGAAGTATAAAAAGTGGAACTAAAAATAGGTCCCAAAAATGAAGGAAAATGATTGGAATAAAAGGAATTTTTATCAGAATTTAGGCCCTTATCTCCCCCTACTTTATTCCTTGTTGACCTCATCATCAAGATGCCTAGGTCTTAGGGTTTCAGGTCATAAAATATTTGCAATATTTTATTAATTTTTTCTTTTCTTTATTCTATAATTTTGGCATTAAAAATGTTATTTTATACAATATTTACACAATGATGCTTGAATGATAAAATGCCTAAATTAAGGGTATTTACACGTATTTACTAGGGTTTTTAAGGCCAAAATGATAGAATAAAAATGATGAAATGGAGATTCATCATCCCCCTATACTTGCCTTTGTTAGTCCCTAGAAAACACTTATGCAATAAGTACAAAAAAAGAAAAACAAAGAAAAGAAAAAGAAGAAAGATGGATTAAATTCAATTATCAAACTTGTCTTCACAAAATCAAAGTTTGGAGCTTAAGTCGGACCTTTGGAATTTTAGTGCGGGCGCAGCCTTCGAGGATCCCAAAACTCTACTCAACTCTCCTCAATAGCCAGGTCAGAATACTTCAGTTCATACGCAAACTCTTACGACTATGAATCAGACTCGTACAGTGTAAGTGATAGTGGCTCTCCCCAACCGAAATGACAATAAGATTGACTTCTCCAGCATGATAACCCAATGATTCCCCAATCCAATAACTCCTTCCTTGAGGATCGGGGTATTCCCTTCTAAGTTCAAGTAACAACCAGCTCAAGAGGAGGGGGTGAAGAGAAGAATGGACGGTAGCCAGTGTAGCTACCTATCCTAGGATGCAAGACCAGTGTAGTCAAGTCATCCAGTTGCAGGCTCACATAATTTGACTTTGAAGCTCAAGCTTGCTTATTGCCTATACAACATATATACACTCCGGCAGGCATTTTATTTTTGTACAGGCATGTCCACTTTTTTAGAGTTTGTCTTTTTTTTGCTTTTTTTGAAATACTATTCACAACATCATTTACATGAGGAGTTTTTTCCTCTTGAGCCAGTAGATTATCCCTCTTTTGAAGCTTTATTGCAACCCACACTCTCCTATCTTTAGAATTCCTCATCACTGGACGGGTTGGGGTGCACTTCCCTCCCTAGAGGAGGACAAATGTTTCCACTTATGTATGTCTCATACTGACAAGTCCAATCCCCTCACCACTCCAACTGAGTTGAACCAAGTGAAAGGTGCAGGTGTCCAAGTTAGATCATTATCAACAAGAGTCGTACGTGTGCTCCGAAATACTCTACTTAGGCAGTCAAGAATATATTGAACCAAGTCTCGTGATCCTCAAAGAAATAAGTCAACTAGACCTAAAGTACCTCAATTCCAGTTCCTATAAGGTTCCTGTTATTAGGTATATTTAAGGTCCAACCAAGCTCCAATCTTCGGATTTTACTCAGACTTGTTCAACTATTAAACTCAATCCGAAAAATGCAAATGCCATGATATGCAGAATGCAGAAAAATATTTTTGTGATGCAATTTTTCAATGATTTTGACTTTTTATGGATTTTTGAAAAGGATGATGCATATGCATTTTTGTATTTTTAAAAAAGATTTTTCAAATATTTTTATGAATTTTAATTTTGCAAGTGTTTTTGGGCTTTTGTTTTGAAAAGAAGAGATTTTGGATAAAAACTAGGCACAAATATTTCCACAGGGATGCATTTTATATTAACAAGAAGTGGATTTTAAGAATTTACAAGGGATAAGTGGTCAATTTTATAAATATATATAAAGAATTTTAGTGTGATGCATATATTCCTCAAACTTATTTGAAAACGTTTTACAAATAATTTTGAAAACTATAGTCCTAAATAATTTTTGAAAATATTTTTATAAACATTTACACACATTTGAAAATCATTTTGCAAAGGTTTTTCAAATCGTAAATATAGATTTTTCAAATGTTTTTGCAACCATTTTCCAAACATTTGCAAATCATTTTTCAAACATTTTATTTCACAGAAAGGAAATAAGTTTTTCAAAATAAAACAATTTTATAAAGGTTGAAAATATTGAACAAAACATTTTCCAAATAGTTTTCAAAAGATTTTACAAAAAGATTTTCAAGCTATTTTTCAAACATTTTGCAAAAAAACATTTTCCCCTAATTTATTAATCAGTAAATACAAAAAGAATTTGAGGAATAATAACATGTTTTTATTAAGTGATTTTAATGAATTTAATTAGTGTTTTTAGCCATATTTATTAATAAAAATATGAAAGTACGAGTTATGGCTAAAGATATACGTAGTATATACGACCCCCTATACTTAGCTTGAGCTATGTCCTCATAGATCAGAGAGAGAAGAGAAGAAATAACTCGTACCGAGTATAGAAAAGTCTAAAGAATACATGAATGAAGGAAGAAATGAACGAATGAGAAGTTGACCATCCCTCATATACTTAGGATCAAATAATCCTAAGTATAGGAGACTGTATACAAAGCAGGGAGGGTCAAGGGTGGGAATGAACAGATCATACTCAGACTGTCTCCCCCTATACCTAGGGTGAGACATCCCTAAGTATAAACAAGAGGAGGAGACAATGGAGAGGATCAAAGAATAGAAGAACTCGGGGTGCACACCCCCTATACTTAGGACAAAGTATATCCTAAGTATAGAAGACTGACAACAAGGGGCAACACAGTTTTGGTAGATAAAGAAAATAAAGGAAAAGAAGAAAAGATTTTAGAAGATGGAAGAAGAGATCATAGAGAATGTGCACATCACTCCCCCTATACTTAGGGTAAAAGAAGCCCTAAGTATAGGCAACAACAGAGTAATGAAACGGAACAACAAATGAACACTCGGCTCATCCACCCCCCTATACTTAGGATAAAGTATGTCCTAAGCAAGGTACACACGAGAATGGGTGAATGAGCGTGTTAGGAGAGAGAAGGAGGTACACGAAAGCGAATATACAACAGAATGGATATACAGAGGATCAAGAAGGTCAAAAGCAAATTTTCTTGCGGGACTGCTAAGGAATGGATCTGATATGGTGCAGGCCGACATCGGGGTCCACAGTGGACGAAAGACGATCAATGTCGAGAGGGTGAAGATCCTCAGTGGTCCTAAGGAGTGAAGGCACAGACAGGTCAGCAAAAGAAGTACGACTAGGTCTGGCTTAGGGGTCTCGCTGATATCGAAGTGAAATGGGACAGATTCATCATCATCGGAAGAAGTAAAGTCAATGTCATCCTGCGAGGTGTCATCCAGGTCAAAACCAAAAGGAACGAACTCGTCAGTGGAAGTAGTCAAACCATGTTCGTCCTCTACAATCTCAACCGGATCGTCTTATTCATTAAAATGCCCGAATTCCTGAATAAAAGCAACAAGATCAAATTCAGCCTTGGTCTCATCAATATATGCCCTCCACTCAATGGTATCAATAGTGTAAATCCAGCGGATGTCATCAACGCATCGCCAATCACAGGAAGCGGAAACTCCAAGGTCTATGCTTTCTGAGTCTTCCTCCTTGGAGAGGAATTCTTGGGTCTCATCATCGGTCATAAATAAAGTCTCTCTGATATCCGCATAAATGTCATAGGCTTCAGGGTAAGCCAGAATAGGTGTAGTCACATCATGTGCATGTCTCTGATCGGCAGTGGGTGCAGTGATGATCACCTCGCTCTCATCAACATGACGGAAGTGAATCTCTCCTGATCCATAGTCAATAACGACCCTCGCAGAGGCAAGGAATGGTCGTCCTAGGATGATTGGAGAATGCTCCCCCGTGGAGGTCTTCATGGGCAACACGACAAAATCAACATGGTAGCTTGTGCCCTGAATCGAAATGACGTGTTTTCAAGGATACCCTTCGGCCTCTTGATTGATCCATTAGAAAACTGAACGATCATCTTGGTCTTCTTGAGAGGCCCTAAGTGAAGAGACTGTACCAGCGAGAAGGATAATATGCTAATCGAAGCACTGCCATCGAGGAGAGTGTGAACACATGTATGGTCAGAGATGGTGCAACTGATGAAAGGTGTAGTAGTGTTCCTCTTCTGAGGAATGGGATGGTGTGTGATGTCATGGGCAGTGGCCATTGTTAGAATGTGACTCTCAGATCTGCTCCTCCGCTTTCTCTTCTTGGGAAGAGGAGCAGATAAATCGATCATGGCCTGCTGAAGTGGGGGCACGGATGACCTCATGAATGGTGGCCATCACTTCAGATTCAGTCAATATTTTTTTAGTTTTTGGACCTCCTCCATACAAGAGAGGAAGTCAGAATTAGCATATACACGAGGGATGCTAAGAGCAGTCTGTACAGCGGCATCCTCGGGGTCAAGGGTGGGACAAGGTGTGAATGGCTGTGTGGTCAAAGGATCTGGCAGGTGGGCCCTCTCCTCACAGTCTGACTCAACTAGAGGTCTCCCAAACTCTTTTTGTGTTTTTAAATTTTTCTCATTTTTTTGTGTTTTGGGTGATTGCAAGCTCTCATGGAAGTCCTTGAGTGAACCCATATCATCAAATGGTGGAATATCATGGTCGCTCTTATTTATGCTAATGATGTTGTCAATCCTCTGTCTCATATAATCCATCATCTGGGTCAAGTGCTCAAGGGCGGACTCCATGAAAGGTGACTCCAACAGCTCAGTCTTGGGTGGATGTGAAGGGAAATGTAAAGGTGGAGGTGAGTAAAAATCTGAGATCTGAATCTGTGACTGAGGTGGATATGTACAAAAATCAGAAAAAATAGGAGGAGGGTCCTCTTGATAAGAGGGAGGTGGATCGACTGGAGTGAATGAGGGATACACAAAGTCCAGATAAAATACGCTCTAGGGGTCCATCTCGAAAACAAAAGGAAACGATCGGGAGAGCATGATTGTCAAGCCAAGAGAAAATGAGAAAAAGTTGCAAATGCACATGGACGATCTAGGATGCACATTAAACAATCACAAGCAAAACTCACACAAAACAAACCATCAATTCACCTACTCAACTTGGTAGAAACCGTAAAAGCAGTCTTTTTTATCTTTTCTGTTTTAGAGTTAGGTGAGAAGTCCAAAAATTGTGCAAACACTTAGGAGGCTGATGGGATTTTGGCACTAATCCTTGGTGTGTTGTCCGAACAAGTAAAAGCGAAGACAATAAGGGGATTACTCGCCCCAAGACAAAAAATTTTCTTTTTGATTTTTTAGGGTCAAGTAATATTAGCAGTCCCAATTTTATTTGTTATCACTTTTTTTTGGATTTTTAGTGAGAAATGCACGAGCCTACCGAGGAATCAATTCTTTTAAGCACCTAGGTGATCAAAATCAGAGGGAGAGGTGGAAAAGCAATGTAAGCGGCGAACGATGATGAATGCTAAAGTGTAAACGCTCACCTTGCCTCCAGCACTCTACATGCAAGAGTACTCAATAGAATAGAAACCTAAACTATATGCAAATGCAAGCCGATGAAATCACCCTAAGTTCAGAATTTGCGATTATAGTGAAGAACCGTATTTCAAAATTTGACTAAGTCCAAACGTCACTATAGACACAGGCACATATATTAAGTGTTTGGACCTAATACTATCGACAAGAAACTCCTAAAACTAAGGGCTCAATCACACAAATAAAGAAAACAAAACCCGAAAACAAAGGGAAAAAGGCGATAAAAACCATGACAAAACCGACAAGACCCCCAGGAGAACAATCCCTCAGGTACTGGACCATGTGAAGTGTGGTAGAGTCCTGAGAGTCCTATTTATTACAATAAATGGGTCTCTCTCTCACTAAAATTACATAAATAAATACAGAAAATAAAAGCTCAATATTTGTCTTCAAAATTCCCTCCAAGTCCGCCTTGGTGCAAAGCCAAAGTCACCTCACGTGGGTACACGAGCGCTCCTAGAAAAGAGTGCCTCCCTCAATCCACGTACCTTGCACAAAGTCAAACGAGAGGGTGGTTAGACAATTAAAAAATGTATATCAAAAATAGAGAAAATAAATAGAGGACAGAAATAGGCAAACAATCACAATCAACAAAACAATCCCAATCCAAGCGATGTTGCTCCCCGGTAACAGCGCCATTTGTTTAACCAAAAAATCGAGCGGTCTTGCGTTCCACACAAGGCGGGAACACAGTCGTCGAAACAACCACACGAAATCCGGATTAAAACAACAATTAACCCACACCAGATAAATCAAGCAACGAAAGTAAGTGTGCGGAGTTAAAATTTATTATAACTCTAAAAAAGATGTGTATAGTGCAAGTAGTGTAGAGTGTCGAACACACGAAGCAAATAGGTAGATCGGGGCAATAAATTGCACAAAAATGTGAATGTGATGTATTTGTCTATATGTGCTATTTTTTTTGGCTGTTTAATTTTATATTTTTTTATTTCTGATTTTATATTTTTTATATTTTGATTATTGATTTTTTGATTTTGTATTTTCTTTTTATAATTTATATTTTTAAATTTCTTTTCTTTTGAATTATAAAATAAATATATATATACAATAAAGAAAAGAGAGAGATAATGTATATATAAAAATACGGAAAAATAAGCAAAATACAGTAAATAAAATATTTTTATGTTTTTTATAATTTTATAATGTTTTTATGATTTTTCTATATTTTTGCTATTTTTTTGTTATTTTTGAAGTCCAAAATACTCAAATCAATGAATAAAATATAAATTCAAAATTAAATTGGAGATAAAAAATATCAATCACTAACCAAAATTCTCCAAATTAATTTTAAAATAAAGATAATAAAATAGAGAAAATTTAGAAATAGAAAAAAGAAATTTTAGATTTTTATGGATTTTATAAATTTTTATAAAGGTTTTTAGTGTCTTTCTATTTTTTTGAGTTTTCTTTTATATTTTTTAGTGATTTTTGGTTTGAAGGTTAAAGATATAAAAACACACAAAATATATTTTTTTGGGATTTTTCAAAAAAGTTTTTATATTTTTTTATGGATTTTATAATGCACACAGAGATGAAAATACTTGTTTTTATTTTTTATAAATAATTAAATGACCCAAAAATGTACAATTAAAATATGGCGTAAAAGAGTGATGCTCTAGGAAATTAGGGCTATTTTTGGAGTTTTTTTATTTTTGTAGATGCATGAAATAAATGCAAACAACAAAGAGAAAATACACACTAGTAGGGGTATTTCTCTAAATATGTAAAAGTGTGAGGGCCTGAGTGTAAATTTCACCAAAAATTTATAACTAAATAAAAAACTTTCTAGACTAAATACAAATATCAAAACCTGGGAGGGCTTCTCTGCAAATTGCCCAGAACTCACGTGCGTGAACACGTGCCTGGTAGGGACCAAAACATAAATAACAAAATTCTTAGGGGTTGACTTGCAATTTAACAAAAAATAAACATAATAAGAAAGTTTGTGGACTAATTAGAAATAAACGAAATTGCAAGGGCCTGGCCGCAAAATGTCACGCCTCACGTGCACTAGTCACGTGAGGTGACAGGGCCAGGACTAAACTGCAAATATGAAAAGTTCAGGGGGTGTTCGGTAAATTTACAAAAATATGAAACATTAAATGAAAGTTTAGGAACTAATTTTCAATTACAAAAATAGTGAGGGCTCGAGTGCAAATTACCCATGCCTAACAGATCGGACGGCCGACACTCCTCACTTATACACGGGTCAACACGAGGAGGGACAATACCCCTTCGCAGAGAAACAACTGGGATTAGATGGCCCTGGAAGATCCGTCGGTTGATGCAGGGGATGTTCCAACGGAAACTGCTCGTCACGAAGAACGGGCGGTGATCCAACGACAAAGGAGAAGCTTGGATGATCCAGTGAAGAACTAGTCCTCGGCGAGATTCAGATGGGCGGTTCGCGCAACTCTGACGACCAGAAGCTCCTCCGATGGTCCCCGAAGTGTCTAACCTGGTCTCTTCATTCTGGGTACAACTCTGGAATAGGGAATTAATTTGTATTCTCGCACTATGCACTTAGCTCAACTCAGACGGGATGTTGGAAGACTGTGTGAGTATCTTTTCTGGTAGCATGGAAATCTAAATACCGGAGTACGAGTTGAAATAAAGCTTCGGAAAAGGGATGGACGACTGGGCACAAATTTTTCTAAGACCCCAAAAAATGTACGGAACAAAAAGATTTTATATCCGTAGGGGCACAACAAGATCCAAGCAGAACCACCAAAAATTCCAAATACAAAGAAGCAACTACCAATTAAAATCCGACCAAAAAGGTCCAAGCTTCAAGAAAACATGCAGATCTTGGTAGAGACTCGGCTACATTGGCCATCTTCACAAGGAGAGGTGACTATACTGGCCACCCTCCAGTTCGTTTCCCCTTCTTCTATCCTCTCCCCCAATTCGATTGTGAACACAACGCGACAGACCTTAGAAGTAAATACCTGACTCCCCGAGGACGAGTTACTGGAGAGGAGAGGAGCATGGTAGTCCGGCATTCTGGATGGGAAGAGCTAAAACCTCTCATACACATGAGTCGGTTATTCAATGTTCATAGGGTATACTTTGGGAAGAGGATTGATCTAAGATGACTTCTTAGTCAAAATGTGTCAATGATGTGTAGAACTTGAGGGTTGTTGATTTTAAAATTCTAAGTCTCACAGAAGTTCCGCCACACTATTAATCCAAGGGTCGAGTTTAGTTTCACTTTCACCTTCAGTTCTTGGCCTTGGTATGGAACCCAATCTCATTTTACCTCATGGCATTTCTTTTTGATGCTCAGGGACGGGCATGGTTTAAGTATAGGGGGATGATGAATCTCGGATTCATCGCTCTAAATCTCATTAATTAAGCTCAAGTCCCTCAAAATCATGGAAGGAAATATAGATATCGATATTGTTTCGATATCGTGTCGATATCGATATATCGGCGTTATATCGACGATATCTCGCCGATATATCGCTATATCTAGGAATCTTTCTGAAGGAAATGCCTGAAAATCGGATATATCGATATATCGATTTCGATATCGGTCCCATGTCGATATCGATATATCCGCGATATATCGCCGATATATCGCGACATGGCCTTCCATGCTCAAAATCATCAGCATTTCTGCATTTATTCTGCATAATTAGCATTCATGCATGTTTGCATAAGAATGACATTTTATCCATCATTTTTGCACAAAATAAGAAGCCAAAAGTTGACCTGTAAATAGCCTAATTTCCTGGATTTTTAACTCCTTCATGCTAACTCCGAATAACACAAAACCACCTCCACTGTGTACATATCACTAACAAGAATAAATAAAAAATACAAAAAAAATCACTAACCCTGATAAGTGGACCAAAAACCCAAACCCTAGTTTCAGGATTTTCGGACTAAAACCCCATATCTTCCCCATCCAGTGTCTGTTTTGATCCTACTCACTTTTGAACTAATATACATTCAACTACCTTCAAAACAAGACCAAGTTCAAGTGAATCCGAGCTCGTATGTGAAAGTTGGGTTTTGGGCCTCTTTTGTACATTGTGTATTTTAGCGGTTTTTGACCCATATTTTATGTACATACTTTCTTACTTAATAAAAATCAAAAAAATGAGATTTAGATGTCTTTTATTTATCTTTGATTTTTCCACATTTTTCCGGATTTTTTTTATCTTGTTTAAAAATGACAAAAAATTAAAAAAACCCAAAAATCTAGGTGTTCTATGTACATGGGATACCCCAAAAATTCACTTTTTACATTTAACTGATTTTGGCTTTGATATCTTCATGAAAAGTTTATATCTCATTGAGACGAGCATTTTTCGTGAAGGAACTTTTTCGATCCGAGGTCATTTACTATTTCTTTTTTATTTTACAAAATCTTTTTCTTTCGATTTTTCTGGTGCTGACACGTGGCACCCTCTGGGGCTGCCATGTGTCAACGTTTTTTGGGGTTTTTATTATTCAATTTATTAAAAAAAATAAAAAAATAAAAAGCTCGCGCACGTGCGAGGCACGTGTCGCGCCCCCCGCTCTCATCCAACAGCTGCGTGTCACGATCCGAGCCGTCCGATCTCGGCCGATCGGACGACCCTTGACCATCTTCCTCCCTCGCCCCCCCCCTTCCGTAAACGACCGCCGCCTCTCTCCGCAACCGCCGCCCCCTCTAACCTCCGCAACTCTCGCACTGGTCGCTCCGCTCCTCTCGCGCCGCCAACGAACTCCGATCATCTCGCGCCTACCAGCACCGGCTTCCCTACCCCTCCAACCTATTAAAGGACTCCGACAGCCCCCCCCCAATCCCTCATCCACCGATTGCACTGGAGCAAGGCCGCGGTGGTGACAGCGCCTCGTGCCTCCTCTTCGCGGCGAGATCCGAGCCTTCTCTGGCTCGTTGCAGCCCATGGCGAGTGCCTCTACTCGATTCTGCTCCAGCTCCGACCGTGTGCCGTAGAGCCAAGTTCTCCTCCAACATCATCGCCACTGACTTCCACCTTCATCGATGATCTCTCCGCCGCCCAACGCCATCTTCATCATCGGTCTTGCTCTGCCGATTCTCACCACCGACCCTTCATCGACTTCGCTCCGTCGTCGACCCAGTGCCTCCCAGACGCTTCAAGCTTCATCAACGACTCGCCACTGATGCCCCCCGGCCGTTTGTCGGCCATCGCGACTCCGCCACATCGCTCCAGCAACTTCATCGACATCCCCGACGACCTTCGTCTCCAACGCCGCCGACCACCTCTCCACCGACTTTCGCTCGCCGGCCGCCCACGACAATGCCATCGCCAACGCAACTTCTTCGCCAGACCGCGACGCCTCCACCATCATCGACAACCACCGCGGTCCGAGACCCTCCACAGCCTCCAGAAGCCACCAGGAGCGGCCCTTGACCGCCTTCGTCCACGACATCGGCAGCTCCGATGACCATCACCGCCATCACCGACGCGCCAGCCCCCGTCTCCGCCGCTCCACCACCGGGCACACAGCCCGAGACCCCCCACGTGCGAGGCACGTGCGTGTGGGGGGCCGTCAGCCTCCTTCAGCATCCAGAAGGCACGTGTGTGGCACGTGCCTCTAGGTAAATTGCAAATCACCCCCAGAGCTTCACTTAATGGCACTTCAATCCATCTACCCAGGGGTCACGTGCATAGCACGTGATCTACTGGAAATTTTGCAGCAACACCACCACAAGCACATGTAATTTCATATAGGTCCCCCACTACAGTTTTCTTTATTTAGTTTATTTATTTTATATTGCATTTGTATCCCTGTGTTCCCCCTCTGTCTTGAACCTCTTCTCCACATCATTTTATTTATTAAAATTTGGCATTGTGTTTCTCAATTAATTCTCTACATTTCGATATGTTGTGGATATTTTTGTGATTAATGGTTAATTAATAATTAGTTATTCTATGGAAATTTGCAAACTTTGTCCTTTTATGCTCTTAAAATTGCCATTGATTAACCGTTGCTCTAAAAATTCCCCAAAAATCACATAGTATAGAGTTAATTTTGCTTGACATTGTGCCCAAAAAGAGTTGCATTTGCATTCATAATTTTCCTTGTAAAAATAATTTTGCATATTTCAATATTTAATTTTTAATAAGTATTCAACCCCACATTTTTGAGCTCTAGGATTTTTCTGAGATCCATCACCTAGTGATAGATCTTAGATAATTTTATATCTTGAAAACAAATAGGTTTAATATTCTTTATAATTAAATATTGAGAATCATTCTGTTTGCATTTAAAAATTCATAAAAAAATTCATATTACATCCAAAAAATCCAAAAAAATTAAAGTACATTCATTTCATCATATTTTACATTGTGGCCAAGTTTCGTATTTTTCGGACATCATTTGATCAAAGTTTGCATTTTAGTCCCTAAAATAGGCCGAAATTGCACCTTGCATCTCTTATTTGCATTAAAAATTCCAAAAATAGACCGCCTCGAAAATCGTGCACGAATATTGATAGACATAACTCCAGGTTGCCTTTGCCTCCTTGTGATCGACCTTGGGACTCGCCCAAGTAATTTAATCATAAAACCACTCGATTAAAATTGAATGATATTTGTGGTTATTTCTTGACCGATTCCGATCGTCGTCTACAACGAACGACATAATGATTTTCACGCACGACAAATAAAAACACCTTTTTAAAGCAGCGATATCGGACTCATCAGAGACCTGAACAGAGTTTTGGGATTCTCGAAGTCTGTTGGATTTCAAATCCGATTCCCATTAAGGTTCCGCTGGCACTTAAATTCCAAAGGTCCGGTTTAAGCTCCAAACTTTGATTTTGTGAAGACAAGTTTGATGAGTAAATTTAATCCACGTTTCTTTTTCTTTTCTGTATTTTTCTTTTCTGCACTTATTGCATAAGGTTTGCAAGGGACTAGCAAAGGCAAGTATGGGGGATGATGAATCTACATTTCATCATCTTTATTCTATCATTTTGGCCTTAAAACCCTGGTAAATGCGTGTAAATACTGTTAATTCATGCATTTTAGCATTCATGCATATTTGTGTAAAAAGTGTATAAAATAATGTTTTTTAATGCTAAAATTATAGAATAAAGAAAAGAAAAGAAAAAGAATAAAATATTGCAAATATTTTATGACCCAAAACCCCGAGACCTAGGCATCTAGATGAATAGATCGACAAGAAATAAAGTAAGGGGAGATAAGGGCCAGATACCAATAAAGATTTCCTTTTATTTTATTCATTCTTTATTCATTTTGAGACCTATTTTTGGTTCCACTTTTTATACCTCAAATAAAGAAACTTTGTACATGAAAGTTGTAGATAATTAAATATAGAAAAATACAAAATTGATTTCATTCAAAAATAATGTACAGATAAAAAGTTATGGTATGAATAAAATTGGATTTTGGACCCCTATTGTATACTTGTACAAGATTTAAATATTCATTTTATTTATTCTTCATTATTTTTATAATTTTATATTTTTATACATTTGTAAATATTATTTACAATATATGTGTACATTAAAGTCAGAATAAAAACCTAAAGAAAATACAAAAATAAATTACCTGTATATAATACATAGGTATAAGACCTATAAATCCACCTGTATATTTAATACTTACATTTTATTAAGTGTACAAAACACTTCAGAAAATAAAATAAAAATATATTTAAGTGTATAAAAATATTTTATAAATTTTCAAAATGATAAACAAAATAAATAAAATTAAATGTACAAAATAAAAATAAAATAATAAAATATATAGATGTATAGACCTATATAAGCCTATAAAAGGAAACTTGTAATTTAATACTCGGAAAAATAAATAAAATTGTAATAAATTACTTTATAAAATAGTAAAAAAAATTTATTTAATAACCTTAAAATAATAAAATCATTTATTATTTTAAAGCGAATTTATAATTCTTTCTTCCAGGGATTTTTCTGGTTGGTCCACGTGGACCAACCAGGTTCTTTCCCTGGTTGACCTCGATCAACTCTCTGACCGAGGTCTGGCCGAGTGTTAGACTGCATTTTTTTGGCTTTTTTCGTGAATTTTTCTAGCCAAAACCTTTCAGCATCTCGTGTTGGGGCCTTCTTGACTTTTGTCCCTCGAGGAATGGTCATTCACGCCTAGGGATTGCTTCGGGTGTTGGGTCGCTGAATCAAGAGATTCGCATCCATCTTGGGAGATGCCCGTCAACTCTTCAAATAGGATCCCCCGACTTCCCTTCCATCTTTGATCGCTCTTCCACCCTTCAACCTGATCCCTAGGTATCCAAGGGTCTTCCTGGTGATAGCAGGAATCGATCCCCGTCTTTGGAGATCTTTGAGGGTGTTGAATCGAGGCGTATCCCTTCGCAGGAGGTCTCGCCGGAGCTCTCTTCCTGTACACCCTTGGTGAGGTCTTTTCCCCCTTGTTCTGTCGTTTGTTTGGGTCTTAGATTAGCTGTAAAATCACCCTGCGTTTCTCTCTCCATTATCTCTCGCTTAATCATCGTCAAATCCCTCGGATTTCGCGTTGGTCGGCATCGAGTTTCACCGGCCGACGTTGAATCATTTCCACGCTGCCACTCGCGTCTTTTCCACCCTCCACGGAGTCAGGGCATTTTTCCCCTGATGCCTTCACGCTCTTCTTGCGGGTCCGAAGCCCAACCAAGCATCTGGGGCTGATTTTGTGCTTCATCGGAGGTACTTGGAGCCACCGTGCTCTGCCATCACCGTTGGTGAGCTTCGATCTTCGCCGGAGTGTTTTGAAGCCTCCAGTCAACAGAGGATCAATCCTGGGGTGTCGTCAGCCATTTTGGAGTGTCAACGAGGGCCGAAGGAGGAAGATCTGTACGGGGGAAGCTCGCCTCGCCGCGAGTTCTTCCCCGTTCTTTGTCATCGCCTTCCAGCCGTCCGATCAAGGCTGATCTCCAGGACGAGCAACAGTCGTCGGATCGTCGCGAGCATCGACCGTCAGATCCCATCGGAGGATCTAATCCCAGACATCCACTGCGAATCGGTATCACACGCCCTCAGCACACCACATGGATTAATGAAGAGTTGCACGTCGTTGGATCGCGCCCAGTTTGGGTATTTTGCACTTTAGCCCAAGCGCCTTTTTGTATTTTATAATGAGTTCATCAACTTTCAGTGGACGTTTTAAATATTTGTAACATTTGCAGTTAAGCCCCCAGGGTTTTGACTATTCGCGATTAGGTCCTTGTCCACATCACCGCACGTGACAAGCGCACGTGGGTGCGTGGACATTTTGCAAGGACCCCCTGGGGTTTCTTTATTTCATTTCAGTTCCAGAACATTTTAATATAGTGTTAACTTTTTGGAGTATTTGCAATCAAGCCCCTAGAGTTTTTGATAACTACAATTAGGTCCCCGCTAGGCACGTGCGCTTCACGTGCAGGCTTGGGCATTTTGCAGAAATAACCTCACAACTTTGGGTATTTCGATTTAGTCCAGGAGTATTTTGTAGCGTTGTAATATTTTTGGAAAAATTGCAAAGTTGTCCCACAGGTTTTTGATATTTACAAACAAGTCCTTGCGAGTCACGTGCCTAGCGCACGTGACTTTGAAAATTTTACACCTGCACCCCTGGATGATTGGTTATTTGTGAATGATACTGGAACTTAATTAATTAGTTATAAACTACTGGAAAAAATTGCACTGTGGCCCTTGACTTTCTGGATATTTACATATATGCCCCTGCTAGTATTGATTTTTCTCTTTGTTATTTTTATTTATTTCATGCATCTATAAAATCGTAAAAAATCTCAAAAAAATTAGTATAATCTCATGCTGCATTTTACTTTCACGCCATATTGTTTGCATTTTTATGGCATTTTGATATTTAAAAAAATTCAAAAACTCGTATTTTCTCTACTATTTGCATTAAAAAATACCAAAAAATACTAAAATCCCTTGAAAAATTCCAAAAAAAACTATTTTGTGTGTTTCTGTGTGTTTTAACTTCAATATTAAAATCATTAAAAAATTCAAAAGAAAACTCCTAAAAATTAGAAACCCCCTTAAACTTCATAAAAATATTAAAAATTCCAGAAAAATCCTAAAAATCTAAATTTTGTCTCTAAATTTTCTCCTTTTTATTCTCTTTGTTGTAAAATTAATTTGAGAAATTTTTTAGTTTGTTAGATATTTTTCATCCTTATTTTAATTTCGACCAGCAACTTTGATCACTGTTTTCAGTATTTTTGACATTAAAAATACCAAAGAAATTAGGAAAAATATAGAATAAAATCACAAAAACACTAGAAAAATATAAAAAGCATAAAAAGATTTTATTTCCTGAATTTTGAGTATTTTTTCCTCTTTTTATAAATATATTATCTTGCTTCTCTTATACTGTGCACTTCTTTTATTAAAAGAAAAGAAAATATAAAAAATATATAAAACATAAAAAGAAAATAAAAATTCAGAAAATTAAAAATCAAATATAAAAATATAAAGCCAAAATTTAAAAAAAAAATAAAATTAAAAACCCACAAAAAAGGTCCACTTTGGCTAAGTGATATATAGGACATAGGGCACTTGACTTTTATTTAGTCTGCTTTACTCCTTTGCTTCCTGTGTTCGACCCTTACGTGCTTGCCATTATACATTCTTAGTAGGATATAATAAATTTTAATCCTTGCTCTTCATTGGTTGATTGATTGTGTGGATTAATAATTGTTAAACGAGAAGGTGTGAGTAGTCGCCTCAGTGACAGTGAGCCTGATTTGTCAAGCCATTACTTAGCGACTCCCGTCTCTTCGTTTTTCACTGGATATGTGTAACAATGCATTTCCTCTATTTAGCGTGATACGACCTAGATTTATAATGGTGCATGACCTATATACGATGCACTAATGCACGATTCAGATATTATAACAACATACCCTAATTTTAAGAGAAAATATATTGATCTAATATATGTAATGTAATAATGCATGGAGTACTTATTTATGTTAGAATCACATGTGTTAGATGCATGTGTCAGAACATATTGAAGGCATTATATTGCTTCCATTTTTACTCTTATCGTGAACAATACAATGTTGCTCATATCGAGACGATTGACGAGAAAGCACACATTACGACATTCACCCTCCTTTAGTGGTCATGTTAATTTATTAGATCAAACTCGATACCCTAGATAAAATGTACAGATCTCCAAAACGAGTATGCTATAAATTCCATTACGAGTTTTTTTCCCGGAAGGGGCATTGCCCCCATCCAATTGCCCGCTTAGGGCATGGCAGCAAACTTTTTTCCTATCAGGGCATCAATCGGCAAACGGTTCGCCGATCGGCGAACCGTTCACCGATCAATCCCAAATTCCTGATTATCTGTTAATCAAATCTGATAATCATGTGATTATTAGAATTAATGAATTCAGCAAACCATTCGCTGATCGATGAATGGTTTGTGGATTTTATTCCATTTTCAATTTTTTCTTAAATATAAAATAAAAAGATATTAATACGTTAATACATACTATCATTTTATAAAAATATATTATGTATATTATTAAGAGGAGCAAAATGAATAAAATAGAAATATATTATGTATATTGACCATGTACATTAGTTTGTCATCACATGCCAACTTCATGGGAGTACGAAGACAATCTATCGTTCAACAACTCCACTTCACATTACAATTTAAGAATACATTGTTACAAATGCAAAGTAGAAAGATCACATATCACACTACATTAGATAAACACGACTTAACAAAGTACAATACGTAAATGCTATTAATCATCCCCTCGAGCGGACTCGCTATCCTCGAAGTATGCTCAGACGTGCATACTTCAGTGCAATTGTATAATGCAAATCTGCTAAGTCAGCGAACAGATCCTCCTCCTCGTCGTACACGTCCGTGAGCGAGGAGGTCTCGCTCTGAGAACCCCCAACCATAGGTGGAGGCATTGACTGTGGAGAGTAGTCGATGAATGGAGAGTCTACCGATTGAAGCGGCTGAGGTAACGATATATCCGCTAATGGATACTCCGTATGAGCATCTGATAGGCTGTGAGGATCAGGTCTCATCTCTGAGTTGTGGGGAGTACCCTCTCATGGGACTGCAGAAGCTCCACCTTGCGGTGGCTGTGGTGAAGCAAGTGGAGCCTGATGTGATGCATTAGCTCTGGGTGGTGAACGAACCGCTAGGAATCTGTTGGTCGGAAGATGTACCAACTTACGCGTTGTGAATCTAGTTTTCGCCATAACCTACAATAATACAATATCATTAGAAATTAATAAAATAGAATTATCTTAAGTTAGTAAAGAATTGCACCCAAGATGAAAATAAAATGTAACAACATGACATAGTACTTATGGATTTGCGACACGCCAATAAGTTACATCTGAGTGGTGATAGAAGCGTAAAATGACCCATGGTAAGACATGTTCCAAGTGTCTGGATCTTACTAATTTTATACCATTTGTTTTTAATATGAAAGGATGCTTGACATTACATAAAAATCAACGTAAACGGTCATACTATCATTATTCTACTAAATAAAAAGATAACGTTGATACAAATTATTACGAATTAAAAATTCTACGTGCCCGTCGTAAGATCAATGATACATTATCCCTACGGCCCTGACTACCAACACCGGTACCACCCCCCACTCTCTTCAGTTGTTTCTCGCGGTGGTTGCGGTGGTGTGCCCCTGACTGATGAGGCTCTATCAATCTGTGCAGGCCATTGACGATGCTCTGATGGTGGTTGATCTGGCTGCAGTGTATGCTGTTGTGGCAGGGGTGTGCCTTGGAGATTCTGGAATGGAGGCACACGACTGGAATCTGCATAATAGGAGAATCCAGTGGATTGATGTGGATTAAAATCGCTGGTTAAGAATTGTGTGCATGCCTGTGTTTGGGGGGGGGGGGGGGAATGCTCGGGTTTAGACCCCAAAAATCACCAGCTTGTGAAGGTTGCATAAATTTAGCCTAGGATGGTCCTGCTTCGTCATCATTTCTACTGACAACATACGGTTGATGTACGTGAAAAGCATAATTTTGAGCAGCAGCTTCATATTGTCGTTGTGGTTCAGGGACATGGAATGGGACAACGGAAGTCTCAGTGGAGTAAGAGTACCTCGGGGTGTACTGACTCATTTGATCTGCGAATCCAAAGTTTTTTAAGGCGGAGTCAAGTAAGCTAATTACATTCCACAACTCCGAGCTCCGTTCGTAGTCTTCTGGGATCCCACAAGCTTCGTACACACTCAGCACCTAAAAGTACTTCGTACTTAACATATTGTTTTCCCTTGCTTAAAGATGAAAAATTTAAACACTTACCCCTGGTCTGAACCTGGGAGCGTAAGGCTTATATGTAAAGCGCGGTGGTGGTATTGAAGTATGTATCCATCACCGAGTAATGTTCCAATACCACTGCATGTATGTTATCAGCTACTGCTCGCAAGATTCAGCCGAATGTCATTCCATCACCGTACTTTGACGATGTTGATTCCATCGAACGATCTGTTCTCAGAGTCGATCGGCCCAATCAATAGGATCGTTGTCCCTTTGACGAGTGCGACGATTCAAAAAAACTATCAGAGGCGTTTGATCTGGGATGTGAGATCGTAGATCAAAATTATCTCATTATACGATCTGGCATGTGCATGACCGCTATGTTAAATAAATTAGTACTATCTGGGACCTCCACACTTCCTATCCCTCTCGATAGATAGCAGGAAGGTGAATTACGATCTCCATTTCATATGAAGTTCAACGCATCGGTTAAAAAGTCTAAAGTTAGTAATTTTATACTAACCACATGGTATATTCAGGAAAGGTACGAACCGTACTTGATGCTTGTCTTGTGTATCGAACTCATTGCAGTAAAAAGTCAGGTTCATTGTTTGAACGTTCTGAGTGAACGTCTTGCGTCCTGACGTCCATCTGTTTATCCATGTGTTAATATCTTATCAAGATATAAAATATGTGAATGGTTACCGCACATCTCATACCTCGAAGCATTTGGCCCTTGGTTCAGAGTCGTTGGATCCATTCTATACGGTCGGGGCACTCCGATGTGTATGTGCTCCCAAGACCAAGTCTACAACAATGTAAGAAAATCATAACATCTCTTGGATCTCCCCAATGAGCAATCGTTAAGGTTTTGATATAATTGGGCAAGTATTGTTGCCCCCCAAGCCATCTGACCACATTCTTGGAAATTCTCGATTAAACGAAGATACCTAACGGTACCTTATCACCAGTGGAGTCCGGGAAAAAAGACACCCCAATCTGGTATAAAATGAAGGCCCAGACGATTCTCTGCAACCTGTTCGGATCTTGCTCCTAGAGATTCTCATCCGAGAGAATAGTATCGAGAATCCAAGTAAGCTTCAAGCGACCGCTCGACAAATTCTCTCCTCCTACAGCGACGGGGTTGGCACCGAGCCACTGCTCGCAATAAGCACTCCAGTTATATCGTACAGGGTGTTCGTAACCTGTCACGAGAGCTCTATCGACACAAAGACCTGTAAGGATAGAGACATCCTTCAATGTCACGGTGGCTTCACCGTATCAGAGATGGAAAGTATGTATCTCCGGTCTTCATCGTTCCAAGAGAGTCATCGGGAGAGACTGATCGAGATTTGCCCTCTTCATGTTGCTCATACAGCGTAAGCCAACCAACTCCAGCAATTGGTCAAAGGCTACACTCCGGGGTCTAACCAATAGCTTGCTGAGTATACATCCATGCTCGACGAATCTGAAATTCTGTATAACCACATAGAGCGATGTTACTAATAATTTTGTTAAGAAAAAACATTCGTTTAATATTGTTACCGTAGCATCCTCATTGAATGGTGATGCGGATATGTGGTGGTTCTGCTGAACCAGAACCGAAGCGTCAAGTGGTCCAGGAGTCGAGTCCATTTCCTATCTCAACAAAGAGTTAACATCAAAGAAAAAATATTCACAAATATTTCAATAAACACGTATATCAATGTTCGGTGGAAGATAACATATACATTCAACAATATTTTAGTTAACATTACATATCAACGTTACATTCACCGTCCGAGACATGTCGCACGTGTATGACCAAACTGCTTACATATACCGCACCCGACATTCACACGACCCATTTCATCCATGCTGTTGTGGATTCTACGCGATCGTGGTCGACCAGGGCCTATTTCCATGTTTGGCAGCATCAAGATGGCCCGAGGTACATTTGTCGGCCAATACCGACGATCAGGTATTGGTGAGAATTCAGCTGCATAAGTTTGGCGAAACACGATGGGGGTGTGATAATGTGAATAGTTCCTAACATGCTCGATGCCAATGTTAACATGACCACAAGACGCAGTGACATGCGAGCATGTGAGGTGAAAGCACTGCATAAATCCGTATGTGCAGTCAGACTCTGTCCCATTGAGTGTTTCTCGGTAGTTTCCTTCATGACATTTCACCTCGAATACTGCATGTGAAAATTGCTCGACATCATATGTGCAAGCTAACTCAACATTATCATCTATAATCTTGTTGTATCTCGACATTAGCCCTGAGGTAGTAGCTGCATCTTGCCTGTGATGATCGACGAAGTAGGTATTTAAATGATAAAAGATTGTTAGAATCATTGTCAGGATCGGAAGGCCGCACATGCCCTTCAATACACTGTTGAAGCATTCTGAAAGGTTTGTCGTAATGTTCCCATAACGACGTCCTTGGTCATATGACAATGCCCAATAATTCCGATCATCGTCCTCCTGGTGGATAATCCACTCGTACACCTCAGGATCATTACTTCGGATATGTCTCATGATCCGATCGTGGGCATGCATGTTCGTTATCGCCCCTGCGCTGTAATATTTTCCTTGTGCCCATCGGTCATGCCCCGCCCTATGCATGTTCGCTTGCATGTACCTCAGACAAAATCGATGACAATGGCCACGATTAGCTGGAAAATACTTGGACAGAAAAGTCTTTAAACGACTGAAACAACCGCTAAAAAAATATATACCCTCTCGTTGAATTAAATATGAAAATTTTATATAGAAAAAACTCTCAGGCATCTAACATTTCTTTTTCGACTACTACAAAGGCAACTGGAAATATGTGCCCGTTCCCATCAATAGATTTAGCTACGAGCAAGTGACCTTTAAATTTTCCATGCAAGTGTGTTGCATCTATACTCATAACTGGTCGACAGTATGCGAAGCTTGTCAGCGACAGACCGAATGGCCAAAATAAGCAAAAGAAAGTAATTTTTGCAGGTACTTCTTGGTGAGACTCAGGATCAATATAAGGCTCTGTTTGTAATTCATACCAAGATCCCGATTGGTTTGTTTCATCGTCCACATAAATCTTCGAATATCAGCGTAGGACAACTCCATATCGCCAAATATTATCGTCAATTCATGCTTTCTTGCTAGCCATGCTTTTTTGTACGATATTGTGACGTGATAGGTATCTGAAGCAAGACTCCTAATCACATTTTGAGTCAATGTAATTTTGGATCTAAGAGTCTTTAAAATAAACCGACTAATAAATCTTGTATTGCACAGTCAGTTATTAGTTAGCAGCACCAGATTACGACAAGTATGCTCCTCACGATATGTTCGAACCTTCCAAACTTCACTCCTCTTGCTGCAGCTAGCATGTAACCTCCAATTATAGTTAGGTAAAACACATCCTACAGTATAAATATCCTTTTTCGACGCCAGCACTTTGTATTGCACGTACTTGGCCATACTCTAGGTGCTTACCGCATCAATTAAATCAATTTTTGACTTAAAATATCTATTATTCCAATACTCGAGTCCACTCCTATCCGGGAAGATGGTGTCCTGGGGCTCGCTCAAGAATTGTGCTTCATCTGCAAAAGTGTTTGCTATACAGTCGTCATCCGTAAAAATATCAGGAAGCTCTGACAGAGGTTCCAATGTAATGCATAATCAACCGGAGGATCAAAAATCGGTTCGCTGGTGATAGAATCGATGAGTGATCCCTGACCGTGGATATCATCACAGTCAACATTCATGTCGTTGTTATCGTCATCCTCCTCATCGGCAGTGTCTTCATCCTCAATCTCGGCATTCACCTCGGGAATGACAACAGAATCATCCTCTTCATCATCATATTGTAAATTTAGATATGGGATACTCTCGACAACATCCTCTGTTCCCCTTCGAGAAGAGTCAGCAATATTGGTGACATCAATCTCAAGAGTTCTGGTAGCATCCACATCCACCATCAGTTGCATCATTCCAAGAGACCGAGCAATGTTTTACATTAACACAGTTGTCGCAGTATCAGTGATCACTACATGATAGAAGGTGTTCACGTTTAGTGGCCATCTATACGTAACACGAACGTTGTACTTTCCTTCCCTATATTCATTAACGCTACGAATCGTTCCCACTAGTTCCTCGAAAGTGCTAGAATCCGGAAAACCTATCATCTTGTCGGTCCCCCCTCGTAGCTTACATTCCCGTTTTCAATGACAATTCTTCCATTCCAAGACACAAACAATGTAGTCATGTTGGTAATTATCTATAAAACAGTAAGGACAAATTTTTTTTAATTCAGCAATTAATAATTAATATTTACCAATTATTAAATACTAGTTACTGTTTTTTTACTATTTAATAATTACTAATTAGTAATTAATAACTAATCATTAATAATGAGTAATTATTAATTACTACTTATTAATTATTTCCTAAATATTAGTTAGTAATTAATAAATAGTCTTTACTAAATATTAATAATTTACTAATTATTAATTAATAGATTAATAATTAAGAATTACTAATTATTAAGTACCAATTAGTAAATTTTTACTAATTTCTAAGTACTAATTCATAACTAAAATTTACTAAATATTAATTACTAATTACTAATAATTAATAACTAACTATTCAATAGTTAATGTGTATCTAATGAATAGGTAATAATTACTAAGTAATAATTAATAATTACTAATCATTAATTACTAGCTGTTAGTTATTTACTAATTAGTAAATCTGATTAATAATTAATAATCAATACTTAATAATTATTTACTAATTACTAGTAATTAATTAATAACGCTAATTATTACAATATCAATTACTATTTATTAATCACTAATTGTTAGTCAATAATGAGTATTTACTAATTAGTAATTAATATTTATTTATAAGTAATTATTAATAATTAATAATTATTAATTTTTACTAATTATTATTTTTCTATTTAATAATTAGTAATTTATTATTATTAATTAGCATTTACTAATTACTTACAAATCGTTAGTTACTAACTACTAATTAATAATTACTATTATTAATTACTAATAACTAATTACTAATAACTAAATACTAATTAATAATTAATACATAGTAAATAATAATTAATATTTAATAATTAATAATTAATAAAATAATTAATACTAATTAATTATTAATTACTAGTTATTAGTTACTAAATATTAGTTAGTACTTAATAATTAGTGATTATTAAAAATTAATTACTTACTAACTATTAATTTACTGTTTAATATTTAATAATTAGTAATTATTAATTACATATTATTAATTACTACTTACATTATTTAATTATACTCTTACATGGTTTACGTATATAATAATTAATAATCAATAATTACTACTTATTAATTAATAATGACTAATTTTCCCATTTTTTAAAAACTTAAAGGCAGTTATTTCTTACATTCATTGTGATAGCATCATAAGCATCCAAATCTATGTAAATAAATAAAAAAGTTTGTTTAAACGAGTATAAAAACATACAAACGAACTAAGTCCAACTAAAATCGACTGGTCATCCATTATCAATTAAGCATTCCGGTGCACATTCAAACAACTAAATGATGTGCGATAAGAAATAAGTCGGGTGCACATTCATATTATAAATGAGAAGAACTATGAATTTGGTAAAAAAATACAGTGCTCGTTCATATTCTAAAAAAAGGAGTATAATTCATACTGCAAAGGTTAAGAAGAGCATAAATGAAAGTATGTGTTTGGCTTTTCCTATTTAACATAGAGTGACTAAATATTTTTTCTCCAAATAAATTGCACTAATATTATTTAAATTGCAAAATTAAAAAAAATGTGTGAAAATTAAACCATACCTCAAGTGGCAAGAAGATCCTTGGAATGCAAGAGGGGGAGGAGGAGGCTTGGAATGCAAGAGGGAGGAAGAGAGTTGAAGGTGTGGAGAATGAGAAGGAGGAGGCTGGGTTTTACAGCGGAACTGGGTGTCAAACGGTTCACCGACTGGGACCCTTCCGGGAATCCCGGGCACGTGACGTCGCCTCAGGAGGGAGCGTCTCCTCGGGCAGAGGCGCGCGCCTCGGGAGAGGGCATTGAACGTGTCGTGTAGACGAACTGTTTGCCGATTGATGCCTTGGCATGGAAAAAGTTTGCTGCCATGCCCTGAACGGCAATACGGTGGGGGCAATGCCCCTTCCGGGAAAAAACTCTTCCATTACAAGTTTGGGGCAAGCACGAAGCTATAATATGATTACCTGGTTTTTTTAATTTTTTACTGCTTATATTCACATTGTTTATAACATTTGCTTTAATAGATTAATACCTCATTATTTACCTGTGATACATCTTAAGCAATTATGTGGTTAACGTCAGGGATGAAACCGGTAATTTTTATTGGAGGCCGCAAGCTAATGCGTGATTGTTTATCTTCTTTATTTTGCATTGTCTACCATTTTAGTTTCAATCTTTTATTTTGAATTCTGTGGCATAATTTAAGGGAAATGCTTGCAAAATATTGGTACTATATTTGTAAGAAATTTTTTCAAAAATACCTTAGTAGGTTTTTTTACATCCAACATGATAAGAATATAAGCAGATGGATACAGATACATATACATATATACAGACATACATATACATATACATACATACATACATACATACATACATACATACATACATACATACATACATACATACATATATATATATATATATGGATTAAATGGGGCTGCCCCCAGGGAGTAGCCAACTTGGCTACTCCCACCCTTATTTTTCCCTCATTTTTTTATTTCTCTGGAAAATAAAAATTTGTAAATTCATCATTATATCCCTCTAACATTCTATTAAAATTTCGTCAGAAAGAGAGACTCCTACGGCCTCCATCCAAACATGGTTGATTTAAAAAATTCTACGACCGTTAAAAAAAATGAAGTCTGGATGGAGGGTCTAGGAGTCTCTGTTCCTGACGAAATTTTAATAGAATGTTAGAGGGATATAGTGATGAATATACACATTTTTATTTTCCAAAAAATAAAAAATGAGGGAAAAATAGGGGCGGGAGTAGCCAAGTTGGCTACTCCCAAAGGGCAGCCCCATTTTACCCTATATATATATATATATTTGTTACCATATCCTTATATGTTTTTAAATAAATATGCTGATATATATATTATGATATAAAAACTAAGTTATCATATCCTTAAAAATTGGATACGGGTGTAAAACAGATACTAATCACATAGGAATAATATTAGATATACTCTACAAATTAGCTTAAATAAACGTAATGGATGGGGTGCACATAATATAAATGTACTAAATGCATTTCTAACATAATAACTATACTAAATATGGTGGAAAGAAGTAGAAAATTATGTTATATATGGTTAAAAATAAAATTGCAACTATATATATATATGGGAAAAGGGAGCCTACACCCATGTGTAGGTAACTTTCCTACACCCAACTCTTGTTCCCTCAAAAAAATATTTTTTTTTGAGATAATTCCTTTGGGAATTTAGATCACATTATATCACCATATAGTCATTCAAATTTCAACTTATTTCGAGACTTCTAACTTATCCATCATGACAGTCATTTTGACGGTCTGAGATTTGCTGAAATCGACCCCTTCCGATGGAGCTGTTAGGAATGTCTGTTTTATATGAAATTTGAAACACATATTTCATTTAACATTCTAAGTAAATCCCCTAAAAATCCATTTCAAAAAAAATAAAAAAAAATTAGGGAACAAGAGGTGGGTGTAGGAAAGTTACCTACACATGGGTGTAGGCTCCCCAATCCCTATATATATATATATATATATATGAAAGGATACAATTACGGATGTTTCCATTTATTTAAAGTAATGTCCATATCCATATCTATTTTAAAACAGATACATGTACGGATGTCAGATGTGTATAAAATAATTACATTGGAGGATCAGATACAGATATATCTTTATCCGTTTGCATCCTTAATCTCCAGCTATATGGATCAACACTAAAACCCATGGCCATGATATCCAACAACGTATTGAGAATCACACACCCAATACCATTTAATATGTAATGTAATTGCATGTTGGGAGTCTTGAGGGTATGGCTCCTTCTGCCTCCCTGTCACTGGCTAACGTGATTTCACTTATTTCGTATTTTGCATGCTGAGCTGGACATGAACACGAGGAGGCCCCATCTATCATTTCGCAGCTTTATGTTTTCATTTTACATCCTATATATATACATATATTTCAACTAAATGTAACACATGTCATAGAGTCCATATATTTTGCAGCACGAATATTTTGAATAGAAGTAGAAATTTAGTGCTTTTCATTTTTTGGGTTACACCGAATGAGAAATGATATAAATTCTTTCCTACCTAATTATGAGGTTGGTCAGAAAATCACTATAACTACGTTGTATGGCAAACATTAATTAAGTTAGGGTTAACATCCACCCGATGGTTTGGAATATGAGAGGAAATATAAAATGATGGAACCTTTGCACGGTATTTACTCAAGTGGAATTTTCACACGCGCGCCACAAAAATCAGTGTTTTTGAAATCAGACCGAATCGACTGGTTCGATCGTTCCGACTGGTTACTGGGTCTGGATCGGTGTGCTTAATCGGTTTATGCCAGTTTGGTTCAAATTTTAAATTTTATACAACTCATTATTTTTAACCCGATTTAACCAGGTTCAATCAAAGTTGAATCGCATTTATTTTTTAATTTATTTAAAAATAATGTTGGTAGCGGGAGTTGAATCCATGACTTTTGATTACCGATCTCAAACTCTTAACCAACTACTATAACATAACTTTTTGCTTGTAATGTGTTTTCAATATAATTAAATCACTATTATTTTATAAAAGCAACTAATCCTATTAATACACACACATATATGACACTTGATGGTGCATACGAAAAAATATTTTATGTATAATATGAAATATATAAAGTGTCTATGCATTTTATTTATATTTCAAGTATATTTAAATGTATATTATATATATTATTTTAATTTCGATTTGATTATCCGGTTCAACCACTTTTTTCTCATCATTTCGATTTAATCCAATTTCAAATAATGATGATGTCATCATCCGATTAAACTAATTTAATGATATGATTCAACCCTTCGAACATTTCTATAAGATTTTTGATTTAATGTCCGGTTAGATTTAAAACACAAGAACAGTCGCACCATTTGAAATATAGCCTGAGAATAGTCCGACCCTCGTGATCGTCGTCGATTCACGCCGGTTGGGTTTCCAATCCGTACCCAACCGATCAGTCGTCTCGATCGGAGCTTCAAGCGAGATCGATGGGTCGTCCCCCTCATGGCGGAGGCCCCGTGTTCCGCTTCACCGCTAGCGAGGTAAATCTGCTCTGGAAAACCTAATCCTCGCTGTCGTCGTCCAAGGGCTCGCGATCGAGTCGCAAGATCCTTCCAGCTTGTTTGATCCTATTTCTAAAGAATGTTGTGTCTTTTTTGGTGTACACTCGCGTAATCGGTTGTTTACTCGTTTGGTATACAGTCGCGTAATCGAATCTGAGGGCTAATTTATACGAGTGTTCACTCGTTAGAGCGTTGATGATTAAGTTAGGATGCTCTACATTGGGGAAATAAAGTTGTGGCTAAGAGCATTATCGCGATGGGAGTTGGATATCATGAAAATTTTGCCAACCAGGGCTGCGTTTCGAGGGTATGATTGAGAAGGGGGGGACTGCAAGGTTAGAATTGTGGCTTGAGTTAGTTTGTCATATATTGCACAAGTTTGATTTACAGCAAGTGATTTTTAGTCATGCACACCACGTAGGAGTGGAGTAGGCAAAGATGAGGACAATCTAGATAGAGACTAACTACTCATAGGAGGGCGGGGGTTGCGTACACAAGAGGCGAGCTTGGGAAAAAACCTGATTTTTGGTGCATCACAACTCCATGAAATAGGATCAATTTTTTACAAATGGAATGGAAGAGAGTTTTGTTGGACATGCATGGGCCGATTGCTTGATGATGTCCTCAAACCTTCGATGGAGAGGTGAGGGTAGGAGGATGGAAAGCGAAGATGACATGTGTCCCTCGTTGTCGTTGGGGTCTGGAGCTGATGTGGTCACTGTCATCGATTAGAATTGCGATTGAGGTGTTGAATTTGGGTTTAGGAGTCGGTGAAAGCACCTGTATGATTGTGATGATGGAAGGGCCAGTGTCGTAGCACATAGTGCACATCCGGCTGGAGCTAGTCATGGGTCACAGTTCAATCCTTATTTTGGTGTCGGAAGTTGCCAAATAATACAATTTGCAGTTGACGACGATGTGGAAGACCGTTGTGGCAGAACTGGAGGTGAAAAGTGCAGAGATGTTAGTGGCATCGATTGGGGTTCCCGATTGTTCATGATTCAGTGTAGTGCTTTGGGACCATTGAACCTAGTGGTCCGACATCCTTTGCGATGATAATTATGGGGAATTGGCTTCTATGGCCTCGTATTCGAGAATCTTTTACGAAAGTTAGCGGCCATTGCTTATTAGTAATCATGCACCCCGACCTTTATTTAGATATTTGATTATGGTGGAGGTCTCACTCGGTGATACGATTCTTGGTTCTCGTGGATCCGTTCTGCCTGCGAATGATTGCCTCTTGGATTCAAACTTCGATCTAGACCTACTTGTGGATGCAACTCATGTGAATGTGGCAGAGCCTCCCTCTGTCGAGGGCTCGAGCTTGAGGCCCTCCTTCACCAGGTCCTTCTTTAGTTCATGGCTCAGTCTGGTGGTCAGGGACTTCAGCTAGTTCTGCTGCACCCGCACTCATGCTCTCAATGTAGCAACACATTGCCTCTATCCCGATGGTGGAGCTATTGTTGGTGCTTGTCTCATTAACTCCCACATTGACACCCCCATCAACAGAAAAGGTTACCAACTGCTGGGGGTGCAGAATTTGGAAAGTTCTATGGTGGTACATGCTTTGCTTCTCCTCGATGTTTGGTTGTTGTGACTCATAGGGGTGTCTATCGAGTTCAACGAGCTGAGTTGGCCTCAACTCGGAGTCGAACTCGATAAGAAACCTAAGCTCGAACTTGGGCTCGATAAGGATCGAGCCCTGGATCACCAACTCGAACTCGAACTCGTCGAGTTCGAGTTGACTCACAAGCCTCAAAATGAGCTGGCTCACGAGCCTCTTATCGAGTCGTGAGTTTCTGAGCTGGCTCATGAGCCTCAAAATGAGCAGGCTCATGAACCTCTTAATGAGTCATTGTTCCATTTTATACATTAAATTATTCAAATGACATTTGTAATTTTGATTTTTTATACTCTTTTGTGTAGCTTTTTGGGCAAGAAAAATGTTAACCTCTAGTTTAATCAAACTCAATGTGGAAGTTTTAGTATACATGTTTTTAATTTTTTTATTAAGAGAGAAAACGAGTTATCGAGTCGAGTTTCGAGTTGAACAATGCCCAACTCGAACTCGACTCGATAAGCTAACGAGCCATAAAATCCAACTCGGGCTCGGGCTCGTTAAGGTTTCGAGTCCGGCTCACGAGCCCTTAACGAGCCGAGCCCGAGTTGAGCTCATCGAGTTCGAGCTTTCCTGACAGCCCTAGTGACTCATAAGGTGAATGAGAAGGCTGGTAATTGGGAAACACGTCTTGGAGGGGGTACAAGGTTGGAGCTGTATGCAAACGTCTGAAAAATCAGGGTGGGTCGTCTTGAGATGATGCTTCTATTGGAGGAAGGGGTAGGGGCTGTGGATATGGAGAAGGCATGGGAAGTTGTGGTGAGGGATGCAAATATGAAGGTGATTGTGATTTGTAAGAGCTCGATTGCTTGTCAACAGGGGACCAGGTAGAGGCATCTTTTCAGATGGCAGTGACATAGTGTGTGGGGATTCACGTTGTGTAGAATATTCCCTTCCGCAATGAAGTTTGTAACATGGAATGTGCATGGCTTGGGTCAACCGGAATGACGACGATAGTTGGGTTGTTATTGACGGATTGGAGTGGATGTCTTGTGCACACAAGAAACACGAATAAAATCATGGGAGTCTGTATGTCGGAGTGCGGTGTCGGGTCCTCACCTCATGGAGTTTAGGTCAGTTTTTGTGAATGGCATTCATGGCGGGATTTTGGTGGCGTGGAATGGTGATTTGTTCAAAATGGTGGAGGAATATGTTAGGGTGCTCCTAGTGACAATTGTTCTGGAGAACAGATGCGATCAAACTGGACTTGTGGTGTCTTTTATATACAACATCTTTATAACATTGTCTAATGTTATGTTATGAATAGAGTTGGGAGAGGTGAGAGAGAGAGGCTCCCATCAATGGCTTGGATTATTGGTGGGTATTTTAGTATTACTCTTTATTTGTACGATAGACCCGAGGGGAGAGGGAGACAAGATTTCAATTCGATGCTCTTTGTGGAAGTGATGGAGGACCTTGCTTTGGAGGTCGTGGATGCTGCAAATTGCAGATATACATGAAGTTCATCTTCCAGATCGTGTATTTATTGTTTTTGTTGTCCGTCGGCACAAGAGATTGTGAGTTTAGAGATCACAACACCACTAGAGGGGGGCGAATAGTGGTTTGAGACCGTTTTGAAACTTTTCTCTTAATACACAACAAGCACATAATATTCAGAAAATCAAGTCAATTTAGCACATTACACATTATTTTAACGTTGAAGCCCACATGGGTAAAAACCACGACTTGAATCTCCTGACTCGGGATTTCCCGGTTACCCAAACTAACCAACTGCTTTACAATACAACCTGCGATATTTACGTGGACATGTCAACCGTTTACAAAGTGTATAGTATCTTAATCTTAGATCAGACAACAAGATCAACCCCACAGATCACATATTGTAGCACTTGAAGAAGAACATACGAGCTTCGACTTTCTTTAGACTTTTACTTGAGTAAGCATATCCTATAGATCAAGCACTTCCTGCAAACTTGAGAATGAAACACCAACAAGTTCCCGCGGAAGATGTTAATGACAGAAACATATATAGTTTGCAATTAATAGATATCAAGGATAATCTCAAATGAAATAGTAGCGATATCTGGGATAATAAACATAATATAGTTGCATATATATTTACAAATAAGCACGCCAATTATAACACAAGTAGCAAATGTGAATAAGCAATACTAATTCACATAATAAATATCACAGGACTTGAGAAGGTTGCAAAAAGTGTTCTAATTGCTATAAAAAAAATCATAGCACTGGTGAGCGATCGAACTCTGTTGATTCGATAGCTTTCTTGCGGAGCTATCTTCAGACGATATTCACCTCGAAAATATCGAACAAAATCGAAAAACAAGAGCAAAAATACTCGAGAAAACGTCCAGAGAGAGTTTATAGCTTTTTAATAAGAGTGATAGTGAATACTCAATGTGTGTTCCAACATTGGTTATTGGGTTATATAGGGGTCCGAGAAATATGGTTGTTGGAAACAAAATAAGCAACAAATAAGTGAAGATTTGGCTAGAATAATTGATCAATCAAAATGTATGATCGACCATGTTAACAAGTATGATTGACAATTGCATGACCATTGGTACAATATTCAAAATATGATTGATCAGCAAATGAAGTATGGTTGATAAAGGATGATGATCGATCAGAGAGAAACACATGGTCGATCAGGGTTGATCGACCAATAAGAACAAGTGGTCGATTATTGCTGATTTGCTCGATATTTCAATTTGGGCTGGTTGAGACAGAGTAGGAGGATTAATCGAGATGTGCATATGATGAATTTCATCTACAAGTTTGTATATGACTTTGGATTGGTCATTCACAAACTGAACATAACCGTTCATCCTAGTAGCCATATTCTGATGATGGCTCATCACTGCATCACCCGTCTCTCGGATATGGTGAAGATCCAAAAATTGGATGCTAATATTGTCCTGATGCGAAAGCTGTTCCCTAGGGGCAGGGAGATAATCCATGTAACCCCACACAATGTCAAAGAATGACGGGGAAGGACAAACATGCATAAGAATAAAGCCACATAAATGAGGTCGTTGAGTGGGCATAATTGGGCTAGGTCCAGAGGTGAGAGGTTGAGGAGGAGTTTCCTCAGAATCAACGATAAAACACAACTTCTACACCAAGAGGTCTGATTTGAGTAATACAAGCTAGGTTACAAGGTACAATCACAGAGAAATGTGAAAGAATGTGAGAGGTCAGAAAGTCAAGAGAAAGAGAGTTAATTGGAGGCCGAGAGAGTAGGTAAAAAATATAATGAGACAAGTTGAAGGGTTAAATCCTAACAAAGACTAGGATCGACATTTGGATTTCGGTCGTCACATGGGTTAGGTTGTTGGTTTTGTTCCTAAAACACCACGAAAAGACTTGGTTCATAAATCGAGGTAGGGGTCGAAGATATGTTGCGGCTAGACGCTTGTGAGAGGCTAGATGGTGTACGAGCATCTAGGCTTTTCTAACATTATCATGATCTAAAGTTTCTCTATCTTCTGAAATCGTGGAACCTGAGTTTGGGTGACCTATGATAGAAGAAAAAAAAAATAAATTATCAACGATAAAAGGCCGTCCATCGATGGTGATCCTAAGGCGGTAGATAGTGGTGCCACTTATGTCTTCTAGATTCGCACTTATGTCTTCTAGATTCGCACGGAACTCTTTTATGGTGTCTATGAGGGAGTTTGGATTCCATGGGAAAAAGGTTGGATCAAAGAGATTCCTCATACAGTTCAATTCAAAAATCCTAGTGAAAGTAAGAAAGTACTCTCTAAATATATTCCACAAAATAGATCTACTGGTCGTCAAAGTCGAAATGGAGGCATTAAGGCAGTCTAGGCTTGATGCAGCATGTAAGAGTTTAGAGATGGTAAGTTATTTGATTCGACATGAGAACCACAATACAAATTAAAAAATAATAGCCAATACTTATAGATGATCGATCAGAGAAGGGCGATGATCGATCATGCTTCTTGGTCGATCAACGGATAGAGGTTGATCGATGAGGGCTTTGCTATAGCTGGGAGAGAGATGGGGGGTTTTTGGTGCTTAAATGTGTGATTTAAGAGGGTCAACTAAGGGTTTTATTTAAAGAGGCTAGAGAGGTTGTATATAAGATCAAATCTCAGATTTTTATGTAATACAGTAATAGAATTAGGGTAAATCTCCAAAAGTAAAGATAAAAGTTGATTTGACGAAACAAGAAAGGAAGGTTCTAGTTCTGGAGAGAAAATAATTCAAGTTGGCATGCATCAGAGATTCTCTTCTCGGTGACATTTACTGTAAAAAAATATAATTTCGAAATTCAAGAATTCCAGAATGATCGATCATGCCTTTATGCATGATCCATCATGGGTGATTGGTCAGGCTTGTCCTGATGATTGATTAGAGATGATCGATCGGCTGGTACCGATGATCGGTCAATTGTATCCTGATTGAGTTTCCTTTTTTGAGAATAAATATTCAATAAATATCACTCAATTCGCACAAACCTAAATCTCTTCAAATCTTCTCAAATTGTGGTGCAACTAATGGTTTAGTCATAATGTCATCTAGCTGCCTGTCTGTAGGAATGTATTCCATACAAATTTCACATTTCAGAACATTTTCTTGAAGAAAATGATGTCGAACATCAATATGCTTTCTTAGAGTGATTCAGGGTTCTTAGCTAGGTTCATAGGATTAGTGTTATCACAAAGGATACTGTTAGAGTATGCGTAGGTGAGTAATTGGATCCCTCCAGGGTCCAATTACCACACCCTCCTATGTTTAATCCCACATCGGTTATTCGTAAGACTTGGAGATTCAATTGTGGGATATATAAGAATCTAAACACCCATTGTATTCGTTGAGAAAAGTTAATGAAAACATCGACCCTTTAAGGCGGTTCTCTCGTGGTTTCATCCCAGTCCTCATGGAGTAGGGTTCCATATAAAATCTCAGTATTCTTCATTATTTCTTATTCTTTATCTATGATATTACGCTTTTGCATTACCATTTTCTACATGGTATTAGAGCGGGTTTGATTCTCGAGGATTTATTTTTATGTTTGTGATTTGTTCGAGATTCGATTATCAGAGAGGATTCGATTTTGGTTGTTCATTCTTGATATTTATTCTTGAAGTTTTGTCCATTGATTTGATTAAAGGTTGAGAAGAGTTTTAGGGTTTTCTGAAATCCTAAAACCTGCAAGATACATGATTGCAGAAAGCGGTAGTCAGTACTCAGTCGGCATGGTCATTGACTAAGGAATAATCGACAATCGGGTGACTAATCGGATTTAGTCCGTCATTAGTCGGTTTTGATTTTTTTAATTATTTTAAATATGTAAATAAATTGTTATGCACATATTCTTATATATTTACATTGATTTGTATAATTTCTATACTATCATAATGAAATAAAAGAAGCACTTTTCTTTAAATATAACATTAAGTATATTAGAATAATTTTCTTTTAAAAATATCGAAAAACTAAAAAAATAAAAAATCTCTATGTAAAAGTCGGCTGAGTAGTCGGGTTGACCGACTAATGGCTGACCAGGCCTAGTCCAGTCGGCACAACTCATGGTTCTTGAAGAAGTCAGAGAAAGAAGACGATCAACATGAATGTTCCGACCCTCGATTCATCTTCGTAGTCAGCGCAAAGCGTTGTATCTCCTTCCAAGCAACTCCTCACATACCGATCTCCAATGCATCATGATATGGATTGGAGACATCTCCATGTTTGTAAAGATCCTGGTTTGATTTTGGATTCAATCTGAGTTCCAATTCACGGATCCCTCGCAACACCAACCTTGCGCAATCCTATCGCATGGATCCTAGTCGGCTCCAACAATCTTCTGCCTCTATCTCCAACGAAAGAAGAAGAAGAAGCAGTCGACATGAATAAATCTCCCTCCTCAGCGCACAGCTGCGCGCTCCAGGCGAAGAAGGCGGCAACAACACCTCCCTTCGGGCTCCAGGCGGCAACATCCCAAATCGGTGCTCCAGGAGGCGATGCGCCTCCTCCTTCTTACTACAACATGGCCTCACAACATGCATGGTGGCATGCCTCCTCTCCAATTCCAAGGCCGCATCACGTGAGAAAAGGTTCCCTCGATGGGAACCTATTCGTATGAGGAAAGAAGGATCATTTGGGGGGAGGTGCTTTAAAGGCCTAGTTTGATGAAGTTAAAAAAATGTACATGCTCAATTGGGCCGAAATGTGCAAAAGGGGGAAAACAACCTAATTTATAAAAAAGAGGAGGAAGGACCTGGGTTATAAAAAAGAGAGGCCTTGAGAAGTATTGTGCCCATATAGGACGTAGTGGCATTGAAAAAAAGGCATTGTACACAGCCGTACGCAAGAAAAAAGGAATGAATAAAAAACGGAGAAAAAATCAAAAAAGAAAGAAACAATGGCTTATTGTATTTTGTTTCCTCCATCTTCTTGTCTTCTCCCAAGTTGATCGATACTATGTATTCCAACCAGTATGGGAGAAATGTGGAGTATTATGTAGAGTTCTATAGGTCAGATTCTGATTCTCCAATCCAGATTCCCGACCAGACTTCAAACTCAACAGTTCATATTTTGACTCTACATTCAGATTTTTCAGAGTCTACAGTTTGATGCGTACATGTATGCGATCATTTCTTGATAGGTCCCCGTCTTTGATCTGGACTCGGAATTTTCACGTGATCCATAGAGACTCCAGAGTAGAGATCCCATTCTCAAAGCTATTGTGGGCTAAGGTGTTCATGTGGTTTCATAGGGACTCCAGAGTAGAGATCCTATTCGTTGAGCCAATATGGGAGAGACCCAATTCTCCGCCGAGGATGTTTCCACGAATTCTTCCGATTTGACACTTCAGAGAGATGGAGCAGTTGCAGGCTAGAGTTCTCCGTGGAGAGACTTGTTCCAGTTTCAGTGACTCTGACGCAATACATAGCACATGTTCTCCGACGAGGAGGCCCAGTCCAGTTCACACTCCAACCCTTCAGTTACTCCACACCAGTATGACATGAGAACCAACGTCTTCAACATACAACCATCAGAGTATGCGTTGAGTTGATATTGTCCATAGTGTCTTGTATTGTATGAGTGAGTGAGTGATTTCTTTCTATTTATCCAAGCTGAGCATTGCATGCTCTAGCTTGATGAGGAGTGTTAGAGTATGCATCAATAGGTGGGTAATTGGATCCCTCTAGGGTCCAATTACTACACCCTTTTATGTTTACTCCCACATCGGTTATTCATGAGACTTGGAGATTTAGTGGGGTATATATAAGAAGCAAGGTAGGAAATGTCGATATCGACACCATATCGATATAGTACGATACGATATTTCGACTATATATCAGTGATATATCGTCGAAATATTGCTCATATCTAAGTGAAGGAAGGACAAGAAAAGAAGTATATTTCTCCATATCGATATCGATATCGGTCCCATGTCGATACCGATATATCGACGATATATCGTGATATTTCTTACCCTGATAAGAAGCTCCACACCCATTGTATCAGTTGGGAAAAGTTAATGAAAACGTCAGTCCTTTGAGGCAGTTTCCTCGTGGTTTCATTCTGTTCCTCACGGAGTAGGAATTTACGTTAAATCTCGGTATTCTTCGTTGTTCTTTATTCTTTATCTTTGATATTACGTTTCCAAATTATTGTTTTCTATAGATACACTTCTGGCCAAAAGAAAGACCAAAATCGAAAAGCCTATTTTTCATCATAAAAGCTGAGATCATGCTAATGATGCAGCTATGTACTCCACCTTAGTAGTCGATAATGCTACACATGTTTGCTTTTTAGGAAAATCAAGATATAAGAGCATTCTTCTTGAATTGATAGCTACCACTTGTACTTTTTCTGTCCGTACGACTACCAACATAATCTACGCCGTTGTATGCAAATAAAACTATGCAATGCATCTTCGGATAAAACAAACCTAAATCTTTTGTAAAAACAATATGAGGAAAGATCCTTTTTACAGCTTTCATGTGACTTTTTTCGATGTTGACTGAAAACGTGTAGCTAAATAAATACTGAAAAGTATATCAGGCCTGCTCACAGTTAGATAGAGTAGAGTTCCGATCATACCTCTGTATAATTTTTGTTCGACGGGCTTCCTTGACTCGTCTAGGTTGAGGTACGCCATTGGGGCAATCGGTGTAGATTTCCCCGAACATTTGTCAAATACTAATTATATTCCAACTGACTCAATCCTTCCTACAAGTGAATAGGTTTCATCAAAATCAATGCCTTCTTACTGTGTATATCCCTGAGCAACAAGTCTTGCATTATTCTTGCTATGACTCATCCAATTTATACTTTAAAACCCACTTGATTCCAATAACCGTGTGATTTAGTAGGAACTAGGACCGAGGTCCATACCTGGTTCTCTAAAATTAAATAAGTTCGTCTTGTATTGCCATTAACCAAGCCTCATCTACTTCGACTCCATTGAGGATACAAAAACACATAGTGCAAATGAATTTTAGTACGATCTATTTTTGATTTCTTTTGAGATGTTCACAATCCTTAATTCCTTTAGATGATCTCTAACAAATCTAAAATCCTTGGGTAAGTTATGAGAATCACTATTCTCCATTACACTAGAAGGATCTACTTTAAAGTCTTGATGCATAGATTTTTTTGGATGAGTACTAGTGAGAAGCAGGAGATGCCACTGTTAAAATGGAGGATGGTAGTGTTGGCAGAAGAGGATGATGGTTTAGGGGTGAGGAGCTTGGAGGAGATGAACATTGCCCTGTTGGCGTAGGGGATATCCCAGATATGGGTGAGGGCTCGGATTTGTTGTCTCAAATCCTACGCAGTATCTATGGTGTGACCACGCATGACCTATTGGGACAATATGTTCTCTATTGTACTTCTTGAGGGGTAATTGTATGGTATTACCCATGGTTTCTTGTATTTTTTGTTTGGCTTTGGGTGATGGGAGGTTTTCATTTTTAGCTCGAAGATTGGATGGGTCATGGTGTGATCTGTAATTGCTTCCCCCGCATGTTCGCTCGGGTGGCGAATGTGGGTGTATATATTGATGAGATTTGGGGTATGTTTGGTTACTGGGATGGGACGGGTTGAGGTAACCTCATGTGAATAATAGCTGTTTGGATGTTCATGAGGGTTGGAGAGGTTGGAATAACGAATGTAATGTGATGTCACATTGATTTAAATGGAATTCCAACCCAGGAATGGAGGGGGATAAATCGGGTTACCTCGTGGTAACCCGGTAACCAAACAAACCCTTGGGATTGTGATGGGTGATGCCCTAGGCTTCATCCAAGACTTTTGGGCATGAGGACGTCATAGTTTATGAATTTGCTATGGGTTTTTTCTCATGGGGAAGGCCTTCCGCTGGTTGAGATCACATGACTTGGACATATACATGCTTTTAATGCGGAAGACATACAAGGACTTATACAAGGTTGTTGAGATAGTTATCTCTTTATATTATTTCATATCTCTATTTAAGTCATGTACCTCTCATGTAATTTACCCAGGGCTTTTCTCCTATACAAGAGAGCCCCGGGGTCGAATAATATGCAAGTTCTATTTTTCCTCCAACATGGTATCGGAGCAACAATCCTAGATCGGAATTCCCATATTTCCCTAAACCCTAGCCCTACCCGCCACCCCCTCTCGTCACCGCTGGTCACCGGCAGGTCTCACCGTCGGCCCGCCATGCTGCACCCAGCGGCTCACAGCCCCCAGTGGCTCGCCGCCCCACCCCAACGGCCTGCCCCAACGGTTTTGCAACTAGTGGCTCACTGCCCCAACCCTCCAGCGGCCTCCCTCCAACCCCCAGAGGCCTGATCGGCCTCCCTAGCCGCCCCAGCGGTGCCGCTCGACTGCCTTAGCCGCCTTCAACGGTCCGTTGGCCACCACCAACGGTTCTTCCGACCTCCAAGCGACCCCGCTCGATCACCCTGCAGTTTTAGGTAGCCGTCCAGCCGCATGCCATGTATTGCTAGACGCCTACACATCCGTTTGTACGGCTAGAAGGTCTGATCTTGTCTGGAATACGTGATTTCAGACATTTAAACCATGTTTTCCGGCCCTAGACTACAACAAAGATTGGAGAGAATAGTTGTATGAGTCTACACATACAACCATTCCTACATATAATTGTGTAGACTTGATGAAATAAGTCTACTCCCCAATTGATCTGGTTTTTTGATGATTATTCCATCATGTCAGAGAACATGGGTGGCATTTTTTCGTCGCCTGATGCCTTTAAGGGCCAGTCTCCTATCGTGAAGATGGATGGGACCAACTACGAGTTGTGGTCCATGCAGTTTCACACCCTTATGCAGTGCCATAACAAGGAGCACATTTTGATTGACTTAGAGCCGACATACAAAACTGGGGCCAATGCTTCATGGAAGCAAGACGATGCCTATGCACGGATTTGGCTCTCTGGGACGCTCACCACAGAGGTTGCCAACAACATTGTCAATCAACCCACGACCAAGGCCATGCGAGATATCTTGGCTGACACATATGGGCAAGCAAACAATGAGAGCAAAATCCTTCAGTTGTAGTATGACATTTTTTCGACCAAGCAGAATGGTCGGCCTCTTCATGCCCACTTCTCGCATCTTTGAGGCATGTTTGAGCGTCTTCATAGCTTCATGCCTATTACTACCAGCACTGAGCAACAACAGACATACATGGATGCCACTATAACTGGAGTCTTTCTGTCATCCCTTGACTCTGAGTACGATGCAACACGTACTCAACTACTTACTGGAGAGATGATTCCCCTGATGGAGAAGGTCTACAAGAGGCTGAGCAGGATCACTACTTCATCTACTACCGTTATTCAGCCTCTCTCTGCGATGGCAGCTTCTTGTGGTAGCGGGAGTTCTTCTCAATTTCACGGGCGCAAACCCTGTGGTCGAGGAGGAGGACGACACCGTGGCCCATGCTCACATTGCCACCGTCCAGGACATTCAGAGGAGACATGCTATTTGAAGCATATGTATCCAGCATCAACCCGTGTAGCTGAGCAGACATAGACTACTCCAGCTCCTTCTCATGATGCGAGGTTTGATGATATTGTCTCGAGATTGAGAGAGATGATGATTACACCACCCGTCCCAGCAACAGGATCTTCAGATGTTGCAGCTACTGTTAGAGCTGCTACGAGTTCCTCATGTATTGCCTATGCACTTACCAGTAGTAGCAGTTCAGATTTCACTGATTGGATCATGGATCTTGAGCTTCTCATCATATGTGTGGCGATCGGACTCAGTTTAGTTCTTACAGATCTATCCCTCCTGGTAGATCAGTGATGATTGCTAATGGGGTTCATCTACCTATTATTGGGTTAGGGGGATGTTGTTCAAACCCCATCGACGCATCTGCATAATGTCTTACATGCTCCTTCATTTCATATGAATCTTTTGTCTATTAGTTAGATTACAAAAGATATACATTGCCGTAGCATATTTGATCATTCTTCTCTTGTATTTCAGGACATACTCACGGGCAGGGTGATTGGATGTGGCCGTGAACAGAGAGGGCTGTACAGACTGGTCTATTCTCCGTGTGCTGGCTCTGCTACTATTCCGTCTGGATCTGTCTCTCCTTACATGCGACATCTTCATTTTGTACACCTTCTTCTGCAGAAGCTGTGTCATGTTCTTCCTCAGATCTCTACTCGTACTATCTTGGAGTGTGAGGCATGCCAGCTTGGGAAGCACCATCGTTCTTCTTTTCCAAGTAGTCAGAGTCATCACAGTAGTCAGCTGTTTGAGTTGGTTCATTTTGATATTTGGGGTCCTAGCCGTGTTCCCGATCATCAGGGACATCGGTTCTATATGGTTGTTATGGATGATTTCTCTAGATTATCTTGGGTTTTCTTATTAAAGAATAAGTCTGAAGCTGGTCATGTCATTAAATCTTTTCTTATTGAGATTAATAACATTTTTCTGCTAATGTCTAGTTCATCCGTACTGACAATGCCTTGGAGTTTTCTACTTTACAGTTGTCTGATTTTCTCAGATCTCTTGGGATTGTTCATCAGACTTTGTGTGCTTACATGTCACAACAAAATGATGTTGCTGAGTGCAAACACCGTCATCTTTTGGATGCCACGAGGACTCTTTTGATTCATAGTCAAGCTCCTCATCGTTCTGGGGTGATGCGGTTCTCACTGCTTGTTACTTGGTGAATCGCATGCCTTCCACCATCCTTGGAGAAAAGGTTCCTTTCTTGATTGTGTTTCCCGAGGAGGACCTATTCTCTGAATCTCTCTTACTCCTATGGTCTTAGTATCTGTTGCGCTTGTCCACAATTTTAATAGAGCTCTCAAATGTGTGTTCGTTGGTTATTCTCGTACCCAAAAAGGGTATATATATATTTTGATCCTGTAGGGAGAAAATATTATGTGAGTGCTGATGTCACATTTTTTAGTCAATTATGTATTTTTCTCCTCAGGTGATAGGTTGTCTAATTTACACTTTGGTGAGGATATCTTTGTTCCACCACCGCCGCTGTTATCTTCACCAACAACTTCCAATGTTGAGTCGCAGTATCCTCCACCTCCACCTCCACCTCCTCCACCACCTCCACCTCTGCCTACTCTGACACAGTTTCTACCTCGATTTTACATTCGCAGATCCTCCTCGCTCCTCTGTTCGTGCGCCTTCCCGTCATCCAGCACGCCTCAAGTATGTAATGAATACATTGTTTCTACTAATGGCACTGGGGATTTGCTTGTTCCACAAGATACTATACAGGAGGAGATGATGCCTGAGGATCGAGAGGCTGATGACCTCGATGTACCTATTGCCTTGAGGAAGCCGCGTCGTAATTGTACCACTTGTCCCCTTGCTGCGCATGTTTCCTTGGACCATATCTCAGAGGAGTACAAGAGATTTGTTATGGGCCTCTCAGTTGTTACTATCCCAAGAACTTATCAGGAGGCTATACATGATAGCAGTCGGCGACTTGCTATGGAGGAGGAGATGGCCTCCTTGTAGTCTCGTGGTACCTGGAGTGTTGTTACAACTCCTTCAGGTGCTTCTGTTGTGGGGTGCAAATGGATCTTTACGGTGAAGCAACAGGCAGATGGCAGTGTGGATCGCTACAAGGTAAGGCTTGTAGCACGTGGGTTCACCCGGACTTATGGGGTGGACTATCAGGACACCTTCTCTATGGTGGCCAGACATTCGACATTGCACATTCTTCTATCAGTTGCTGTTTCACGGGACTGACCCCTTTACCAACTTGATTTACAGAATATGTTTCTATATAGAGATCTACAGGAAGAGGTTTATATGTATCAACCACCAGGGTTTGCTGTTGATGAGGAGTCTTAGAAGCTGTGTAGGCTCCATAAGACGATTTACGGCCTGAAGCAGAGTCCGAGAGCTTGATACCAAAAGCTTTCAGAGTTGATTGAACACCAGGGGTTTGCACGGTACATTGCAGATCACTCGCTTTTTGTTCGGAGGAAACAAAGAGGTACCGTTGCTATTCTTATCTATATCGATGATATTATTGTCATTGGTGATGATAAGCAGGGCATTCATGCGGCCAAGGAGTTCCTAAATCAGCAGTTTGTGACCAAGGACCTTGACAATCTTTGATACTTGGATTAGAGTTCGCTAGGAACTCACGTGGTCTTGTGATGACCCAGAGGAAGTTTGTGACTGATCTTCTACTCGAGACAGGTATGTCAGGGTGCAAGCCTGCGACTACACCTATGGATCCAAGCATGAGATTATATGATGATGACACCGAGGAGGTAGACTAGAGGAGATACAAAGAGCTTGTTGGGAAGCTCCTATATGCTACTATCACTAGGCCAGACATATCTTTTGCCATGAGCAAGGTGAACCAGTTCATGGAGCAATTCAAGAAGGTTCATATGGATGCAGTCTTATGATTTTGAGATATTTAAAGAATTCACCTGGTACTGGTCTTATATTCAGCCGAGGTACATCTCTTGAGGTGACAGCCTGTGCGGATGCATATTATGCAGGATGTCTAGAGACAGGAAGTCCACTTTTGACTTTGCTATTTTTGTTGGGAGTTCTTTCGTGTCATGGAAAAGCAAGAAGCGGACAGTAGTTGCTATATCTAGTGCAGAATCTGAGTACATGGCCATGGCACAGAGAAGTACAGAGATGATGTAGGTGCGGTCGGTCTTGAATGATTCTGCTATTGAGGTTCCTCTTCCCATGAAGCTTCTATGTGACAATCAAGCAGCTTTTTATTGTCAATAATCCTGCATTTCATGAACGAACCAAGCATATCGAGGTTGATTGACACTACACCAGAGATATGATCCAGAAGGGTCTTATATCCACTTCACATGTTCCTACAGGAGATCAGACAGCTGATATCTTCACCAAGGCCCTTGCTAGAGGTTCTTTTCAGAGATGTTGTTCCAAGCTTAGCATGATAGACATATATGTTCCAACTTGAGGAGGAGTGTTGAGATATTTATCTCTTTATATTTATTTCATATTTCTATTTAATTCATATAGCTCTCATGTAATTTACTCATGGCTTTTCTCCTATATAAGAGAGCCCTAGGGTCTCCAATAATTTGCAAGTTCTATTTTTCCTCCAACAAAGGTCATTGTTTTTGATATTGGTATTGCATGCACAGAGTTCATGGGCATTTGGAGGTGGAGGATTCCTCTGAGGGCCAAGGTGTTCATGCGGCTATTAAGGGGTCTTCGTGCTTACGAGGGTGCACTGTTCTCTAGTTTTTGAGGGAGTGGATGGGCCATGTCAACGACGCCTGGAGGTGCTTGATGACTCAGAGCACGTATTCTTTTAGTGTGATTCCATCACGGGGGATTTGGGAGACTGCAGATGTGGATGAAGTTTTCACTAGTTGGGCTTATACGTTTTGGACCTTTTTGGACTTGAACCATGGGGTTCTGACTTCTACTTTTACTTGGCTTATATGTTTTGGACCTCTATGGACTTGAACCATAGGGTTCTGACTTCTACTTTTACTTGGGCTGCAACTATTTGGTGGTCCATTTGTTTTGCTAGGAATGGTGCGAGCTTTCGGGGTGAAAGATTTTATATGGAGAATGTTATAGAGCACATCATGATCATGAGAGATTCCTAGTCTTTGTAATTGTTATGCTTAACTTGTGAATATAAAAGTTTTTGTATGGCTCTTCGGTGCATCACCCTTTTTCCATTCAAAAAATGTTTCTTGTTGGATATATTTATATTTATATAATATTTGGAGTATGGAAGGGATATTTAAAATATATCAAGCTATGTTTTATACATTATATATTCAAACCTCGTAACAAAAGAACAAAAACCAAAAGAAGGGGAGTTTGCCTAAATAAAAACCTTTTCTTTCTTCAAAATCATGCAACTTGCTTGAAGGGCAACTGCAACTTTGAATTTTATCGAGTTGTACTTACTTTGGTCATTGAAAAAGTGCCAGTTGGGGATCGGGTTTTGAAGTAGACGGGATGGTCCTTTTCGTAATCTTGTGTGGCTATGGGTGCTGTTGGAAGATCCAAGTTTACATGATAGCGTGGAGTGAGGACGTCATCCGCTAGAGTAGTTGAAATGTTGACTTGGTTCTTCCCGTGGCATTGGAAAAAAAGACAGCTGTATTTGTGTTCATCTACACCTTTGTTTATGGTCTAGTGAACACCACATAAGAGGAGAGCTTTGAAGGACTTTAGGACGTTGATAGCCTTTGTTGGGGATTATTTGTCATTTTCTAGGGAGTTTGTAAATGGCCTTCTCTATCCTGAACCCATTTGAGGATAGGGCCGCTTGCACGTCCTATTGAAGAAGCTTTTGGATGCCATCGATGGACCTGGTATGATGGATCTACTCATGCCTAATTGCCATCGTATTTGGAGGAGCACGTTAAGGATGACTTTGTCATTTTTTGTGCTCTGTCATTCACGAGGATTTTACTAGTTTTTACAAGGGCCCTCGGCCTTCCAAAGACTGGATTACATGCTGTTACTTGGTCTTTTGTTGATGGCTAGGCTTGTGGTTCATACTTCAATTTTGAGAAGTCTTGACTGCAGTAGTAGGAGTTCTTGTGAATGGACATCCGAAGGGTGTTTCTATCAGCCAAAGCGGGGTTTGGGGGGTTGCCTGCTTGTGCCACTGCTTTTTGTTCTTGCGTATGATGCTTTGACGGTCATGGTTGAGCGGGCCGCCTCAGGGGCCACTGCAATGGACACTCAAAGGATGAGATATCTCATATCTATTCCCATCCTCTAATACACGGATGACACGATACTTTTCGTGGAGGGAGGAGCATACAATTGCAGAGGACGTTCAGGGATCATGGACATTTTTGGTGTTGTATGATCTGGTCTAAAGTTGAACATGGACAAGTCGGAGTTCGTTCCTTTTGGCTTAACATATGTGGAGACTGAGTTGTGTGCTGGCTGGTTGCCTTCGCTATGCAAGGACCTACCACTGCGATATCTAGGCGTGCAATTGGTGGCTGTAGGGGTGTCTATCGAGTTCAACGAGCCGAGTTGGCTTCAACTCGGACTCGAACTCGATAAGAAACCTAAGCTCGAACTCGGGCTCGATAAGGATCGAGCCCTGGATCACCAACTCGAACTCGTCGAGTTCGAGTTGACTCACGAGCCTCTTATCGAGCCACGAGTTTCTGAGCTGGCTCACGAGCCTCAAAATGAGCTGGCTCTCGAGCCTCTTATCGAGTCGTGAGTTTCTGAGCTGGCTCATGAGCCTCAAAATGAGCAGGCTCATGAACCTCTTAGTGAGTCATTGTTCCATTTTATACATTAAATTATGCAAATGACATTTGTAATTTTGATTTTTTTATACTCTTTTGTGTAGCTTTTTGGGCGAGAAAAATGTTAACCTCTAGTTTAATCAAACTTAATTTTTTATTAAGAGAGAAAACGAGTTATCGAGTCGAGTTTCCGAGTTGAACAATGCCCAACTCGAACTCGACTCGATATGCTAACGAGCCATAAAACCCAACTCGGGCTCGGGCTTGTTAAGGTTTCGAGTCCGGCTCACGAGCCCTTAACGAGTCGAGCCCGAGTTGAGCTCATCGAGTTCGAGCTTTCCTGACAGCCCTAGGTGGCTGGCCGGATGCGCACCATCGATTGGTTATTGGTGATCAAGAAGTTGGAGCAGAAGCTGGATGGATGGAAAATTGTTTGCCTGTACATGGGTGGCATGTTGGTGTTACTATGTTCGGTCCTATCATCGATCCTTTTCTTGTTCTCTAAGCTTGTGCCTGCTGGTGTTAGGAAGAGGATGGGGAATCAAGAGGTGTTTCTTATAAGTGGGTCGCTCACATTTGGGGTGATTGCGACAGTCTGGTGTGCAATCTTATTCGTACGATATATGTACCCGAGCTTTCGTAACCTGGCTCTGGGGATCTTGGTGTTGCGCCCTCATTCTTTTGGAGGAGCATTTGCAGTGTGGTGCGAGAGATACAACCTTTATTGAGGCCTGCGGTTGGTGATGCCACAAGTTTCCAGTTCTGATTAGATGATTGGAGCGGCCACATGGTTCCCACGATTGATGGAACTTGCGGAACATCCAGACTGCTCGGTGACAGGTGCTTGGGATGGACATATCTTCTTCCCCCAACCCCCAGTTTAGATCGGAGTTGTCTGAGCAACGGGTGGAGGAGCTTTTCACTATGCTTGCAGAGATGGAGGACTAGGCCCACGAATGGGTGAGATTGCTGGGTAATGCGTGATGGCTCATTTTCGATGAGGAAAGCTTATAGGGTTCTGGAGGGCCTCATGATTTTTTGATCATGGGGTTTGTGAGGCGGACTGCTGGAAGATCTGGAAGTGGAAAATTCCAAGTCGTGTGAATGCATTCTTATGGTTTTTTAGAAGAGGAAGACTATTGACAAGGGACAGATTTGCACGTTTCATTCATGTGGCTGGCTCGGAGTGCTTTAGATGCTTGGAGGGGGTGGAGGACATTGATCATCTCTTCTTCACTTGTGGAAGCTCTGTGGCGATCTGGAACAGTTTTGGGAATAGACTTGTGAACTATGACAATGTTTCTAGTTTCTGGAGTTCCATTGAGATGGATTGGAGCGACACGAAGAAGAAGAAATCAAGGAGTGTGGCTGTGATCTGGGCAATCTGGTTGACTAGAAATGTGATGGTGTTTCGCCAGGATTGCTTCCACTCTAAGATTGTTGTGGCACATGCCTATGCGTTGAATGAGAGTTGGATATGTAATCTTGTTGTGTCAATACTTGTAATATGATTGTAATAATTTTTGGTGATAAATGGTGAAGTTTTTGGGCATATACCTATACGGTGCAAGCTCTTTTTTATAGCAAGAGTTCAAAGACCTTCACAAATCACTAGATGAGTGTGTCTAATGATACCTTAGCAGTGTGGATGTTGGTAGGGGGCCGATGAGTAGCTTTGTGGCAATGTTTTTCACTGAGGGAGGTTTCGAGGAGGTTGCAATGGCTGGGTCTGCCTCTGGTGGGACCTGTTGGTAAGATTTTTGTATGATATTTAATGCTGCAGAATGTTGAGGGGCAATTGAAGTGGTGAGATTCCGAGACCTGGCCCCATGGTAACTTACCAGTCTTGCCGAGAGCTATTGTTACTCTTTCCATTTATTACCGTTCTCTTCAAGTTGGCTAAGGCGGAGAGGAGATTAGGCATCATAGAAGAAAGGTCATATGGAAAGGTGCGTGAACTTTTGTGGATGCTTACAAGATTCCAAGATTAGAACTGAAGACATCATATCTTCTACCGTGATTATCATTATATTTGGAGGAGCAATGTCTCTTTCAAGGTCAAGAATTTGACATGGCTAGAAAGAGATATATTACAAATGTTTACAAGAGCAAATGGTTACGAGGAGCAGATTTTACCTGTCCTTTACGTAGTATGGTGAAGAAGACATTGATTACATGTTCTTTTGATGCACTTTCTTAAGACAGACTTTGCCACACGAGCACCCCTTGGAAGGATACCAACTGGGCTTGTTCGGATTTATTTTAGTGAGGGTTGATTGGGAGGATACATGGCTTCTTTCCCATGAAGGGTGGAAAAGGGAACAACCTATAGCTGTGGTGTGGATGATTTGGCTGCAAAGGTACAACGTGGTTTTCACTTCCAGTTCTTGTCGGTTTAATGTAGAAAAGCATTCTTCATTCATCTTTGTCAGCTCCACTCATGGTATACTCTAATTTTCACTCAATTATTTCTTCATGACCATTAACATCTAGTGTTCATCCTTTATCTCGCAAAAAGAGAAAGAAAACTATTAAGTGATAAGAATACGATGTTTATTATAACCTAGCAAGAACTTTTGTTTTTTTTTAAATTGTATGCTGTGGTATATTACTGTAGACACGGTAGTAATGTTTATTTGTGTGGATGTCTTATGGTTAAGGTGGCGGAGATGGAATCATGCCTAAATGGGTCCAATAATGCGATACCTTCTCGGGAAGCAATTTGTGCTCTAGCTGAAAAGTTCAGGTATGATTATTTCCTGCCATTTTTTGAATAATGACTAAGTTGATTTGTAGATGTAACATACTTTTTTATATGCAAAAAGTGCATCAGCAGACCGTGCAGGGAAAATTACTGTGCAGTCGAAGCAGGTTAGTTATGCCTTTTTTTTTCTATTTAATTGCCATGAGTTCGTGATTTTTTAATGTAGCTTTTTACAGGTTTGGAACTGGTTTCAAAATAGAAGGTATGCACAGAGATCAAAATCGGTCAAACCTCCTGCAAAGCTCAGTATAACCACTACAAACCGAGAAGAGGTGTCGACATATAGAAATGCCTCCAATTCAAGTCCTAATTCAAATCCAGCTCCAGCTCTTGCTCTTGCTCACGCACCACCTCATGCTTCCGGTAGTTGTATCTTTTTATTGAAGTTATTAGCTAATTCTGATCCTGCTGTTGTGACTTGCATTAGGTTTGGCATATATGAGTGTCAATAGTTAAGTTACTGATTGGGCTCCGATTCATGTCCACAGCAGGAAATAATAGCACAAAAGCAAAATATACTAATTAATTTACTTTTGATTGTTGGAGCACAAAATTTCCTACGAAGTGCATGAAGCATAATCTTTCCATTCTAGGTGTATGAAGCATATGTCGATTTGTATATGTGCATGCATACACACATACAGAACACCTATATATAGATATATATTGATATATATATATATATATCTATATATGTATTTACCTATATATATATGTATGTATGCATTATATGTATGTATGTTTTTGGGCACACACCTATATGGTGGAAAGTGGAAACCCTTCTTTCTTTTTTAAAAAATATGTTTTTGGGCACACACCTATATGGTGGAGACCCTTTTTTCTTTTTCAAAAAAAAGTATGTATGTATATGTATACATACAAACATACATGTATCTATATATATTTATATCTATTTATCAATACGTATCCGTATATTTGTATGCATATGTGTATCTATATGCATATATGTAAATTTATGTATGTATATCTATAAATGTTCATGCATTTGAGAAAAAAGGGTGAATACACCCTTCACCCCAATGATTCGATTAAAATAAACTTAAAACAACTGCGACAAGGTTATCCATTTTTGAATAAGGGTGCATACATGCGCTAAAATAGTCTAAACATAATGTCTCTTCTCATGAAAAAAGAGCATTTCTCGCTACCTATATGGCCACATATAACCAAAGATTTCGCCCTTTCGGTAGTGGCTCAAAAGTTTTTTCAGAACTGCTTGGTTTTCCTTACTTTTAGCCACTCCACACCTATTCTCTAAACCTAGTATGCAGTGTACACCAGAAGAACACACGATCAATGTCCTCCTCTCTACCATAGATAGTAACACACGATCATTGTCCTCCTCTCTACCATAGATAGTACATTAGATAATCATATCCATAACGAAGCACGCTATAAAAGATCTTATCATTAACCTCCTCCTTTGAGGAAGTACCTGAAGATCCACTGGCACCTTACACCTACATATTACCATGCAATTTTTCTTGATATTAGTATCCTCTTATATTTTCTGCATTGTCAATGCTTTTTACGCATCTTTAATTATGCACTCTCTCATGCGACATGCCAGAGTGCCAGGTCTGATGATCCTGCACGATTGTGAGCCTTTCATCTTCTCTAATTTAGCCAGCAACACGGTGAATTCTTTAAAATACTGACTCGAAAAACCTATTGAGAAGCATGACACCTCAAATGCCTCTCCTGGTCCTTGTCTGGGATCAACATTCCACAACAAGAGCCTCCGTTTCTCGATAAAGAGCAAACAATCTTGGGAATCAGTCACATAAAGATCCTTATTCCATCCAATCACAACAGCAACAACAACAACAAATCCTTTTCCCCACATCAAGTAAGAACGGATACATGGATTCTTTGACTCCATTCAGATCTATCTTGGGTCATTCTCAGGCTTAGATCCAAAAGATTAAGATCCCTTCGTATAGTCTATTCCAACACTTCTTGGGCCTTCCTCGCCCTCTCTTAGCCGACTCAACATACCAAAACTCGCATCTCCTAACCGTTGCATCAACTGACCTCCTTTGCAAATGGTCAAACCATCTTAAGCGGTTTTCTTGCATCTTATCCTTGATTAGAGCTACACCAACTTTCATTCTGATTGCATCATTTTGAATCCCATCTTTATGTGTGTGTCCACAGCTTAGCATTTTCATTTCTGCTACTGCCATTCTCTGCACATGTCTATGGTTCAATGCCAACATTTTGATCCATAGAGCATAGCAGGTCTCACGACTGCTTTGTAGAACTTTCCTTTGATTTTCAAAGGAATTTTCTTATCACAGAGAACATCAGAGGCTCCTCTCCACTTTAGCCAACCTGCATTTATTTTATTAGTAACATCTTCATCAATTTCCCCATCATATTGCAAAATAGATCCCATGTATCTAAATGAATCCCTCTTCTAAATATTATCATCACTTATCTTCACATCGATTCCTTCATCGTTGCTTCCATCAAAAGTGCACTCCATATATTCAGTCTTACCCCTACTTATATGAAGTCCTTTAGTCTCCAATGCATGTCTACAGACCTCAAGCTTCTCATATACTCCATTTCTAGTCTCATCAATCAACACAATATCATAAGCAAATAACATACACCAAGGTATCTCATCCTGAATGTGACTTGTCAACTCGTCCATAATCAAAGTAAAAAGAAATGGACTCAAAGTTGAACCTTGATGTAAATAATGTTGATGTCAAAATAGTCAGACTTCCCAGACCGGATCCTTACAAAAAATAAAGCCCTATCATACATATCCTTTATGAGGTTAATGTATAGGACATGTACTTGTCTCTTGTCCAAAACTCTCCACAATATCTCACATGGGATAAAATCATAAGCCTTCTCCAAATCAATCAAAATCATATGGAGGGTTTTCCTTTTAGCTCTATAAATCTCCATTGTTCTCCTCGGCAAATGGATGATTTCAATGGTTGAGCGACCTGGCATGAGTCCGAATTGGATTTCTTTTAATTTGAAAACTTGCCTCAACCTTCTTTCGATCACACGCTCTCAAATTTTCATATTGTGACTCATCAACTTGATTACTCTGTAATTTAAACAATTTTGAGCGTCTCCTTTGTTCTTATAAAGAGGCATCACGATACTTCTCCAATCTTCAGGCATTTTCTTGATTCACCAAATAATATTGGATAGATTTGTAAGCCAAGTCAAACCACGCTCACTTAAAACTCTCCATACTTCTATAGGAATTTCATTCGATCCTATATCTTTCCCAGGTTTCATAACCTTCAAAGACTCCTCTACTTCCTTTCTTTGTATTCGTTTATAGCTTGCTCGATTCAAGTTACTTTCACTACTAGCTATATCACCCAAAGTGATCTCTCTATTTCCTTCCCTAATGAAAAGTTTATGGAAATACTGCTTCCATCTAGTCTCTATATCCTTCTGAGTAACAAGCACATGACCTTCCTCATCCTTAATGCATCTCACTTGAGAAAGGTCTTTGGTCTTTCTTTCTCTTGCTTTGGCCAAACTGAATATGTCCTTCTGATCCTTCTTAAAGTCGAGATTTTTGTGTAAAACTTCATAAGCTTTTGACTTAGCTTCACTTACAGCCTTCTTTGCTTCCTTCTCCGCTATTTTATTTTGTAGCTTGTGGCAGTTTCCTTTGTTCTATCCTTAGACATAGCTTTAAAGCATGCTCTTTTAATTTTTAGCTTCTCTTGCACTCCTCTACTCCACCACTAAGCCTATTTTTGGCTTGGAGCTCCTCCCTTTGACATGCCTAACATCTCTTTGGTTACCCTTCAGATACAAGATGTTACCGCCTCCCACATCTCATTTGCACTTCTGCTACAATCCTAAGATAAGTCTTCTAAAACCTTCTATCTAAAGCTTGATTGCTTCAGTTGAAGATTCCACCATCTAGTTCTAGTGTCTTGGAAACCCTTTTTTTCTTTACCGACCTTTTTATTTACACATCCATGACTAACAAGCGATGTTGGGTTGTCAAACTCTCTCTTGAGATTACTTTGCTGTCTTTGTAACACAACCGATCTTTTCTCCTCAACGCAAAGTAATCTATTTGTGTTCTAGTCAGACAACTCTTATAAGTAATTAAATGCCCCTCCTTCTTGAAGAGAGTGTTTGCTATGAAAAGATCATAAGCCGTTACAAAATCCATAATGACTTTTCCCTCTTTATTTCTATCCCTTAAGCTATGATCTCCATGAACACTAGCATACTCTAAATCATTCTTTCCCACATGTCCATTAAGATCTCCACTCAGGTAAATCATCTCTCTTTGTTGGATTCCTTGCAAAATCTTATCCAGATCCTCCCAAAAAGCTTGTTTAATCCTTTCATCTAAACCAATTTGTGGTGCATAAACTGAGATGATATTCAGAATTTCTTCTTCAAACACAAATTTTAGCACAATAATCCGATCCCTTAATCTTTGCACCTCAACCACATAATCCTTCAAATCCTTATGAACAACCACTCCAACACCGTTCTACCCTTGTCTTTACATGAATACCAAAGTTTAAAGCATGTCTTCTTGATCTCCCTTGCTTTTTCTCCAATCCATTTTGTCTCTTGGAGACATTATCTGAATCTTCATTCTTTTCATCGTATCTATTATCTCCATCGATTTGCCAGTCAAAGTTCCAATATTCCAACTATATATCCGCAACTTCCTTTGCAACCTCTTTTGGACTAACTTCTTTACTCGCATGTGTCCATCATGCGAGAACCTTTGCAAATTTTGGACTGCATCCAGGCGGCAATGCAGCAAAACTAGCTTATTTACTCGCATGCGTTCCTCATGCGAGAACCCTTGCAAATTTTGAACTACATCCGGACAACAATGTAGCGATCACTGCCAATTTTCATTGTATTCGGGTGATGCAATGCATCGCAAGTAGGGAACACCCCAACAAAATCTGAATGTTTGCTTAAATCCATGTTGAAAAGATCCGTCTGTTTTGAGGTAACATCATAAATAGTATTTTTTTAAAAAATACTGTTTTGGAAGTTGTCTCCGACCAATATTTAGGAAAGCGACCGAGTAAACCGCATACTTGGCCGCATACTCGTACTCGATAGCCTTGCCGCTCTGAGTATGGTGAAACGACCATGTATACGGGTTGACCCGCATATTCGACCAAGTGTACCCCTTATGCGGCCGCATACTCGGTCGCTTTTCTAATAAACATTTTTTTATTATCCGCATAATAACATAAAACCGCATACTCCTCGCATATAACTGCATACTCTCCAGCATAAAACCACATACTCTCCCGCAGAAAACCACATACTCCCCGCATACTCTCCCGACTGAGGATATTAACATAATATTAAATTTTTATTTATATTTTTAATAATAAAATTACCCAACCACATAAACCGCTTTCTCCCCGCATACTCTCTCACATACTGCATACTCTCTATGCAGCTCCGTCTGAATACCGCATAACACCTTCCTGAACATTATCTCCGACTATTTTACGCGGGTGATGAAATTCTATCATTTTGACCTTAAAAACCTCAGCTAATGCATGTAAATAGCATTACAACAACAACAACAACAAAGCCTTTTCCCACAATTAAGTAGGGTCGGCTACCTGGATTCTTCGCCTCCATTCAGATCTATCTTGGGTCAATCTCGGACTTATATCCAGCAAACTAAGATCCCTTCGTAGAGTCTCTTTCCAACCCTTCTTGGGTCGTCCTCGCCCTCTCTTAGCCGGCTCAACATCCCAACACTCGCATCTCCTAACTGGTGCATCAATTGACCTTCTTTGCAAATGACTAAACCATCTTAAGCGGTTTTCTCGCATCTTATCCTCGATCGGAGCTACACCGACTTTCTTTCTGATTGCATCATTCCGAATCCGATCTTTACGTGTATGTCCACACATCCATCTTAGCATTTTCATTTCTGCTACAACCATTCTCTGCACATGTCTATGGTTCACAGGCCAACATTCAGAACCATAAAGCATAGCAGGTCTCACGGCTGCTTTGTAAAACTTTCCTTTAATTTTTAAAAGCATTTTCTTATCACAGAGAACAGCGGAGGCTCCTCTCCACTTTAGCCAGCCTGCATTTATTCTATTAGTAACATCTCCATCAATTTCTCCATCATGTTGCAAAATAGATCCCAGATATCTAAAAGAATCTTTCTTCTGGATGTTATCGTCACCAATCTTCACCTCGATTCCTTCACCAATGCTTCCATCAAAGGTGCATTCCATATATTCCGTCTTAGCCCTACTTATACGAAAACCTTTAGTCTCCAATGCATTCTCCAAATCTCAAGCTTCTCATTTACTCCATCTATAGTCTCGTCAATCAACACAATATCATCAGCAAATAACATACACCAAGGTAACTCATCCTGAATGTGACTTGTCAACTCGTCCATAATCAAAGTAAAAAGAAATGGACTCAAAGCTGAACCTTGATGTAAACCAATGTTGATATCAAAATAGTCAGTCTTCCCCGTCGGGGTCCTTACACAAGATAAAGCCCTATCATACATATCCTTTATGAGATTAATGTATAGGACATGTACTTGTCTCTTCTCCAAAACTCTCCACAGTATCTCTCGTGGGACGGAATCATAAGCCTTCTCCAAATCAATAAAGATCATATGGAGATTCTTCCTTTTAGCTCTATAAATCTCCATTGTTCTCCTCAGCAAATGGATGGCTTCAATAGTTGAGCGACCTGGCATGAATCCGAATTAATTTTCTTTTATTTGGAAAACTTGCCTCAACCTTCTTTCGATCACACGTTCCCAAATTTTCATAGTGTGACTCATCAGCTTGAAACCTCTGTAATTTGAACAATTTTGAATGTCTCCTTTGTGCTTATAAAGAGGCACCACGATACTCCTCCTCCAATCTTCAGGCATTTTCTTGCTTCACCAAATAACATTGAATAGATTCGTAAGTCAAGTCAAACCACGCTCACCTAAAACTTTCCAAACTTCTATAGGGATGTCATCCGGTCCAACACCTTTCCCATGTCTCATAACCTTCAAAGCCTCCTCTACTTCTTTTCTTTGTATTCGTCTATAGCATGCACGATTCAAGTAACTTTCACTACTAGCTAGATCACCCAAAGTGATCTCTCTATTTCCTTCTCCAATGAAAAGTTTATGGAAGTATTGCTCCCATCTAGTCTCTATATCCTTCTGATGAACAAGCACGTGACCTTCCTCGTCCTTAATGCATCTCACTTGAGAAAGTTCTTTGGTCTTTCTTTCTCTTGCTTTGGCCAACCTGAATATATCCTTCTGGCCCTCCTTAGAGTTGAGATTTTTATACAAAACCTCATAAGCTTTTGACTTAGCTTCGCTTACAGCCTTCTTCGCTTCCTTCTTCGCTATTTTATAGTCTGTGACAGTTTCCTCTGTTTTATCCTTAGACATAACTTTAAAGCAAGCTCTTTTAATTTTTAGCTTCTCCTGCACCCCTTCACTCCACCACCAAGCCTCCTTTTGACCCGGAGCTCCTCCTTTTGACTCGCCTAGCATCTCTTTGGCTACCTTTCGGATACAAGATGCTACTGCCTCCCACGTCTCGTTTGCACTATCGCTACAAACCCAAGATAAGTCTTCTAAAACCTTCTCCCTGAAGCTTGATTGCTTCAGCGGAAGATTCCACCACCTAGTTCTAGTGATCTTAGGAACCTTCCTTTTCTTCACCAGCCCTTTTATTTGTAAATCCAAGACTAACAAGCGATGTTGGGTTGTCAAACTCTCTCCAGGGTTTACTTTGCAATCTTTGAAACACAATCGATCTCTTCTCCTCAACGCAAAGTAATCGATCTGTGTTCTAGTTGTGCCACTCTTATAAGTAATTAAATGCTCCTCCCTGTTCTTGAAAAGAGTGTTTGCTATGAAAAGATCATATGCAGTTACAAAATCCAGAATGACTTTTCCCTCTTCGTTTCTATCCCCAAAACCATGTCCTCCATGCACACTTGCATACCCTGAAACATCTTTTCCCACATGTCCATTAAGATCTCCACCTATGCAAACCATCTCTCTTTGTGGGATTATTTGTAAAATCTTATCCAGATCCTCCCAAAAAGCTTGTTTAGTCCTTTCATCTAAACCAATTTGCGGTGCATAAACTGAGATGATATTCAGAATTTCTTCTTCAAGCACCAACTTTAGCAAAATAATCCGATCCCCAAATCTTTGCACCTCAACCACACAATCCTTCAAATCTTTATGAACAACCGCTCCAACACCGTTTCTGCCCTTATCTTTACATGAATACCAAAGTTTAAAGCCTGTCTTCTCGATCTCCCTTGCTTTCTCTCCAACCCATTTAGTCTCTTGAAGACATAATATATGAATCTTCCTTCTTTCCATTGTATCCACTATCTCCATCAATTTTCCAGTTAAAGTACCGATATTCCAACTACCAATCCGTAACTTCCTTTGCAATCTCTTTTGGACTAACTTCTTTACTCGCATGCGTCCACTATGCGAGAACCCTTGCAAATTTTGGACTGCATCCGGGCGGTGATGCAGCGGAACTAGATTATTTACCCGCATGCGTTCTTCATGCGAGAACCCTTGCAAATTTTGAACTACATCCAGGCTGCGATGTAGCGGCCCTTGCCAATTTTTCATTGCATTCGGGCGATGCAACGCGTCGCAAGTAGGGAACGCCCCAACGAAATCTGTATGTTTGCTTAAATCCATGTTTAAAAGATCCGAACGGTTTTGAGATAAATTCATAAATAGTGTTCTTAGAAGAACTTTAAGAACACTATTTACGAATTTATCTCTCCTGCACTGGCTGTCGGCTACCTAACGCGCAACCCTCCTCATTTACCCGGGCTTGGGACCGGCCATGGCTGAGGTAAATAGCATTAATTTGTACAAAATTGCATTCATCATTTATTGCATCTATTGTGTAAATAATATTATTTTTAATGCCAAAATTATAGAATAAAGAGGAGAAAAGAAAAAGAATAAAATACCAAAGATATTGTATGACCCTAAACCCCGAGACAAATTGAAGTGGTCGACAAGGAATAAGTAGGGGGAGATAAGGGCCAAAAATAGAATAAATGCCCATTTCTTTTATTCATTCAATAAGTCATTTTTTGACACCCATTTTATTCTTTATTATTTATACATCAAACAAAGAAATTTTGATCGTAAAAGTTGTAGATAATAATGTAAATAAAAATACAAAATTGAGTTTGTAAAAAAATAAGACACGGTGTACTTTATACACAAAATAAAAAGTCAAAATCCCAACTTCACAGACCCATATCTTCCAAATAAAAACTCAAAATATATCAAAATCATCTTTAATTATATATAACTTTTAATAAGCTATTTAATGGAGGTGGTTTCATAATTTTTGGAGTTAAGATGTGAAAGTTAGGTTTTGGACCCTCATTGTATAGTATACCGAATAAAATATTCATTTTATTCATTCTTTACTATTTCTATAATTTTATATTTTTTTATAAATTTGTAAATATCATTTATAACACATACTTATTAAAATCAAAATAAAATCAAAAGAAAATACAAAATAAAATAAGTCTATCTAAGTATATAGGCAAAATACTTATACTAATATTTGTAAATAAATAAAAGTAAAATTCATTCTTTCATTATTTATTCTTTTACATTTTTACACTACTATATATATCATTTATATTATATTAAAAATATAAATCTAAAATAAAATCATAAAGAAATATTAAAATAAAATAAAATAAAGAATACATAGGTAAAAATACAATACATATACCTACATAATATATACCCTTATTTATTTAAGTGTACAAAATAAATCATAAAAATATAATAAAAATATATTTATACATTTAAAAATAAGTTATAAATATATAAAATAAGAGAAAAAATAATAAAATAAAATATCCAAAATAAAAATAAAATGAGCCAAAATATAGATGAATATACCTACAAATATACACTTAAAAATTAACTTGTAATAAATAACACCAAAAAATAAATAAAAATCATAATAAAATACTACATAAAATAATATTTTTTATTTGATAATAAAAAATTAATAAAAACAAATACTATTTTTAAATAATTATTTTCGAATAAAGTTGCAGTTTTGTCTTCTTGTGCCCTAACGTGGGCCAATTAGAGGCCAATGTTTGTTTTCCGCCCGTCAACTCTCCCCACGCCTCTGACTTTTGTCAGAACCGTCTTTTCCTGCAATTTCTCCCCATTTTTCCGCTTGATCTATCCATCTCTCACCTTCAATCTCTTCAGCAATTATGCTCCTGTACATTCTAGGATTCACGCTACTCATTTGGATTCCTTGTATATACTTCCGATTCATCCGTCCTCGAATAAGGGTGCGCCATTATATTGATAAATAACTCCACCTCCCCTCCTCTTCAATTTTGGTCACTCTCCAAACCCTAGATGCCTTACATCTTGGTCAAACGAGCATCCTCGTGATCACGGAAGGCCATATCGATTTCGATATCGTTTCGATATCATATCGATACGATATTTCGATGATATTTCGGCGATATATCGCTGAAATATCGCCGATATCGACACACTTTTGTGAAGGAAATGCCTGAAGAGGAGGATATTTCGCCATATCGGTACCTGTATTGGTACCCATATCGGTCTCGTCTCGATATCGATATATTGGCGATATATCGTCGATATATCGCGATATTTCCTTATATGCCTATGATAGAGGGAGAACCCTTGAGCTGCTGGCGTGCTCGCGGAGGAGGAGGTGATCCAAGGCGGAGCTTCGATGACGTCTCTATTCCCTGGTCTCCGACCAGATAAGAGCTGCGCATTTCCATCTTTTTAGATAGCTTTTGATTCCAGCTTTTTAATTATGCATTTAGTTTAGTTGATAGCATTTAGTTATAACCTAATATACCCGATTCGAAGTTTGCCAGAGCTGAGATCCGGTGAACCACCCACAATGCACCTTCTGTTTTCCGACCACTCCAAACGCCCCCACTTCTTCCCCTTCTATTTCCCTACATCCCAGGCATCTTCATACACCCGGATCCATCGTGGATCTGGAGACTAGGTCTCCACCTCCGTCACCTCCGCCGGAGACCTCCGCCACCCTTCACCCGACGCCATTCCACCTCCCAAACACCTTTGGTCCCTTCGTTTTCTCGCGTTTATGCTAACCTTGCAGGAGCAGTACGTGATAGCCTCTATTAAGACGATTTTTGGAGACATCGAGGTACATGGAGCCGTCACCTCTCCTCGACCTCGTGGCGGCGAACCGATGCTCGTCAAGCCATTTAGGCACCGCAGTGCGTTCGAGGATCCTTCCAGGCGTCTTTGGAGCCCTTTTACAGCGTCCCAGGTGGTCGGAGCAAGCCTGCATCGTCAGATGAAGCTCGACCCACGCCTTGTTCTTCCCTGTTCTTGCAAGGGGGTTCGAGGCAGTTGGATTGAGCCGGTCCACCAGATTCTTTGCCCACCGTCCGATGCATCACACCAAAGCCGTCGATTGCCCGTCGAAGATCTAATCTGGGCCGTCATCGACGAAGCGTCATCGCGCAACGTGGAGCGACCGTGTGTCAAGCGAAATATCCTTAGCCATTCGATCGCGCGCAGGAACGGGGTAATTTGCATTTTCGCCCCGCATTTTGTTGTATTTATTATTTAGTTCTGTAAATAAATTGTAAAGATTAAAATAAAATGGAGTTTTTGTGAAAAGCCCCTGTACTTATTTTATTTGCATTTAGGTCCAGTCCAGCTCAGCTAACATGTCATCCCACGTGAGCTGGGAAAATTGCAGGGACACCCCTACAACTTTTTGTATTTACTTTTAGTCCAATAAAATTAAATATACGTTTATATTTTTGGGAAAAATTGCATGTGGTTCCATGTTTATTTTAATTGCAATTATGCCCCTGCCAACTTATGTATTTTTGATGCTTGGATTTCATTTATTAAAAATAGCACCGTAGTCCTAAATTCGTGCAAAAATAGTGTTAGAAGCCTGGAAGCATATACTCTCACGCCATAAATTAATTTTGCATTTTTGGGCTTTTTAACAATTTATTAAAAAAATCAAAAAGAGCTTATTTTTGTTCTGTCTACAGTATGAAATACCAAAAAAATATAAAAACTTCTTTAAAAATTCCAAAAAATCATATATTATCTATCTTATTAAATATTAACTACAGACCAAAACTCACTAAAAATGGAAAAAAAGCCTAAAAATTGAAAAACCCTTAAAACCTCCATAAAAAATTTATAAAATCACTTAAAATTCCAAAAATATGTTTTTATGTTTTATAATTTCCTTTATCTAATTATTTATGTATTAAAATTGATTTGAGTAATTTTGTACTTTATTCAATATTCAAATCAATTTTGGGTATTTATTAAATCCCTTATTTAGGATATTTTTGATGTTAAAAATCTATAAAAATTAGAAAAAAATTCAGTAAAAATCACAAAAACATCAGAAAAATATCTAAAACCCAAAAGCATTTTTTATTGTGCATTTTATTTATATTTACTATTATTTATAAGTATATTATTCTCTGTTGTATATATAGCTTTATGTATAATATATATATGCCTTTAAAAGAAAAAAGGAATATAAAATCTGAAAATACAAAAAGGAAATATAAAATTTGAAATTAAAAATAAAATACATATATATAAATAATATCAAAAACCCACAAAAACAATAAAAATGAACAAGAGATGAAAGACAAATTTTATGCGCATTATTTTTGCCCCTTCTACTGTTTGCTCCCTGAGTTCAACCTCTACACATGCTTAGACTTATATACACCTGATGTAGAGTTATAATAAATTTTAACTCCACATTTTTGATGTGTATTGCTTGATTCGTATTGTGAGTTAATTGTTGATTAATCTAAGGTTCTCGTCGATCACCTCGACGACTGTGCTTCTGCCTTGTGTGGAATACACGATCGAACATGATTCTTTGTTTATCAAATGGCGCTGTTGCCGGGTGCAATGCTGCATAGATTGGGATTTCTTTTTATTTGTCCTTACACTCTTATGTATTTATTTTGTAGCATTTATTTATTCTTGTTATTTATTTATTCACTTTTCATTATTATTTAATATTAATTGTGAACTGTCTGTGACTCCTTGTTTGACTTTGTTGCGAGGGACCGCCACGCGAGGGAGGACTTCCTCGGAGGATCGGTGCACCCAAGCAAGGAAGAGCTAGCTTTCAGACTTAGCTGGCAGGAGAGAACGACAAAGGAAAACATGAAGGAATTTTTGAAGACAACTCCATCACATTGTCCTTTTTATTTATTTATCTTGTAATTTATGTGAGAGAGTGACACATATTTGTAATAACTGGGACTCTCACAGGTACCTCTACTTCGCGAGGTCCATTGTCCGAGGGATTGTTCCCTTGGGGGCTTCGTCGTCTTTTTCGCGTATTTTTATCGCTTTCTTTTCTTTGTTTTTCGATTTTGTTCTGTTTATTTTGTGTGATTGAGCCCTACCATTAGGACTTGCTTGACGATAGACTAAGGCCAAACACTTAATTACATTTGCATGTAACTATAACCTCGTTTGGACGTAGTCAAAATTTGAATTGCTATCTATTTGGGTTTGAGATCGAATGCCGAGAGAAGTGCTATACAACGCTTGCAGGATCCGTTGTGGCGGACATCGATGCACTTCAGAAACCGAACTTTTGGATCTCTCTTCTAGATATTTAGCATACTGTTCTTCACGCTGATAGCAATTACTATTTTAGGGCGCTTTCATCGGATTGCATTGCATATAGTGTAGTTTTCAATTCTGTTATACATCCCGTATGGAGAGAGCCGGGAAGCACTGTAAGTCTTCTGACTTTGCATGCATCATCGATGTCCGACTTGTACGGCTTTTTCGACCACCTCCCTTTGATTTTGCTCACTTAGGATGCTAACTAGGATTGAAAACGTTGTTAGGCACACACATTGAATAATAACAAAAATATTGATAACGTAAATAAAATCGGTACTGCTAACTCTATTGACCTTAAAAATAAATTGTAATGGATTCATTGCTTTAGGGAGAGCGACCTCCACCTTGTCCGAACATTTTATTCCTACGTACACGCTAAGGATTAGTGCCCAAATCCCAGGCCTATCTTCGGTTTGTACAACTTTGTTGATATCGCCTAACTCTAAAAATGAAAAGATAAAAGACCAACATCTCGGTCTTCACTGCGTGAGTAGGTGAACTCGGGGTTTGCTTGTACATTAATTGTGATTTTGAGTTTATCTATATTTTCATCCATTTTCGATTTTTCATTTTTATCAGTGTGAGTCATCATTTTTGATCATTGAGTCCCTCTACCTCTCTTGTTTACATATTTCCTCATTTGCATCCGAGTCGTGATATTGGGTCTTGAACTTCACTGCCTTCGCCGGATTTTGCGGCTTTTCTCCTTGCCCAAATCACCCATATCTGGTCCGGTTCAAGGAGACCCTCTTATTGAACCACAATTTTGTTTATGTCCGCTTTGATCTCGCCTACCCTCCTCGTTCCCACCGTATCATCCCTTCTTCTACCCGAGATTGCTGTGCTTGTAAAAAGAGCCCACATCGAGGTTTTCAGTTTACATTGATTATTTGAGTAAGCCGGGCATGTTTTGAGGATGCTGAGATTGGTACGCTACTTTGGGTGGATCTGACTTCGACATGTGCATAGATATTATTGAGGATTTTTGATGTTTGCACGATCACATGTGTGATTCGTTATTGAGGATTTTTGATCAAGCACACCAGATTGAGGACGCGGTGTATTTTGATGATTTGATGATAATTTCATGAACTATAAGTAGACGATCTACTCTGCGGTTCTTCCTATCTTGATTTAGAGGATTAATGCATTATCTTTATATGGACTTCAGAGCGACGGTACTTGGGAATCCACATGATTTCACTCATCTCCTTGACTGATCTATCCTTGATCTCCTGATCCTTTTCTCCACTCGTAGCACCTAGAGGATTCCTGCTTACATTTTGATCCATCTCAACTAGATTAATTGACTTGAGGGACCGCATTGCGACTGACATGATTGACTTTTTATCCCTCCCGTGATCTTATGCCCTTCATCTGCGGATTAATAGACTATTTTGAGGACCTGAGACTTGATGCCAGCAGTCCCATGATATTCACTGCTTAGTTTGCATTAATCCCCGAGTACTATCTGCGGGAGAATGTGACAATTTCTTTACGCTCGGTTTCACTCACTGCTTGTGCTGCTACTTTGTGAGAGCACGAAATCGAGTCATCAGATATATGTTATCGGTCTTGCTGTCTGAGTGTACTTCCGATCTGTCGGAGCACGAGACCTAATCCTCTAGACTCCTTTGAGTCTGCTCTCCTTGACGGTCCTCGCAAGGATGAGCCATCTTCCTCTGATTATTCTCTGCTTAGTTGGCAGTATGCTCTCTGAGGGTTATCTGTGGGACGCAGCTACATTTTCTTGATCTCTCAGTATCTTCTGCTGGTAGCCAATCTGTCGCGTACCGAGACTGCTTCTGCTGATCCGTTTGATGGATTTGACTCCTTTGAGTCCACTCACCTTGACGGCCCTCGCAAGAGTGAGCTCTGTCTAATTATTCATTAACTAGTATGTATTACTCCCCGAGGGTTATCTGCAGGAGGATACATCATTTTGTAGGCACTCGACTTCACTTCCGGTATCTCCTATCTGGTGGAACATATGTGTACTCGGTCTCAAGGTTCAGGAAAGCGGTATGCGTATGCGTTCGGACTGGTCACCGAATACTGATTAAGCGGTATGCGGGAGCATATGCGGGGTATATGCAATTCTAAGCGGTTTTCTAATTTTTAATTTAAAAATAAAAAAATATCTATGAATAACATTACCACTGAAGTTATGTATCTAAGTGGAGTTAAAGATATAAGAAAAATGGTTCATGTTAGATGGGTGTGTGTATATACTTTTAATTGCCTCATATTTAATCACAAAAAACATTTACCATGAAAACTTTACATTATATGATTCGTAATAACAAAACTTCAATACACATACATGCACTACATGAGCAAAACCTCAATCGACATATATTAAAAATATTCGACGATACATTGTATATACTCGTGAAAATAATACATGAGAAAAATATAAAACAATGCATATACATAATGGTATAATGCATTGCAATTGTATATAAATGCATGTCATATTCTAACAATTGAATGAAGAGGCAGAGTTACGGGATTAAGGACCTGGAATTAAGGACCTAAATGAGAAGATTGAAAAGTTAAAGCCGTTGGAGCAGTATGCGGGGCATATGCGGGATATGCGGGGTATATGCGGGACATATGCGGACCGCATATGCGGGGAGGGCGCATAATGCACTGATTCAAGTAATCGGTGCGGTCTACATACCGCACGGGCATATGCGACCGTATATGCGGCCTGTGCGGTCGATTTAGTGAACACTGGTATGAGCGGCCTGAGCGGATACCCTAGCGCGCCGCATACATGAAGCCCCTCATTAAGCGCCCTTTGCGCTTATGCGGTCCGCATATGCGGGTTGTGCGGCCGCATATGCGGACAGTGCGCCCACTTCATGTTTTCAAAGCTTAATTGGGTTGTCGGATCTGGATCGACGGAAAAGGCACCCGACACCCCGAATCACTTAGAAACCCAAAACCCTGATTAGGGCTTCCACATCCAAAATCCCAATTCGTCGATTAGGGCTTCCACCTCCTGACTTCTAAATCATCAGAGTTTTTTGATTATATACTTTCATTGGTTTACCTTGATGTGTGCTAATTTTTCTATTGAAGTATTGATATTTGATTGATAAAGGTTATTTTGACCTCTATATGAAAGTCATCTTTCTTATATCTTGTGTTGGACTACAATTATACATAAATTTAGTTCAGTTGTAGTTAATTTTGTATATATTTATTTATTTTTTTTAAAAAATTAGGAAATCGCGTAGAACCGCATATGCCCCGCATATGCCCCCGAATAACGCTTAATCGCTATTCAGTGACCCGTCCGGACGCATACGCATACCGCTTTCCTGAACCTTGGCTTAGACCGATTTCGTGAACACTGTGACCATCGAATACCCTGATGCATAGAGAGTCTCCTGTTCCTCACTTTTTATACTTTTCTGAGACCATGATTGACCTGGATGATTATGTACTGCTCCTTCCTCCTTCATGTCTTCCGATATCGGCTTTGATCTCTCATTCCTTTCTTATAGGCCGATGATCTATTTCACGCTACCGGTTCTGGTTTTAGTTTTCGATTGTTTTCCCCCGGTAGTTGACACCCAATTGAGTGTATACCCGGGTGTCTCTTCGCTTTCTGACTACGTTATCGTTCTCACAGGGAGACGATGACGAGAGCACGATACTCACTTACCAGAATCCGTCTTGTACTTCACTAGTCCGTATTTATTGTATATATGTGTTTTGTTCTACATTTCTTCTTTCTCCCGTAGGTCATGTGTACCCTAGATCTTTCGCCATATCTTTGTGTCTATACATAGGAAGTACCGGGTCCTAAGTATAAGGGGGTACACCCTGTGTTGTTCTTTCTCCGTTCTGTTTCATCACTCCTGTCGTTGCCTATACTTAGGGATCTTTTACCCTAAGTATAGGGGGAGTGATGCGTACATTCTCTGCGATCTTTTAATCTATCTTCATATATCTTTTCTTCTTTTCTTTTTTTCTTCTTTTCGTTTTCATCTTTCTTTTTCTACCAAAAGAGGTGTCGCCTCTTTTGATTAGTTTTCTACACTTAGGACGTACTTTGTCCTAAGTATAGGGGGTGCACCCCGAGTTCTTTCATTCTTTTATCCCCTCCACTGCCTCATCTCTTGTTGATTTGCTCTGCTATACTTAGGGATATCTCACCCTAAGTATAGGGGGAGACAGACCGAGCTGTGATCTTTTTATTCCCACCCTTGACCATCCCTACCTTGTGTACAATCTACTATACTTAGGATTATTTTATCCTAGGTATGGGGGGGCAGTCAAATTCTTATTCATTTATTTCTTCATTCTTTCGAAGTTGTTGTATAGGCTTTTCTATATTCAGCATGAGTTATGTCTTCTTTTTTTTTCGATCTACGAGGACATAGCTCAAGCTAAGTATAGGGGGGTTATATATACTCTGTATATACTTTAGCCATATTCGTATTTTCATATTATTAATAATAAATATAGCTAAAATACTATATATACATATACAATTCATCAAATCAATTAATAACAAAATGCATTTTTATTCCTCAAATTCTTTTTGTACATACTGATTAATAAATCAGGTTAAAAATACTTTTACAAAATGATTTGAAAAATGGTTTGACTCGTTTGGAAAACTTTTTGTGAAATGTTTTCAACCTTTGTAAAAATGTTATGATTTGTGAAATTCTTTTCTTTGTGTGAAATAAAAATTTTGAAAAATCGATTTGCAAATCATTTTGAAAATAGTTGTAAAAATATTTTTGAAAAATGTATATATACTGTTTGAAAAATCTTTGCAAAATAACTTTCAATTGTTTGTAAATATTTGCAAAAATTATTTTGTACTTTAGTTTTCAAAATTATTTTCAAATAAATTTGAGGAATATATGCATCATTAAATTAAAATAAATATATATAAATATACACCTACAAAATAAAATTCTATACCTTTAATTCTTGTAAATAAATAAAGAGGTACACCCATGTAAATAGCTGTACATATTTTATATTTTTTGTGCAAAAAATTGTTTTTACTTGAAAAACTTCTTTGAAAATTGCATCATTTTTTATACGTAGCATTTGCATAGCATTCACAGTCTTTTAGATTGAGCTTGATGATTGAACTAGTCCAAATAAAGTCGAATATTGGAGCTTGATTGGACCTTACTGCACCTAACTTCCCTGGAACCTTTTGGGAACTAGATTTAAGAAGTCCATTGTGACTTAATTTTTTGAGACTCATGGCTGGGTTCAAGTCGCCTCAACTGACTAACTAGAATTTTTCGAGACACACGCATGACTCTTGTCGGTCGTGACCTAACTTGGACACTTGCACTTTTCACTTGGCTCAACTCAGTTAGAGTGGTGAAGGGATTGGATTTTCCGATTTGAGACGCACACGAGTGGAAACATTTGTCCTTGTCTAAGGAGGGAAGTGCACCCACCCCAACCCAATCCAGTAGCCATGAGGTCTAAAGACAGAGAGTGTGGTTTGCAATAATGCTTCAAAAGAGGGATAGTCTTCTGGCTCAAGAGGAAATACTCCTTATGTAAACATTGCTGTATATAGTATTAAAAAAGTTCCAAAAAATGGACATGCCTGATTGAAAATAAAATGTCTGCCGGAGTATGTATATATGTTGTATAGTCAATAAGCAAGCTTGAGCATCAAGGTTATACCATGTGAGCCTGCAGCTGGATGACTTGACTACACTGGTCATGCATCCCAGGATAGGTAGCTACATTGGCTACCGTCCATTCTTCTCTTCACCCCTCCTCTTGAGTCGGATGCCACTTGAATTTAGAAAGGAATACCCCGCTCCTCGAGGAAAGAGTTGCTGGATTGTGGAATCGTTAGATTGTCATTCTGGAGAACTTAGTTCTTTTGTCATTTCAGTTGGGGAGAGCCACTATCACTTACACTGTACAAGTCAGCTTTATAGTCATAAGGTTTGTGTATGATGTATGCTAGTTCTGACATGACTATTGAGGTGGTTTGAACCGACTTTTGTGACTTTCGAAGGCTGTTGTGTTTTAAATTTGGTTCCCGATTAGGTTCCACACACATTCTCACATCAAGGTTTACCCTAAGCTCCAAACTTTGATTTTGTAAAAACAAGTTTAATAATTAAAATTAATTCTATTTATTCTTTCTTTTTCTTTTCTTCTTTATTCTTTTTGTACTTATTGCATAAATGTTTGCTAAGGACTAGCAAAGGCAAGTATAGGGGGGTGATGAATCTCCATTCATTACCTTTATTCTATTATTTTCGCCTTAAAAACCCTAGCTAATTCATGTAAAAAACATTAATTTGTACAAATAGTATTCATCATTTATTGCATTTATTGTGTAAATAATATTGTTTTTAATGCCAAAATAATAGAATAAAGAGAAGAAAAGAAAAAGTATAAAATATCAAAGATATTTTATGACCCTAAACCGCGAGACCAAGTCAAGGATTGAATTGGTCGACATGGAATAAAGTAGGGGGAGATAAGGGCCAAAAAATACAATAAAAACCCAATTCTTTTATTCATTTAATAAGTCATTTTTGACACCCATTTTATTCTTTATTATTTATACATCAAATAAAGAAACTTTGAACATAAAAACTGTAGATAATAATGTAAATAATATACAAAATTGAGTTTGTACAAAAATAATACACAATGTACTTTTTATAAACAAAATATAAAGCCAAAATCCCAACTTCACAGACCCATATCTTCCAAATAAAAACTCAAATAATATTAAAATCACTTCTAATTGTATATAACTTTTAATAAGCTATTTAATGGAGGTGGTTTTATAATTTTTGGAGTTAAGATATGAAAGTTAGGTTTTGGACCCTCATTGTATATTATACCTGAATAAAATAATTATTTTATTCATTCTTTACTATTTCTATAATATTATATTTTTATAATTTTGTAAATATTATTTATAACACATATACATATTAAAATCAAAATAAAATCAAAAAGAAAACACAAAGTAAAATAAGTCTAAGTATATACCTATACTAATATTTGTAAATAAATAAAAGTGAAATTCATTCTCTCATTATTCTTTTATATTTTTACACTATATATATATCATTTAGATTCTATTAAAAATATAAATATAAAATAATACCATAAAAGAAATATTTAATAAAATAAAATACAAGAATACTTAGGTAAAAATACAATACTTACACCTACATAATATATACCATTATTTATCTAAGTGTACAAAATAGCTACATTAACATAATATATACCATTATTTATCTAAGTGTACAAAATAATCATAAATATATAATAAAAATACATTTATACATCTAAAAATAAGTTATAAATATATAAAATAAGAGAATAAAATAATAAAAAAATATCCAAAATAAAATAAAATGAGCCAAAATATAGATGGATATACCTATAAATATACACTTGAAAATCAACTTGTGATAAATAACACCAAAAAAATAAATAAAAATCATAATAAAATACTACATAAAATAATAAACAATTTTATTTTATAATAAAAAATTAATAAAATCAAATACTATTTTTAAATAATTATTTTCGAATAAAATTGCAGTTTTGTCTTCTTGTGTCCTGACGTGGGCCAATCAGAGGCCAGGGTTTGTTGATCGGCAGTCAACTCTCCCTACACCTCTGACTTTTGTCAGAACCATCTTTTCCCGCAATTTCTCCCCATTTTTCCGCTTGATCTATCCATCTATCACCTTCGATCTCTTCAGCAATTATGCTCTTGTACATTCCAGGATTCACGCCGATCGTTTGGATTCCTTGTACATACTTTCGATTTTCTCAAATCCGTCCTCAAATAAGGGGGCATCCTCATGTTGATAAATAACTCCACCTCCCCTCTTCGATTTTGGTCACTCTCCAAACCCTAGAGCCCCTACATCTTGGTGAAGCGAGCATCCCTGTGACAGAGGGAGAACCCCTGAGTTGCTGGCGTGCTCGCGGAGGAAGAGGTGTACCCAAGGCGGAGCTCCGGCGACGTCTCTACTACGTGGTTTCCGGCCAGGTAAGAGCTACGCATTTTCATCTTTTTAGATAGCTTTTGATTCCAGCATTTTAATTATGCATTTGGTTTAGTTGATAGACTGTAGTTTTAACCTAATATACCCGATTCGAAGTTCGCCGGAGCTGAGCTCCGCAAACCACCCACAGTGCACCTTCTGTTTTTCGACCACTCCAAACGTCCCCACTTCTTCCTCTTCCATTTCCCTACATCCCAGGCATCTTCATACACCCAGATCCATTGTGGATCTGGAGACTAGGTCTTCACCTCCGTCACCTCCGCCGGAGAACTCTGCTACCCTTCACCCGACACCATTCCACCTCCCAAACTCCTCTGACCCCTTCGTTTTCTCGCGTTTATGCTAACCTTGCAGGAGCCAGTGCGTGATAGCCTCTATTGAGGCGATTTTTGGAGACATCGAGGTACCTGGAGCCGTCACCTCTCCCTGACCTCGCGGCAGCGCATAGGTGCTCGTCAAGCCATTTTGGCACCGTCGTGCGTTCGAGGATCCTTCCAGGCATCTTTGGAGCCCTTTTACAGCAACCCAGGTTGTCGGAGCAAGCCTACATCGCCGGATGAAGCTCGACCCACGCCTTGTTCTTCCATGTTCTTACAAGGGGTTTCGAGGCTGTTGGATCGAGTTGGTCCACCAGATTCTCTGCCCACTGTCCGATGCATCACACCAGAGTCGTCGATTGCCCGCCGAAGATTTATTCTGGGCCGTCATCGACGAAGCGTCATCGCGCAACGTGGAGCAGCCATGTGTCAAGCGAAATATCCTAGCCATTCGATCGCACACAGGAATGGGATAATTTGCACAATTGCCTCGCATTTTTGTGTATTTATTATTTAGTTCTGTAAATAAATTGCAACGTTTGAAATAAAATGGACTTTCTACAAAAAGGCCCCTGTACTTATTTATTTGTATTTAGGTCCAGTCCAACTCAGCTCATGTATCGTCCCACGTGAGCTGGGCAAATTGCAGGGACACCCCTACGACTTTTTGTATTTACTTTTAGTCCTATAAAATTAACTATACGTGTATATTTTTGGGGAAAATTGCATCTGAGCCCCTCTTGTTTATTTTAATTGCAATTATGCGCTTGCCAGCTTATGTATTTTTGGTGATTGGATTTTATTTATTAAAAATAGCATTCTAGCTCCTAAATTCGTGCAAAAATAGGGTTAGAAACTGGAAGCATATACTCTCACGCCATAAATTTATTTTGCATTTTTGGGCTTTTTAACAATTTATTAAAAATCAAACGGAGCTTATTTTTGTTCTGTTTACAGTATAAAATACCAAAAAAAATATAAAAATTTCTTTAAAAATTCCAAAAAATTATATATTATCTATCTTATTAAGTTTTATTATAGACCAAAACTCACTAAAAATTGAAAAAGAAAAAGCCTAAAATTGAAAAACCCTTAAAACCTCCATAAAAATTTATAAAATCACTTAAAATTCCAAAAATATGTTTTTCTGTTTTATAATTCCTTTATCTAATTATTTATATATTAAAATTGATTTGAATAATTTTGAACTTTATTTGATATTTTTAATATTCAAATAAATTTCGGGTATTTATTAAATCCCCGATTTGGGATATTTTTGATTTTAAAAATCCCTAAAAACAGTAAAAATTCCAGAAAAATCACAAAAAAAATTAGAAAATATCTAAAACCCCAAAACAATTTTTATTGTGCATTTTATTTATATTTACCGGTATTTATAAATATATTATTCTATATTGTATATATAGCTTTATATATCCTATATATATGTCTTTAAAAGAAAAAGAGATATAAAATCTGAAAATACAAAAAAATATAAAAGTATAGAATTTAAAACAAAATACAACAATATAATACAAAAAATAAAATAAAAATATAAAATCAAAAACCTTGAAAAATAATAAAAATGGACAAGAGATGAAAGTCAAATTGTGTGTGCATTATTTTTGCCCCTTCCATTGTTTGCTCCCTGAGTTTGACCTCTACACATGCTTACACCTATACACACCTGATGTAGAGTTATAATAAATTTTAACTCCACATTTTTGATATTAATCGCTTGATTCGTATTGTGGGTTAATTGTTGATTAATCCATGGTTTTCGTCGGTAACACACGATCGAACAGGATTCTTAGTTTAACAGTGGCTATCGGCTACCAAACGCAACCCACCTCAATTTATCCAAGCTTGGGACTGGTCACAACTAAGTTTAAAATAAAAAACCCTTGTCTTTTCCCATGGTCTCAAGATAGGCAACACATCAGGCAACATAGCACAAATGCCTGTTTAGAAGCAAGAGGGCAACCTGTCCTTACCCTTCGCCCTCACCAGATCAACAATTAGCCTATTGATGCCTCTTTACTAAGTGACATAGGAGATCCTCCTTTTCCCCTCTGATTCGTACTACCCAATTTGCGACTAGGGTTTTCTTCATTTCTTAGAGATCGAGGACGTTCAAGTTATCCATCTATCACGCATCAACATTCTAAGCCAATAACGCCATTCCCTTGTAGGTAGTTCAAAAAATCCTCATTCGAATCCCCAATCACGTGTGAACATTCAATAGTAGCTTATATATGGACTGGTAGATGATTAAAATTGTTGACAAAATGGAATTCCGTAGATCTAGCCAGCCTCCTTGACCCTTACACCTGACTGTTCTAGAGCGTTGTGAAATTTAATTATGCCGGTCATGGTGACCCTTACACCTAACTGTGTGAGGGCGCGATGACCCTCAGTTTGGCGGAAGATACGAGGCCCAGTTTTGGCATCGACCGTCAGGTGCGTGGGTCTCGGATCTCGGTCCTTTTTACGATTTTATGCGAGGTCGCATTGTTTTTACGCCTCGTTGGGATCTAGTTTTTGACCAGTTCCGCTGACCCTCTGTTTTAGGGTACCTAGGCTGGGGGGCCATCAATTTTAGTTTTTCCTTACGAGCTCGTTTGCCCGTACCGGTTGGGACCGATTTTCGGAGTGACTTTTCCGAAGAGTCTCTCTCACCCGTCTCAGGGGCATAATTTTAGATTAGACCTAGCCCTCTACTGGACCACACTTCTAATTAGAGGGCGAGACGGAAGTGTCTCTTGGGGACTTCTTCACTTTGAGTTTTGGTTACCGTTCCGCCAATAAATCTTGGCGAGGAGTTACAGTATAGCTTGAAGTGGGTTACAGTTGAGTTTGGCTGGAATTGGGTTTGGTTATAGTTGAGTTGGCTAGAGTTGAGATTGGTTACAATTGAGATTGGATACAACTTAGTTGGCTACAATTGAGCTTGGTACATAATCATTAATTATCGTTAATCATCAATCATCGACGATTAATCAAGATCTTAGAACTACTACTTCGATTGTTAGGGAAAGCTAGTGGATGTGTTGGGAACTTAGTTAAGATGCATTATTCTCCACCGCATGCCTACGGAGGCACCCTAACCCTAACGTATACTTCACGCCTTAGAGTCATAGTGTAAGGTCACACTCAGACCAAGATCACAGACTATCCACTAGACCTGAGAAATTAGACAAAAGTATAGATCATATCATATATTCATCATCCTCGATAACAAGATCCATTAACATGATCTCTAAATGATAAAAAGATAATAACCTATCCATGAGTCATGAATTAAATTATGAAGTTTTTATATACGGAAAGTTATAGGGCAATGGATAATCTGGGGATTCATATACAACATAACTTGAAAATCGCTTTTGTGCAAGTAGCTTGTTAAAAATTAAATTTCAATATCTATCTACTTGCTTTCCTTTGAAACCAATAAAATTTACCTGTTATATTTTTAAAATGCTAGATTGTATGCAACAATTGTTGACATTCTCTTGTTTCCTATTATGCTTGGCATGCAAAGTGCCTGCATTGCAGTAGCTAGCAGATGATGAATCCCGGGCTTCCGCTGTTATACTCAACGGTACAAATGTTGATTGTTTTTGTTTAGATAATGTATAATGCTTTTCTACTCTTCTATATTTTGGAATACATGTACATGATGCAGTTTCTTTTGTTACATGTAATATATATGGAAATTAATGAAATGTGAACTGGTGACAATTGTTGTTAGCTCTGTGCTTGCTTCTCATCATTGTGAATGCCATTTCGAAATCGTGGAAAATTTTCCCTAAATTTCCGTAACCTAATGTGATTTATAGCGAATCTAATGCTGCGAGTGATGTTTAAATGGGTAACCCGGATTAACGTGCGTGATTTCACAGGAATCAACCATCACATTTTTTTTCTCGATCTGAGAAACCATATACATTCTAAGATTAAATAACCAAATTAATTTCCCCGGCAAATATGCTTAGACATCCTCTACAACCTCCCTCAACATTAAAACCACCCAATTCCCTGTTGAACGATCTTGCGACACTGCTCCACCCTCCTTCTGGTGACCTTGCCTTGAGCATTATTAGATCTAAGAAACCGGACTGTGGTTGTCAGTGAGGCAAGGTTTGAGATATCTATATCGATATGCCATATCGGTCAAGGTTTTAAAAACCGAATCGAAACGGTCGATTGAATCCCTTAAAATAGGAATCAGAGGAAAAACGGTCCAACCACCTGGTTTTTATTCAGAAAATAAAAACCAGTCAAAATCGGTCAAAACACGGTTGGACCGCTTAAACTCAGTTGAACCAATTGAACTAAACCATCGGTTCGACCATCTATTTTTTTGACAAAAATAATTTCCAATAATTAGCAAAATATAAACTTTTCAAAAATATTCGTAATTTAGTCTCACTCTAACCCATAGTATAATACACATTTATCTCTTCTCCTTCATATGTGCCAATGACTCATTATCGTTTGTCCCTTCCTACCATATGAGCATTGCCTCTCTTCCCACATTGTGTATGAGGTTGTCCACTTATAGCAATAACGAATGAAGAAGACGTTGTCATAGTAATACTATGAGAAGCGATAAATTAACAACACTTGTCGTTAATTAGAGTTTAAATAGTTTTAAAATTATTATTTTTTTACATCACACATATGCAGTTATATAAATTTTATGAAATATGATTATTATGCCTTTCGAGTTTTTAAGAACATTTATAGCCCTAACTTTTAAGCAATTCCACTTGTGCTCTTATATTTTCTTAAAAAAATCACAATATCATCCTTATATTGGTATAAAATGGGAGCACAAATATACTAATAAAATACCACTATTATTGATTTTGTAAAAATATAGGGAACACATGCAATTATATTTAGGGTTTTATCACTTTTGCCCCTCCGAGATATCACAATTTCAGTTATGCCCCTATCTTTTTGGTAATATCAGTTGTGCCCCTCACTTCTTTCTCCGTTATCACTTATGCCCTTCCGTTAGTTTGACCGTCAATGAGTTGAACTTAACCATGATTTAATCAAACCATAGTTTGGGTAGGAGGGGTAAAATTGGAAACCTTCTCCATCCGCTTCCTTCTTCCCCTTCTCTTCCTCCTCCCCAACCTCCAGCTCCTCCTCCGCCATCCCCGCTCCTCCCCCAGCACCAGCACCAGCATCCCCTCCTCCCCCCTCCTAGTTGCTTTGCCCCAGCATCCCCCTGCCCCAGTTGCTCCGCCCCAACCTCCCCCTACTCTCAGCTGCTCCTCATGGTTTTGACCTTCCCCTGCGGCCACCGTTCTTGGAGGTTGCATCTCCTCCTTCCTTCAATCGTGTAGAAGAGAACACACACCACCGCCCTCCCCCTCCGCCCTCCCTCCACCCCCACGCATCTCCCTTTGCCCCAGATCCTCCCCAGCCGCCCCGAGCTCCTCACACCCAGCCCCTTGCTGCTCCTTCCACCCCGCACCTCCCCCTCCGCCCTCCTTCTTCCCCAACGCCCCCCTGCCCCAGCTCCTTCCCAGCCCGCCCCAAGCTCCTCCCACTCCTCACCCCACCCCCTACTCTTCCCACCACACGACTCCTCCCCCTTTGCCCTCGCTCCTCCCCCTCCACCCCAACTCCTCCCCAGCCCGCCCCGAGCTCCTCCCCCTCACCCCTAGTCCCCAACTGCTCCCTCTACCCGCACCTCCCCCTCCGTCCTCCCTATGCCCCTGCGTCGCCCCCTGCCCCAGCTCCTCCATTGAAGGGGAGCTTCCACTTGCGCATCTGAAGACACCCCCCTATAGCGATTCTCGTTGACGGTCACCAACATGATTTCCAGGACTTGCATCAACAAAATAAGGATGTGGACCGAAAGATGATACCAGAGCCATCTCCTAACCGCACCAGCCTAATAAGAATTTTTAGGATTGATGGTGATGGATAGGAGATGGGGGAGGAGCAAGGGAGAAGGGGGAGACGCGAATGCGGAGGGGGAGGAGCTCGGGGCGGAGGGAGTAGCTGGGAGAGAAGGGAGGAGGCGGTGGAGGAGGAGCTGGAGGCTGGGGAGGAGGAGAAGGGTAGGAAGACGAAGAAGATGAGAGAAGGGAGAAAGAAGACGTGGGAGGAGGACTTTTCAATCCTTCTTTTTTAATTTAATTCCATCTGTATTCTTGAAGTTAACGTCAGTTTGTGTTGGTTATGGACGGTCACTAACCCGAGGGGCACAAGTGATAAATTAGCAAGAAGTGAGGGGCACAACTGATATTACCAAAAAGATAGGGACATAACTGAAATTGTAATATCTCGGAGGGGCACAAGTGATAAAAGCCCTTATAGTTAAAGTAAGGTTATAAGTGATATTGGAAAAACTTGGAAGGACAAGAGTAAACAAATCATCGAAAGATATGTTGTAGTATTTTTGTATTTATTTGTATGATATACCGGTCTAACTCGATTCGACCCAGTTGAACCGTACGAACCAAACAAACAATACAATAGTTCAATCTTTTTCAATTTTTGAACTGCTGACATCATCACCGGTTCGACTGGTCAGTCCCATTGGTGCGACCATAACAACCAAAAACTGATACATGTCCAGTTTGATGTCCGGTTCGATTTTTAAAACCTTGATATCGGTTAGTCTGGAAAGGGATATATCATGGATTTATTGGGATTTATCTCTGATATCGATGAAAGTCTTAGATATAGCTTAAAAAGTGATTTTTTCACAACTTAAGATCATCATAGTTCTTTAAAAAATAATAACACGCACATTTAGTCTTGTATGCAATATGGATGTGTACATAACATACATCATACATGACCTTTTAGCTACGACATCGCTTCTCTCGGGAGCGCTCCTGGCGAAGGACGACATTAGGGTTTCGGCGACGGGATTCTCCAACGGGAGATGCTAAGGGGTCGGCGGCAGCGTTTCTTGCGTCGGGCGGCGCTAGGGCTTCAATGACGGGTCTCTCCACAACATGCGGCTTAAGGTGTTCGGCGGTAGCGGCATGGTTTTCTCCAGAGGGAGTCCGAGCGGGGTTGGGAGGAGTTGGGACGTCACCCCTAGTCCTTGACGACCCTACGATGGAAGGCTTCGAGCATCTTTCGTTGACTGCAGTGGTGGGAGGTGCTGCGACAGGAGTTGTTCCATGCGACTTTGGCAGTTGGAGGAGCTGCTTCGGGCATCTTTCACTCGAGGCAGGGGGCTGTTCCAAGCTGCGTTGGGAGGAGCAGCGGGGGGAGGCCTGCACGTAGGATGGTGGCGAGGGTGGGGGCTCGGGGTTGGCTGGGTGGGGCGACGCTGGGAGATGGCCCTGGCCTGCCACCCTTGGAGACGGGGGGTGTTTTTCGACGATGGAGGGAGGGCCGCTGGGGGTGGGTGTAGAGGGCTGGCAGGTAGTCTTGCCAAGGAGGAGGGTGCATACTTCCCCGCAACGTGTTGGGGTTGTGAACCGGTCGCAGTGGTTTCCATCTCGATTGTGCCAGGAGCCCCTATTTGTCTCGCGGGGGAACTCTCGATGATGATTCAAATGTGGGACTCGGGGTCATCTGGCGGCAACGTGGAGAGACGTGATGCTGTGTTTCTCATGAAAAGGGTGGGCCATTGAAGGAGTTGCCCTAGACTGTGGCGCCAGCCTGGTGGTGCATGGGCGGATGGCGGCGCCTGAAAGCGGGAAGATTTTACCGGGGGGAAGGTGGGTGGGGAGGGGGCTCGCAACGTCCCCCACAAGCTGTGGACTCGCTAGAGGGCGTCTTGGTGGGTGATTGTTGTGTTTCGGCAGAGTGCTTGCAGGCGGCTATGGCGGACATTGGGTAACGGGTGGGTCCGACTTTTGGAGGAGACATGGTTTAGCTATAGGAGGACATGGTTTATGCTCGTGGACTATCCGCTGGGGAGGTGGCCAGCTTGCTGCGGAGGTCCCCGGATGGGTTAGTGGTGTAGAGGCGCCCATTGCTCCGCTATGGTACCTCGCATGAGTGGTTCTATAAGAACCTGAGGCTGAAGGGCGCGCCCTTGTGGGTGCAGGACATGCAATCATTGGAGGCACTGCTTCATGATTTTGGGACGGTGGTTTCCATCTTGTGCTCGGGCCTCTCCAAGGGGGAGGATGCACATGTGAAGGTGGAATTCACTGCAAGGATGACGGTTCTGCCTTCGAAGCTTTGTTGAAGATTGGCCGAGCATCCTTCCGAGTGGATTTGGAGGAGTGCGTGTCTGAAGAGACGGGTAAGTCATGCAGAAACGCGAGGGAGTGGGCTCTGAAGAGGGAACATGTAGTGGATCCCAAGCTTGATCCTTGTGATCAGGTTTCTGATACAGAGGAACCTCACGTATTGGGGGCGGAGGAGAGCGAACCTGGTTTCCAGTTACAGAGGAGTCTTCGTTGCTCTGAAGCAATCTCCACGACGTGGATTTGACCGATTGAGCCTGGTTCTACGATCCAAATAGACAGGAGCAGAGGCGACTTCGGGATGTTGGCGGTGGATGAGCACTTGGTGGAGGCGGCTCGTTATGCCCGAGGTGTGTATTTCACCTCGAAGGAGGTGGAGTCCCTATTGGATTCTATGGTTGTGCTTCTTCGAGGTCCAGAAGGGACCTCTCATCGCGACCGCCACCTTCATGGAAGTTTAGGAGAAGGTACTGGCGACTCCTCTATAAAGAGTAGAAAGAGGTTGGAGGATGGTGGTTTTCGACACTCTCAATCGCGATGAGGGCTCGCGACTTTCGACCTTGGGAGAAGAAGACCTGCTTGGGCGTAGGAGGGGTTCGATGGGAGCGGAAGCGGGTCTAGTAGGCATTGAGCCATCGGTTGGTAGTATCGAGAGGCAATTGGGCTTGGAGGAGAGTCAAGCCCTACTGAACTGCTTGGGTGTAGTGCTGCCATCGAGAGTTGCTGAGGTTGACCAATGAAGATTCTCTCATGGAATGTCAGGGGTGCGAGAGGGCGGAGAGGAGAATTGCGATCCGGGACATGTGTCCAGGTGGCGGATGTGATGTTACTTCAAGAAACGAAGATTTCCCAAGGTTTTGACGAGATTTGTGGCTCGATGGGAGACTCTTGCCTGAGCGAGTGGAGGGTGTTGGACGCTTTAGGGGCCTTAGGAGGCATGGCAGTGGGCTGGAGCGGGGACAACTTTGATCTTGTAGAAGAGGTGAGCATGGAGAGGCACTCTCTCTTGGTCCTGCAGGTAAGGCGGATGGGGTCCGGCTGTGGGTGACTAATGCGTATGGGCCGCAGACTAGCCATGCGATGTCGGAACTGACTGATGACTTGAGATTGCGTCGGGAGGTACCCAGACGAGGTTTTGATTATGGGGGGGGGGTGGGGTTCAACTTGATGCTGCACCCGGAGCCTCCGAAGGACGTATCACGATATATCGCCGATATATCGGTATCGACGGGGGTGAGATATCGATATCAGTCTGTATTGTAGAGGTTTACGTTATGTTATGATGTACTGTTATGTATTTCTCATTTATCTCATGTACATCTATGTAATTTACCCAAGGGTTTTCTCTCTATATAAGAGACCCTAGGGCCCTATGGAATAAACACAACAGAGTATTCTTGCTCTAACATGGTATCAGAGTCAAAACCCTAACCTAGGGTTTCTCAACCGTCGCCCCCCTCTCTCGCGCCCGCCGCCCCTCTCTCTCTTTCCGCCGCCACCTCCCTTTCCACCGGCGCCTCTTCCCCCGCCGACGCCTCCCCTCCCGCGACAGCCTCCTTCTCGCCGAGGCCCTCCAGCTGCTGCCTCCTTCCCACTGCGGCAGCCTTCTTCCCGCCGCCTCCCTCTCACCGAAGGCTCACCGCCTCCCGCCGACCAGCCCTCTCTCCAGGGCTACTTCGTTCGTCGACCGGTCCCTGTTACTCCTTGGATTCAAGTGCATAGAGTCTACATATGCACTTGAATACAATCAGGTCGTTGTAGACGCCAGTCCCTTTGTCTATCAACCCTAGGTCTTCTTCTCCGGCATCATGTCAGAATAAAAGGTGGATATACCCTCCATAGGTGCCTTCAAAGGGTCGGCACCAATCGTCAAAATGGATGGGACGAACTACGAGCTCTGGCCTCTGGGCGATGCATTCCTCAGCCTAATGAAGTCGTGTGGTAAGAAACACATTCTTACCGAAGATGAGCCGGCCGAGAAGACAGGGATATATGCCTTCTGGGAGGCTGATGATGCTTACGCCAAAGTCTGGCTATCAGGGACGCTTACAATGGAGATTGCCAATGACGTCCTTCATCAACCCACCGCCAAAGCAATGTGGGATATTCTGGCTATGACATATTCTCAAGTACGGAATGAGACTAAGATGCTGCAGTTGCAGCATGATATTTTCACCATGAAGCAAAATGGGCGACCTCTACATTCCTTGTACACATCCCTACGAGGGATGTTCGAGAAATTATATAGCACAATCCCACTCACAGCCACCCCCGAGCAGCATAAGACATTTCGCAATACTACTATGGTAGGAGTTTTACTTGCTGCACTTGATCCGGAATACGAGGTTGCCCGCTCTCAGATCCTTGCCGACGCTACTATTCCTCCAATGGAGGAAGTCTACAGGAGGCTCAGTCGTATCTCTGTTTCCTCCAGCGCAGCTACACCACCTCCTTCGGCAATGGCGGTTTCCAGAGGACGAGGAAGTTCGTCTTCTTTTCGTGGCCGTGGAGGTAGTGCCTGTGGCCGAGGGGGTCGTATACGTTCAACGTGCTCGTTTTGCCGTCGCACTGGTCATTCCGAGGTTACATGCTATTCCAAGCATAGATTTCCTCCTTCGACGCATGTAGCTGATCATGTTCAGTCTCCTTCAGCTTCTACTACAGATCACAGGTTCGAGGAGCTAGTGGCACGACTTCGTGACATTATGCCTCAGTCATCATCAGAGGCTGCCGATACATCTGACGTTGCGGCTTCTGCATCGGCCAGTACCTCTACTACTGCCAGTACCTCAGGCAGTACTTCTGCCCTTCGTCATAGCCACGATCTATCAGGATGGATTGTAGACTCTGGAGCCCCCCATCATCTCTGCCGTGACAGAGATATACTACAGTCTTACAGGGGTATTCAGGCTGATCGGTCTGTGCTCATAGCTGATGGCACTCATTCTCCTATTGTGGGTCAGGGGGAGACTTCCTTATTACCCACCATGCACTTACAGGATGTTTTACATGCACCCGAGTTCTCAATGAATTTATTATCAATTAGTCAGATTACAAAAGATTTGCACTGTCGTGCTATATTTGACCCATCATCTGTTATTTTTCAGGACATACTAACGGGCAGGGTGATTGACTGTGGTTCTGAGCATAACGGCCTCTATCGACTAGTCCCGAATTCCTATGCTGGCGTCTCACTGCACTCTCAGGGATCCGTTTCTCCGTATACATGGCATCTTCACTTTGGTCACCTTCCGCTCCAGAAAATGCGTCACCTCCTGCCACAGATCTCTCCGAATTCTACATTTCGTTGTGAAGCTTGTCAGTTAGGGAAGCATCATCGTTCTAGCTTCCCTGGTCGTCAGAGTCGGAGCAGTCGCTTCCCTTTTGAGTTGTTTCATATAGATATTTGGGGTCCAAGTCGTGTCCCTAATCATCAGGGATATAGGTTTTATCTTGTTGTGGTTGATGATTTCTCTCGCGTCTCTTGGACTTTTCTTCTTAAGAATAAATCTGAAGCATGCACTGTTATCAAGAATCTTATCAATGAAGTGCACAATGTTTTTTCTTCTACTGTTAAATATGTGCGCACGGATAATGCATTGGAATTCTGCACTCGTTCTCTTGTTCAGTTTCTTTCCTCTAAGGGCATTATTCACCAAACTACCTGTGCTTACACATCACAACAAAATGGTGTCGCGGAGAGGAAACATCGACATTTTCTTGATATTGCTCGCACATTACTTATTCAAAGTTGTGCACCATTAGCCTTTTGGGGAGATGCTATACTTATAGCATGCTATCTGGTTAATCGCATGCCCTCTTCGATTCTTGGAGAAAAATCGCCAATTTCTATTCTCTTTACTGATAAAGATTTGTTTTCACTTACCCGTCATGTCTTTGGAACAATCGCCTTTGTTCACCGCTTGTCTCCAGGACTTGACAAACTCTCTCCTAGAGCTGTTCAGTGTGTCTTTGTGGGTTACTTTCGGACACAAAAAGGCTATCGTTGCTATGACCCTATTAACGACAAGTACTATGTGAGTGCTGATGTTGCCTTCTTTGAGCCAGTTATGTACTTTTCCCCAGCCGGTGACAGGATGGTTTCCTCTGCATCTCTGGATGATAATGTCTATGTTCCTATACCTCCAAGTCTGGGTCACTCTGAGTCCACTCCACCACCACCACCTCCATATCATCCCATTCCACTGTTCCCTAAGTTCTACACAAGACGGTCCGGGCCTGCTCAAGCTACACGTCAGCCATCCATCACGCCTCAGGTATGCTCCGATGCTGTCACTAATGATGTGTTAGATAATGTACAGTGCATGAATCTTTGCTACAGGGGGAGGATCCGCCAGTCATTACAGTGGATAATGATCTTGATCGTCCTATTGCACAAAGGAAGCATAAGAGGCAATGTGCGTCCTACCCTCTTGCGTCTCAGGTGTCTTTTCATCGTCTTACTGGGGATTTCCAGAAGTTTGCCACTGCTGTATCGACGGTTGAGATCCCACGGACCTATCCAGAGGCCATGAAGATTGATTGCTAGCGTTTAGCTATGGAGGAAGAGATGCATGCTCTACAATCTCGGGGGACTTGGTCCCTAGTTCCTATTCCTCCTGGTGCTTCTGTGGTTAGTAGCAAGTGGGTGTTCACAGTTAAGTATCATGCGGATGGACGTCTAGATCGGTACAAGGCCAGACTGGTTGCACGGGGCTTTACCCAAACCTATGGGGTTGACTATTTGGATACTTTTTCGCCAGTAGCTCGACACTCGACGCTTCGCATTCTACTCTCCGTTGCTGTGGTACGTGACTGGCCTATTTTCCAACTTGATGTCAAGAATGCATTCTTGTATGGTGATCTACAGGAGGAAGTTTACATGCAGCAGCCACCGGGTTTTACTGCTGAAGGGGAGACTCACATGGTGTGTAGACTTCATAAGGCTATTTATGGCCTTAAACAAAGTCCAAGGGCATGGTTCCAGAAGCTTTCCCAGCTGATTGAAAGATAGGGATTCAAAAGGTCAAATGCGGACCACTCATTGTTTATCCAGAAGACTCCCAGAGGTACAGTTGTCGTCATGGTCTATGTTGATGATATTCTGGTTACAGGAGATGATGCTCAGGGAATCGAGATGACTAAATCATTTTTGGGAAGTCAGTTTATTACGAAGGATCTAGGTACCATACGGTACTTTCTGGGGATAAAGTTTGCAAGAAATGCACAAAGTATGGTAATGACCCAAAGAAAATATGTTACAGACTTGCTAGTCGAAACAGAAATGGTTGGATGCAGACCATCGAGCACTCCTATGAACCCGGATATGAAACTATACGACAATGATACTGAAGAGGTGGACAAAAGAAGATACAGAGAGATGGTGGGTAAGCTTCTATACATCACCATAACTCGACCGGATATTGTTTTTGCAGTAAACCGGGTGAGTCAATTTATGGAGCAACATAGGCAAGTCCATATGGAAGCCCTGTATATGATACTGAGAAACCGAAAGTCTTCCCCAGGCTCAGGTTTGTTATTTAGAAGGGACACAGATTTGTCCATTTCCTCTTGTGCAGACACAGACTATGCAGGGTGCCCAAAGGATCGTAAGTCTACTTCAGGTTTTGCTATCTTTATAGGAAGCTCTCTGGTTTCTTGGAAAAGCAAGAAACAAACTGTTGTGGTAAGATCCAGTGCTGAATCCGAATATAGGGCCATGGCACAAGCAAGCGCAGAAATGATGTGGGTTCGAGCAGTCTTGGAAGATTTGAAAGTAGATGTCTCTTTACCCATGCAGATTCAATGTGACAACCAGGCAGCAATGTTCATTGTCAATAATCCAGCTTTCTATGAGAGAACAAAGCGCATTGAAGTAAATTGTCACTACACTAGAGACATGATCCAGAAGGGCTTGATTTCCACTTCACACGTCAATTCAGAGGATCAGACTGCTGATATATTTACCAAGCCACTGCTCAGAGGACCTTTCCAGAGATGTTCTTCCAAGCTGAGCATGATCGATATCTATGCTCCATCTTGAGGGGGAGTGTAGAGGTTTACGTTATGTTATGATGTACCGTTATGTATTTCTCATTTATCTCATGTACATCTATGTAATTTACCCAAGGCTTTTCTCTCTATATAAGAGACCCTAGGGCCCTATGGAATAAACACAACAGAGTCTTCTTGCTCTAACATGTATGTCGAAATACCGGGTGTCGGCGATATATCGCCGATATATCGGGGGTCGGCGATATATCGCCCGACACTTGGCATCTTCATGACTTGGCATGCACGAAATGGATTCCTTATGTTGGTGGATTTTGCCTATTTAATGGGCATATCGCCTATGCCGACCTCACACAACTTTGAGCTCCAATTCTTCTTGCTCCAAGGCCGTTGCCTTCTAGTTCTAAGCATTTGAGGTATGAATTCTAGTAGCCTCTCTTAAATTCTTAATTAGTGAGTAAATTTTCAAATTTTGTTCGGGGTTTTGTTCTCTTAATTAGTGAGTATAGTTTGATTTTTAAAGTCTGAAGTCTAATTTATGGGAATTAAAGTCTAAAGACATGCTATACAATTTAGAAGAGTGACTGCTTTTACATTGTTGTCTGATTTTTTTTGCCCATCGTTTTTAATAGAAGAGGTGGTGATGTAGTTTCTTGAATCTGATATGTGTATTTGAAAAAATTGGGGTTTTGTAGAATCACATTAAATCGTGAATCCCATAGATTCTGCATTTGCTTTAAAAACTTAAAACATGGATTGAAGAGTTAATAATCAGATCTGAAACTGAAGTTTAAATCACACCAAAACCCTCAAATTTTGATTTAAAATATGTATTTAAGAGCTAATGATCAAATCTGAAATTGAGGTTTAATTCACACCAAAACCCCTAAATTTCGAGTTGTTAAAACGTGGATTTAAGAGCTAATGATCAGATCTGAAATTGAGGTTTAATTCACACCAAAACCCCTAAATTTTGAGTTGTTAAAACATGGATTTAAGAGCTAATGATCAGATCTGAAACTGAGGTTTAATTCACACCAAAACCCCTAAATTTTCAGTTGTTAAAACGTGCATTTTAGAGCTAATGATCAGATCTGAAACTGAGGTTTAATTCACACCAAACCCCCTAAATATTCAGTTGTTCAAATGTGCATTTTAGAGCTAATGATCAGATCTGGAACTGAGGTTTAATTCACACCAAACCCCCTAAATTTTCAGTTGTTGAAACATGCATTTTAGAGCTAATGATCAGATCTGGAACTGAGGTTTTTCACACCAAAACCCCTAAATTTTCAGTTGTTGAAACGTGCATTTTAGAGCTAATGATCAGATCTGAAACCGAGGTTTAATTCACACCAAAACCCCTAAATTTTCAGTTGTTGAAACGTGCATTTTAGAGCTAATGATCAGATCTGGACTTGAGGTTTAATTCACACCAAAACCCCTAAATTTTCAGTTGTTGAAACATGCATTTTAGAGCTAATGATCAGATCTGGAACTGAGGTTTAATTCACACCAAAACCCCTAAATTTTCAGTTGTTGAAACGTGCATTTTAGAGCTAATGATCAGATCTGAAACTGAGGTTTAATTCACACCAAAACCCCTAAATTTTCAGTTGTTCAAACGCGCATTTTAGAGCTAATGATCAGATCTGAAACTGAGGTTTAATTCACACCAAAACCCCTAAATTTTCAGTTGTTGAAACGTGCATTTTAGAGCTAATGATCAGATCTGGAACTGAGGTTTAATTCATACCAAAACCCCTAAATTTTCAGTTGTTGAAACGTGCATTTTAGAGCTAATGATCAGATCTAGAACTGAGGTTTAATTCACACGAAAATCCCTAAATTTTCAGTTGTTGAAACGTGCATTTTAGAGCTAATGATCAGATCTGGAACTGAGGTTTAATTCACACCAAAACCCCTAAATTTTCAGTTGCTGAAACGTGCATTTTAGAGCTAATGATCAGATCTGAAACCGAGGTTTAATTAACACCAAAACCCCTAAATTTTCAGTTGTTAAAACATGCATTTTAGAGCTAATGATCAGATCTGAAACTGAGGTTTAATTCACACCAATTTTGAATTTAATTCTTGATATTATTGACTAATTTGGTGTCGAAATTTGGGGCTTTTGAATTTTTTTCTGTGTTTTTCAGCTCAAGGATTCAAGATCATGGCAAACTCCGGTTCAAACTCTGAAGGTTCTCGTAGACAGATGGATTTCGAGGGTGGAGAGATTGGTTGGAAGTATGCCACCGCTCCATATGGCAACAAAGCGAAACCACAATGGAAGTTCTGTGGTAAGCAACTCGGAGGAGGGGGTATTACTAGATTGAAGCATCACCTGGTTGGCAACAATAAAAATGTTGCCAAGTGCACTCGATGTTCAAAAGACGTGAGGGACTTGGTAAAGGCCAGCATGGAGGGAAAAAGGAGAAGGATGTAGAGAGGTCGAGACGGGATGAACAGTTCAAGGAGTTCATGTTTGAGAAGGAGTTCAATGTCCTCTCTGATTCAGAGACGAGGACTTTGTCTACCCTGATGACGTTCAGACCGAAGCGGAGAGGAGGGCGTACAGACGGGCGACAAAAGAGTCCATGGGGAGCGAGTTTGAGAGGAGAGAACTCGCTGGTGCAAGCGGCGGCTTCCCCGGTGCTGGTGGCAGTGGGAGTGGTAGTGGAGGTGCACCAGTACCACCACCCACTAAGAAACACAAGGGGAAGGGGCTAGAACCATTCTTAACGAGGAGTGGGTCCATGCAGTACAAGCCAAGCAAGGACCCGAAGCAGAAGACAGTGAAGGGGATGTTCACCAACTTCCTCGTTTACTGTGACGGTAAGACGGTTTTCCTTAAATCCGTAGATGATTCTGAACAGGTCAAGGACTACAAATACTTGCTGAAGTTGCTGAAGGACGTCATTAAGGACGTTAGGAAAGAGAACATCGCATAAATTGTGACGGACAACGACAACAACTTTAAGAAAGCAGGAGAAACAATTATGAAGTCCAGCATCTACGGCATTTTTTGGACACCGTGTGCTGCGCATTGCATAGACCTAGTTCTGAAGGACTTCGGCAAGAGGAAACGAGGGTATTGCAATGTGATCTCCATTTCTGGGATAACGTGACAAGGGTCACAAAAATAATGGAACCTGTTGTTTCTGCATTGCGTATCGTAGATGGGGATAAGAAGCCAACTATGGGAGTCATCTACGAGGCAATGCGATGCATGAGGGAGAAGGTTAGAGAAGCAGTTGGGAGAAGATTTAAAGCATGGTTGGACATCATAGACGATCGATGATCCAAGATGCTTTCACATCCTCTTCACAAGGCTGGTACGTTTTATTATTCATTTAGATTTTCTAATCCATTTCCGTAAGCATGTACTTTTGTTTTGAATGATTAAAATTTGAGAATTGTTCGTCAACAACATACTACTTGAATCCGAAGTACCAATACAAGAACAGTCTTGGTACAAATGCTAACCTTCTAGCAGCCGTACAAGTTGTGGTGGAGAAGCTCGTCAAGGACGAGAAGACACAAACCTTGTGCATGAATGAGGTAAGACCGTAAGAACGCTTGTATAATGTACAATCTATTTTGAGGCACAAACCATAGTATGACTTAAAGTTTTGATTAATGTGCAGATTAGATACTTTAGGGATGCCTTGGGTTCTTTCGGTAGGGTGACCGCGGTGAATGGACGCGACAGTACTCTTCGTGGTAAATACTAAGTCTACTGATTGACATTTAACATTTGTAACAAACAATTTGACTATTATTGATATATGATTTATCTATTTTGGATTTTCCGCAACCGAATGGTGGTTACTGTATGAGATGGAAGCTCCCAACTTCCGCAAAGTGGCAGTGAAAGTATTGTCCCAAACAACATCTGCCGGTGGTTGTGAAAGAAATTGGAGCACATTTAACTTAATCCATTCGAGGAGACATAACAAGTTGGGAGAACAACGACTCCATGATCTTGTTTTCGTGCACTACAACTTGAGGTTGAAGATGAAACATGCAAGAGAGGGGCATGACAGAGAGGACTACACAGACCCCATCGATCTTGCATATATTTTCAAGATGCATGACGACGATGTATATGAAGATGTTCTGCAGAGGTGGTTGGATTCCAACGGTGCTCCATTGCTCGATCAACCGGGAGGAAGGCCGAATGAGAATATAAGCCAACAAATGGGAGCAGACGTTGGCGACTACATGGCCATATCTGGGCGAATCACGGACCCTCTTGAAGGGGTGGAACTTGAAGCGATTGTGGACGACATCCTCTTTACTGGATCGAAATCCAAATCTAAATCAAAGGATGACAGTGGGAGCGATGATGATGATGGTGCTATTGGTGGTCGTGGTGGATCAGGTGACGGGGACACATATTCAGGGGGGTCAGGTGGTCGTGGACCACGTGATGATAGAAGATTCAAGTAAGAGCAGGAATACATGGAATGACGTTGAAATATACATGGGCAGTTTGTCCCAAGTCCGAGTCCAGGACCTATGGATTACGATGCATATGGACGACGTGGCCATCGTCCTACAGATAGCTACATGGGGGATTTGATATGATCTGTAGGTTCGTTTTATTGCATGGACATTGACAGCCCATACCGTGGAGGAACACCCAGTCCCATGGGCGGATATGGAACCTCACAAGATGAAAGATCATTTGACGTTTTCCCTGAATATTTTCCTGCTCCTCCACCTGGACCTCCTCCTCCTCCTCCTCCTCAGGCGTATACTCCATCTTATGGATATGGTAGCAACAGTGGGTATGGAGGATATAGCAGCTACAGCGGTGAGAACTACCAAGGTAGCCAACCCGAGCAGACCCAACTCAGCCAGGGCAGCTTCTTTATGGTGGTGACAGTTTTGATTTCTTCCCTGAGTATTTCCCTCATCCTCTAGGTCCTCCTCCTCCGCAGACATCTTCTCCTACTCCGTCGTCGTCATCCCGAGGATATCAAGCTAGTAGTTCGCAGTCTCGTCGTGCCACTCGTGATACTGGATCTAGTGCTGCTTATCCTCGTCTCGGGATACTCATATGCATCGATGACCACCAATATATGCAGTATGTGATGGATTACAAGGCCATGTACTCGTACATAACATGGAAGAACTACTGTGAGTTCATTGAATCTGCGATGCGTTATGAGAGACAACAAGGAAGGGAGGGCTATTCATATCCACCACGAAACTCTTGGTTTTAGCCTAGGTCATCTCATTTTACATTGTCAAATTGATTTGGATATTTATCATTTGTTGTTGTAGATTTTATATAGATAAATCATAAATCTTTATGCCAATTGCCAAACACTGATTGTCTCGTTATATATTACCATCGATATTACCGATATGTGGAGTTTAAGGATCATAGTCCTCAAACTATCTATGTGTGTTATGACTTATGAGGTGTATTATATTTGTAGTATTTCATGTTATAAACTTATAATAACTTGAATGGAATCCATTTCCAATATTCATAAGTCAAGAATCAACATTAAGTGATTAACATCGACACGACCGATATGTGCGATACCAGCGATACCGATATGTGCGATATATGGTCTATAAATGACCGATATGTGTGATATAAGTGTGTATTTGTTGGTTATTTGTTGTTCTAATATCTTTGATGATCTTAATTTCTGAAAAAATGCCAAAAAATTGGCCTTTTTGAGCCATTTTTGGCATTTCCACCGATATCGTCGATATATCGTTGATATATCCCGATATATCCATTTCCGGGCGGACCGAAACGATATCGATATCGGTACGACCTTCCATGCCCGGAGGATAGGCCTCGATTGCGCGAGAGTGTGGATGCGGGTTTGGCGGAATTGATACGGTTCATTATAGATGCAAGATTGCGGATTTTTAATGCTGGTTGGTGCTGCAATACTTGGAGAAACGTCAGATCGAGGTCGCTGATTGATTGGTTCCTGCTATCCCAGGAGGCGACTGGGTTTTTTCCATTGGCGGATGCATGAGCTCTACACCGAACTCACTCCGACCACAACCTGATCCTTTGGTCCTCCGGGGAGGATGTGAGACCAACATCTTTCTTCAGATTTGAGCGATCTTAGGTTGCTGGAGGAGGGATTCCACGACATGGTAGAGTTTTGGCAGAGCACTCAGCTGGAGGGGTCGGTTTCGGCTGTTCTGGTTCATAAGCTTGGGTTGCTGCGAAAGCGATTAATTGAGTTAAGAGGTGCACTCGTGAGCAGAGGCAGAGTGTGAAAGCGACGACGCAGGAGGTCATCTCTCGCCTCTAGAGGACTCGAGGGATCTGTTGGCTCATGAGGTTGAAGAGAGATGTGCTTGTTTGAACCGGATGCGTTTGGACGATAGAAAGGAGGTCGAATGGAGGCAGAGGTCGAGGTAGAAATGGCCGAGGGAGGGGGATAACAATACACGATTTTTCCATTCCATGACCAGTGGCAGAAGGAATCGAAATTTCATTAGGAGCATTGAGGTGGGAGAGGTGCTGGCAACGAGTGATGCGAAGATTGGTCCGCGGCTCTGGTCACATTTCATCGCTTCTCCAAGAGAGCGAGAGTGGCGGGCTGGGGGTGGCGTAGGCGGGGAGTTGGGTGTATCCCCCGCTCAGGAGGTTGAGGACTGGTGGTACCTATCTCGGAGGAGAAGGCTATGCGAGCTCTTTGGTAGCTGAATTCGGATGGGGCCTCGAACATTTATGGTTTCTCGGCGTGTTTCTTCAGGGAGTTCAGGGAGTGTGTGAAGGAGGAGGTGGTTGCGGTCCTACGGGAGTTCGAGGAGGGAAAGCGGGGCTTTGAGTGCCTTAAACAAGGCGCTTTTGTTTTTGCTGCCCAAGCGGGAGGGGGGCATTCAAGTGGAGGATTTTAGGCCTATCGTATTATCCAATGCGATCTACTACTTGTTGCTTAAGGTCCTGTCGAACCGCTTATGGAGTGTCCCGGGGGAATTGTTTCTCCTGAGCAGACAACTTTTGTACCCGACAGGCATATGGCGGACTCTTGGGTGTTGGCTTCGGAGTTGGTGCTGGATTGGAAGAGGGAGAATCGGAAGGGGTCCTTTGGAAGGTGGATTTCTTTAAGGTCTACGACTGCGTTGATTGGCGCTTTCTTTGGCTGTTGCTGCAAAAGAGAGGTTTCCCTGACAGATGGATTGGTTGGGTGAAAAGGTGCATCACTACGACGCCGTGTTCGGTGCTGGTGAATGGCAGATCGGGGGGGGGGGGGTCCAGCCCAAAGGGGGGGTGCGACAGGGATGCCCGCTGACACCACTCTTTTTTGTTATTGTGGCGGATGTGCTGGCGGTAATGATGAGGCTGGCTACGGCTGACGGATTTTGTGTTGGGTACATGAGAGGCGGCACTTCCATCCCCATTTTGCAGTATGTCGACGACACGTTTTTGTTCATTGATGGGGACCTTGAGCATGCAAGGCTTGCCTCTTACATTATGGATATCTTTTGGGAGATCTCGGGCCTGAAGTTGGACTGAGACAAGTCCAAGGTCATCCTGTTTGGTTTGAAGTAGGAGGAGGCTCAAGATCTTTGTCGCGTCTTGCTGTCCAGAGGGATCCCTTCCGACCACTTGCTTGGGGCTCCCTTTGGTTGCTGGGCGGAGGTGGATGGCGAATTGGAAGGTGGTAATTGACAGACTAGAGTAAGGTGGCGGGTTGGAAGATCCGAACACTCTCTAAGGGGGGAATTCTGGTCCTCCTCAAGCATGCCCTATCCGCCATCTCGATTTTCTTCTTTCTCAATGAGGTTGATGCCTGTGGGGGTGCAAAAGAGGTTGGTGGGGATGATGAAGTGCTTGTTTTGGTCAGACGAGGTGCAGTAGGGAAAATGCACCTGGTGAGCTGAGACACAATGACGTTGAGGAAGAGGGAGGGAGGCTTGTGGGTCCATAATTTGGAGCTCATGAATAAGGTTTTGCTGACGAAGTGAGCCCTTAGAATCTGGGGGAAGTCCGATGACCTAATTTGGAAGGTGATGCGGAGCATGGCCTCAAATTTCAGCGAAATTCGGTCGAATTTCTGTCGAATATCGATATCCAGTCGAAATCGAAATTCAGCCGAAATGACCGAAATGACCGAAATATGGGGGTGCTAGTACAAAAAATGACCGAAATGACCGAAATTTCGATCGAAATTCCACCGAAATTCCATCGAAATTCTGTTTTGGTCGATACCGAAATGGTGACCGAAACCGACATTTAAGGCCTTGATGCGGAGCATCTATGGGATCAATAGTTTGTGGATAGCTGAAGCTTGAAGGAGGCCGTCATCGTTTTGGAGGGGGATGGTGAGTGTCTTATCGGAGCTGGGTGGATTGGTGAGACTGGTGCTGGGAGATGGGCACGGCTTTGGCTTCTGGATGGATGATTGGCAGGGGTTGTGTCCTCTCAGGGAGAAGTACTCGCGGCTTTTCGCCATTACGGGAGACATGAATGCTATGGTGCATCAGGTTTGTGGAGGGATCTTGGTGCCAAACCTTCACTTCTGCTTTGTCGGACCAGAGATGCAATGGGGTCGTAGCCCTCTTGAGGGATTTGACGGATGTTGATGGCCCCAGTGAGGGTAGGGGCCACTTTGCTAGGAAGAAGGGGAGTTTTTCGGTGAGGAAGGCTTATAAGTCTTTCTCCAAGACGCGTGGGGCTGTTCTCGAGGTCGCTTGGGACTATAGAGTTATTTGAGCTAGCAGGGTTCCTATACAGATCAAGGTCTTCATGTGATTTGCGAGACGTGGACGACTGCTTTACAAGGCACGCATGACGAGGCTGCTGGGTACCGGGGAGATCCTGTGCGTTAGATGTGGCCTTGAGAAAGAGGATTCCGAGCATCTCTTTTTGGCTGCAGTAACTCGGTCATGGTATGGGAGCGGGCGGCTGTGTCACGGCTTCCTTGGTGGACAATGCATCGTACTGGAGTTCAGTTAGGGCGGCTTGTGGATGTTCTCAGGAGGACACGACTGGTCCTTTTGCCCTTCTTTGGCCATTTGGTATGTTAGAAATGCGAATTTGCGTTCGTTTATCTGTGAGAGGGTGGGGCACTACAGGGCACTGGTGTCATTGTTTCTTAGAATGTAATTTCTATTTTCTGGTACTCTTTGGTTGTAATATATTTGTACTCGAGTTTTAATGGAATAAATTTGCGATGAGCTCCAATTTTGGAGCTACAACCTCGTTCTCCTAAAAAAACATACTACACACATAATACCTATGTGACTAGACTACTGAGATAGAGTGAAAAGTAACAATGAATTTTATTTAATAATAATATTTTGAGTACAATTTTCATGGTAATAAATAAATGCACGTTCTAAAAATAAGGAGATATGCATTTAAAATAATCAAAGTAAATTCTTACCTAAAGATGATCAAAATAAAGAGTTGCATGGTGGATCCATGTCTTTCCCTTGTTGTTGTCAAGGTTGCAGAATTCGGTAGTCTGTACTCGGTCGGCAGGGTCACTGAATAAGGATTAATCTGCAGTCAGAAGACTAATCAGATTTAGTCGACCATTAGTTGGTTTTGAATTTTTTAACTATTTTAAATCCAGAAATCATTTTTTATACATATTTTCTTATATATTTGTATAGATTTTTACATTTTCTATACTATCATAATGAAACGAATGAAGTATTTGACTTTAAATCTAACATTAAGCATATCAGAATAAGTTTGCTTTTAAAAAAAGCAAAAAAATAAAAAAATAAAAAAACTCTTTGTAAAAGTCAGCCCGATTAGTCGGGTTGATCGACTAATTGATGAGTAGGCCTAGTCGAGTTGACTACCCCCTCGACTCGACTAGTTGGCATAGTCGATCGACTTTTACAACAATGATCGTTGTTCGTGCCACATTGCCAACTTTGTACTCATAATAAATTTCTCATGTTATAGAGAATCACATAGTCTTGTAATTCATCATGTGTAAGTATAATCATAGATTCACAAGTGGTAACGGAGCTGAGTTTTGTATCATGAGTGGTACTGCATGAGCGTGTTGAAATTTGGGAACCTCGTGATGATGGTGGAGTAGACGACAACCTTTATGGTAGGGGTTCTCATTAGAGATGAAATTCAAGATCTAAGATTATATATTAGAATTTTTAAGAGAAATCAGTGATTATCTAAAGTAAATACGAATTCATTCATTAAGAAACATCTCCCTAAGATCTCGATATAACAACAAATCGTCATCTAAAACCAAAAAAACTCAAGAACAAGTAGTAAAGTGCCAATTGCCAAATATGCAAAATTATTAATAAATACACCTTAAAAAGCATTTAAATAAGTGAAAATCATCTTATTGGAGAAGTTTCCCGAGTAAAAAAAAGTTACTGGCAACGTTCGAACGGTATGGCGAGATGGAGAATCGATATCGGAGATATTATTTGAAATAGGTGGAATTTGCATTTAAAATTTTAAATTCCTATCAATATACATCGATATCCCATTATGTTTTCAATATTTTGCGAGATATCGACTGATTTTAAAAAAAAGGATATAAAGGGTAGTATTTATGTCGACCGGTATGCAATATTGATGTATCATCGATCTATTATGATATTTGGTACGATGCCAAGGCAACCCTCCAAAAAAAAATCAACTGTCACATCCTCGTTATGCCGCCTATTGAATGGCAATGCTTTCTACCACCCTTCGAGGTCTCCTCAACCAAACTTGTTGTGATAATTACAACACACCAACTCGACTCTACCCTATGTCCTACTTGCATCATAATGGGCCCGACCTCAATGTTGGCATCATTTATGGGTGTTCTAGGGTTTCATCCTTTATAAGGACCTTTAGACCTCTTGAAAATTTAATTCATTGCATTCTCTCATCAATCTCCACATGGTATCAGAGAAGAGGTCCTGGGCCGGTGTTCTGACCTAGACCGCTGCGCGCCCTCCTCCAATGCTGCCATGCCCCTGCGACCCTCCTCCTGCACACTTCAGGACTCTGCGACCCTCCTCCAACACTCTTCAGGTCGCTGCACACCCTCCTCAGGAGTTGCCGGGTTGCTACTGAAGGATATGGAAAGATCCTTAAGCGCATCACGGAAGCGTGAGGATCGCATCGTATGCGATCGGGAGCGACTAGTTACACTAGTAGCTCGAGGCAGCGGAATTTAAAAATTTTCAATGATGAAACCACATGATCCAAGAACACTTCTCAGATCGTTTCATCTAAACCACAATTAGGTATTAAGGTTACCTCTTGAAGCGTGGTTGCGATCGAGTCTTTAAAGAAGAGACCTTCTGTCTCAAGTCCGATCCGACGGAGGAGACGCTTGCGAGCGCGTTGATGAGACGCGTGCTCCTTGTAGTCCATGTCGATGATCCAAGCGGCGAATCTCCTTATCTCGTCGCACGAGATCCGACGTATTCTTCACGAGCAAGGCGTACCGAAGGAGACGGAGATCCACGAGCAAATACTCTGGCAGTATAACGACGATGCTACGACGATGACGACTCTCTCAATGGCTTCATGGTAGACGACCACAACGAGAGAGAGAGAGAGACATGGCGTGTAGAGAGAGAGAGAGAGGGAGAGAGCACTAGTTGTTGTCAGTCGAAGAGCAAGGGGTGCCTCTTCTTATATAGTGTTTTGGAATCCATGAATCTCAATCCATGGACAACACAAAATCAATGATTGAGATTGATTTGTGTTTCTTTCAATGGTCATGATCTTGTTGTAAAAACACGAAACAATTAATTTAATTTAAATTATATATATTGATAAGTCAATATAAATTAATTTCAAATCAAATCAATTGACTAGTCTTAGAGATAATGAGAAGATTGACCACATCCCCTAAAAAGGGTGGACAACCACCCTTGTGAGATGGAATGGTTCTATCTCCTCAAAATCTCATGAGATCTCATTATCTCATGATATCTCCAAGATTTACAACAACATTTGTTGTAAATAATTTCAAAAAAAAATCGTAATTATCGTGTGAATATTGCAATCATGCCATTGGAAAAATGTGAATCACATCCACATCCCAAAATAAAATGTAAATTATTTTTTCAATTAATCATCCAATGTGAATCTAATTCACATTAATAATTAGTCAACAAATATAAATCACAATAGGCTCTCTCTAATATATTATAAATCACATTTATAATATATATGAATAACTGGATAGTGCTATCCACATTATTCGTATCCATGATAATTAAAACACATTTTATCATCTTGGATCTCTATTCTCTTGTGCCCAAATAATATGAATCACATTCACATTATTCACATCTTTGATAATTAAATCACATTTAATTATCTCAGATAATTCTTCTTATAATATGAATCAAATTCATATTATTCATTATAATTAAATCATATTATATCAATTTTCTCAATGCTCAGATACAAATATCAACAATGAAATTATTCATGAACTCTTTCAAGGATAATGCACTTTCTCTGCGGATACTTGGAGATAAGGACATATCGATTGTATTGTTCCATGTATAGTGACTTAGATATTGAGATCACATCTCAAATGCAGATCTTGCGGACCTCCCAAATATGCTGTTTTAAATCAAGGTTGTAGATCTAATCTTCTCATTGAATCTGAATCACATTCAGATCAAGGTCTAACATTTGGACTAAGTTCAGATCACTTCTCTATGAGAGGAGTCACTAATCCAGATCTATTTCATCACTCCCTCAGAATGGAAACTTCATGGTTACACAATCGTTTATGATCACATTACCCTCGGGTATTCCTAATACCTGTACATCCTGCATACTAGAAGACCCTAAGTAAACCCGAAGTATGAGATCAATTTTACATTGTCTACTTCAGGGTTTATCACTAAGTTTCTCATTTGACTCTTGGAAGTTGGTCTCGATCATATACTTTCCAAAGCATATATCATACCTAAGTGTTGATTATATACTTTCCAAAAGCATATATCAAACATACAAATTCAGTCAAGCTTCCAAAGCGAGATGATCATGCACGAAAGTTGGTTCTTCCCAATATCTCATGAGTGAGCTCATGTCTTCCAGTTCAGTAATGAACCTGTATGATCCCTTGAGAGATCATATTACTCATATGCCCTTGCATGCACACCAACACGTCAGTATATAGACCTTGGTTAGGTCATCAAACTATTGGTCTGCCAAATGTACATACTCATGCATATAATAATACATCTGTCTCCAGTCAGAGGATGCGTGCCTATATCGTGACAACATACGACATAGGACTTTGGTTATCTCGATCTCGTTAAGTCAACTCTTTGACCTAACTTATCTAACACCTCCGAATATCTATTCTTATGCAGAGGACCTGCATCAGGAGGTCAGTTAGATTCAGCCTTTAGAGAAAGGATTGCTATCTACTTCTCAAGCTGGAGATCATATCTTAATAATCATTTGACGACGCTTGATGAGTCCTCAATCTAACTCTTTAGATATTCATCCAAGCATCAGTCTCTATGATTCAATTATTGAATCAACAAGTGTATGATCATTAAGATGGCCATGGTACATTACCCTAATTGCACTAAGGGACCTTTTATTCAAATTAGTTATTCTTCATTTTAGATCAGAGAATGATATTTGCAATAACATTTATTGCATAATGGCTAGCCGTGGGCTTGCATGACCAATAGCTACGACCCTCCTGCTGCACCCTCTTAGCCGCTGTGCACCCTCTTGGCCATCATGCACCCTCTTGGCCATCACTAGGGTTACCACAACCCTTCTCCAACGACACAAGGTCCCTATGACCCATCTCCACCACTGCCATGCCCTCCTTTAGTCACTCCAGACAGCCATCAGCCGTTGCTGGGCCTCCATCGCTTGGGTATGTGCGATGTCGCCTAGGCGCCTAAGGTATTCCTTCAATCGCAGTTTGTCACTGCGGAAGTCCAAAAAGGGCCTGAAACAGTGATTTTGGTCACCCATATGCTTGTATGAAATATCTTCTTCTAGGTCACTTTTTCTTAACTTGTAAGACCACGATGACGTCCATCGAGACTAAGCCCATATACTCGGCTCCTTATATGATGGTACATGACACTACTGTCAAATTAAAGGGCACATAAAACTATGTGCTTTGGTCTCGATCGTTCAAGGTGTTCGTCGGTGGTTATTACAAGAACCATATTCTCACCAAGGATCCAGTCAAGGAGATGGACGAGGACTACGGTACCTGGTATGCTGACAATTGCCAGGTTATCATTTGGATGACCAACAATGTCGGTCCAAACATTGCGGCGAATCTTCTCTACAAAGATTCTGTGAAGGTGATGTGGGAGAATCTGGAATGAACCTACTCCCAGAAGACAACCAAGTCTCGACTCTCCGATATCTACACACGGATCTGGTCAACCACTCAAGGAGATTCGAGTCTTGTCGGATACTATAGGCTGCTAACTAGCATTTTTGAGGAGCTCATTATTTTCCGGCCAGCATGTTGTGATGAACAGGTAGGGGAGCATGCTGAATGGTACATCTATCGATTTTTCTTTGGACAGCATCCGTGATATGCTTGTGAAGGACTAGTTTCTGATGGCTGACACCTTACCATTGATCAAGACCATCTTTGGTCGTCTGCAGAAATTGAGATGCTCGCTGAGCGTCCTTCCTCCATACCATCTGTAGAGACTACATCTCACTATGCATCATTCGAGAACTGAGGATGACAAAGCTTCCAGGGAGGACGAGGTCATGATTCTGGTCGCAGTCGTGGGCATGAGTCAGGATGCGAACGTTACTTTGGTCGTGGTCGTGGACATGATTCTACCACTTACCGATATCCAACATGCATACATTGTGAAAGATGGAACCACTCGTCTGAGTGCCAAGGTTTGAAAAAACTAAAAACAGAATGAGGCATTTTCCTTGGAATCGAGGCGAGGCGTAGCCTCGATGCGGTCGAGGCGTAAGCCTCAGTTTACAAGGACAAATGTCTATAAAAACTACAATAAATATATACTCAATGAAATTATATATATTCTGACTAACATATGATATGTATCATTATAAGATATGATAAAATTATAAAGATAAAAACACTGAAAGAAAGATATACAAATGTATGAGAATGCATCCGTTGGTATTCATCAGAATTCTAACTCTCTAACCCAAGTTGAAGAACCAGTGTATGCACCCCTCCTGCCATAACATACCCCAGTGTAGAACCAGTGTATTCTAACTCTCTGTTTATATGAGAATAGTACATGACCTCCCCTTGAATTCTATCTTGTTTGTCCTTCTCGGCATATTGCATAGCTTATTGTGTAACAACTCCTTAAAATTAAGTATACAAGTAATGCTTTTAATGATATTTGCGGATTTGTATGTTTAAGGGTATAATTAAGAGTTTTTGACATAATTGGACATGTTTAATGGTAAATATGAACATGAAAGTGGCCAAATTTAAGTATTCATCTTGTATATTTATATCATAAACAACTAGACTTTTATAAACATATGAAATTACTAATAGAATAAATTATTAATATAAAAAATAATTTGAAAATAAAAAAACGCCTCGGGGACCGCCTCACTTCCGCCTCGACCGCCTCGACCAACTGAGGTGTTCGCCTCTCAGAGGCCCCCTGAGGCGGCCGTTCTGGGGCGGTTTAACGCCGCCTCTCATCGAGGCGTACACCTCGAGGCGCGTTTATTTGAACAATGCTGAGTGTTGCTGGACAACGTTTGGTATACAACCTAATGCCAACAACGCATATGAGACAACTTCGTATGAGCCCACTTATGATACAACAAATGACACGCCTGATCAACACTCTGGTGGAGCACATGCATCCTTCATGGCTTTCGAATACTCCTGTCTGAGGTAGCTCCTGTAGAACTCCAACCTTTCTGCCGGTGATAGTATTAATTCTGCTACTACTGCTACTTTGGCTACAACCTCAGGTACAATAGCTAACTCTGTTTCTGCTTCTTGTCATGATTGTTGACTCAGGGGCATCTGCAGATTTGACCGGAGAAGGTAGTTTGCTTACCTTTTTTCAACCCTCTACTTCTGTAAAGACAGTTCGGGTTGCAAATATGGCTCATTCCATTGGCACTATTGTTGGAACTTGAGATATTTTCTTCAAACTCCGACTAACAAGAGTTCATTGTGCTCCTGGGCTTTTCTCTTAGTCTATTATATGTTCAGCAGCAGAGGAATTGCCCACCTCAAAAATCTAACATCACCCATAAACAGAGGAGTTGCCCTCTGAGGAAGATGAAGTCTTCGGTGAAGTAGGGACTAAACGTCTTCATATCTCTCTTGATGACCGCAACACCATCACCTTTATCACACCAAACTCTTCTAGCAACAACCCATGCAATGAACTTTCACTACGCTCCTTCATGATCCGCCAAAGGTGTCTTATGATTGCCATCCATAGCATCGGATCCCACTTACATAGATCCCCCATCACCATGAGATTCTAGCCTTGCCCTCACCAAAATCGTATGCTTTAGAATTTTCCCTCGGTGATTAAGAGGTTCCTCCATTGCCTACATTGGATCGATGACATGATGTCCTTTGGTGAACAAAACATCCATGCCCAAAGCATGTGGATAGATCCTGACGCAATGGTCCCATGTGTTCTAGTTCTCCACTATGGAAACAATGGATCCTCGTCATCCTCCTCGAGCCACTAGAGCATCGTCTTTGTTGCTATTGAAACTCCGCATCAACCCTATGGCGATGCACGCAAAGGTTCCATGTGTTCTAGTGCTCCACTATGGAAACAATGGGTCCTCGTCATCCTCGTCAGGCCACCAAAGCATCGTCTTTGTTGCTGTTGAAACTCCGCATCATCTCTATGGCGATGTCAAATTTGGTTAAGTTCCCCTTCTGCCCTGCCTTCATCAACCCCAACCACGTTAGCCCACAATCTATCAAGGGGAAGTGTCTCCCCAACTCCTTTCCTATGTCTCCACCCCTCTCCCCAACTTCTCGAGGTAGATGACCTCAATAAACTTTGTTGCCCCACTTGACTATAATTGGAGAACTCGTGGCTCCAGATTCATGACTTCTAGGAACCTTGTTGCTCTAATGCAACAAGTCCCTAGAGAATTGAACCCTTGCTTCAACTGGAGACCCCTTACAACAAGTGGAGAACTTGTAGAGAGAAGCCTCACCACCTCGCTCGAGAACCATTACCACTTGGAAATCAAAAGGCACTTTCCAACTGACTTGTAGTATTGATCCAATAACGACAGTAAAAAACTGACACGAAGTAAGTAAATTAGCATGGGTGTATGTTTATTTGATTAGGGCGAGCCCTGAGGTAGGTCATGGGGAGGCAATTTCAAAATCTGATCCATATGCAAGTCAAGAAAGCAATCAAGGTCTTCAAAGCTGTGTTTGTATTTTTAATCCTTTTTATGCAAGGAAAAGCAAGGAACGTGGACATAGTGAATTGGACACTAAGGTCTACAATATATAAGGGGAACTTTCCTAAAAAAATTATAAGGGAACTTCAAAACTCAATTCTGAAGTTTAAAACCCTTCCGAAAAAAGAGTCAAAATATTTTTAGGTTCATGATAAATAAATTTATCTTAATTTTTTTGATACTTTTGAAATTGAATAGAATAATATCAAAAGATGTATTTAAATCAGGTGCTCTGGTTTGAGATTATTGAGGAGGTGCTTGTGATTGGGCTTGAGAGTAATACCTGTAATGAAGATGGTGACCGAGGATGTTTGTGAGCTCTATGGAGAGGCCCAACAAGCGGGGGAAGATACCTTGTTGAGTGGGGGTAGTGTTGTCAGGTGCATCCTCGATTGGTGCTAAATGGAGATTGTATCTTGGAATGTCTGGGGCCTTGTACATAGGGACAAGAGGAGAGCTGTGAGTGTTCTTTTGAAGGGTAGAAAGAAGACGTGGTCTGTTCGTAGGAGACAGAGGGTCAGTGACTTGGGTCTATTCAGTTGGTATGACTTAGTAGATTCTCAATTTATTGAGCACATAATGATGCCATCTATGGGTGCATCCAGGGGCATGATTATTGGTTGGAGTAAGGAGTACTTGGAGCCTGTGGAATCTGTGTATGACAACAAGGTTCTATCTATATTGCTGTAGAGGATCTCGAATGGTTTTTCCTTCTTGATGTCGACGGTTTTTGATCCAACTGATACAACGGTGCTTAAAATGTGGGAGAAGCTGTGTTTGGTACATACACATTTTTCGGTCCATGCTCGGCTTCTTGGTGGTGACTCTTCTTGCTGCTGATCTGCCACACGATAGGGGTGATTTGGACCCTCGCTCTTCTTCTTTTGTTGAGTTTGTTAACGAGATAGAGATAATGGTTTTGGATGCGATAAACTTGTAGTCTACCTGGAGGAACTCATGCTCTCGATCCTGATGGATTAGTTCCTCGATTTGGTTGGACTGCTAGAAGGATTTTCCTTGGGGTCTGACGGTCTGTGATGGCCTTACCCATGTCACATTTATATCGTACGTCCATTTGCTGGGACTGGGGAGATGGTCATCCTCTAGGTACCATTTTCTGGTTTGAGCATGTTTGATTGCAAGAGATGGTTTTTCTTGAGAAAATCACGTATTGTTGGTGAAACAAAGGTTGTGGGGTTTGCATCTAGGAGGATGGTAGAGAAGCTCATGACTGGTGCATGGTTTTTCATGTGGTGGCCAGTAGGCGCAGTAGGTGGAACTTTTTCCACTCGATCGAGGTAGATGGTGAGGAACTTGTTGGATATTGACTCATTGGTGATGCGGTGAGGACACTTAATTTGAGGATCATTAGGCACATGCTTGGTAGTTGCCTGAAATGGTTAGGAAGATTTATTCCGTGTTTGTCTGACTTGCAATCGTAGGAGTTGGTGAGACCTTTTGTGTTGTATGAGGTCAAGGGGGCAACTGTTGATCTGAATTGGGCTGGATCCCCTGGATCAGATGGTTTCCCATTTTTCTTTATTCGAGAGTTTTGGGGCGTGATGCGTTAGGAGATGCTAGAAGCGGTAGAGGAAATGCACCAAGTGAATAGTGGATTCGAGCGGCTGCACCGCTCTCTCTTGTTCCTTCTACCTAAGAAGGAGGTGATGAGACACGTAAGAGGATTTGCACCCTATTACTCTGTCTAATGCTGTATATTTGACTGTGGCGAAAGTGCCGGCCAACATGATTAGCGAGATGCTTGGTTCTATTGCTGATCCTGACCAAATGATTTTCATCTCGAGGCGTCACATGATGGATGAGGTTGTGATGGCGTTTAAGATTGTTGAAGAGTGACACAGGAAGAAGACCAAGGGTCTCCTTTTCAAGCTCGACTTCTTGAAGGCATAAGACTACATTGACTAGTAGTTTTTCTGTTAGCCTCTTCACCTTAGAGGATTTTCAAGTGAGTGGATTGTATGGATGAAGAGATGCGTGTCAACTGCCTCATTTGCAGTATTGTGAATGGTAGCCGGGAGGTTGGTTTCTTTTAGCCTCAACGTGTAGCTAGGAAAGGGTGCACGTGGTCGACGTTACTTTTTGTTGTGGTGGTAGATGCTCTACAAGGATGATGGTGAAGGCCGGTGAGGGTGGTTTCTTAGCAGGGTTCCATATGGGTTGGACTTTATTCCCATTCTTCATTATGTATATGATACTATTTTCTCCGTGGAGGGGATGTTCGCGGTTGCGGATGGATAACCACCATTCTTGAGCTGTTTGGATTGGTCTTAGCTCTGAAGATAAACCATGCTAAATCCGTTTTTTTTGCCTTTTTGGGTAGACAAGGAGGTGACATGTTCAGTTATTGCCTTGCAGACACAGCAGGAGGCTTCCCTATCATATATCTTGATTTGCCTCTAGTGTGTGGGAGGTTACAACTGTCTGAGTGACTGCCTGTAATTGAGAAGTTGGAGAAGAAGTTGACGAACTTGCATGTTGCATGTCTCTCGAGAGGTGGACTTGTGCTATTAAAGGCGGTTCTTTCTAGGGGTGTTTAAATATATATCCTAGTTAGCAGGTACCCAGCCTGACTGATCCATTCATTTTGACCCTAAACTCACGGGTACCCATGAGAAATTGATGGGTCGGTACCCGCTATACAACGGCCTGCGTCCCATCCAAAAAACCTTTTGGATTAACGGGTACCCGCAGATACCTAGTTAAAAACTTCCACTGCCCAGTTGATTCAAAAAAGATGTAAATGATTATATACGAATACTGCGGGGCCAAAGGGGTGCTATGGAGGGTTGATTTTTCCAAGGCATATGATTACGTGGACTGGAGACTCCTATGTTCTTCGTTAGCGAAGAGGGGATTTCCAGAGTTGTAGATCATGTGGATAAAGAGGTGCGTTACTATAGCACCCTTGGAGGTGTATGTTAGCATCCGTAGCGGTGCTTGTTAATGGTAGATTAAAGTGGGGTTTCTTCCAGCCGTAGAGGGAAGTTAGGCAGGGTTGTCCGTTGGCCCCTCTCCTGTTCGTGTTGATGGCTGATACATTGATCGTGATGATGAGGCTAGCGGTTGAGGGGAATTAGTGCTCTGGATTTTCCAAGTAGGTGATTTCTGTCCCGTTGTTGCAGTATGCGGATGATACATTGATGTTGTTGGGGCGAATCCGGTGAAGATTCGGTGTGCATCATTTATTATGGTCATTTTTGGGGATGTTTCCGGGCTTGTGGTGAACATGGAAAAGTTAGTGGTGGTCTCCTTTGGCTTTTCTGAGGGGGAGTAGAGGCGTGTTTCGGAGATTCTAAGATGCCAGGCTACGTCATTTCCCATTACATACTTGGGGTTTCCTTTGGTGGTGGGCAAGCCGAAGTCCAAGGACTGGAGGGTTCTACTCGAGAGACTGGAGGCGAGGCTGGTGGGATGGAAAGCGTCGATACTTTCTAGAGGTGGGAAGCTGATCTTGCTAAAGCATGTTCTTTCGGCGATTCCGATGTTCTTCTGTTCTACGCGTGCGTTACCCGCGGGGGTGCAAAACAAGATCGAGGTTTTGATGAAAAGTTTCTTCTAGGAGGATGCTGGGAAGGGGAGAAAGGACATTCATTTGGTGGATTGACATAAGGTGACATCGTCAATGAGGGACGGCGAGCTCGGGGTGTTGCGGATGAGGGAGATGAACAAGGTCTTTATGGAGAAGTGGGTGGTTCGGTTATGGGGAAGTTCTGAGGATCTCGTTTGCCAATTGTTGAGGAAGATTTATGGGATTGATATCTCATTGGAGGTTGCACCGGGCTGCGTGCCATCGTCGTTGTGGAAGGGGATCACTGAGGTGGTTCCAGAGATTGCTAGTTACTGCGGTCGATGCTTGGGAATGGTGTGGGGTTTTGATTTTGATTAGATGATTGGACGGGTGATGGTGCTTTGGGGGAGCGATATCCGCATCTGATGCAGTTGGTAGGAGACAAAGGGGTGGCAGCGCGACAAGTCTGGGAGGATGGGGCTTGGACCCCGGTTTTCTTTGCTGGGCTATACGATCAGAGGGTGGAGGAGTTCCTTGCCTTGCAGTCGGAGCTCTTGTAAATCGTTGTCTTCGGGGAGGGAACATTTCGTATGGGGGGATGGGAAGTTCACGCTGAGGAAGGCGTACCGATTTCTAATGAAGGAGGGGGATGGGTTGCAGGAGGAGCTGGGGGTGGACACAGATCTGATTTGGAGGAGTAGACTGTTGAACCGTGTCAAGGTTTTCCTGTGGTTGTTTCAGTTGGGGAAGGTTCTTACGAAGACTCGTCGTGGCTTTATGCTGGGAGCAGAGCATGTTGGGTGCGGCAGATGCGGTGCGACGATGGAGGATGCGAACCACCTGTTCTTCTCTTGCCCATTGTCGGCAAAGGTTTGGGCCAGAGCCAATACCCCTTGGTTGGAGAGTCGTAATGGGGCAACATTTTGAAGGGATATTAGATTGGTTTGCGATGTTGGGCATGAGACCAACTCCACTCCTTTTGCTGTGGTCTGGTCTATCTGGTGCGCCAAGAATGGCGTCATTTTCAAGGGTCAGAGATTCTATGTTGAAAATGTGGTGGAACATTTTAGAGCGTTGGGATTGTTGTGGCAAGCATGATGTCACGAGTAGCATTGTAACTATGACAAAGATGTAACCCTTATATATGTGTATTATGTGAGGTGGGTCCCGAATTGGGAGGCCACCCATATTTTTTCTCAAAAAAATCTCTTCAAAAATATAAACATGCATGCAGATACAGATATTGGAAATTATGAAACATGTATTGCCTATCGTTAAAAAGAATACGGATATCAAATGGATATAGATATGAACTATAACAGAAATTAGTATGACGTAGATTAGATTTGATTTAAATACATTTGATGGCTCGCACATTATGTATCCATTTTGAAATGAATGAACATTTGGATGCTAAGATTTGAATTAACACATATGACAATGAATCGAATACGATCCAAATCGATACATATCCATCTTGATATTTAACCGAGATGATAACGAATTCAATAGAATACGAATCGTATTGTACGCATATATCCATCCCGGCAACAAAATTGAGGTGGTAATTAATGCAATTAGATATGAATACAGATATGTATATTTGTATCGTTTGTCAATTTACATCTTGCTTATCCGTATCCGGTTCGTTTCATAAGAATGAACCTATATGGGCGTTGTATTATTGGATACATATCCGATTGCACTCGTTTCGATTTTTTATATTTGTATGGTTACATTATCTGTATTGTTTCATATATCCGCATCACTTAGATAACATCTTTTACCATTTAGATTATCGTGTATGTACGACATTTTCATTATGAATATGATATAGTTATGGATAGGTGAATCATTGGGCTCCAAGGTTGCAAAAGTTGGTAGTCGGTACACGGTCGGCTGGGTCACTGACTAAGGATTAATCGGTAGTCAGGCGACTAGTCGGATTTAGTCAGACTTTAATCGGGTTTGAATTTTATGATATTTTAAATATATAACTCATTTTTATACATATATTTTCATAGATTTTATACATTTTTATACTACCATAATAAATAAAAGAAGTAATTGAATTTAAGTAAACTTTTAAGCATATTATAATAAGTTTGCTTATAAAAACATCAAAACATAAAAAAACACGGTATCTCCAATCAAAAATTGGTCAACTAGTGTATCTAATCGGAATTAGTCGGTACTCGGTCGGCCACCCCACTGACTAGACTAATCAGACCTATTAGTCGAGCCAGTCAGACGACTTTTACAACACTATCAATTTTCTCCGAGCCTTGGGTTGGATCGAGGAACATATTTTGTGTAAATCTAGGACTTGAGCACGACGCAAGGCGTGCGAGATCATATCTGAGTTCGGGCCGGGCTCGAACTCGTTCCCATTTTGATTAGGTAGAGCTGCACATTTGGGAAGTTGAGGAACCAACCATGCTGATTGCAGAACCCAATCATATAGTTTTTTTTTATTTTTTATTTTTCGTTTATACTTTAGTATTGTATAGTTTTATTTCTGAGACATTTCCACTAATGAGTTTTATTTTATTTGTTATCTCCATTGCCACCTCTCCTTGATGTTGCGTGTTTGTCTTAAGATATTATATATTAATAAAAATTATATATACACACGAACGTGCAAGGATAGAATTGGATATATACATTCTTTTCAAAATCGTATATATACATTCTTTTCAAAATCGTATACGTAGTAACATTATGTGAATTTCAAACAAACAATGTTTACTTAATAAAAATACATATAAAAAAATTTCCTTAGAATCGGTAAACAATGTTACATTTGAATATTAAATAACAAAATTGTGTAACAATAATTTACCAATTTAATGTCCGAAAAAATGCAGCCATGAAGGATTGATGACAAAAACATACAATGAATTTTAACGTTGTTAAATAGGGTTTATGAAAAAATTACCGATTTTATCTCTTAATTAACATTTATCTAATGAATTAGTATTTTGCTTCTAATGGAGGTGGTCCTTCCACGGGTACCCATTACCTATTGATATTAATTGGGTACTCATTGGAACGGTGCGGGTTGACCCATGACCCGATAACAACAGGTTGGGGTAGGTCACGATCAAATGGGTCGGGTACCCACCCGATGAGCACCTTCAGTTCTTTCGGTTATTCGTATGTTTTTCCTCTCTATGCTCATGTTGCTCGTTGGTTTAAAGAGGAGATTAGGGGCGATTATGAGATGGTTCTTCTAGGTTTCTATGGGGTAGACTGGAGGAGATTCAGTTCTTCCCCACGTTCTTCCCCGGTTTGACTCGCTTCAGGTGTTTTTGCTAAGAGATGCTCCGGTATCGGTCGAATCCACCTGAACATAATCCTTTACTTCATCGAGAGTTATTTTATTTTGTCTTTTTATGTATATTGTTTTCTTTCTATCTCTATTATGTAATTTTCCCTACATGGTTTCTCTTCACTATAGAAGAGAACCCTAGTGTCATATGAGTAAATAATTCCGTATTTCCTTTCCACCTGGTATCAAAGCGACGATCCTATACCGGAGCCCTGTGCCCTACCCTAGTCCCATGGCCTTCTCGTTGACCTCTACTTCATCCACCACCATCAAGCGGCCACCGCTCGTGCGTATCCAGTGCTCCGTGACCCAATTGAAGGCTAGCAATATCACCCGAAGGTGATGCGACTCCTCCTCTTGTTGCTTTACCAATGCTTGAGGGCTGCAATGCTGCCTGAGAGCTGTAACGCTACTCGAAGGAGTTGCTGCACCATACCACAATGCCCTAGCAACGCTAAAAGGTCCTGCAACGTTGCCCGGCAGGTGCTACGCAGTCGACGGTGTCATCGATTGGCTCCTTACCGACGTCGGACCTTCGTAGGGCACCCCTCTTCAGACCACTACGACTTCTAAGATTTGGAACACTCCGATTTTGGATCGTAGGTGCTGAGATTAGATCGTTATACTTATCCTCGTGCCCTAGAGTGCTTCCTCATGTGACGGGAACGATTATAGCGTGGGTCTACACACAACTTATTCTCTATATCTTTGTGTTGGCGTATTAGCTTCACTTTACATCCCTAGTCTTCGTCTATTTTCGTCATCATATCGGAGAAGAAGGTCGACATCCCATCTTCGAGCACCTTTAAAGGTCTCGCGCCCATCGTTAAGATGGATGATGGGACCAACTACGAGTTTATGCCATGCAGTGCAATGGGATGAAGCACATTTTGACATAGGAGGATCTGACTGACAAGACTGAGCCCAATGCCTCTTTGGAGGCAGATGATGCGTACGTGCGTGTGTGGCAATACGTTACCCGGGTTGTGGAGATAGCCAATGATAGCCTACATCAACCCACAACCAATTCGATGTGAGATATACTCGTCGCCACATATTCTCAATCGAGGAATGAGGTGAAGATATTGCAACTCCAACATGATCTTCACTTTCAAGTAGAATGGCTGCCCTCTTCACACCTTATACACACCTCTCAGAGGCATGTTTGAATAGCTCCGGTCCCCGGAGCTTCATGGCTCTTTTAGCGACACCGGAGCAGATGAAGGCGTGTAGGAACGTTGCCATGGTTGGTATATTTTTGGTGGCTCTTGATATAGCGTATGCTGGTAGTGCATTGTGCCTACCACCCAAAAGATCATAGATCAAATCCCTCTTTGTGGGGGTTGCGTTCGGTAGCTGACAACTAGCATAAAAAATAGTCGGATCTTTTAACTTGGATTTGAGCAATAATCCATTAACTGACCTTGCTTAAAAGTGGGAGAATGTTTCTCATTTTTTTGATTCAGAGTATGATGCTGCACGTTCAAGTTGCTTGCGGATGTTACCATACCTCCCATGAAGGAAGCATGCTGCAGACTCATCAGGATCATAGTTCCTTCGTCAGCATCCTCTCAGATCTCCTTGACAATGGTTGCATATCACTGTAGAGGAGGATCTTCATTGTTCAGAGGACGAGGTGCTCGTGGCAGAGGATCGGTTTGCTCATGTCAGCTATGCACCTACTGTCACCGCTCTGGTCACTTCGAGGGCACATGCTATTCTATGTATGGCTTTCCAGCAGCCGCTCGTACTATTGAGCATGTTGAGACTCCTGGGGCTTCTACCACTGTTTTTGATTACAGATTCTATGAGTTTATCTCCCGTCTAGGGAAGATCATGCCTCCCATTTCTAGATCTTCCAGTGCATCGTCAGGCTCGTCCGACTTTGCTACCTCCGCATCTGCCAGTATTTCAGGTATGGCCCATATTCTTACTACTTTTCATAAGGCATACCTCTCAGAGTGGATCATGGATTCAAGTGCTACTCATCACTTATGTGGAGATAAAGCTTATTTCACTTCCCACAGAACTGTGGTTATTGTTGATGGGATGCATTCCCTTGTTACAATTAATTAGGATATTCGACTGACACGATCCACACACCTACAAAATGCTTTTCATGCTTCTGAATTTTCAATGAATTTATTATTTGTTAATTGTTGGGATGAAAATTATTCATATGATAAAAGAGATCCCATGGCTCTCTTATATAGGAGAAGAGCCATGGGTTAATTACATAAGTGATACCCAAAGAAAATATAAAATATAAATATAATACGGTAAGATATAAACGTCTCAACACTCCCCCTCAAGCTGGAGCATAAATATCAATCATGCTCAGCTTGGAACAACATCTCTGAAATGGACCTCTGGCCAGTGCCTTCATGAAGATATCTGCCGTCTGATCTCCTGTGGAAATATGAAAGGTGGATATAAGGCCACTCTGGATCATGTCTCTAGTGTAGTGACAATCCACCTCGATATGCTTTGTCCGCTCATGAAAAGCAGGGTTATTAGCAATAAATAAAGCTGCTTGATTATCACATAAAGGCTTCATAGGAAGAGAAACCTCAACAGTTAGGTCGGTTAATACTGATCTGACCCACATCATTTCTGTACATCCTTGTGCCATAGCCCTGTATTCAGACTCAACATTAGATCTGGCCACCCCAGTTTGCTTCTTGCTTTTCCATGAAACGAGCTGCCTACAAAGATAGAAAAACCAGAAGTCGACTTTCTGTCCTTGGGACAACCAACATATTCTGCATCTGCACATCCTGTCACCTCAAGTGATGCATCCCTACTGAACATAAGACCAGAACCAGGTGAAGTCTTCAAATACCTCAAGATCATGTGGACGGCATCCATATGCACCTTCCTGGGTTGCTCTATGAACTGACTGACTTTGTTAACTGCAAAAGCAATATCCGGCTTGGTAATGGTGGCGTATAGGAGCTTCCCAACAAGCTCTCTATATCTCCTCTTGTCAATTTCTTCGGTGTCCTCATCATACAATCTCATGCTTGCATCCATAGAAGTAGAAGCAGGTTTGCACCCTGTCATACTTGTCTTAGATAGAAGGTCCATAACAAATTTCCTTTGATTCATCACGAGTCCACGCTGATTCCCGGCGAACTCTCATCCAAGAAAGTAGCGAAGATTGCCAAGGTCCTTTGTCACAAATTGCTGACCAAGGAACTCCTTGGCAATAAGAATACCTTGCTCATCATCTCCTGTAATGACAATATCATCCACATAAACAAGAATAGCCACAGTACCTCTAGGTGTCCTCTGTACAAACAGTGAGTGGTCCGCAGTAGACTGCATAAACCCCTTTTGCTCTATCAACTCCGATAGCTTTTGATACCAAGCTCTCAGACTTTGCTTCAGGCCATAAATCGCCTTGTGAAGTTGGCACACCTTCTGAGACTCCCCCTCAGTAGCAAATCCTTGTGGCTGTTGCATATATACTTCCTCCTGGAGATCCCCATAGAGAAATGCATTCTTGACATCAAGTTGATATAGAGGCCAGTCCCTGGAAACAACAACAGATAGCAGAATGCGTAGTGTCGAATGTCTTGCTACTGGAGAGAAGGTGTCTTGATAATCCACCCCATAGGTTTGGGTGAACCCCCGAGCCACAAGTCTTGCTTTGAATCGGTCGATACTACCATCGGCCCTTTGCTTGACCGTGAAAATCCATTTGCAGCTCACAATAGATGCTCCTGGTGGAGGTGAGACAATGCTCCATGTGCCACGTGATCGCAGAGCCGCCATTTCTTCTTCCATAGCAAGGCGCCACCTACTATCCTGGAGCGCCTCCTGATACGTCAGCGGGATAGTAACAACAGATAGTCCCACTATAAACTTCTTGTAGTCCTCTGACAGATGATCCAAGGAAACATGTGCAGCCATTGGGTAAGTGGCACATTGGCGACGAGGTTTCCTTAGAGCAATCGGTATCTCCAGGTCATCAGCCTCACAGTCCTCTGGAAGTAACTCTTCCTGTTCATTATTTAAATCTCCAGTGCCATCAGTAGAAATAATATGTTCCTGACATACCTGAGGTATGGTGGATGATGTGGTAGCGCATGAGTAGAGGGGCGAGTAGAAGACCTACGAGTATGAACATGGGGTAAGAATGTAGATTCTTTGGGAGGAGGTAGAGGTGGAGTTGGGGGTGGTGGTGGTGGAGGTGTTGAAGACCTAGGTACATCACAAGGAGCAGATGGAGGTGGAGGAACCACAATATCCTCTCTGGATCCAGTATTAGACAACCTGTCACTTGTATGAGAGAAATACATAACAGATTCGAAAAATATAACATCATCGCTCACATAGTATTTTCTCCCAACAGGATCAAAACATCTATACCCTTTTTGGGTACGAGAATAACCAACAAAGATACATTTGACAGCTCTAGGTGAGAGCTTGTCACGGCCAGGAGTAAAGTCATGGACAAAAGCCACCGATCCAAAAACACGAGGTGTAAACGTGAAGAGGTTCTTCTTGGGAAACACAATCGAGAAGGGACTCTTCTCTCTAAGAATAGTGGATGGCATGCGATTTACCAAGTAACAGACGGTTAGGACCGCATCCCCTTAGAAAGAATGAGGTGTACTGCTGTGAATCAACAAGGTCCTCGTGATGTCTAAGAGGTGACGATGTTTGCGTTCTGCAACCCCATTTTGCTGTGATGTATAAGTGCATGAAGTCTGATGAACTATACTCAGAGATTGGAGAAATTCTGCCAAATGAAGTGTAGAAAATTCCAAAGCATTGTCGGTACGAATATATTTGACTTTAGCAGAAAATAAGTTGTTAATCTCAATAAGAAAAGTTTTAATTATAGCACATGCTTCAGACTTATGTTTAAGTAAGAAAACCCAAGAAAGTCTAGAATAATCATCCACAGCAACAATATAAAATCTATACCCCTGATGATCAGGAACACGACTTGGACCCCAAATGTCAAAATGAATCAACTCAAAGGACCGACTACTACTCCGACTGGAACGACTCGGAAAGGTGGAGCGATGATGTTTCCCAAGCTGACAAGCTTCACAGTCCAGAGTAGTACGAGTAGATATTTGTGGGAGGACATGTATCATCTTTTGAAGAGGAAGGTGGCCAAAACGAAGATGCCACAGAAAAGGTGAAACAGATCCAGAGGGAATAGAGGTCACCCCAGCACATGATGGAACTGCAAGTTTTTATAATCCTCTCTGCTCACGGCCATGAATAATCATCCTGCCAGTTAGAATGTCCTGAAACATAAGAGAAGATGGGTCAAAAATGGCATGACAATGTAAATCTTTTGTAATCTGACTAATAGACAAGATTCATTTGAAAGTCTGGAGCATGTAAAACATTATGAAGACGTATAGAAGGGGCTAAAACAATCTCCCCCTGGCCAACAATGGGTAGCAGAACTCCATTGGCTATGATCACGGATCGCCTAGGAGGAATAGTCCTGTACGAGGAAAACTGTGTCCAATCGCCACACATGTGATGGGATGCTCCCGAATCCATAATCCAATCGGTCACATCGGAACTGCTGCTAATGGTAAGCACATATGGAATACCTGATAAAGTGGGTAGTGCTCTGGCAGTGGCCGCTGCATCTGATGGTCCTGCATTCTGAGTCACAGGAGTGGTAACCATTTCTTGAAGTCTCGAGACAAGATCATCAAAACGTGCATCAGTAGTAGGTGCAAGTGAAGAGTCAGTCTGCTCAGCAACACGTGCAGGCGCCTGAAAGCGATGCTTGTGAAAGCACGTCTCCTCTGAGTGGCCTGGACGATGACAATAAGAACATGGTCCACGCTGACGGTCTCCACCTCTACCACGAGGTCCACGACCACTTAACTGGGACGCACTGCCTCGTCCATGAGAAGCAGCCATAGCCGAGGACGTCAGCTGTGGCGTGGGTGTGATAGTAATCCTGCTCAGCCGCTTGTAGACCTCCTCCATTGGTGGTATGGTCTCGCCAGTCAGAAGTTGAGTACGAGCGGCATCGTACTCTGAGTCAAGGGAGGATAAGAAAACTCCAGTCATAGTAGCATTTCGATAAGCCTGCTGTTGTTCCACCCTGACAGTGACAGGCATGAAACTATGGAGTCGTTCAAACATGCCTCTCAGATGTGAAAAATGTACATGTAGAGGTCGGCCATTTTGCTTGGTCGAGAAAATGTCGAATTGAAGTTGGAGTATCTTACTTTCATTTTTCGCCTGTCCGTAGGTAGCAGCCAATATGTCCCACATGGCCTTTGCAGTTGGCTGATTGACAATATCATTAGCAATCTCTGTGCTAAGCGTCCCAGAGAGCCATATACGAGCATAGGCATCATCTTGCTTCCATGATGCATTGGCCCCAGTCTTGTCCGCCGGCTCTGAATCAGTCAGAATATGCTCCTTGTTGTGGCATTGCATTAGGGTACGAAACTGCATGGACCATAACTTGTAGTTGGTTTCGTCCATCTTTACGATAGGTGCCGGTCCTTTGAAGACACCGGAAGAGGAGAACACGTCACCCTTGATTTCTAACATTCTTTAATAGGCCAAAGTGTGGAACAAGAGGGGAATCTCTCAGCAATAGAATTGTCTACAACATCAAATGAGGATGAGATGTATCTGTAAACTTATACGCTCATCCCTAATGCTGTGTTTGAGGTCGAAGGCCGCAAATGAAGGGAGAAATCAGACTATATGCAGATCAGTCCAGACCTCAACGCTGGCGGCGCTAGGATGCTACTGGCGGCGCTGGAATGCCGCTGGCGGTGCTGGGAGAAGCCACAGGCGGCGTTGGGGTGCCGCTGGCGGAGGGGCGCGGTGGCGCGAAGGGGCGCAGTGCTGGGAAGGTGTGGCGGCACGCAGAGAGAGAGAGAGGGGGGCGGCAGGTGGGGCTAGGGTTAGGGTTTTGGTACATGAACCCTGGTCTAGGACCGTTGCTTTGATACCATGTTGGGATAAAAATTATTCATATGATAAAAGAGATTCCATGGCTCTCTTATATAGGAGAAGAGCCATGGGTTAATTACATAAGTGTCACCCAAAGAAAACTAAAATATAAATATAATACGGTAAGATATAAACATCTCAACATTAATCATAATTACCAAGGATTTACATTGTCGTGCCATCTTTGATTCCTCTTCTCTTATGTTTCAGGATTTACTTATGGGCAAGGTGATTGGATGTGGCCGTGAGCAAGGGGGTTGTTGGGAAACGTGAATGAGATGTTTATTCCATAGCCCTAGGCTCTCTTATATAGGAGAGTAGCCTATGGGTAAATTACATAAAGAGGATAACAAGAAAATAAAATAGCAACAAAGACACAATAACTAAATATGCGTCAACACTCCCCCTCAAGATGGAGCATAGATGTCAATCATGCTCAGCTTGGAAGCACACTTCTGAAACGGGCCACGTAACAATGCCTTGGTGAATATATCCGCAATCTGGTTCTCTGAAGTAACATGGGATGTGGTAATGAATCCTTTCTGAATCATATCACGTATGAAGTGGCAATCCACCTCAATATGCTTGGTCCGTTCATGGAATGCAGGATTGTTTGCAATGAACAAAGCAGCCTGATTATCACACTCCAAGTTCATAGGAAGTGGTATATCTAAGCATAAATCTGTCAGCACTGCTTTCACCCACATCATCTCTGTAGTAGCCTGGGCCATAGCCCTATATTCAGATTCAGCACTGGATCTAGCTACCACAGTTTGCTTCTTGCTCCTCCATGAGACTAGGGCATCTCCAACATAGACCGTATACCCTGAGGTGGACTTCCTATCCTTAGGACATCCTGCATAGTCTGCATCTGCGCATGCTGAGACAGAAATCCCCTTTCCTTTCTTGAATAGCAGACCTTTACCTGGAGAAGATTTGAGATATCTAAGTATCATGTGTATTGCATCCATATGCACCTGACGTGGCTGCTCCATGAACTGGCTCACACGACTCACTGCAAATAATATGTCTGGCCTAGTGATCGTGACATATAACAATTTGCCTACCAGCTCTCTGTATCTTCTCCTGTCAACCTCCTCTGTGTCATCATCATACAGCTTCATGCTAGGGTCCATTGGTGTCGTAGCAGGTCGACACCCTAGCATACCTGTCTCACTCAGTAGATATGTGACATACTTCCTCTGTGACATGACTAATCCATACGGATTTCTGGCAAACTCCAGCCCCAGAAAATATCTAAGGACTCCCAAGTCCTTGGTGACAAACTCGGTCCCCAGCCTTTCCTTTGCCTGCTTAATGCCCTGGTCATCATCACCTGTAATCAAGATATCGTCAACGTAGACCATGATTACAACAATACCTCTTGCCGTCTTCTGTACAAACAAGGAATGATCAGCATTGGAACGTTTGTATCCTTGTTTCTCAAAGAGGTCTGACAGCTTCTGGAACCATGCTCTGGGGCTCTGCTTAAGGCCATAGATAGCCTTATGTAATCTGCAAACCTTGGAACACTCCCCCTCAACAGCAAAACCTGGTGGCTGTTGCATGTAGACTTCCTCCTGCAGGTCGCCATACAGAAAGGCATTCTTCACATCCAGTTGATAGAGTGGCCAGTCCCTAGTAACTGCAACTGATAAGAGGATCCGCAGAGTGGAATGACGAGCCACCGGGGAGAACGTGTCAAGGTAATCTACTCCATATGTCTGTGTGAATCCCCTTGCAACTAGGCGTGCCTTGTACCTGTCAATGGAGCCATCTGCATTATATTTCACTGTAAATACCCACTTACAACTCACCGGGTTGACATCCGGTGGTATAGTAACCAAGCTCCATGTTCCTCTAGACTGAAGTGCCGCCATCTCTTCCTCCATTGCTAGCCGCCATCGAGAATCCTGCAAAGCCTCATGGTGGTTCCGTGGAATATCCGTAGCTGAAAGTGCCAATGCAAACGTCCTGAATGGTCCAGATAGCCTCTCAAACGAAACTGCTGCTGAAACTGGATACTTGGCACAGCTTCTCTTCGGCTTGCGTAGAGCAATTGGAACATCCAGATCCTCTGTGGTATCACCATGCTCCTGTAAGGCATCCTACTGAGAAATGTCGTCAGATCCATCAACATTAATATTTTCATTACATACCATAGGCGAGCTAGTTGACTGGTCAGGACCATGAGCTTGATTCGGCCGCCGGGTGTAATGGAATGGTAACGGGGATATTGTTGGTGGCGGCGGTGGTGGTGGTGGTGGTGTTGGTGGTGACGGCTGTGATGTTGGTGGTGCCATGAATACGATATCAGGAGATAATGGCGGTGGCTGCATGTTCCCGGATTCTGAAAAATACATAATGGATTCAAAGAATGTAACATCTGCACTGATCATATACCGCCGACGCACAGGGTCAAAACACTTGTACCCCTTTTGGGTTCTGGGGTACCCCACAAAGACGCACTTGACAGCCCTAGGAGAGAGCTTGTCAGTACCGGGCGACAATTGATGGACAAATGCGACTGAACCAAACACACGAGGAGTAAGAATAAACAAATCCTTGTCAGGGTAAATAAGTGAGAAAGGAATTTGTTCATTCAAGACAGACGAAGGCATACGGTTGATAAGGTAACATGCAGTAAGGACTGCATCACCCCAGTAGGAGTACGGAACATGACTCTGAATAAGAAGTGACCTTGTAACATCAAGTAGGTGACGGTGTTTTCTTTCGGCAACCCCATTCTGTTGAGACGTATGAGCACACGATGTTTGGTGAATAATCCCTTTTGAGGAGTAGTAATTGGCTAGAATGTTGGTACATAATTCCAAGGCATTATCACTTCTCACAATCTTGACAGATGTAGAAAAAATATTTTGAATTTCATTTAGAAAATGGATAATAATATTTCCAGCTTTAGATTTATTTTTCATCAGAAAGACCCATGATGCTCTAGAGAAATCATCCACAAAAACAATATAAAACCTGTGTCCCTGATGATCGGGAACACGACTTGGACCCCAGACATCGACATGAAACAACTCAAACTTGGAGTTACTACTCCGACCTTGACTACTGGGAAAAGACGACCTGTGATGTTTTCCCAACTGACACGCCTCACACTGGATAGGTGTGTGAGAGATACTATATGGTAGGACAAGACGCAACTTCTGAAGCGGTAAATGACCAAATCGCAAATGCCACAGGAGAGGAGATACTTGTTCAGCAGGAGAGGATGTGGTTCCAGCAAATGGGGTCTGGTTCAGACGGTAAAGGCCTCCTTGCTCATAGCCATGACCAATCACGTTGCCCGTACGGATGTCCTGAAAAATCAAAGAAGATGTATCAAAAATAGCTCGACAGTGAAGATCCTTCGTGATCTGACTAATCGACAACAGATTCATAGAAAAATGTGGTGCATGTAGGACATTCTTCAGTTGCATAGAGGGTGTCAATCTAATCTCCCCCTGACCAGTGATAGGGGAATGCGTGCCATCAGCAATTACTACTGTCCGTCCTGGAGGGATCTGGGTGTATCCTGTAAGTAGACCCTGGTCACCACATAAATGATGTGTGGCGCCCGAGTCCATGATCCATGACAGTATATGAGGTCTACTACTGTGGAGTGCAAGTGTACTACCTGAAGTACTGGTAGATGCAGAAGCAGTGGCAGAGGCAGCAGTATCAGTATGACTCTCTGTAGTCGGTGCTGAGCCAGATGGTGGGATAATGCCCCTGAGTCGGGCAACCAGGTCATCAAAGCGTTGATCCAGTGAAGCAGCAGACGGAGGCTCTATCTGTTCAGCAGCTCGTGCGGAAGCAGGAAATCCATGCTTTGAGTAGCATGTGTCTTCAGTATGGCCGACTCTGTGACAATATGAGCATGTTGGCCTAGTGCGGCCACCCCTTCCACGGGGAATACGTCCACGGCCCTGGTATTGAGAACCACGGCCTCTGTTGGCTGCCATGGCTGAGGGATTCTGACTAGTGGCTGCTGAAGGTACAGTAATCCTGCTCAATCTGTGAAAAGCTTCCTCCATGGGAGGAATAGTCGAATCCGCCAAGATCTGTGAACGTGCTGCCTCATACTCTGGATCGAGTGCAGCGAGAAACACACCCACCATCGTCGCATTCCTGTATGTCTTCTGCTGTTCTGGTGTGGCGGTAAGAGGGATGAAGCTATGGAGCTTCTCAAACATTCCTCTCAAAGATGTGTAAAGAGAATGTAATGGGCGACCATTCTGCTTAATTGTGAATATATCATGTTGTAGTTGCAGGATCTTGGTCTCATTCTTTGCCTGAGAATATGTCGCTGCTAGGATATCCCACATGTCTTTGGCTGTGGGTTGATGTAGAATGTCATTGGCGATCTCAATAGCCAATGTGCCCGATAGCCACACCTTGGCATATGCGTCGTCAGCCTCCCATGAGGCATGGACTCCAGTCTTCTCTGCAGGTTCGGGCTCTGTGAGAATATGCTTCTTGCCCGTGGACTTCATCATACTCATGAACTGCATTGCCCACAGTTCATAGTTCGTACCGTCCATCTTGACAATGGGCGCAGGACCACGAAATGCGCCCATGGACGGGATATCTGCCTTGCTTTCTGACATACTGGATACGGAAGACTGGAGCGAACTGCAATAGATAATATTTGTCTACAATGACATAGACGGGATTAGTTGCATGTGTAGACCTCAAGCAACTATCCCCATGGATCTATGCGCGCTACGATCCACACGCACACAGGTTTCGATTGTAGAAACCCTCGCGCACGATTGAGATGGTGCCCTAGCCGATGAGGACCCTCGCGCGCTATAGGATGGCGCTACAGGAGGGTGGTGCGCAGAAAGCCGATGAGGACCCTCGCGCTACAGAAGGGCGCAGATGAGGCGCACAGTACCCTCACGCGCGATGAAGGTGTCGGAAGCGATCGCCAGGAGGGTTACCAGGTGCTGCGCAGAAGGGCGATGAAGATGTTGCGCGCGATCGCCAGGAGCGATGTTGAGATGTCGAGAATCACCAGGAGGCTGCGGCGTGCTTCGCGAACAGAAGGTCACGCGCGCATGAAGCAGGAAGGCGGCGACCTCGCAGAAATCGAGAGAGAGAGAAAGGGCGGCGGGTGGGGTAGGGTTAGGGTTCAGAACTCCGGCCTAGGACCGTCGCTCTGATACCATGTTGGGAAACGTGAATGAGATGTTTATTCCATAGCTCTAGGCTCTCTTATATAGGAGAGTAGCCTATGGATAAATTACATAAAGAGGATAACAAGAAAATAAAATAGCAACAAAGACACAATAACTAAATATGCGTCAACATGGGTCTCTATAGATTGGTCCAGTCATAATATGCTGGTGCTTCTTCTATTCCACTGGGTCAGTCTCTCCCTACATATGGCATCTTCGGTTCGATCATCTTCCTCCGCAGATGTTGTGTAGAGTCCTATCTTAGATTCTATCCAGATCCACCTTCCAGTGCGAGGCTTGCCAGATTGGGAAGCATTACCATTCTAGTTATCCCGCTTGTCAGAGTCGTAGCAGTAGTTCTTGTTTTGAGTTGATACATTTTGATATATGGGGTCCCAATCGTGTTCGTGACCATCGAGAGCACATGTTTTATCTTGTAGCTATCGATGATTACTCTAAATTGTCATGTGTTTTCTTTTGAATAACAAGTTTGATGTCGAGTTTGTCATTAAGTCTTATATTTATGAAGTAAAGAGTATTTTTCTGCTATGATCCAAGTATGTTCGCTGTGATAATGCCTTAGAGTTTTGTACTACTCAGTTATCCTTGTTCTTCATGTTTCTTGACATTATAAATCATACGTCTTGCCCTTACTCTTCTCAGTAGAACAATGTTGCAGAACACAAACATCGTCATCTTCTTGATGTGACCAAGATCGTTCTCATTCTGAATCGTGCTCCCCACTCCTTCTGGGGGGATGCTGTTCTCACTACCTATTATTTGGTCATTTGAATGTCGTCCTCTGTTTTAGGTGAAAAGGTTCCTTTTTCGATGTGTTTCCCAATAAGGATCTTTTCTCTTTAACACCTTGTATCTTTGGTTCAGTGGCCTTTGTGCACCACCTGACCCCTTGTGACCCTCTCTCTCTCCCAGAGTTAAGTATGTCTTCGTGAGTTACTCCCAGACCTAGAATTGATACATTTGCTTTGATATATTAGATCAAAGAACTATGTTAGTGTTGATGTCACTTTCTTTGAGTTGGTTATGTACTTTACTCCCACAGATGACACGAGGACTGCCTCTGAGACTCATAAGGAGGTTTATATCAAGCTTGCAAAAGTCGGCTGACTAGTCGAGTCGGGGGGGGGGGGTAGCCGACTCGACTAGGTCTAGTCGGCCCTCAGTCGGTCCACCCGACTAGTCAGGCCGACTAATCGGCCGACTTTTACAACATTTTTTATTTTTTTTGTTTTTCACTTTTTTTAAAGCAAACATATTCTAATATGCTTAATGTTATATTTAAAGTCAATTACTTCTTTTGTTTCATCATGATGTCATATAAAATGTACAAATATATGCATATACATACGAATATATGTATAAAAAATCGATTTATATATTTAAAATAATTAAAAATTCAAAACCGACTAATGACCGACTAATTCCGACTAGTAGCCCGACTGCCGACTAATCCTTAGTAGGTGACCCCGCCGACTGCATACCGACTACCGCTTTCTGCAACCTTGGTTTATATTTCCCCTCCTACTTCACCACTACCTTCTCTTATGGTCCTGCCTACGCTACCACCTCCTTTACCACCTCCACCAGCTCCATCACATTTGTGGTTGCTTCTCCGCCCTCACCACCGAGTATGTTTGTTCAGTTTTGACACATTTTTACATTTACAGGTCTTCCTCTGTACCCTCTGCTTATGGGATTTCCTCATTATCCATCCCTTCTAGGTATGTTCTGATCACTTTGTTTCTACCAGTGACATTGATAATTTGTATATGCATCATGTTACTTTATAGGACGAGCATGCACCTTCACAGGAGGCTACTTTACATGTCACAGAAGATAGTGATGGTCTTGATGTGCCCATCGCTCTCTGGAAGCGGAGGCGTACGCATGTCACGTATCCTCTCGCTGCTCATATTTCCTTGGAGTGTCTCTCTAAGGGTTTCAAGAGATTTGCCTTGGGTCGATCAACTGTAGAGATCCTATGTACATACCAGGAGGCTATGTGCGACAGCCACTTGCGTCTAGCTATAGAGGAGGAGATGGGCACACTACAGTTGCATGGCACATGGAGCCTGATCCTTACCCTATATGGGCTTCTATGGTTGGATGCAAATAGGTGTTAATAGTAAAATATCGTGCTGGTCGTAGTGTTGATTGCTACAAAGCTAGGATTGTGGCACGTGGTTTGCCCATACTTATGGGGGTGGACTGTTGAGATATTTTCTCTCCCGTGACATGCCATTCTATAATATGGATCCTTCATGCCATTCTATAATATGGATCCTTCATGCCATTCTATAATATGGATCCTTCTCTCTGTTGTAGTCGTACAAGACCGATTCTTTTCTCGGCTTGATGTGAAGAATGCATTTCTATATGGTGACTTGCAGGAGCAAGTCTACATGCGACAACCATTTGGGTTCGCTAACGGCAACCATTTTTGCAATTTGCTCAATATAATATCTCGATATATATGTACACATGGGTAATTGGATCTCTATAAGATTCAATTACTCGACTCTCATGTTTAGTCCCATATTGCTTATTGATGGAACTTTGGTGTATTGGTGGGACTATATAAAGAGCCCCACGCCTCTTGTATCTATTGAGAATTCTAATAGAAGATCTAGCTCTCCGTAGCTTTCTCTTGTGGTTTCATCTCGCTCATTAGGAAGTGGGGTTCCACATAAAATCATGTTTTATTCTTGTATTCGTTTTATACATTATTTATTTCATATTTTCACATTGTATCAAAGCAAGTTATTGGATTTATCGATTTCAAGGATTATTTGGAATTTCATTCTATTTGGTTCTCAAAGTTTGTGCTATAGTCTCCTTGATTTTTTTCATCTTTAATGAAGGTGCACTTTCCAGATTGTGTAGAGATCTTTGGTCATCTAGATTCTTAGCAGCGACATTGAATGGTCAGATAGATCTTATCGATCCCTATTGCGTGTGTAACTTTGATTCAACAAAAAAGATGGCGTGTTGGTCTCAAAAAAAGATGGTGTGAATATTCCATCTTTGTGAAGCTCCTTTTAGTACCAATTGGTGGCAAGGTGGCAGGACCTATGCAAAAGTGATGCCTGCAATGGCACGACTAAGCACCACAAAAAAGGAAAAAAAAGGGGAGGGCATCGATGATGGTCCAAAGTAAAATCAAAGGATGATGCACGAGAGGATTTAAATACTCCAGATGAGATGGCGTGTGGTTGGAGTTGGAGATGATGGTCCTTGCATGATTGGAGCTCCCCTCTAACAGAGGCATTGGCGACGACGAACTGATGACGCTATGCATCGGCACTGCATGATGCAAAAATTGGATCACCTCAGGGGAACTTTAACTGAGCAAAGATGATAGGTTCCCCCTCATGGAAACCATATTCTCAATCGTGGAAGATGAGAAGAAGGCCCAATGCCCTTCTCCTTTGGCGGGCTTTTAAAAGCATGTTCTTCTTCTATTTATATATCTTTTTTTAAAATATTGATTTAAACCCAATGTGCCAGTTGTTATCAAAGAAATGAAAGAGAAACTTTGAAGAAGAAAACAACAAAAAGGGAAGATGTTGGCTGTTATGAAAAAAATGTGAAAAAGGCAGAAGTAAAAAAAGAAATTTGTGAAGGAGTCCACTGTTATCTTGAAAAAAGTGTAAAAAATAGGGATAAGAAAAATCAGTGGTAAAAAATGTGAAAAGATTTACTTTGCCTCACTTATTCTCCCAATCGGTTAATTATCTCCAAGTCCATGAGAAAGGGTAAGTAGGAATAGGACAAAATTTGTTCTTCTGTCAGAGATTACCCAACAAGAATTCATCCCCATCCATCCTCCTTTGCTTGTGGCCCCTAGCCAGAGATTTCTTCTGAGGTTTATAGGTGAGAGAACCCATTTTTTGGGGTCCCTACAAGAGAGAAACTTACCTTTTTGAGGTCTCTATGAGGTTCTTCCCCAGTGTTTCCATACAAGAGATTCCCATTCTTGAGATCTGCATTTGGGAGAGGACCACTGCTTTCGATGTTTAGCATTAACTATTCTGATGAATTTCTACTACTGCTTAGGAATATCTCAGACTAGTGCTTCCCATCAACTGATTGCATGAAGATCGCTAATCTAGCCCTTTGACTGCTTATTGGCCATCTTTGTCATGCATCCACACTAGGTACATGTCTCCTCCCAGTGCGATCATCTTCCCATGTTGCTTATTCTCATCCGAGTTTTTAATAATTAATATACATGCTTTCAGTCGCTGCCCAATTCAACTGTCCCAAGAATGTGTAAGAAGCTCAAGTAGATCTCAAATAGCAAGATGCCATAGATGGCATCCCTCATCAAGAATAATACATGGGAGGCGGTGGATGTTCCTAAGGACATCCTTATTGTTGTGGCTAAATGGGTGTACACATAAAATACAGAGCTTATGTACAAATAGATACACAGCCAGACTGTTTGCAAAGAGATATACTCAAAACCCAAGATCGATAACTTGGAAGCTTCACTCCTATGACAAAGATGAATTCTGTTTGAATCATTATCTTGCTATCACCTTTAGATGGTTTATGCATCAATCAAACATGAAGAATCCTATTATGAAAAGTGTCTAACTGAGGAAATTTGTAGAAATGCGTCTTGACTACGGAAATCCTTGCAGCAATCGCAAGTTGAAGAAGTCCTTGTATGGCCTAAAGCAGTTCTTGTGGGTGTGGTTTGATAGCCTTTTGTTGGTTATGGGGAGTCAAGAATATAATAGTAGAAATAGATATCATACTCTTTAGCGTTAGTCTGAATTAAGGGAAGATGGCACTGTTGATTGTTTGCATTTACTATATAGTCATCATACGGGATAATGCACACTAGATCGAAATATCAATGCCAAACATGCCAAGAAATTTGACATCAAGAATCAAAAGGAAACTCGGATGCGTTATAGGGGCAGAGATTGCTAGATCCAAATGTGGACTGGGCAGTTGTTGAAGGAAATACGTCCTCGACCTCCTGAACGACATCATAAATGGGAGGTTGTATAACAAAAACTTCTATTCAGGTTGCGCCTTGAAGATGAGAAAATCTTGAAAGAGCCGCAAAAGAGGCAATACCAGAAACGTAGTTAAGCCTATCAATCTAATCCTTACTAGCATGGGTATTACACTTTATACATGCTATGAATGTTATGAGCTAATTAATTCATGCTCCTACCGCCAGAAAATGATGAGGGTTGAAGCCTACGCAAATCGACATTCTATGCCAGGATACACAATGTACTTGGATGGAAATCATATCATATGTTGGTGAAAAATAAACCATGTCTGCTAGATCAAACAGAAAGGCTTGAATACCAGGCACAACTCTTGGTGTTTCGGGTGAAAATTATGCTTCAAGACAGGTATTTTATAAGAGGGGCTTTTTCCCGCTGGTTCTGCAGTTGCTGTGCGGACCAATAATTTGTAGATAAAACAAACAACATTTTAAATGTCCTAGATACAAAATACAACTTCTTATATAGAGTAGTCAACCACTAAAACCACCATAAAAACATTGCATGATGTGTTATGTTGTTTCTTTGCTTGCTATAAACTTCGTAGTGATTCTGGAGATATGTCATTATAATGTTTGCCCTTTTTTGTCCTATTTTTTCCACGTCTGATAAAAATAATATAGAGTTTATTATTTTTCTCCTAGCATCTAATAATCTGTCTGTCCAATCCAGGAAGAAGTTCTTTAGATAACAATCAGATGGAGTTTGAAGCCAAATCTGCTAGGGATGGGGCATGGTAAGTTTGCACACATTCAAATTGATTTTCTTATGACGCTGCATAAAAAAGCCTTTATTTGCTTGTACACAGATCTAGTTTCGATCATATGCACACTTGAAGTCTTAAATATTAACAAGTTTTGTCCTTCCAAAATTTCCTTTAATCTTCCCTGATCTAGAATGGCTTTTCTTCTGGCTTCTCGCTTTTTCAGATCCAGACGCTAGGTTTCTTTCCCCGCACATGGTCAAATTACGTTAAATAGATATCCTCTTTATCGTTTTTAGATGTGACACAAGCCTACACTTATATTTGCAATATGCTTTTAGTCTGTTTTATATTAGACATATACTTGACTGCCTTCGTTTTAGTGGCGTAAGCTCTTTGCTCAAATCTATAGTTTACAACTCACCATTTATAAGAATTAGAGGTTCGTAGCTCTATAGTTTACCTTTTATTTTCTAATCTATTTTCAACATGGATTTCAACAAACATAATTTTGTTGGGGCGTTTCCTACTTGCGACACGTTGTCGCTCGAATGCAATGAAAAATTGGCATGGGCTGCTACATCGCAGCCTGGATGTAGTTCCAAATTTGCAAGGGTTCTCGCATGATGAACACATGCGGGTAAATATTCTGCTGCATCACCGCCCGTATGCAGTCCAAAAATTTGTAAGGGTTCTCGCATAATGGATGCATGTGAGTAAAGAAGTTAGTCCAAAAGAGATTGCAAAAGAAGTTGCGGATTGGTAGTTGGAATATTGGCACTTTAACTGGAAAATTGATGGAGATAGTGGATACGATGGAAAGAGGAAGATTCATATACTATGTCTTCAAGAGACTAAATGGATTTGAGAAAACAAGGGAGATCGAGATTCGAGAAGACATGCTTTAAACTTTGGTATTAAGGTAAAGATAAGGCAGAAACGGTGTTGGAGTGGTTGTTCATAAGGATTTGAAGGATTGTATGGTTGAGGTGCAAAGATTCGGGGATCGAATATAGTGGTGGGGGATGACCACTCAATATAACTGTTGGAAACAAATCTGGAAAGAAAACATCAGTATTTGATACATATGATCGATCATACAAGGAAGGTGATTGATCATCTCAAGTTGATTGATCATGTAGATCAAGGTGTTCGTTTATAATATAGTTGTTGAATGTTTCCATTCAAATTATGATCGTAAAAGGCAACTGGTCGATCAAGGCTGATCGATCGGGTCAAGTGGAGTGGTCGATAAGTAATGTTCGATCAAGTTAATTAGGTGGGTCGATCAGAGGCAGTTGATTGATCTGATCAGGAAGGTTGATCGATCAATAGGCTTGGACTTAATATGCTCATATGATACACATGCATATATATATATATATTTAAGACTTTTTATGTATATCTATTACAAAATTCTTCTTCCATCTTCTTCACTTTATTCACAACTTTCAGGTTGTCAACATCTTTTGTACTTCAATCTTGGAGCATTTTGTTATGAAATCTGCAGAGCTATTTGTATGCATAAAGATTGTTATAATCAAAATAACGATACATTTAGTATGCGTTGGAGTATATGCGTCGTGCATAGATGGTTAATTGGATCCCTATAGGGTCCAATTACCACATCCATTTGTTTAGTCCCACATCTACTGTTTGTGAGACTCCGGTTAGTTGGTGGGACTTCATCAGAGACCCCACACCATTGTATCCGTTGAGAGAAGTTCAATAGAGAACACAAGCCCTTTGAGGCATTCTCCCGCGTTTTATTCCGCTCCTCACGGAGTATGATTCCACGTAAAATCAAGGTGTTCTTCATTGTTCTTATTTTTTTATCTCTGATTACACTTCCACATTCTCGTTTTCTAACATGGTATCAGAGCAAGTTCGATTCTCGAGAATGTATTTTATATTTGTTATTTGTTCGAGATTCGTGATTTGTTCAACAATCTTAGGGTTTTACGAAACCCTAGGTTTGTGAATATTAAAGGAGCATATTCGATCGATTCCTGTTTGAAAATTATTATTCTGCATTCATGATCGAGATTCGAAATTCGAGATTCGATCCAGGATTTTCTGTTGAAACCCAAATTCTGCACGTTCGTCTAAGACGATTACTAGGGTTTCTGAACCTAGGCACAACGCCTCCGATCTTCAATCAAGATTTGTTCCACTCATATGGGTAGACATCATCAACGACTATTATATCTGTCTCCAGTTTTGCACATTATTTCTACACAACTAATCCTATGTTCAGTGCATATCAAGTTCCAAAGGTCGCCATCAATGTAGGGTTTTCGATGAAACCCTAGTTTTGTTCTCCTCCAGATCGTATAGTGCAAGTAGCAATTGTCTAGGTAATCCGCAAGAGATAAACAACATCATGTTGATATTGTGTTTCCATGTGAAACCCTAGATTTTGTTCCAAAGAAGAAGAGAAAGAGGGGCTTGATGCCCTCGAGTTTACATAGAAGAAGATCCCAACAGATGCCTCCAGGCGCATGTTCTAGCACGAAGGGATCCCCACAAGTGATGGCGGGGCTGTCCGCACCTTCGTGCGTTGCATCTTCGATTGCTTACGAATACTTCAGGCAACGCACGAGACCTTCTTCCAGTATCCCTCGGTGACACCTCTCCCCTTGTGTGCCTCCCACGAGCCACTTGCTTCAGGTGGAGATAGCGATGCTCCAAGGCGCCTCCACCATTCTCCAGGCGATACTCCAAGGCGACAGCGATGAAGCAGCTCTAGGCGACAACCTCCTCTTCTCCTAGATTCAATGACACAGATGGGTTCTCCATGAGGAGAACCCTAACTCGTTGGGGAGGAACCCCCCGCTATCCCTTTCGTTGGGTTTTAAAAGCCATGTGGGGCTGATTTCTTCAGGCCCAGCCTGCAACATTTAAAAAAAAATTCAGTTTTTGTTATTAAGCCTAATTTGGGCTATGACTGCTCGTGCGTTAGGGCCCAGTTCTGTTGGCCCAATTGGGCCATGAATTTTTGAAAAATAAAGGGAAGCGAAAATTGAGGGGGGAGAAAAGCCGTACAGAAAAAAAGAATAGCCGAAGAAAAAAGAGGGGCGAAACACCTACAAAAAAGAAGAGATGACTATAAAAAAGGGGGAAATAGCCAGAAAGAAGAAAACAAGAAACAAAGTTTGCGCATAGAAGAAAAGTCGAAAAAAATATTGAGATTAGCTTATGCTATATATTCGTTTTCCCCATCTTGATTTGTCTTCTCCCAACTTTGTTGATGTCATTGTTTTCCAACAAGTCTGGGAGAAAGGGGGAGTATTGTGTACACTTATGTGGCTCATATTCAGATTCTCCAGTACGGATGCCAGGTCAATTGTCAGATTCTACAGTTCAGATTCAGAGTCGATGTTCAGATTGGTTCTGAGTCTACAGTTTGATGCGTACATGTATGTGACCATTATTTAACGGTCCCTATCTATGTTTGTGGTCTCAAAGTTTTCATGTGATCTATAGAGACTCCAGAGTAGAGATCCCATTCTCTATGCCATTGTGGAATAGGGTTTTCATGTGGTTTCATAGGCACTCCAGAGTAGAGATCCCATTCTCTGATCCGGTATTAGAGAGGCCAAATTCTCTGACGATGAGACTTTCAGACTCCATACTCCAACGACCATGGACTCCGACGAGGATGTTTCCATGGCCTTTTCAGTTTGGCCCTTCAGATACGAAGCAATTGTCCACATGATACACAATCTTATACATATGACGGACAAGAGTACCCTGACATGAATACTCATTTCAGTTTCAGTGACTCTGACAGACGCGATACAGAGCACATGTTCTTCGACGAGGAGACCCGATTCACTCACACTCCAACTCTTTTGTTCCTCATCACCTGCACGACATGAGAAGCAACGTCTTCGACAACAATTGACAGTAGAGTATGCGTTGAATTGATATTGTCTGTAGTGCCTTGTATTGTGAGTTTGGGATTTTTTTCTATTTGTCCTAGTTGAGCATTGCATGCTCCTGCTTGAGGGGGTGTGTTGGAGTATATGCATCATGTGTGGATGGATAATTGGATCCTTCAAGAGTCCAATTATCACATCCACCTCTTTTGTCCCACATCTATTGTTGGTAGGACTCCGATCAGTTGATGGGGCTATATAAGAAGTCCCACACCTATTATATCAGTTGAGAAATGTTCAATGGAAAAAACAAGCCTTTTGAGGCATTCTCCCGCGGTTTCATCCCGCTCCTTATGGAGTAGGGTTCCACGTAAGATCCCGGTGTTCTTCATTGTTCTTATTCTTTATCTTTGATTATACTTCCGTATTCTCGTTTTCTAACAGTATGCGATCAAGATCAAGGTTGCAAAAATCGGTAGTCGGTACTCGATCGGTTGGGACACTGATTAAGGATTAATCGGTAGTCGGACGACTAATCGGATTTAGTCGGGCTTTAATCAGCTTTGAAATTTTCAATTATTTTAAATATATGAATCAATTTTTATGTATATTCTTATATGTTTACATAGATTTGTACATTTTTTTATATCATCCTAATGAAAGAAAAGAAGTAATTGAATTTAAATAAAACATTAAGCATGTTAAAATAAGTTTGCTTTAAAAAAGTACAAAAAATCGTATCTCCAAGCAAAAATCGATCGACTACTCGGCTTAGTCGGAGTTAGTCAATACTCGGTCGGCCATCCAACTGACTAGACAAGTTGGACCTACTAGTCGGGCCAGTCGGGGGACTTCTACAACAATGATCAAGATACTAACTTCCTTTTCCTTTTTTAGGATGACAAATAAATAAAACTGGGAGATTTACATCTCCCTTTCTTCTCCCCCATTCGACATCTCAAAATGATATCATGTCAATAAAAATGTTTCTTTGAAAATGGTTTTTCTCCCTATACCAAAAATACAAATTGCTTCATCCATTTTTTCTTTGAAAACATATTTCTCCTCTTTAATAAATTTTCCCATTGATTTATTTAATTTTGAAAAATAATGCTCCCTCTTTTTAATGTACTATATGACGTATAAGGATTGTATCATACGACCAAAGAGGGTAGCCATGGTATGACGGAGGTGGCATCGTCCATCTGTTAAGGGTGTGTCAAAATCCATGGTAATCTCTTATGTTTTCTTTCTCATAGTTTTTCTAAGTCGGAGCTTTACTTCTATTTGCTCAACGTCTTCTTGTATACTGCCATACATGATTTGGAGTTCTCTTGTATCTTTTTCTCGATGGCTTTTCTCGCATTGATCTCCATCCACATGCATAAAATTTTCTGGTTTCCCTTTTCTTTGGATCCAACATGATTAGTTTTATAATTCCCAACCTCTGGAATATATACTTTCTCCCTTTTGGATAAATAGTGCTAGATGTGTGATGTTGGTTTGTTTGATTATATCGTATTCCCAATTTAGTAGAATTTTGTGTGGATTGCCTAATAATTTATCTAAATTTCCTTTCCATTAGTGAACTTAACAATATCATTGGTTAATTTTTTATTGTCATTTTGTAATATACTTATTTGATCCTTTAAAGAACTAATTTCTTTCTGGTGAGATTCTTTTCTTCTTTATTAGATTTCTTTAAAACTTTAATTTTACTAATCAATTTTCTACAATGGCATGCATTCTTGATCAGAATAAATCATTCATTATAAGATAAGTCTACCTCATTATCATCTCGTATGTCTTCCTTTTCACTAGAATCGTGATTGGTGATAAATCAAATATGATTTTTTATTCATCATCGCTTGTATCGGAGTCTTCATGAAATACTGTGAGAGCCTTTTCCTTTGTACGGACATCTCTTTTTGTTGCCTTGAGAAGGGGGCATTCCCATATGACGTGTCCTTTTTCATTGTAGTGGTAACAAATAATTGTTTTTGCATCCTTCATTTTTTCTTTTCAATTCTTGTTGCCTCTTCAAATAATTCTTGAAATGATGAGTGATGAACGTTATTTGTTCCTCTTTATTGTTACTGGAGGTTGAAGATGCTTGATCTTTTGAATATGCACCTGCTTCCATTTTTTGTTCCTTCTCAACGTCGTAGGTAAGGAGCTCTCCGATTACCTCGTCCAATGGAAGTGTATTCCTGTCGTTTGCTTGATCACCGTGGTTGTTGTCCCCCACTTAGCAATAAGCTATCTCAAGAGCTTCTTGATGAGTATTGCTTCCTTTATCTCCACATCCAAATTTTGGATTTACTTCACAATTTTCGTAAAACGAGTATACCTTTTCATTATACTTTCTCCTTCTTTCATCCTGAAAAGCTTATCTTTGTTGTAATAGACTAATTCCCATATCTTGTATCTCGTGCTTTCTAAATCAATCTACATGTGGACCTTCCAATAAGAGAAGTTAGTACCATCAAACAATGGATTTATTATTGTGGATTGTCCTTCGTTGGTGTTGGTGATGGCGGCCATGGCGGAGATTTCCGTTTATGTCATGTGCGCGAAGCTGGCTCTGATATCAAATGTGAGTTCCACTGGATCTCTAAACAAAATGTTATGGTCAATAAACATATAATTGCCCATGGATAACCCAACCATTTACACGTGCTTTGGATCACACACCAAAGTCTTTCCCATAACTTGGCCAAACACCAATTTCTTTGTACACCTTGGATCAAACACCAAGTGTACAATACAATAGTAAAGTAAAGTGAACAACAATCTATAAAGCCTTAAAATAAATGTGCAATGCGAATAATGATGCTAAGAAAATGCATGCTGTAATAAATAGTTAAATTCATGGTTCGGAAATGAGGTCCATGCGGCCGCATATGCGGCCGCATATGCGTATTCGGTCACTTGACCGAAGCGCATATGCCATATGCGGCAATATGCGGTCAAAACGCATATGTGGTCCGCATATGCGGGATATGCGGCTGCATATGCGACCGCATATCTGATAGGATTCATGTTAATCCGTGGCATATTGATGACACATTAATTTGATTTTCTTTCTGAACAACTCTTATATCATCATTTACATTGATGCATCTTTTCATTATTCCCGCATATATTGCATCTGGGAATATAATTTAGGGTATTTTTTCTCATATCCATTTTCCCCATTGTTCTCAACACTTATTAATGAATTGTTTACTGCTTTTTGAATTTCCTATCTAATGAAATTCATTCTAATTCTTTAATAAAACATGAAATAATTGACTAACAGTTTGCCACTTTATATTTTTGTGCTTCTATTAAATTTTATATGAAAGTACAATTTTCCTCTATATTTTGTGTCAACATGTTTTATCCAAATTTTGGGTGTATGATTTGTATACCTATGATTATTTTTAGCTTTTGTTATCTATAGGATCTAATATATACATTAAAAATTTTCTTATAGAATTCATGTGTTCCTTGTTGAATCCAAATTTGTATATGTATATATATGCATTAAATTCAAAATACACACTAAAAAATAATCAATTTATAATATCATACTTATATATATCTTATTAATTATATTATCTTATTTGAAAATTTTGATTTTGGATTTTGTTAGATCATAAACTTTTTTATATAATCGCATTTTATTGTTTATTTTATAATATTTTAAATTAAAATATTACAAACTGCATAAATCGCATATATTTCCGTATACTCCTCCGCATATCCGCATACTCGTTTTAGACCGCATGACCGAACGAATACCGCATACCGCATTTCTGAACCTTGGTTGAATTGCAAACCAAGCATGTAAACAAGTAGCTCTCAAGATGTTATCTTGAAGTAGCTAGCGAGGGAGATTATCTCATCTCGAAAATATAGCCGTTTGAAATAAATTTGGAAAGAAATCATAAAATATTTGATACATATGATCGATCATACATAGAAGGTGATCGATCATCTCAAGTTGATCGACCATGTAGATCAAGTTGATCGATCATGATATAGTCATCGGAGGTTTTCATTTAAATTGTGATCGATCATAAAAGGCATCTAGTCGATGAAGGATGATCGATCAGTCAAGTGGGTTGGTCGATCAAGTCAATTAGGTTGGTTGATTAGAGACAGTTGATCGACCATATTATGAATGTTGATTGATCTATAGGTTTGGATTTTATATGCCTACATGATAACACATGGATATGTATCTGAGACTTTCTACTTATGCCTTTTACAAAAGTCTTCTTCACTTTATCCATAGTGTTCAAGTTGTCCACATTATTTGTACTTCGAACTTGGAGCGTTTTGTCATGAAATCTGCAGATCTGTAGCTATTTGTACGTACAAAGATTTGTTATCACTAAAATAATGATACAATTAGCATGCAATAAAGATACCAACAACTATGAAAGAATGTTGGGATAAGCTACTTCATGTTGGGGATTCGGTTTGTGACATGTGCGGGGATGGGGCAGAGGATTTGTACCGTCTTTTTTCGGATGTAGTGACTCTGCTTTGGTGTAGAGGATAGTGATAATTTCTATTACGGGCGACAACTCTCTTTTCTGGAATTCCATTAGGCCGGGTTGTGAAAATTCACATGACGACAATTCTGAGTTCTCTTCCTTTTGCACTTCTTTGGGCCATTTGGTTTGTTAAGAATGAATTCATATTTTATGACCAGATCTTCTATTTTGAAAATGTTTTGGAACATTGCAGGGTCCTTTGTTCGGCATGATCTTATATAATCTTGGGATTTTAAATATTTTTATATAATTTTTGCGGTGGGTCTGAGTTAGGTCACCATCCTTTTTTACCCTTAATATATATATCAATTGTGAAATATGAAGTTATTGCCTTCTGAACCTATAACTATGTAGTCTGAAGTGAATGGAGTGATGTCCAATTTCGATTTCTAACATTTATCATTCTTTGAAGTGTTCTAATATTAATAATGTTGATAATTGTCTCAGGTATGATGTTGGAAGCTTTCTTTCTCACAGGATGTTTGAAACTGGTGACCCGGTATCAAGTGACCGCTTCTCTCACTTGAATGAATATACTTTTAACGAACCTCGAAATAGATATAACTGATTTTGCATGATGTAGTTGTTAACCTTAAGAAAATTCTTGGCAACTGGTCTACCGATATTTAATGACTGCTTCTCTTACTTAAATGGATATGCTTTTGGGAAACTTGGTTTAGATGTAACTCATGTTGCATGTTGAATTTGTATATCATATGAAAACTGTTCTGTATCGGTTGTGCCTTGTGTGAAATTAGGCCTGTTTTGATTATTTGCTGTAAACAGTAAACATGAATATGGGGTTTTTATATGGTATGTGATGGTGGTGTATCTTTTTATTCCATGTGTAAAGTTACTTATGTGAATGATTTAAGCAATCAATTTCATGCTGCCATAGAAATGTGCAAATTACCACTGTACCTGCATTTTTTAATGCTACACAATTATTTTTAGCATCCTTTAGATACTATACTCTATCTGCAAGCAAAACACGAAGGATGCCAATATGTAAAACAGTCAAAGTATTTTACGTTGGATCTCGGTCTTTGTTGGAAATATGTTGGATGATGACCTCTGCTCATTGTTTTTAATCAAACTGGACGATCATCGAATTAGAAGGATTGGCAGTTAAATCACATGGCGACTACCAACACAAACTCTGTTACTGCAATTATTAGAATATTTGGATTACATAGAATTGTAAAAAATCTGATTAACTCCATAAACGTTGAAAACAACGAAGTACTCTTGTTTCATGCTTGATGTTGGTAAATTTCTCTTCTTTCAACTATCCCGATACTTTATATTTCCTTCAAGAAAATATAATCATTATTCAATTTATTTCATACCCCTTTCCATCTTTGCTTCCAAGGCTGAAAAAGGTGCATTCATTCTTTTGACATGCTACCATCAGATCAAAGGTGGATTCACTGGATTGCACCCTGCCTCCCTATCCTCCTCATTTTCCTAGATGTTTAATATCATCGGCATAGGGAATTCACTATTTAACAAGCTATTCCAGTTATCTCGTACCTATGGTGCTTCACTTCTCTACACTTTTGAACCTATGATACACTCATCTCGCATCTCGTATTCATGGTCTTTTTCATTCTTTAGCTAAGTTGAAATCAGAATGAATGGGAACTCTAGGGCTCCTTATATAGGTAGAGTTCTAGGGTTAGGGTTATAGTGGAGGCGACTCTTATGTAGTGAGTTGATCATAATACCCTTAGGGTTAGGGTTTACAAATAAACACTCAACACTTCCCTTCAAACTGGAGCTTATCTATTAATCATGCTCAATTTTATGCAACATTTCTCGAACAATGTATGAGCGAGTAGCTTGGTGACAATATCAGCTATTTGATCTATAGATGGTACACTGTAAGTACGAATCAATCCTCTTTGTATTATATATAATATAGTTGTTGAAATCAGAGAAGCGGAAGCGGAATCGATAAATAAAACATAAGAACACATAGATTTACGTGGAACCCTACTCCCTAAGGAGCGAGATGAAACCACGGGAGAAGCCCTTAAAGGGGCGGGTATTCTATTGGAATTTCTCAATGAGTACAGGGGGTGTGAGGCTCTTTATATAGGAGCTCAAGGGAGAATATTCTATAAGATATTCTCTATAGAATATTCTCTTAACAAATAACCACATAGAATATTCTCTAACACTCCCCCTCAAGCTGGAGCTGAGAAAGCTGCAGCTTGCAACAAAAAGAAAGTATACAACACATCCTCACACGATACATCACAAGAAGAATACAAGTCCGCTGCTGGTAGAAGACCTCGCACGAGGACGGGTATGCGGCTTTCAGGACATCGGAACGTATCTCTGTCATGCCTGTAGAACCGCTGCGATATCATGTCACCCGGAACATATCTCTGTCGTGCCTGGAGAAGAATCGCTGCAGAAGAAGTCCAGCACGGTAAACTGATCGGGTCGTAAAAGAAGAAGTATACGCCTCGACGAAGAAGTTGATGCTTGGTGAAGACGGATGATCTGTAGAAATCTGGAGTGTCAGTCTGTCAGTCGTGGATGCGCAGAAGTCCAGAAGAATATTCCATTTTGACTCCCCCTTTCTCCCATACTTGATAGAATAAGAGCATTGATCAAGTTGGGAGAAACCAAAAGACGTATTTTTTTAACATAAGCCATTCATTTTTTTAATCGGCTTTTCATTGCATTTTTTTGAAAAACCTTGCGTACGACCTTTTCTTTCTTTTTTTTAAATTTGTACGCGCTTCCTTTTTTTTTGAAATTTTGCGTATGGCTTTTTTCTTGTACGCGCCTTTTTTTCTCCTTTTTTTTTGAAACAAATGCCTTTTTTCTCTTTTTTTAATCTGGCCGGAATCTCTCCTCCTGTTCTCTCGGCCGAATTGGGCCCTCACAATTCCCCCTTTTTTTCGTTTTTTTAAAGAAATCTCCACCCCTTTTTTTATGTGGGACATTGGGCCCAAAAGCAACAGCCTCAATTTTCATTTTTTTACTGGGCCGCACTCCCCCCCTGTTTACTAAATAAAAGCATCCCCTCTTGAGGCTAAAAACCTAATTCGGGGTCCCAGAACCCTCAAGAAAAGAAGCGCCGCCGAGGATGGAGACATGAGGCATCTCCTACGCGTGGAGCCGTCGCCCGATGGGACTGCACATCCGATGGGGGGGGGCGATCGGGAGCGCCTCCATGAACACGAGATAGGGGTTGAACTGCTGGGGTGGGCTGTCTGGGAGTATGCGCCGCTAGGAAGGGTTGCCGACGGGATTCGAGAGGAAGGAGCTCGCTTGAGATGTTCTTGCGCCGCCTGCGCCACGACCTGGAGGTTGCGCGATGGTGGCGCGAAAGCGAGGAGGTCGCGTTGGGTTGCGCCGCGCCTGATTCAGATACCTCGCCGCCATTTTTTCGATCTGGAAGAGAAGCAACCCTTTCTGGGATTCGCCGCCTGGGATGAAGTCGCGTGGCAAGGGCTAGGGCTGGCTGGGCTCCGCCTGAGATCGGCTTGGCTCCTGCCACGTGCGATGGAGAAGGATTTTCCGCCTGAAGGGGATCTGCCGCCTCGGCGTAATCGATGATGCCGCTGCCAAGGCTTGAGAAGTATTTGTGCGGAGGAACCTCGGAGGTCTGGAGGGCCAGGACGCCGCCACCTCGTGATATGCATTAGGCGCTAGGGCTGCCACCTGAGACAGGGAGTACCAGGGCGAGATGAGGCGATAGTTCTTGGTGGGTTGCCAGGAGATGCACAACCAAGGTGCCTTCTCTTCGGCATGCAAAAGTCCCCGTACTCGCCGTGGAGATCGATATGCTGCCTCGAGATGCCTGCGATGAAGAAGCAGCTGCCTGGACAAGAGAAGAGATGCGGCTACGGCTTGATGATTCAGAACTTGATCAGAATCGTAACTTGAATCGAAACAAGAAATCTTCAACGTGGTCTTCAAAAAATAATTAGGGTTTTACTAAAAAACCCTATAATTATATCTCGAATCTCGAACACAAAAATAAAATATAGAAAACTCCTCGAGAATCGACCCGCTCTGATACCATGTTGAAATCAGAGAAGCGGAAGCGGAATCGATAAAACAAGAAATGTAAACATGAAGAGCAAAGAGATTTACGTGGAACCCTACTCCCTAAGGAGCGGGATGAAACCACGGGAGAAGCCCTCAAAGGGGAGGATATTCTATTGGAATTTCTCAATGAGTACAGGGGGTGTGAGGCTCTTTATATAGGAGCTCAAGGGAGAATATTCTATAGGATATTCTCTATAGAATATTCTCTTAACAAATAACCACACAGAATATTCTCTAACAATAGTGATAGTCAACATATTTTGTTTGTTTGTGAAACACGGAGTTGCTACATACGTGGCTACACGGTTGTCATATCAAAGCTCCATTATATCATTGAGAGTGATATGAATATATATGAGTATGGATTGTATCCCTACTAGATTTGTTGATACATGTGATGCGGCTCTATATATACTCATCACTCGGGGGGGGGGGGAGACCATTGCTTGTTTCTTACTCCTCAAAGTTATTAGATTTCCTATCATATAAGTGCAAAATCCAATTGTGGGTTTTATATTTATCATGCATCCTCCATAATATGTATTTAAGCATGCCATGAGATCGAAGCTGTTGCCTTTGGTGAACAATAGCCCTTTTCCTGGAGAGGAATTGACGTACCTTAGGACTATCATGCATACACCAAAGTGTGCTAAAGTGGGAGAGTCCATGAACTAACTCAGCTTCTTGATGACAATATATATATCTAGTCTAATAGTGGTAGGATATATTAATTTGTCCACTAGCCACATGTAACAACTAATATCTTTGACATCTCTAGCTCATAGATGCGTCCCTTAGGATCCATGGGTTATGCTCTGGCTTGGACCTTGGCATCCCTGTTTCCTGAAGCAGATCAATAGCATACTTCCATTGGAACATAACTAGTCCTCGCTTTGAACCACTGTTGATATATTCGGCCAAATGGATTGAATATTCAGTCGAATATTCTTATTTTGTAGGTTGACCGAATATAATATTACTATTCGATTAATTTTTGGTCCAACCCGAATACTCCAGAATACTCGGTCGACTATTGCAACAGACTGCTAATTTTTCATTTTTTTATTTTTCAAAGGTTCCAATTTATCCCGGTATCATCTCATCACGAATGTTAAGGCTCGATATACGTAACTTCTTAATTGGTACTTTTATTTTGGACTCTTACTGAATGATGACCATATACTTATAAATATATAAGAATATATATTAGATATAGTTTTTATATTTAGAATAATCTAAAAATGCATACCCGAATAATTTCGAACATTTTCTCGAATACCGAATATTCTTTCTTCAATAACCCTCCGATTGAATACCGAATACTGACTTCTGCAACATTGCTTTGAACTAGCTATTGCAATCATGGTTTCAGATTTCGTGAAATATCGGTGAAATTTTGCCGAAAATTTTGATTTCATCATGGGATCGAAATTTCGAGCGAAATACCAATATGGAGGCCTTCCTTCACAAATGTTGCTCGATTTGAACGAAATGTGACCAAAATTTTGACGAAATTTCGGTGAAAATTCTTTTCGACATGGTGTTGATATGATATCCGATACCGAAAATTAAAACCTTGATTGTAATCCCCAGAAAGTATATTAGTGGATCCAAGTCTTTAATCACAAACTGTTTGTTTGTTGCTTCTTTACTTCTATAATGTCATCAGTGTCATCTTCTGTGAGGTAGATGAGCATTGCCACGATTCATTTTTCATTCTTTCTTATGAAAAAGAATGGTCTGCTGATGATCTAGTAAGGCTCCGATTCTCAAGTATTTTTGACAATTTTTGAAACTAGGCGTGAGGGCTCCGCTTGAGTCTACATATAATCTTGCATAGTAGGTAAACCTTCTGACACCCCTCTCGAGCCTCGAAGTTGGGAGGTTGTTGCATGTATATAATCTCTTGAAAGTCACCATATAGAATGGCGTTGTTGATATCTTGCTGATGCAAAAGGGTAATCAATTTGTACTACAATTGCCATGAGAATCCGCACTGTGAGAGACGGGCAACTGGAGAGAATGTGTCGAAGAAATCAACACCATAGGTCTGTAGGGACCATTTGCCACTAGTCGAACATTATAGTGAGCAATCGACTCGTTGTGTTTTTACTTTACTGTTAACACCCATCTAGATCCAACTACCTTGTTGTTTCCATGTGGATCAACAAGTTGTCAAGTATTGTGAGAGATCAATATAAACATCTCTTCTATTGCTAAGCACAATATGGAATCACGAAGGGCCTTGAAGGAGATAAGATGCTTGGTACACTGACTGTTTCCCTTCCGTAGAGCTATCGGAAGGTCAACAACATTATTTACTGGTATTGCTGGGATGGGGGTTACATGTGTTCGTATCCGTGGACATATTAACACTATTAGTCTGTAAAGAGCATTCGAAGGATACACTTGAGGAGATGGTGCCAACTCAGAAGGGATGTATCTCAGTGGAGTAGTAGTCCTGTAAAGATCAACATGTGGAATACGATCATGAAGAGGTGCAATGTAAGATGGTGGAGGAGACACATGTGTTCTGGACCTAGAGTAGATGGGAATGGACTCTAAGAATGTAACATCCACTTATGTAGTGCTTCTTAGACCCAAGGGTCGTAGCATCTATAACCCTTGTGATTCCTAACGTAGCCTAGGAAAATTTTACTTCTTTGACAAATGATAAATCTATAATTTATCATATTATTTATTGTCTATTATCCTCTTTGCTTAAACTATTCAATAAATTCTAACTCTAATAATCACTGATCAACAAACTAACTTTTGTACATAACTAACCCTAATTATTATATATAATTATCTATACTATTTGTTTTGAAATTAAATACAAATTTAAAATACAAAAAATAGCAAAAGAAATCAAAAGAAGTGTTTTTAATTCATTAAAAATAATTACAAAAATATTACTATGTATATATGACCTATTTGACTTTTTGTTCACCATGAAACTTATAGATCTCATCGAGATCTACAACTTTCATGTTTTACTTTTTGATTTGAGAATTATTTATTTTGCAATTTTCTTTATTTTTCTTTTTTCTATTTTTTCTATTGGGCCACGTGGCGCCCCAAGGCCACCCATATGGCCCGTCCCTTTGTTGACATCTGCCTTTCCTCTGTACCACACGATCCTTCTGAGTGATCCAATCACACCCACACTTAATCTCCTCTCCCTCACCCGTCTGGTCTCTTCATCAGATCAGATCTCATCCACACCCTCACGCCACCCCCACAACCGTTGGATCTCATGAGATCCAACAGTTCTGAAGTCGTCTTCCTCAGCTGTAACCGCCCTTGGCATGACACACCTCACCGATCTCTCTCTTCTCCCAAATTCTACGAACGCCCTCCACATCATCCTCCATCATCGACCACTCCCCAATGTAGCCCTAATCGCCACCTTTCTCTCGCTGACCTTAATTCCTCACATCTTAATCCCTAGGGATAACGAGCGACGGTTATAAATTCAATCATCCACCTCCTATAATCGTTAATTTCTCCTTCATATCCACCTTGGCCAGCTCCATTAGCCTAGTCTACCATTCCAAGTTTGAAGTCCTAGCCGTCCTACTATTATGACAGAGGAGGATGGAGTCGATGTGCGACAATGGGTCTTCTCGCATGTGAGATCCATGGCCATCAACCATGCTGTAGTACCTTTGAGGTAACTGCTTGAGCTCCTTGGTGTGGTGCCCAGGTCGAGCGAAGACAGGAGCTCCTCCTGGAGCTCAGTCCGGGCCAATTTCCTCTGCTCGTGATGTTCTTCAACCTCCAGGTAAGCCATCCATTGATTTTGATTTAATTTCTCCACTTTATCCTGCACTGCACAACCACATTTGTCGTCACTTGAGATGCTTTCGAGCTTTATCGTAGGTCCATGACCCACGTGAACACTTCAGAGTAGCTCCCCTCTCCATCAGGACCTTCCTTCATCCCGGGCTTTCTTCTTCGACCTTGTCGGAGAAGAACCCATCTAGGGCGACCATATTCCCTGCTCCGCTGCCCTCCATCTCTCCTCACGTTACACACACGAGCACCCGAGTTTTGTTTCCTAACATCGCAAGTCCTAAAAGCTTCAATGCCAGGAAGCTTCGAGTCGCCTCAGTTCTAGAGCCTCTACGCTGACGAGTATTGGTCGATTCGCCTTGCCGTCCATCTCCAACGCCTCCTCTCCCTTCCAGGATCTTTGTCAGCCTTCGGTTGTCCTTCCTTGACCTTCAGAGCTCGAGAAGGAGCATAGAGGAGCTCCCAGAGGTTCGCCGAAGCCCAACCATCGCCGCTACACGAGAGGAGGACGACGATGGAGCAACATCCTACAGTTACTATTCGATCGCCCTGATCGAACAAACCAGAGATTGCTCCAGCCTCGACACTAGCCCAGGAGGTTCGGTGGAACCGAGCCCGCTCCGAAGTATGGAGGGCTCCCCACGTGGCCTCTATTCCTGCGATTGGCTGAGCCTAGATCTGAACCTACGCGTGCGTGCCTTGCATGTGGAGTGCAGGTCATTTGCTGCAACAACCCTGATCTTCTCTAGATTTACCCTTAGGTCCTGGGTTTGCGTGCTTCACGAGACGCGCCCGGGCATTTTGCATGGGGACCCATCTGGGTCTTGAATATTGCACATTGGTCCCCACACATTGAATTATATATAGGGAAGCCCCTTGCGGCTTTGTTTAATTGCAATAATGCCCTCAGGGACCTCTTTGTGATGATTCTTTAATCATTTTCATGTTTTTATTTGCAATTATGCACATAGACTATTTCTTCTATAACTTGGGCATTCGGTGATTTCAATTTCATTTTTATACTTGTTTGATAATCTATGGTATGCCATGATTTATTCACGGAATTGCCATTTAGAACAACATGATGATTTTGAGTTATATAATGTCACGCAAGCTCGATTAATTAAATGCCATTAAATGAATTTGGACGTAGATTTGATGCAACAATTGCTTATGAAATTGATTCTTAATGCCTTGCTCAATTACTTGTTCATTTAGGGGCATACTTATGCATGTTTATTTGTTTGCATATCATTCATTGCTTTTGTTTTTCTTTTTGTTCTTCTTAATGTGCATAAAAATCAATAAAAAATACATCATGTCCATGCATCTCATTTGTGCATTATATTTCATGCATTGTTTGTGTGTTGACCTAGGTAGATAGATTATTCGCTTGATTTAAATATTATTATCCTATTAATAAATTAGGTAGCTCGTATCCTTGTGTTCAACCTTGGTACACTTACCAAGTAAAATACTCCACATATTCCAAAGTGTGGTTTCTGATGGATCATTTTCACCTCCTGTACTATGACTATTATATTTTCTTAAAGAGGTGAAAATGTGGTTCATCAAATCTTCGAAGTCCCCTTGAGGGACAACAACATGGGGTCCTTCACTTTCAGTAGTATAAGCAATAGGAGTAAGATAGCCTTGTTTGCTGTAGTATTAAATACGTATGAAAAGGCTAGCCTTGAGGTGGTCGAGGCGAGGCTTTTTAGCCTCGAGGCACATGCCTTATCTGGTTTTGACGAGTCGTGGACCTTGGAAGGTTGAGGTGGTGAGGTGAGGCGTAAACCTCGGGTGCATAATTTTTTTGACACCTTTTAGTCCTCTTGTACTTAAAATATTGCAATTCCTTTTGGTTCTAAAAGAAGATTACATGATTTACAATTGTGGGGATATTTTTGACTCAATATTTACAATTGGGGATATTGGTTAATTTAATGAAGATGTTGCTTGACATGCTCAGACGGAATATTTGAGATGTTTTCATTTTGAGTGTCTAACAAATGTATAATAATTAATACATTATTTCAATATTTTCGCACAGTTTAGCTGGACGATGGTGAAAAAGGATATACTTTGATGGCATTTTGACGAGAACTAGAGGAGATAAAGAAAATTGTAGTGTAATAAAGAATTAATCTTATTTATGCTATATGGATGTGCTATATGGATGAACTTACTTAATGGTCTAGTGGTAGTACAGTGCGTCTACCGCACAAAAGACTAGGGTTCAAATCCCACTCTTGCAGGGGTTGCGTTAGGTAATCGACGGCCAGCGTAAAAAATAGTTGAATCTTTGAACATGGATTTGAGCAAGAATCCATGTAGCCAACCCTACTTATAGTGGGAGAAGGCTTAGTACATTTTATATGGATGTGCTTGTCAACACTTGTCAGCAAAGCCTTTTCCCATAATTAAGTAGGGTCGGCTACAAGGATTCTTCGCTTCCATTCAGATCTATCTTGGGTCAATTTCGGACTTGTATGCAAAAAACTAAGATCCCTTCGTATAGTCTCTTTCCAACACCTCTTGGGTCGTCCTCGCCCTCTCTTAGCCGGTTCAACATCCCAACACTCGCATCTCCTAACTGGTGCATCAGCTGATCTTCTTTGCAACTGACCAAACCATCTTAAGCAGTTTTCTCGCATCTTATCCTCGATCGGAGCTACATCAACTTTCTTTCTGATTGCATCATTCCGAATCCGATTTTTACGTGCGTGTCCACACATCCACCTTAGCATTTTCATTTCTGCTACAACCATTCTCTGCACATGTCTATGGTTCACAAGCCAACATTCAGATCCCTAGAGCATAGCAGGTCTCACGGCTTCTTTGTAAAACTTTCCTTTAATTTTCAAAGGAATTTTCTTATCATAGAGAACAACAGAGGCTCCACTCCACTTTAGCCAGCCTGCATTTTGACAAGTTGACACGTATATGGATGCGTCTTTTTGTGTAATTTTTTTAGAAGAATTTTTAATTGAACCAACAAAATAAAGATGCAACAACAACAAAGCCTTTTCCCACAATTAAGTAGGGTCAGCTACATGGATTCTTCGCCTCCATTCAGATCTATCATGGGCCAATCCCGGGCTTATATCCAAAAAACTAAGATCCCTTCGTATAGTCTCTTTCCAACACTTCTTGGGTCGTCCTCGCCCTCTCTTAGCCGGCTCAACATCCCAACACTTGCATCTCCTAACTGGTGCATCCGTTGATCTTCTTTGCAAATAACCAAACCATCTTAAGCGGTTTTCTCGCATCTTATACTCGATCGGAGCTACACCAACTTTCTTTCTAATTGCATCATTACGAATCCAATCTTTACGTGTGGGTCCACACATCCACCTTAGCATTTTCATTTCTACTACAACCATTCTCTGCACATGTCTATGGTTCCCAGGCCAACATTCAGATCCATAGAGCATAGCAGGTCTCACGACTGCTTTGTAAAACTTTCCTTTAATTTTTAAAGGAATTTTCTTATCACATAGAACAACAGAGGCTCCTCTCCACTTTAACCAACCTGCATTTATTCTATTAGTAACATCTCCATCAATTTCCCCATCATGTTGTAAAATAGATCCCAGATATCTAAAAGAATCTCTCTTCCGAATGTTATTGTCACCAATCTTCACGTCAATTCCTTCACCATTGCTTCCATCAAAGGTGCACTCCATATATTTCGTCTTAGCCCTACTTATACGAAATCCTTTAGTCTCCAATGCATGTCTCCATACCTCAAGCTTCTCATTTACTCCATCTCTAGTCTCGTCAATCAACACAATATCATCATTAAATAACATACACCAAGGTAAGTCATCCTGAATGTGACTTGTCAACTCGTCTATTATCAAAGTAAAAAAAATGGACTCAAAGCTGAACCTTGATGTAAACCAATGTTGATGTCAAAATAGTCAGTCTTCCTAGACGGGGTCCTTACACAAGATAAAGCCCTATCATAGATGTCCTTTATGAGATTAATGTATAGGACATGTACCTGTCTCTTCTCCAAAACTCTCCACAAAATCTCTCGTCGGACAGAATCATAAGCTTCTCCAAATCAATAACGATTATATGGAGGTTCTTCCTTTTAGCTTTATAAATCTCCATTGTTCTCCTCAGGAAATGGATGGCTTCAATAGTTGAGCAACCTGGCATGAATCCGAATTGATTTTCTTTTACGTCGGAAACTTTCCTCAGCCTTCTTTCGATCACACGTTCCCAAATTTTCACAGTGCAACTCATCACCTTGATACCTCTGTAATTTGAACAATTTTGAATGTCTCCTTTATTCTTATAAAGAGGCACCACGATACTCCGCCTCCAATCTTCAGGCATTTTCTTGCTTCGCCAAATAACATTGAATAGATTCATAAGCCAAGTCAAACCATGCTCACTTAAAACTCTCCATACTTTTACAGGGATGTCATCCGGTCCTACACCTTTCCCAAGTTTCATAACCTTCAAAGCCTCCTCTACATCATTTCTTTGTATTCGTCTATAACTTGCACGATTCAAGTAACTTTCACTATTAGCTAGATCACCCAAGGTGATCTCTCTATTTCCTTCCCCAATGAAAAGTTTATGGAAGTACTGTTCCCATCTATTCTCTATGTCCTTCTGAGTAACAAGCACGCGACCTTCCTCGTCCTTAATGCATCTCATTTGAGAAAGATCTTTGGTCTTTCTTTCTCTTGCTTTGGCCAACCTGAATATATCCTTCTGGCCCTCCTTAGAGTCAAGATTTTTATAAAAAAACATCATATGCTTTTGACTTAGCTTCGCTTACAGCCTTCTTTGCTTCCTTCTTCGCTATTTTGTAGTTTGTGACAGTTTTCGTTGTTTTATCCTTAGACATAGATTTAAAGCAAGCTCTTTTAATTTTTAGTTTCTCTTGCACCCCTTCACTCCACCACCAAGCCTCCTTTTGACCTGGAGCTCCTCCCTTCGACTCGCCTAGTATCTCTTTGGCTACCTTTCGGATACAAGATGCTACTGCCTCCCACATCTCGTTTGCACTTCCGCTACAATTCCAAGATAAGTCTTCTAAAACCTTCTCCTTGAAGACCGATTGCTTCAGTGGAAGATTCCACCATCTAGTTCTAGTGATCTTAGGAACCCTCCTTTTCCTTACCAGGCCTTTTATTTGCACATCCAAGACTAACAAGCGATGTTGAGTTGTCAAACTCTCTCCTGGGATTACTTTGCAGTCTTTACAACACAACCGATCTCTTCTCCTCAACACTAAGTAATCTATCTGTGTTCTAGTTGGCCCTCTCTTACAAGTAATTAAATGTTCCTCCCTCTTCTTAAAGAGAATGTTTGCTATGAAAAGATCGTATGCCGTTTCATAATCCAGAATGACTTTTTCCTCTCAATTTCTATCCCCAAAATCATGTCCTCCATGAACACTGGCATACCTTGAAGTATCTTTTCCCACATGTGCATTAAGATCTCCACCTATGCAAATCATCTCTTTGTGGGATTCCTTGTAAAATCCTACCCAGATCCTCCCAAAAAGCTTGTTTAGTCCTTTCATCTAAACCAATTTGTGGTGCATATACTGAGATGATATTCCGAATTTCTTCTTCAAGCACCAATGTTAGCAAAATAATCCGATCCCTGAATCTTTGCACCTCAACCACACAATCCTTCAAATCCTTATGAACAACCACTCCAACACCGTTTCTACCCTTATCTTTACCCGAATACCAAAGTTTAAAGCCTGTCTTCTCGATCTCTCTTGCTTTCTCTCCAACCCATTTAGTCTTTTGAGGATATAGTATATGAATCTTCCTTCTTTCCATCGTATCCACTATCTCCATCAATTTTCCAGTTAAAGTGCCAACATTCCAACTACCAATCCACAACTTCCTTTGCAATCTCTTTTGAACTAACTTCTTTACTCGCATGCGTCCATTATGCGAGAACCCTTGTAAATTTTGGACTGCATCCGGGTGGTGATGCAGCGGAACTAGCTTTATTACCCGCTGCGTTCCTCATGCGAGAACCCTTGCAAATTTTGAACTACATCCAGGCTGTGATGTAGCGGCCATTGCCAATTTTTCATTGCATTCGGGTGATGCAACGCATCGCAGAAGAATGGAGATTTGTGTTTGATATAATTTCTTTAATATTATACATTCTTTTTAGCTAAATTACATATTTTTCAAAGAAATACGAGGCTTACACCTCGACCGCCTCTATGGGAATCACCTCGTTTCGTAATTAGTTTTTTTTCAAACTTTGAGCATACAGCTTCAGTGCGCCATGACTTGTGATAGAATGTGCAATAGATGGTGCGACAACCTTGTCCTGTAATGGGGCTGTCCGGACCATACAGTTCCTGTATGATCCACAACCTCCTCACCTAGGTAGGATAGTGAGGGAAATAATATGTCCTTGAACCTCGGTTATAGAGAGGGTGGTAGAGACACTTGTGAGGCTTAGGGTACTATAGGCCTCCTCAATAATGGAATGGTTGGCAGGAATAATCTTCTGGTTCCGTGCTGCAGCATAACCAGAATCAAGCCCTGTCGGAAAAACCTTAGTAATGTTCTACTAGTGTTGCTTTTATGGGTGGTAGATTCATCCTGGAATGCAATCATTGTAACGTTCAAACAAAGATTTCAAGGGAGGAATTGGTCAGCTAGGGGGCTTCCTACTTGCTTCATATTCATCATGCCAAAGTATGTCTGGAACATCTTGCTGGAGTTTTTCTCTCGATCACATGTGATTTTGACAGAGGACAACATGTCATTAGCGATGGTATAATAGACCAGGTCGTCTGTTGTTCTGTTGATGATGCTAAGCATGCTCCATGAACTAATCATCCCATCGTCTTTGACCCATGTGGCATATTTCCTTGTCTTGTTAGACAGCTATGACTTCAACAAAATATTCTCCATGTTGTATCCTTATACGATCATGATGAACATGCAAGATCACTTGGGATAGTTGGTCTCGTCCAACTATGGGATCGAGTCGAATGAGGGTAGGCAGGCGTTTCCTTTTTCATATCCCTGATATGTCTCCTCTGATTCTGACATATTCAGTTATGGTGCCGTGCCTGTTGTAGAGAAATATGAAGATGTGCAATAACTATGTAGATCATACTGAAGGATATGAGAAGATCCTTAAGCGCATCACAGAAAAGTAAAGATCACATCATATGCGATCGGGAGCGACTAATCGTACTAGTTGCTCGGGGCAGCGGGATTTAAAAATTTTTGAACAATGAAATCACATGATCCAAGAACACTTCTAGGATCGTTTCATCTAAACCACAAACAAGTATTAGGTTTACCTCTTGAAGCGTGGTTGCAATCGAGTCTCTAAACGAAGAGACCTCCTGTCTCAAGTCCGACCCGACGGAGGAGACGCTTGCGAGCGCGTTGATGAAATGCGTGCTCCTCGCAATCCATATTGATGATCCAAGCGTAGAATCTCCTGATCTCGTCACACGAGATTCGACGTCTTCTTCATGAACGAGGCACACTGAAGGAGACGGAAATCCACGAGCAAATGATTCGGCAACATAACGGCGATGTGGCGGTGATGTCGACTCTCTCTAGGGCTCCATGGTGGATGGCCACAAAATGAGAGAGGGAGAGACTTGGCGTGTAGAGAGAGAGAGAGGGAGGGAGAGAGCATATTTTCCATTTTATTGAGAAGAGATAGGATTGCCTCTTCTTATATAATATTTTGGGAGTCCATGGATCTCAATCCATGGAGAACACGAAATCAGTGGATGAGATTGATGTGTGTTTCTTTCAATGGTCATGATTTTGTTGTTAAAAACACAACAATCAATTAAATTAAATTATATATATTTAAAATAATAACAGCAACAACAAAGCCTTTTCCGACAATTAAGTAGGGTCGGCTACATGGATTCTTTGCCTCCATTCAGATCTATATTGGGTCAATCTCGGGCTTATATCCAAAAAACTAAGATCCCATCGTATAGTCTCTTTCCAGCATTTCTTGGGCTGTCCTCACCCTCTCTTAGCCGACTCAACGTCCCAACACTCGCATCTCCTAACTGGTGCATTGACTGATCTTCTTTGCAAATGACCAAACCATCTTAAACGGTTTTCTCGCATCTTATCCTCGATCGGAGCTACACCAACTTTCTTTTTAATTGCATCATTCCGAATCCGATCTTTACGTGTGTGCCCACACATCCACCCTAGCATTTTCATTTCTGCTAAGCCCATTATTTGCACATGAATAATAATCAAAATAAATTAATTTCAATTAAATCAATTATCCATTGAGATAATAAGGAGGCTAACCTCCTTCCATAAAGAGGGGGGACGACCACCCATTCCTAATAGGAGTTGATGGTCGTCCACCCTTCCTTTAAGGAAGGTGGCAATCTCCTCATTAATCCATGAGATTGCATTATCCCATGAAAACCTCCAATATTTACAATAATATTTGTTGTAAATTATTTCACAAAAGTAATTCATAATTATTTTGTGAACATTGCAATCATGTCATTGGAAATTTGTGAATCACATTCACAACCCAAAATAAAATGTAAATTACATTTTCAATTAATTTTCCAATGTGAATCTAATTCACATCAACATTTAAATTGTAAATGTTATTTACAAATAGCTCTCTCTTATGTATTATAGATCATATTTATAATATATATGAACTATATTGATAGTGCTATCCACATTATTCATATTCTTGATAATTAAATCATATTTAAATATCTAAGATCTCAAATCTCATGCACTTAAATAATATGAATCTCATTCACATTATTCATGATAATTAAATCACATTAGTTATCCATTTCTCATGTGTCTAAACAATATGAATCACATTCATATTATTCACAATAATTAAATCACATTTAATTATCTATTTTGCTCAATGCTCAGATATAATATCAACAATGAAATTATTCTTGAACTCTTTCAAGAATAATGCACTTTCTCCGCAGATACTTGAAGATAAAGACATGACGATTGCACGTTCCACCTATAGTGACTTGGATATTGAGATCATATCTTAAATCCAGATCTTGCAGACCTCCCATAGATGGCTGATTAAATCAAAACCGTAAATCTAATCTTTTCATTGCATCTGAATCACATTCATATCACTGTCCAACATTTGGACCAAGATCAGATTACTTCTCTTTTGATAGGAGTCACTAAAATCCAAACCCATTTCATCACTCTCTAGAAATGGATGTGTCTTGGTTATACACTCGTTTATAATCATATCACCTTCAGGTATTCCTAATACCTGTACATCCTGCATATTGGAATACCTAGAATAAACCCGGAGTTTTTAGATCTCATTTATACTGTCTCCTTTAGGGTTTCATCATTAAGTTTCTCATTTGATCATTGGGATTTGGTATCGGTCATATTCTTTCCAAAAACGTATATCATACCAGTTATTGATCATATACTTACATAAGCATATATCAAACCTACAAATTTAGTCAAGCTTCCAAAGCGAGACGACCCTGCAAGGAATTTGATTCCAATATCTCATGAGTTAGCTCATGTCTTCCGGTTCAATAAATGAACCTGTATGATCCCTTTGAGAGATCGTATTACTCATATGCCCTTGTATGCACTCCAGCGCGCCAGTGTATAGACCTTGGCCCTATCGGTCTGCCAAATGTACATACTCGAAAATATAGTAACACATCTGTCTTCGGTCAGAGGATGCGTGCTTACATCGTGACAACATACGACATGGGTCTTTGCTTATCTCGATCTCGTTACATCAACTCTTTGACCTAACTTATCTAACACCTCCGAATCTCTATTCATATGTAGAGGACTTGCATCAAGAGGCTGGTTAGATATCAACCCATTAGAGAAAGGATTACCATCTCCTATTCTGGCTGGAGATCATCTCTTAATATAATCATTTGACGGTGCTTGATGAGTCCTCAATCTAACTCTTTAGATATTCATCCAAGCACCAACCTCTATGATTCAACAATTGAATCAACAACTGTATGATCATTGAGATGACTATGGTACATAACCCTAATTGTATTAAGGGACATATTATGCAAATTAATTATTCTTCATTTCAGATCAGAGAATGATATTTGTAATAACTTTTTTACATAATGGCTCGTCGTGGGCTCGCATGTCTAACACATACTAGGATGGATATGAATGGTAGGTGACCAGAACCCATGGGGGTCCGGATACGAAGATCACACTGATTAAGTTGCAAGAGCGATGCCGTAGAAGATCGTGGGGGCTACAGAATTGAAGAGAGGTTGGATAGTGGTGATGAGATAACTATTTGGTGGAGCGTGTGGTGGTGGTAGCGCAAATGCGCTGCACAAGGTGGTGGTGGGGGGTGGGCGACGAGGATGGTGTTGGCGTAAAGAGGTGGAGATGAAGGTGGAGGTGGTGGTGGGCGATGGCAACGATTTATGGGGATGATGGTAGGGGTGACGCCGGGGGATGACTTCGCAACAGAGGTAGAGGGTGGGTTTGCGCGGAGTGTATCGTGGCTGTTTGTGGGGGGGTCGTTCGATGGGGGTGGGTTTAGGGAGCTTTGTGGGGCGAGGAGATTCGCTTGGTAGTGGCGTGAGAGATGGGGCAGGTGGAGGGGTTATTTCGACCTCACGAATATGAAGAGTGTATTTGATAACCTATGGATCATTGAAAGTAGGGAAGTTAGTGTATTCGAATACTTGGTAACTGCTAAAATTGTACCGAAGGACATTGAGATGTGGAGAAATAGGGTATACATGGAATGGATTTTAGATTAATCCACACCCAATTCAAACTTAACGGTTAGGGTTTTCTTCGATCCAATCCAGTTTATTAAACATTAAAATCCAATCAAATGCGATCCACATGATTATGGATAGGATTAGATTTTTGAAACCTAAATATTATCTCTTTATTATCTACTCCTATGTTTTATTATCTGAGGTCCCCCGTTGAGGATAGAGAGAAACAGACAAATGACTTTAGCTGTAGGGGGATCCCCCCTTAAGGGAGATAGCTTGACTAGAAAGTAAATGAGCTGGCAAAGATTATGGTGAGCTGCCTACATGAGTTGCTGAAGCCAGCAACCTTACCCTTAATGTAGGCAACCGTAGATAGAGGGATGATCATATGGGGCAACCGTAATATAACATGGGTGAGGAGGTTCCTGGGGGGGTGGGGGGAGCTGACGGATCATTGTGGACTAGATCCCGTCAGCTGATAAGGCTGCACCACTCTTGGTAATCTGGATTGATCTAAACAAAGGAGTATTTATCACAACGGATGTTGTGATCTTTATATTTTAATTCTAGGTTCATCTTTCTTTTTATTACTAATATATTGTTGGATATTAAATTATAGTTGAAATGACATTGGACTAAGGACGTGGGAGGAAGATGTAAAGAAGAATACGAGAGTTATAATTTAATAATTGACCATATTCTTGATTTTTTTCAAAACTAACCAGTGATGTTTCATATGAATAAATTAAATGACACACTGTGTTTAAGATAAAATCATGTACATATCCAATGTATTAAGGACTGTATAAAATCATGTTTCTGGTAGGGGGGGGGGTGGGGTGGGCTGACGGATCATTGTGGACTAGATCCCGTCGGCTGATAAGGCTGCACCACTCTTGGTAATCTGGATTGATCTAAACAAAGGAGTATTTATCACAACATCCGTTGTGATCTTTATATTTTAATTCTAGGTTCATCTTTCTTTTTATTACTAATATGTTTTTGGATATTAAATTATAGTTGAGACATTGGACAAAGGACGTGGGAGGAAGCTGTAAAGAAGAATACGAGAGTTATAATTTAATAATTGACCATGTTCTTGATTTTTTTCAAAACTAATCAATGATGTTTCATATGAATAAATTAAATGACACACTGTGTTTAAGATAAAATCATGTACATATCCAAATGGATTAAGGACTGTATATTTTAGATTTTGGCAATGATCCAATCCACTACATAATTTAATGGATTTGAAAAATCTCAGTACGATCCAATACATTAGAATGGAAAAAACAAACTAACCAATCAAAAAATTCCGGTTTGAATCGGATTATATAGATTTTTTTGTTGAGGAGAACAATGGAGATTTACAGAGCTAAAAGAAAAAACCACCATATATTTTTTATTGTTTTAGAGAAGGCTTATGATTCTGTCCCACTGGATATATTGTGGAGAGTTTTGGAGAAGAGACAAGTACCTATCGTATACATTAATCTCATAAAAGATATGTATGATATGGCTTCATCTTGTGTAAGGATACAGTCTGGGAAGACTGACTATTTTGACATGAACACTGGTCTGCATCGATCAACTTTGGGTCCATTCCTTTTTACTATGATTATAGACGAGTTGACAAGTCACATTCATGATGAGATACCTTGGTGTATGTTATTCGCTGATGATATTGTGTTGATTGATGAGACTAGAGATGGAGTAAATGAGAAGATTGAGGTATGGAGACATGCTTTGGAGACTAAAGGATTTCGTACATGTAGGGCTAAGACTGAATATATGGAGTGTACTTTTGATGGAAGCAATGATGGAGGAAATAATGTTAAAATTGGTGATGAGAACATTCAGAAGAGAGATTCTTTTAGATACTTGGGATCTATTTTGCAACATGATGGAGAAATTGATGGAGATGTTACAAATAGAATAAATATAGGTTCGTTGGCTAATGTGGAGAGGAGCCTCTACTATTCTCTACAACAACAACAAAGCCTTTTCCCACAATTAAGTAGGGTCGGCTACATGGATTCTTCGCCTCCATTCAGATCTGTCTTGGGTCAATCTCGGACTTATATCCAAAAAACTAAGATCCCTTCGTATAGTCTCTTTCCAACACTTCTTGGGCCGTCCTCGCCCTCTCTTGGCCGGCTCAACATCCCAACACTCGCATCTCCTAACCGGTGCATCAGTTGACCTTCTTTGCAAATGACCAAACCATCTTAAACGGTTTTCTCGCATCTTATCCTCGATCGGAGCTACACCAACTTTCTTTCGGATTGCATCATTTCGAATCCGATCTTTACGTGTATGTCCACACATCCATCTTAACATTTTCATTTCTGCTACATCCATTCTCTGCACATGTCTATGGTTCACAGGCCAACATTCAAAACCATAAAGCATAGCAGGTCTCACGGCTGCTTTGTAAAACTTTCCTTTAATTTTTAAAGGAATTTTCTTATCACAGAGAACAACGGAGGCTCCTCTCCACTTTAGCCAACCTGCATTTATTCTATTAGTAACATCTCCATCAATTTCCCCATCATGTTGCAAAATAGATCCCAGATATCTAAAAGAATCTCTCTTCTGAATGTTATCGTCACCAATCTTCACCTCGATTCCTTCACCATTGCTTCCATCAAAGGTGCATTCCATATATTCCGTCTTAGCCCTACTTATACGAAAACCTTTAGTCTCCAATGCATGTCTCCAAACCTCAAGCTTCTCATTTACTCCATCTCTAGTCTCGTCAATCAACACAATATCATCAGCAAATAACATACACCAAGGTAACTCATTTTGAATGTGACTTGTCAACTCGTCCATAATCAAAGTAAAAAGAAATGGACTCAAAGCTGAACCTTGATGTAAACCAATGTTGATATCAAAATAGTCAGTCTTCCCCGTCAGGGTCCTTACACAAGATAAAACCCTATCATACATATCCTTTATGAGATTAATGTATAGGACAGGTACTTGTCTCTTCTCTAAAACTCTCCACAGTATCTCTCGTGGGACGGAATCATAAGCCTTCTCCAAATCAATAAAGATCATATGGAGATTCTTCCTTTTGGCTCTATAAATCTCCATTGTTCTCCTCAGCAAATGGATGGCTTCAATAGTTGAGCGACCTGGCATGAATCCGAATTGATTTTCTTTTACTTGAGAAACTTGCCTTAACCATCTTTCGATCACACGTTCCCAAATTTTCATAGTGTGATTCATCAGCTTGATACCTCTGTAATTTGAACAATTTTGAATGTCTCCTTTGTTCTTATAAAGAGGCACCACGATACTCCTCCTCCAATCTTCAGGCATTTTCTTGCTTCGCCAAATAACATTGAATAGTTTCGTAAGCCAAGTCAAACCACGCTCACCTAAAACTTTCCATACTTCTACAGGGATGTCATCCGGTCCAACACCTTTCCCAGGTCTCATAACCTTTAAAGCCTCCTCTACTTCTTTTCTTTGTATTCGTCTATAGCATGCACGATTCAAGTAACTTTCACTACTAGCTAGATCACCCAAAGTGATCTCTCTATTTCCTTCTCCAATGAAAAGTTTATGGAAGTACTGCTCCCATCTAGTCTCTATATCCTTCTGAGTAACAAGCACGTGACCTTCCTCGTCCTTAATACATCTCACTTGAGAAAGGTCTTTGGTCCTTCTTTCTCTTGCTTTGGCCAACCTGAATATATCCTTCTGGCCCTCCTTAGAGTTGAGATTTTTATACAAAACCTCATAAGCTTTTGACTTAGCTTCACTTACAGCCTTCTTTGCTTCCTTCTTCGCTATTTTATAGTCTGTGATAGATTGCTCTGTTCTATCCTTAGACATAGCTTTAAAGCAAGCTCTTTTAATTTTTAGCTTCTCTTGCACCCCTTCACTCCACCACCAAGCCTCCTTTTGACCCGGAGCTCCTCCTTTTGACTCGCCTAACATCTCTTTGGCTACCTTTCGGATACAAGATGCTACTGCCTCCCACATCTCGTTTGCACTACCGCTACAATTCCAAGATAAGTCTTCTAAAACCTTCTCCCTGAAGCGTGATTGCTTCAGCGGAAGATTCCACCACCTAGTTCTAGTGATCTTAGGAACCTTCGTTTTCTTTACCAGCCCTTTTATTTGTAAATCCAAGACTAACAAGCGATGTTGGGTTGTCAAACTCTCTCCAGGGATTACTTTGCAATCTTTGCAACACAATCGATCTCTTCTCCTCAACGCAAAGTAATCTATCTGTGTTCTAGTTGAGCCACTCTTATAAGTAATTAAATGCTCCTCCCTCTTCTTAAAAAGAGTGTTTGCTATGAAAAGATCATATGCAGTTACAAAATCCAGAATGACTTTTCCCTCTTCGTTTCTATCCCCAAAACCATGTCCTCCATGCGCACTTGCATACCCTGAAACATCTTTTCCCACATGTCTATTAAGATCTCCACCTATGCAAACCATCTCTCTTTGTGGGATTCATTGTAAAATCTTATCCAGATCCTCCCAAAAAGCTTGTTTAGTCCTATCATCTAAACCAATTTGCGGTGCATAAACTGAGATGATATTCAGAATTTCTTCTTCAAGCACCAACTTTAGCAAAATAATCCGATCCCAAATCTTTGCACCTCAACCACACAATCCTTCAAAACTTTATGAACAACCACTCCAACACCGTTTCTGCCCTTATCTAAAGCCTCTACTATTCTCTGTGATAAGAAAATTCCTTTGAAAATCAAAGGAAAGTTTTACAAAGCAACTGTGACCTGCTATGCTCTATGGATCTGAATTTTGGCATGTGAACCATTGACATGTGCAGAGAATGGTTGTAGCAGAAATGAAAATGCTAAGGTGGATGTATAGACACACACGTAAAGATCGGATTCGGATTGATGCCATCAGAATGAAAGTGGGTGTAGCTCCGATCGAAGATAAGTTGTGAGAAAATCGCTTAAGGTGATTTGGCCATGTGCAAATGAGGTCAGCTGATGCACCTGTGGGGAGATGTGAGTTTTGGAATGTTGAGCCAATTAAAAGAGGGCGTGGAAGGCCCAAGAAGTGTTGGAATGAGACTATATGAAGGGATCTTAGTTTTAGATTTAAGCCCGAGAATAACCCAAGATAGATCTGAATGGAGGCAAAAATCCATGTAGCCGACGCTACTTAAAGTGAGAAGAGGCTTTGTTGTTGTTGAATTGGATTATGGATTTTATCCCTACCATGTGCACTCCTATTGGGAAGTGCCTAACATACAACTATTCTCTGCCGATTTGGTGTTGACATCTGTTATATACTTTATGCTGAAATAGATGTGTAGATATATGATTGCTGTTTATGAAATTAAATCTTTGAAAAAATGTACACCTTGTATGTAACTTGTATGTATGTTACAGTACTAACTAATTGCAACGTGCTTACTTTTTTTAATCCAAAAGGGGGAAACACTGGGTAGTGTCCTCCCCAAGATATATCTAAGAAAACTGAAAAAGTTACATCTGCCAAGTCTTGAGGAGAGGTCGAGCGAAGTGAACTACACTCTCAACATAAAATGCTCAACCCTAACAAAACCCCATTTCGTGTCAACAAGATAACCCACAGGGTTGCGATCGGCCTCCGTACTTCAACAGCATATCTAAACGTCTTCGCAAGCGGACTTTTCTAAAAAATAAGATAGGCATATGTGTCAATCCAAGTAATGTCAGCCAAGTCCCAAACCTGGTTGAGATTCTCAGAAGAAAATTCACATAGGGAGCATGAGGAGTCCTCTCCTTGTTTTCTAACCATGGTTAGTAGTTTTCTGGAGCCTATAATACTCCCCCTACCCATTCATTCTCTACGATTTCCACTGCCACCATCACCCTAAGGGCTAGGATTGAGAGGTCGGGAGGAGGAGTGAGATGCGGGAAAAGAGCGCTAGCGAAGCGCTGCCGGGAGAACGAGGAGGAAGGTATGATCCTCTCTTAGTTTGCTTCGTAAACTAAGCTTTCAATTCATCCTCTTTTCTTCCAAGTTTTGTTCTTCATTCATCTTTCTTTCCGATTCGTTTTCGGTTGTGGGTCGAGGAGAAATCTATGTAACACTCTACTTAGGTGCGGGCAGCTATGCACGTCAGTGAACCCTGTGATTCGTCACACATTCACTCACATAAGACGCGTGGTGTCTACCGATTCTCCTTTGCTTATTGCTCTTTCTTTTCCGCTTTTATAGTTATTTTGATGGAGAAATCCGTGTAATACCCTACTTAGGTGCGGGCGGCTATGCACGTCAGTGAACCCTATGATTCGTCACACATTCACTCAGCTAAGACGCGTGGTGTCTACCGAATCTCCATCGCTTGCAGTTTGATTATATTCTTTCTGTTTCGCTGTTGTTTTCCTCTCGATTGATTTTATAAAGGGAAACTATATCGAAATTTTCTGAGAAATGTGTCCCGATATAAGGGGAAATTCTGTCAAAATTTTCGTAAAAATATCACCCCGTATAAAGGGAAGCTCTGCCGAAATTTCAAGAGAAAATATGTTCGCGTTCTTCGTGTTCTTTGCGTTCTTCGTTCGTTCTTCGCGTTCTTGGCACGTTCTTAGCATTTTTGATATGAAAATAAAATTCGATCGTTTCATGAGGCGTAAATCATCCTTTTGAAAGAGAATCACGATAAAGAACTGTATATGCGAGAGAGAGCTCGATTAGGTAGCGAAATCCTTGCTTTTGCTGTTGAGTTTTCGTATGAGATCGTTGAAATTTCTTATTTTATGTTCTTTGCTACGAAGAACCCTAATTTAGCTATTTCTGAGAAAATATGAAAGTTGCTTTGTGATTCAACTGAAATAAGGTCTAAGCATCGAATTGATGTAGTGGCTTGGAAAGTTAGGGTTTAAAAGTTAAATTGAGCATAATTATGAGTATATAAATATATGAATTAATATATGTGTAAGTCTATATTCAGTATTTTATGGTTATGCAAATCTAAGGCTTAATAGTGGGATTACATCATGGGAATTGATATTTGTTGGTTTGGATCGTGAAAAAGATCATGTGTTACATTAAGAAATGACTAGGAGTAGAACTACAGGTCGGGCACGCAACCTGTAGGTTTGTCGGAAGGAACCCGTATTGGTGTGACCTTACTTAAGTGGTACACGGTTGCCTTGTTTTGATAAGTGCGTATGAAATGAATGATTTGCAACGCGTGGTATTGGGTGCCAATATATTCGGGTTGAATGAAAGAAGATGTGGTCGTGTCATGTGGAGGCACTTGTGGTTCAATAGTGGCTGGGTCACGATAACATGTATTTAAAGCTGCTAGGTTATGTGATTAAATGTTAGCATGAGGTTTTAAGCAATCGGGTCCTCAAGGACGGTGTGCTCATTTGTGTTACAGGCTGAGGGTTTGAAACCCCGATTAATAAAAGAAAAGCAAAATTGTCAGGATAGTATTGGAGGATTGGTTGAGGCGACGTGCGGTAGTATAAGCTCACCAGATCAACGCAATCTCCAATCCCGAAGTATCCACAGCTTCGGAGTCCAAGAATGGTGGGGTTACCCTGGACTAATCCCTGATGTGGTATAGAAAGGAATATGACTTAAATTAATGAAAGGATTGTAACTTTTAATGACAACAAATTTAGCAAAATTATACAATTTGTTTATTTTTCTCTTCTTCGTTACTTAGCACTCGCTAATTGTTATCCTATGATTTATTGGAAAAACCCAACTTGTGTCGGTGAGCCATCGTAAGGACTTTAGCCATCCAGTCAGCCACAGTAGCTTTACTCTATAAGGTAGTTAGTAATATTTCTCTGTATTTCCTTCCAGCTGATTTTCATGTAAAGGGTTGTAGTCGGACAATGGATCATGTAAACTTTATGATGTGAATGGAAAAGTATTAAATACTTCTTTTTGAGTATTTTTATTTGCAGTTTGTTTCTGAATGTTAGTTGTGATTGCTGGATAAATTATTGGTGATTAACCAGATCCGGATATGGGAGGATCTGATGGCTCGGAATTGAGGTTTGGGTCGTGACAGTAGTAGAGTCCATTCATCTCAAAAAAATGAGGAACCCGAAATGATGCTGAGAAGGTGTCGTAGGATGCTGGCCGTTTAACTGAGTGACAATTTTGCCGTTTAACTAAGTGGCAATTTTCTTCAACAAATCTAGGATTCCACAGTGGAACCCAACAATATCCATCTCTCAATAAAAGTAGATCTATCGCGAGCATCGAGAACACAAAAGAAAAAAAATAGAGCACAGAAACTGAATAGTTCAGATCAAAACAAAATCGAGCTTTAAGTTGAATCTAGAATCGACTTGCTTTGATAGCATGTTGATGGTGAAAAATGATTTAAAAAAGGAAGGAGAGATGTTGAGGTAAGAAATGAATGACCTGATATGGGAAAAATGAAGAGAAAACGAAAAATGGTAAAAAAGAAAGAGATCACGAAATTGAGAAAAGGAAAATAGAAAAAAAGGAGAAGTATCATGTTGTTGATTCCTTATTCATTTGTTCTCCCAACTTGATCGAGTATCCTTCTGTTTCCGTCAAGTATGGAAGATAGGGGGAGTATTGGGTAGAGATTTTCATACTCTACCATTGTTGGGTAGAGGTTTCATGCCCTAATGTTGTTTGATGCACTCTATGTTTGAGAGACCAATTTTCTTAGAGTTCTCTCGGTGGGAGACTCATTTCAGTACAAGCTGGTACGTACTCTAGCCTTGAAGTTCCTCCTCACCCGCATGACATGACAAGCACCGGCCTTAGCTGCAACCACTAGAGTATGCGTTGAGTCAATATTGTCTGTAGTGTCATGTATTCAGTATGAGTGAGTGTCTTCTTTATGTTTGTCCAAGCTCAACATTGCATGCTTAGCTTGAGGGGGATTGTTAAAGAATGTCTTATGTGGCTCAATTTTAGTTCCACATCGTGGAGTGGTGGGACTGTAATGTCTTGGTAGGGTTATATAAATTGTCCCATACCCATCATAACAGTTAAGAAAATGAATAGAATATCAACCCTTTGAGGCGGTTCTCCTGTGGTTTCACCCTACTCCTTAGGGAGTAAGGTTCCAAGTAAAATCAAAGTCTTCTTTATATTTTTATTCTTGCTTTGATTTGTTTCCACATTTCATATTTCAACATTGAGAAAATAAGATCTATAGTATATTGAATGATCACAAGAGACACCACCCTTTATAGTGATAGGAACATCTTATCATCCATCTCTAGCTTGGAGTGCGTGAACAGAAGAAAGGTGTCTAATTTTGTATATTTAGGTGTGACATTATGTGGGATCTTCTTGAATCAATTAGCTGATATGAAACTTCGATGCATCCTCTAAGCGGAGCATCCTCCTCCCATGTCGTTCTTGGAGAAGAAGGGGGAGATGCGACTTTGATGCATCCTTCGATATGGCGGCACATCCTCCTCCCATGGAATTCTTCAGCATATGGTGGCAATACTTTTATCTCCAACACCTCTTGGTGGCCCCGACCTCTGTTGCACCTTTGCTACCCAACAACAGTAGGCGGAGCTCAGACGCAGGTAGCCCCAACGCCTATCACATCTTCTAGGCAGAGCTTAGCAACAGGTATCGGCAAAAGAGGGACTAGGACCTCACATCTTGGCGACGCCTCCAACAACTCTTGGTGACACACCTCTCCAGGTGGTGCCACATCTCCTCGCAACAATGCCCCTTCTTCAACACCTCCATACTCTAGGCGATCCTCCAAGCAACATACACGCGGACAATAGCATCCATAGGAGACAATCAGAGATCCATCGGGAGAAGGGCGTCACAGATCCCATGGGGGGTTCCCACTCCTAGTTGATGTGAGCATAAAAAGGAGGGGGGGCTACCATGTCTTTTAAAAATACATGACATTGGCCCAAATGTGCTTCGACTGAAAATCTCGAGCTTAATTGGGCTCCAAAAAATGGGGCCAAAGGAAAAAAGATGACTGGAAAGGGCCTGATTAGGCTCCATTAAAAAAAAAGAAACAGGGCAGAAAAACGAAGAGGCCATTAAAAAAAGGGGAGACGACTGCAAAAAAGATGATGTGAAAAAAGTGAAGAAAAAAAGGGAAAAATGTATGTTTTGTTTTTTCCAACTTGATGATCCACTCTCTTTATTCAATCAAGCACGGGAGAAAGGGGGAGTCAGAGATGGAACATATTCTTCAGAACTTCTACTGCTCGTCCATAACTAACAGACTGACACTCCAGACTTCTACTGCTAGCATCCATCAAATTTGCAAAAAGCGGTAGTCGGTACTCGGTCGGCGGGGTCACCGACTAAGGATTAATCGGCAGTCAGACGACTAATCGGATTTAGTCGGTCATTAGTCGATTTTGATTTTTTTTAATTATATAAATCATTTTTATACATAGATTTGTACATTTTCTATACTTTCATAATGAAATAAAAGAAGTAATTGACTTTACATATAACATTATTGCATATTAGAATAAGTTTGCTTATGTATTAATATAGATTTGTATATTTTCTATACTTACATAACGAAACAAAAGAAGTAATTGACTTTAAATATAACATTAAGCATATTAGAATAAGTTTGCTTTAAAAAAAGCAAAAAAACAAAAAAATATAAAAAGATTGTTGTAAAAGTCGGCTGGGTAGTCGACCCGACAAGTCGGGCTGACCGACTAATGGCCGACTAGGTCTAGTCGAGTCGGCTACCCCTCTGACTCGACTAGTCGGTCTAGTTGGCCGATTTTTACAAGCTTGGCATCCATCTTCACCGTGTATCGGCTTCATCGTTGGTGTGTCTTTATCCCCGATTACTACTCCACGCTGGACTTTCTTCTTCTACTGCGAGTCTTCTCCAGGCACGACCTTGTATCACAACGACTGTTACAGGCACGACAAAGGTACTTCCCGGTGACCTGAGCATTGCAGACTCGTCATCGAGCAAGGCCTTCTACCAGCAATGGTCATATATTCTTCTCAGATGTATCGAATGAAGATGAGTTGTGTACATTTTCTTTTTGTTGCAAGCTGCAACTTTCTCAGCTCTAGCTTGAGGGGGAGTGTTGAAGTATATAATAGATGGTAGTTGGATCTCTCCAAGATCCTATTACCCCTCTCATGTTTAGTCCCATATGGATGAGCGATGAGGCTGGTCTGTCTGTGGGGCTATATAAGGAGCTCCACATCCCTGTACTCATTGAGAGATTGCAATGGACAATTGGGCCCCTTTAGACATTCTCCCGTGGTTTCATCCCGCTCCCTCATGGAGTAGGGTTCCACGTAAAATTCTCAAGTGTTCAATGTTTTTATATTTCTTTTTATCAATTCGCTTTCGCATTTCTATATTTCAAAAGGATCGTTCGAGGGGAGGGAATGATTTTAGGTGACTATGTGATGAACATGTGTGTGATTCATCGAGGAAATACCCAAATTTTGGCCTAATTTCCTGAGCAAATACGTGCAAAAATCACATAAAATAATAAAATTTACGAAATACTTGTCAAATAAAAGTGGACTATATATACCACATTAATATACAAATAAGTCCACAAAGAAAATTTCGGAAAAAACAAAAAAACCACATTTGTACATGTATTATAGATGTATACAATGATTTAATAAGTAGCGAATCTTCTCGATTTTCTATCGAGCTTATACTAACTCCAATTTACGTGATTCCAATTGGATTAGTTCAACAAAAATGTTAATAAAAATATACAAATTAATAAAAATCACAAAGTGCACATATCCCAATGAATAGGCCTTTTCTAGAGTTCTTATATGCCGAAATTGAAAGTTGAATATCTTGGTCATAAAAACTCCTATTGAATCCGACTCACTTTTAAAGTTAAACATGTAATATATACTTGTTGGGAAACGTGAATGAGATGTCTATTCCATAGCCCAAGGCTCTCTTATATAGGAGAGTAGCCTATGGGTAAATTACATAAAGAGACTAACAAGAAAATAAAATAACGAAGATACATAATAACTCAAAATGCGTCAACACTCCCCCTCAAGATGGAGCATAGATGTCAATCATGCTCAGCTTGAAAGCACACTTCTGGAATGGACCTCGTAACAATGCCTTGGTGAATATATCTGCAGTCTGGTTCTCTGAAGTAACATGAGATGTGGCAATGAATCCTTTCTGAATCATATCACGTATGAAATGACAATCCACCTCAATGTGCTTGGTCCGTTCATGGAATGCAGGATTGTTTGCAATGAACAACGCAGCCTGATTACCACACTCCAAGTTCATAGGAAGTGGTACATCTAAGCATAAATCTGTCAGCACCGCTTTCACCCACATCATCTCTGTAGTGGCCTGGGCCATAGCCCGATATTCAGATTCAGCACTGGATCTAGCTACCACAGTTTGTTTCTTGCTCCTCCATGAGACTAGTGCATCTCCAACATAGACGGCATACCCTGAGGTAGACTTCCTATCCTTAGGACACCCTGCATAGTCTGCATCTGCGCATGCTGAGACAGAAATTTCCTTTGCTTTCTTGAATAGCAGACCTTTACCTGGAGAAGATTTGAGATATCTAAGTATCATGTGTATTGCATCCATATGCACCTGACGTGGCTGCTCCATGAACTGGCTCACACGGCTCACTGCAAATAATATATCTGGCCTAGTGATCGTGACATATAACAATTTTCCTACCAGTTCTCTGTATCTTCTCCTGTCAACCTCCTCTGTGTCGTCATCAAACAGCTTCATGCTGGGGTCCATTGGTGTCGTAGCAGGTCGACACCCTAACATACATGTCTCACTCAGTAGATCTGTGACATACTTCCTCTGTGACATGACCAATCCATACGGATTTCTGGCGAATTCCAGCCCCAGAAAATATCTAAGGACTCCCAGGTCCTTGGTGACAAACTCGGTCCCCAGCCTTTCCTTTGCCTGCTTAATGCCCTGGTCATCATCACCTGTAATCAAGATATCGTCAACATAAACCATGATTACAACAATACCTCTTGCCGTCTTCTGTACAAACAAGGAATGATCAGCATTGGAGCGTTTATATCCTTGTTTCTCAAAGAGGTCTGACAGCTTCTGGAACCATGCTCTGGGGCTCTGCTTAAGGCCGTAGATGGCCTTATGTAGCCTGCAAACCTTGGAACACTCCCCCTCAACAGCAAAACCTGGTGGCTGTTGCATATAAACTTCCTCCTGCAGATCACCATACAGAAAAGCATTCTTCACATCCAGTTGATAGAGCGGCCAGTCTCTAGTAACTGCAACTGACAAGAGTATCCGCAGAGTGGAATGACGAGCTACAGGGGAGAACGTGTCAAGGTAATCTACCCCATATGTCTGTGTGAATCCCCTTGCAACTAAGCGTGCCTTGTACCTGTCAATAGTGCCATCTGCATTATGTTTCACTGTAAACACCCATCTGCAACTGACTGGGCTGACATCTGGAGGTATAGTAACCAAGCTCCATGTACCTCGAGACTGAAGAGCCGCCATCTCTTCCTCCATCGCTAGCCGCCATCTAGAATCCTGCAAAGCCTCATGGTGGTTCCGTGGAATGTCTGTAGCTGAAAGTGACAATGCAAACGTCCTGAAGTGTCCAGATAGCCTCTCAAAGGATATAGCTGCTGATACTGGATATTTGGCACAGCTTCTCTTCGGCTTGCGTAGAGCGATTGGAACATCCAGATCCTCTGTGGTATCACCATGCTCCTGTAATGCATCCTGCTCAGAAATGTCGTTAGATTCATCAACATTAACATTCTCATCACATACCATAGGCGAGCTAGTTGACTGGTCAGGACCATGAGCTTGAGGCGGCCTGCGGGTGTAGTGGAATGGTAGCGGGGATACTGTTGGTTGCGGTGGTGGTGGTGGTGGCGGTGGTGTTGGTGGTGGTGCTGATGGTAGAGATGGTGGTGACGGTGATGTTGTTGGTGGTGCCATGAATACGGTCTCAGGAGATATAGGTGGTGACTGCATGTTCCCGGATTCTGAAAAATACATAACGGATTCAAAAAATGTAACATCTGCACTGATCATATACCGCCGACGCACAGGGTCAAAACACTTGTACCCCTTTTGAGTTCTGGAGTACCCCACAAAGACGCACTTGACAGCCCTAGGAGAGAGCTTGTCAGAACCAGGCGACAACTGATGGACAAATGCGACAGACCCAAACACACGAGGGGTAAGAGTGAACAGATCCTTGTCAGGATAAACGAGTGAGAAAGGAATCTGTTCATTCAAGACAGACGAGGGCATACGATTTATAAGATAACATGCAGTAAGGACGGCATCACCCCAGTAGGAATACGGAACATGACTCTGAATGAGAAGTGACCTTGTGACATCAAGTAGGTGACGGTGTTTTCTTTCTGCAACCCCATTTTGTTGAGACGTATGAGCGCAGGATGTTTGGTGAACAATTCCTTTAGAGGAGTAGTAGTTGGCTAGACTGTTGGTACACAACTCTAATGCATTGTCACTTCTCAGAATTTTGACAGTTGTGGAAAAAACATTCTGAATTTCATTTAGAAAGTGAATAATAATATTTCCAGCTTCAGATTTATTTTTCATTAGAAATACCCATGATGCTCTAGAGAAGTCATCCACAAATACAATATAAAACCTGTGCCCCTGATGATCGGGAACACGACTTGGACCCCAGACGTCGACATGAAACAACTCAAACTTGGAGTTACTACTCCGACCTTGACTACTGGGAAAAGATGACCTGTGATGTTTTCCCAACTGACACGCCTCACACTGGATAGGTGTGTGAGAAAGACTATAAGGTAAGACTAGACGCAACTTCTGAAGCGGTAGATGACCAAAGCGCAGATGCCACAGGAAAGGAGAAACTTGGTTTGCGGGAGAAGCAGTGATTCCGGCAAACGGGGTCTGGTTCAGACGATAAAGGCCTCCATGCTCATAGCCATGACCAATCACGTTGCCCGTACGGATGTCCTGAAAAATCAATGAAGATGAATCAAAAATAGCTCGACAATGAAGATCCTTCGTAATCTGACTAATTGACAACAGATTCATGGAAAAATGCGGTGCATGTAAAACATTCTTGAGCTGCATAGACGACGTCAATCTAATCTCCCCCTGACCAGTGATAGGAGAATGCGTGCCATTGGCAATAACTACTGTCCGTCCTGGAGGAATCTGTGTGTATCCTGTAAGTAGGCTCTGGTCGCCACATAGATGATGTGTAGCGCCGGAGTCCATGATCCATGGCAGTGTATCAGATCTACTACTGTGAAGTGCAAGTGGACTACCTGAAGTACTAGTGGAAGCAGAGGCAGAAGCAGAAGCAGCAGCATCAGTATGACTCTCTGTAGTCGGTGCTGGACCAGATGGTGGGATAATGCCCCTGAGGCGGGCAACCAGGTCATCAAATCGCTGATCCAGTGAAGCAGCAGACGGGGGCTCTATCTGTTCAGCGGCTCGTGCGGATGCAGGAAACCCATGCTTCGAGTAGCATGTATCTTCAGTATGTCCGACACGGTGACAATATGAGCATGTTGGCCTAGTGCGGCCACCTCTCCCACGAGGAGTACGTCCACGGCCCTGATGATGAAATCCGCGGCCTCTGTTGGCCGCCATAGCTGAGGGATTCTGATTCGCTGCTGCTGAAGGTACTGTGATCCTGCTCAGTCTGTGAAAAGCTTCCTCCATGGGAGGAATAGTCGAGTCCGCCAGAATCTGTGAGCGTGCTGCCTCATACTCTGGGTCGAGTGCAGCAAGAAACACACCCACCATCGTCGCATTTCTGTACGTCTTCTGTTGTTCTGGTGTGGCAGTAAGAGGCATGAAGCTATAGAGCTTCTCGAACATCCCTCTCAATGATGTATAGAGAGAATGTAGTGGACGACCATTCTGCTTTATCGTGAAGATATCATGTTGCAGTTGCAGAATCTTCGTCTCGTTCTTCGCTTGTGAATACGTTGCTGCCAGGATATCCCACATGTCTTTGGCTGTAGGTTGATGTAAAATGTCGTTGGCGATTTCAATAGCCAATGTGCCAGATAGCCACACCTTGGCATAAGCATCATCAGCCTCCCATGAGGCATGAACTCCAGTCTTCTCTGCAGGCTCGGGTTCGGTAAGAATATGCTTCTTACCCGTAGACTTCATCATACTCATGAACTGCATTGCCCACAGTTCATAGTTCATACAATCCATCTTGACAATTGGCGCTGGACCACGAAATGCGCCCATAGATGGGATATCTGCCTTGCTTTCTGACATACTGGAAACGGAAGACTGGAGTGACCGAGAGAAGATAATCTTTGTCTACACTGACATAGACGGGATTAGTTGCTTGTGTAGACCTCAAACAACTAACCCCATGTAGATCTGGGGCTGTGCCCTAGGTTTTTTTTGAGACTTAGGGCACGCACGCACGTGTTAGAAACACGCGCGCACTGGAGTGCTTCAACTGGAGGTTTTCACGCGCACAGACGCACGCAACTGTGTGCGTGACAGTGCGCACACTCGCGTGACAGGGGCCTATGCAGGAGGTTATGCGCCTGCTGGAGTGCGCCAATGCGCGCCTGGATGTGCGCCTGGTATCACCCCGGATGTGCGCCTATGTGCGCCAATGCACTGGATGTGCGCCAACACGCGCCTGGATGTGTGCCTGTGCACTGGATGCGCGCTAATGCGCACCAAGGCGCCTGGATGTGTGCCCCACGGTGGAGATCCTGCCGCAGATGCGCCTGAGTGCGCTGGAGACGTGCGCAGATGTGCGCCTGCGCCTGGAGAGGCGCTTGAAGGGGGCGGCGGTGTCGATCTGCGGAGAGAAGAGAGAGAGAGAGAGAGGGCCGGCGGGTAGGGTTAGGGTTAGGGTTTCAGGAACTCCGGTCTAGGACCGTCGCTCTGATACCATGTTGGGAAACGTGAATGAGATGTCTATTCCATAGCCCAAGGCTCTCTTATATAGGAGAGTAGCCTATGGGTAAATTACATAAAGAGACTAACAAGAAAATAAAATAACGAAGATACATAATAACTCAAAATGCGTCAACAATACTTTTTAGTGGGTAGGGTAGTTGGGTGAATATTGGTCATATGTGGAAAGGTGATTTTTGGACCGAATTGTACTTGGTATTGTTGATTTTACATTTTGGGTGAAGCCCCTCTTAAAAAACAAGGGTCTCATTGCCTATCCAATGAGCCGGGGGAGGAGGGAGGGTCAATGGGGAGCGTGGGTTGAGAGCCCCTGATCCTGAAACAATGTTGTAAATCATAGTATGTTGGTAATATTGGGAGTAAATATACAAAGAACATCCCGAACAAATCAACCATTAAAAATTTAAAAAAAAGGCAAAAAAAACTTCAAAGCTTCTTCATTTACAAAAAAAGCAACGAATCAAGTAACACAAGCGATATCAATGATATAGCATAGCTATCGGCAAAATATCAATGATATAGCATAGCTATCGGCAAAATATCGATGATATTTGTCAAATCTGAGAAAATTTGCACTGAATTCCTCCAATTTCGAGATATATCTCCTTGGTATATCATGAGATATTAATCGATACCCGGAAAAGGATATACTAGGTTATATCGATACCCTCGACCTATCGATACTGATGTCTTTCACATATCGATGATATATTGTTATACCTCAAATCATGAAAAAGAGTCTGATTGAATTCAGGAGTGGGCTACATGGCAGGCAATGGACTTCGACATCAGGAGACACCAGATTGTGTCCTAAGGCTGGATTTGTTAGAGTATGGCTGTGGTCTCAATAAGGAGCTGGAACATCCGTCAGTTAAGCAGAGAGTAGTTTTCGAGAAAGATAAGAAATACGAAGTTGAGTGAGTGCAGAGATCTCGTCAGAAGTGGCTTTGAGGGGGAGATGCTAACACCAAGTTCTTCCATGTTGTGGTCAAAGGTAGGCAGACGTACAACTTTATTTGTTCACTCTTGGTGGACAACACGAGGCTGGAGGGCAATAGGGAGCTTAGAGTCACGGTTGATTATTTTTGTGCCAGGTAGAATATCCGGGAGTGTTGGTTGGAGATGTATGGGTGTTGGCGACGCTGGTTTGCTTCTTAGGCTTGCAAATTATTTGGTTTACAACTTTGAGCTTGATGAGGTTTGAACTGCGATCTACAAGCTGAATGTGGATTACTCCTTTGGCCCAGATGGCTTTCACATTTTTCTTCAGGGAGTTTGTTATGTAATTCATGGTGATATCATGGTGCTTATCATGCTCATTGTTAGGAGCTCTGGTTTTGATCGGATCAACATGGCTCTTATTTTCCTTCTTCTGAAGAAGTTTCTCTGATTGAGTGGTTAACTTCATTCCAATTCGTGCTTTCAAATGCAGTACACCTCATTATAATCAAGGTTTTGACAAACCATTTGCATATGGTCATGAGTGACATGATTGCTTCGGTCTAAACGACTTTACTTTTGGATAGGAAAATGATGGATTGTCTGGTGGTGGCTATTGTATTAGCGGCTGATTGTTTCAGGGGCCATGTGTAAGGGATGCTTTAGGCGGATTTCACCAAAATTTTTAACTATATGGATTGACTTCATAGGGCTTCTCTTGTAAGGAGAGGGTTCCCCAATATGTGGATTGTCTAGATGAAGAGATGCGCCCCTACTACATCTTGATTCTGGTGAATGCAAGACCTAGGTACATGTTCTTTAAGCCTCATTAGGGGGTCGGCCAGGGATGTCCCATGGCTCTTATTTTTTGTTAGATTATGGCTGATGATTTGGCTTGCATGATGAGCTGGGCAGTGCAATGTGACATCAGTAAAGGATCTTTACGAAATGATATCTTTGTTTCTGTTTTTTAAAATGTTGATGGAAATCAAATCTATACTTGGTCGAGAGTTGAAGCTTCTAGTTTGTTATACTCTTAGGAGTTGAGTTTGGGTGCTAGCACTTACCAAACTCATTATACATCCTATTAAGTCACGGGTTAAGTATTCATGGACGAGAAGTTGTGGCGTGGTTACTTCTAATTATTTCCCATCGAGTACTTAACTTGAATCTAGTAGATGTCGGGGATAACAAATATGAAAAAACATAACTTAATCGTATAAGCGAACAATAGGCACTTGCAACTGATCATGTTTGCACGTGGAAGATCGTGAAGGATCGTGGATGCTTGTAGAAGATCATGGATGCTTGTGGAAGATAGTGAATGAATGTCGATGCTTGCTGAGAATCATTGTTCCAAACTAGTTAAGTATACGTCTTGATTGTGGAGGATCACATCGATGCATGATCCGTCGAAAATGGTAGCTGAGTTGCAACTTGGTGCTGTCTAAGTATCACACATACAAGGAAGGCTGGTTATCTTCTGAAGAAAATTGCACGGAAAAACTTTCGAAAATAGTTTAAAAACTGACCCTTGTGATACGGGGCATGCTGCCGACATTAAAACTATATCCCCGACCGGATAATCGACATTATTTCTCACCAAATGAGTTAGCTACTTATATGATAGCTGGAGAATCAGGATTGACATCAGAGACTTGGTCAAGCGTGGAATATTGGTGTTGCGTTCGTGCAAGGAGCAGCCACTGCCACCAAGCAGGGCCCCGGAGTATATTGGCTGGATGAATGCCCGGTTCAACTTTTGTAGAGGAGAACTGTAGGGCCCCTTACCCGAAAATCTGGGATATCAAGGCAACTGGTGGCACCATCACACATGGAAGGGAGCACCATATCATGAACTAATCATATCTTTAAAGGAAGGGTTGTTGCATCCAACACAAGAATCTATGTTAGAACCTGGCTTCCAAAATCATGTCAAGAGGGAAGCTAAAAATGGATGCATCGTGTTTAAACCCACCAATTTCAACTGTATTATGATGATGTTCTGTTTCGGCTTCCCAAATGATGCCCCTTCGTTGATAGCTAACTCTGCTGCCACATCCATCGTTGGAGATGTTTCAACACCTGAAAGCTTTGGCTGTTCTAGGTCAGCTCCCTCAACCTCTGACAGCTGTTCAACTTCCAACTTTGGTAAAGTCGGCCTACCATACTGTCTTAGCTCCACGGCAACATCAGTCATTTGTTCCTCAGCGGGATTTACTCCACCCTGTCCTCCAGGATCTTGGTATGCAGTCATTGTAACAAAGAATAGGCGATATCCTGATCTTTAGAGCTACTGCCTTTGGAAGTTGTAGGTTTGCCGAGGCCTCGAAAATGATATCCAAGTCCAGCAAAGACCATGGTTGCAAGCTGGATGATGTGATTATAACAGGGTTTCAGTATCCCTCAGAAGCCTGGCTAAAGAAATGGTCTCAATTGTGGAGCAGCATGCCAAAGCCACCTGTTCAACAGTTTTGACAGGGTGGATCAATTCCATGGCCAATGTTGGCTGTCTCCAAAGCGCTAGCACTCCATCGTGAACCATGGCTACAATGCCTTTAAACATTTTCGACCATATATGGGAGGCCCCTTGCTAAAACCCCTTCAAATGGAGTGTGATCACATCCCCATTAAAAGCCTTGCCTAAAGGTTCGTAAGCACTTTGATCATCATCTCGATGGCCTTCACCATATCTGAAAACCTTCCCAATGAGTCAACCATTGACCAACGAGGAAGGAATAACTTTTTCATAAACTTTCAACCTCCATTGGTTGCTCGCTTGCAATTCCACCTTCAATGGTTGACTCTCCTATATTTGAAATAGACAATGGGGTTCATTCATTCATGTGCCGGATACTTGAATAATCCATGCCAAAGGCCGCGACCTTCCACCCCGAGGTAGGATGGGCGCCACTAGGATGAATGGAATGCCAACATGAGAAGCCATCTCTGCCGCTTACTTTCCACAGCTGCCGTCTCTGACAAATAGCAACCCATCCCTCCTCATCTGTCATTTCTCTAATGCTGTCCCTACATCTCAACTGCTGACCTCTTGTCTCTCTCTCTCTCACTGTCCTCTCCACCATATATTGAAGCGGGGGCTTCTTGTGATTGAATGATAAGCCACAGTGTTATCTAGTTTGAATATTTGAATATTGTTTAGTTTAGCTTTGCTCTTTTCCTGTTAGGAGTTACGTGCTAGATTGATACTGTTTACCTTCTATAGAGGATGCTCCCTTTTTGATCCTCAGGTTGAACTATTTCAGGAAGTTCTCGTCCGATTTACTGGCTTTGGTATCGAGGAAGATGAATGGGTCAATGTTCGCAAGTGCGTGAGGTTGCGTTCTCTTCCATGTGAACCTTCAGAATGTGTTGTGGTGCTCCCTGGCGATCTTATACTTTGTTTTCAGGTGTGTTTGCGTTTCATCCTCTACCATAACTGTTTGGTTTGGAAACATTTTGTTAATTATAGTAAATTATTAATTCCATTGCTGCAAAAGAAGAAATATCTGAATGTTCTGTATCAGTTCTCTATTCTCAGTTCAAAAGTTGAAGTGCTGCTAATGCCACTGCTGTACTCAAAATTCACAGTATTTTTTTGATGTGTCTAATCAATACTAGTCCAAATGTACCGCCCCTGTGTACTGATAACCGTTCTGGTTTGTGTTCCCTCTTTGAGGATGCAATAACTATTGAAACCACTATGCTTATTCTGCGTCATTTTAATATTTTCTATAGAATTATAACAGTCTGAAAGAAAAATAACCCTTAATTGTTAGAATCTGTGAAGATTGAGGTGTGAACTTTATCCTTTTTCCCTTCATTTTTGGAGGTTAAGTTGAGAACTGGTCTATTTTGTGCCTGACGACTGGACTATTTGAGGGAGTCCCCCTATTTTCTTAAAGTAGTAGCTCAAGGAGGTTTTTTTTTTCAAATTTTTTTATGTCTTCCACTCTCAAATAACTTAGTTTAATTTTGCACAAATTTGTCCATCTTAACAACAAAAGAAAATAACTCTTTAGAAAATGGTTTTACATTCCGATGAAGAATATATGATAGCTTCTCCCCACTTTGTAATCATTATTTGTTAGTTTTTGTAAAACATATCTAAAAGCATGATTGAGAAAGGCACCACTATGAACATTGCTAGTATGAAGTATTTTATGTATACAACTTGAAATCTTATCTCTCCTGGTAAGTCAGGTATTATTCGTGACAATTTCTTTAGGTTCCCCAGGAAGTGTAGGAGGGTATTTTTCGATTTTTCTGCAAAAACGTCAATAAATTCATCATAAATTGATGCTATCGGTTAGTAATATTATTTTAAGAATATGTTCTGATTGATACAATAACAACAATGAAGCCTTTTCTATCTTTCCTAAGTAGGGTCGGCTACATGGATTCTTTGTTTCCATTCAGATCTATCTTGAGTCAATCTCGGGCTTAGATAAAAAAAAACTAAGAATATGTTTTGATTGATGCTTTTATTTATAACTATGATGTAATATGCAATAAGACTAAAATGTTAGTGATCATTTTTCAGGAAGGCAAAGATCAGGCCCTATACTTTGATGCACACATTCGCGATGCACAGAGGCGTCGACATGATATCCGTGGTTGCCGCTGTAGGTTTTTAGTTCAGTATCTGCATGACGAATCTGAGGTGAGTGTTTTGACTACTTTATTCGTATGGAAGTTAATATGGACAATTTTCATGGTTTGTTGAGTTTTTTTCTGTGTTTAGGTAGTTTTTGCTTGACATTTCATATGCTTATCAACTTTTCATCTTACGTGAAAAGTATTGATGCTATTAATATTTTTTTATTTTGGTTTATTTCTATGTCTAGTCTATTTCCGTGTAGTCTGTTTCTATGTGTAACTCTTCGGGGATTTTATTTGCCCCCTGTTGGGATCTAGGGTTCCATGCTATATAAAAAACCCTACCTCATGAATAAAAATCATTCCGGTGCATTTTCCATTTTTCTCCACATGGTATCAGAGCGAGGTCTGAGACCACAGTTCTAGCCCACGAAAACCACCGCCACTGCCAGCCCATTCCTTGTGCGGGTCTGTGGGCTTCTCTTCTGGCCCTGGCTCCGCGTGGGGACCTCACCCTAGCCCTACGCGACATCTGCATACAATAGCGTGCATCTCTGCTCCGTGTCACACCTAACAACGCTTAGCCTTGTGCCTAGCAGCATGCCGTCATGTGGAAGGGACCACCACACCTAGCCCATTGAGGGCCTCTCCGGAATCGCCTAGTCCACTTGCTATCCCCTTCCATTGTCGTAAGACCCTCTAACAGGTCCCAACAACGCTCGGGTCTCTCTAACGCTGCTTAGCCCTCTAGGGGGCCCTATTCGATGTTGTAAGCCCTTGTGTAGAAACTGCTACCTTGGTGGGTGTCCCCAACCCTTTATCTTGGCCACCCATGCCTTCTTCCCTCCTTGTGCAAGCCCATCTCGATCGTGGACTCCTGTCCAAGATCCCTATGTTTGTATGAATAAATCTTTACAATACCTCATTGATCTACCTCCTTGACCATGATGATCACGACTCCTATCATGTTCAAGCCATTGTTTTCCATGCCATCTATGAAGGTGCAAAGGACATCTATACTCAAGGGCACATATAACTATGTGCTTCGGTTTCGGGCCGTTAAGCAAGGTTTGAAATATCGATATCGTATCAGTCGTCCCAAAAAGGGATATATCAAGGATATATCAACGATATCGGTGGAAATCAAAAGAATGTCACGACAAACATTTTTTTCATAAATTAAGATAATCTTAGTTCCCAAAACATTATATAACATACAAATACACACCTATATGCACGAATGAGGCGTATTTAGAACACCAATGCACAATATATCGCACATATTCTTGTTGCTAATTCTGGCGTTTGACTGCTGATTGTTGAGAGGTATTGGAAAGGAAATGATGAGATTCCAAACATAACAACTTTGAGATACAATGGGCATGCATTTAACATGTATAAACATAATATTGAGCTATATCGGATACCAAACAAATAAGCAAATGAGCATTTAATATCATATAGTTTTTAAAGAACATCATTCATAATTTCGAATGAAAGAAAATGAATAAAAATATATTAGAAATAAAACTTTCTTACTTAACTAAAGAAGATAAATACGGTTAGATCAAGAATATCGACATTGATATCGTATCAATAAGTATGGAAATAGATATATCGGGATGTCACATATATCGATGGAAATCTTAAAAAATAGGCAAAAAGGAAAATTTTATGTGAATTAAGATCATCTTAGTTCTTAGAACAATATGCTAAAGACATGGAGATGTTTTTGGCATATTAACAATATGCTACATTGTATACTATGCTTAAACAAAAGTCTTAGTGATTTCCGAAATGAAATAAACAAATATTGTACAATAGCATGTATACTATTTAGTACATCATTCATGATAATCAGAATTTTTAAAGAAGATGATCTAATATATATATTTGATCTAATATAAATTAGAATAAAGATTTCTCATGAACTAAGATAATCAATACCATGCGCTTGTCTTGAATCCACATTGATAGATTACTTATACTTACAAATTAGAAATTCAGTTATTTATACATGTCATAGTTGTATCAACATGTGTCAATGCAAGGAACGACTATACAAATTTGGACAAATGAACTGATAATTGCGAAGTCAAAAACTACTTTCTGAACTCCTTGCCGCATAAAAACAAGTAGTAAAATAAGCAACAAGGTTTGTTGATAGCGGTGTTATGACATGACATAGCATCGATATATCTCTCGATATCGATTGATATTGATATCTTGTGTGATATCAATCGTTAACTTGTCGATATGGATATGTCATGGATATATCGATGATATATCAAGATATTTCAATCTGTGCCTTCAAGATGTTCATTGGTGGTCAGAGAAAAATATGTATTCTGACAAAGGACATTTTGAAGGACACGTGGGATGAATTGAGACATGTTTATTTTTAGTAGACTACTAAGCGTAACTTGCGTACATCTACATGCATATTTGATCGGCTTCTTAGGGAGAGTCTACCCTTGTAGAGTACTATTGACATCTCATCAACTTTTATGAGGAACTTACCGTGTTTCACATAATACCTTAAATGTCGGCTTTTGGTTTCATTTCGTTAAGCTAGGAAAGAGAAATTCCGTGGAATTTCGACGAAAGGGTCGGAAATTGTAGAAATTACTTGAAAATTCATTTTTTCTTTTAAAATTTAGATTTTTAATATTATTTAACTCAATAAATGAGATAGAAATACATAATTATTTTTAATTGTAAGATATTAACGTGATATGCTGCATTAAATTTCCACTTAATTGCTCCAACAATCCAAAAAATAGTATGCTGCTCAGAACCAGAATCAAATTTGGAACCAAAATTGGAAGCCATTACTTTCACTTCTTGAACATGAAGAGAATGGTAACACATGCAATAATAACAGAAAAAACGTAGGCCGACAATGAGTACTAGTAAAATGATATCTTATGTAAGAAATTGAATATCGAAATGATAACTTAGAACTTGTATCTAACCAAAATACTTTCAACTTAGAAAAAACATTCAATTTTAGAAATAAAATAAGGGATACAAACAAACAAACACATACTAACACAAATCTTTTTAACATGTATGTCTAACAGATTCATTGTATAGCTTGGGATCGTAAAATATATAATACAAGACAAACAAATCAATTAACACCAAGAAACTGCATAGCATTCACAAGCAAACTCTATATCCAACCTGATAATAGACACATACTTGTAGTCACAAGATTTGAAAGGTTTCTAACAACCTGGTACTCACACAACTACACGTATTCCTTGTAGTAGAGGGAAGCCACAAGAAAGTAAAGCCTTAAACTTCGGATTTCCGTTTCATTTCTCCAAGTCCGGAAAGAGAAATTTCGAAGAATTTTTGATTGAGATCATCGGATATCGTGGAAATAACTCTAAAAGTTTTTTAATATTCCTTAGTCAATAATAAAATAGAATACACACTTATTTGTAAAATAGAATTGTAAATATAATTTTTGAAGTAGTACCAGTGCTCGGAAATGCAGTCCATGCGGCCGCATATGCAGCCGCATATGCATATTCGATCACTTGACCGAAGCGCATATGCCATATGCGGCAATATGCGGTCAAAACGCATATGCGGTCCGCATATGCGGTATATGCGTCCGCATATCTAATAGGATTCATGTTAATCCATGATATGTTGATGACACATTAACTCGATTTTTTTTGAGCAACTCTTATATCATCATTTACATTGATGCATCTTTTCATTATTCTCGTATGTTGCATTTGGGAATATAATCTAGGATATTTTTTCTCATATCCATTTTCCCATTGTTCTCAACACTTGTTAATGAATTGTTTACTGCTTTTTGAATTTTCTATCCAATGAAATTCATTCCCGTTCTTCAAATAAAACATGAAATAATTTACTAACAGTCTGATACTTTACATTTTTGTGCTTCTAATAAATTTTATATGCAAATACAATCTTCCGCATATTTTGTGTCAACATATTTTGTCCCTTGGAGATACATATATGTGTATACTTTTGGGTGTATGATTTGTATACCTATAATTATTTTTTAGCTTTTGTTATTTATAAGACCTATATATACATGAAAGGTTTTCTTATAGAATTCACGTGTTCCCTGTTGAATCCAAATTTGTATATGTATATATATGCATTAAATTCAAAATACACACTAAAAATAATCAATTTATAATATCTTGCTTATATAAGTTATTGATTATATTATCTTATTTGAAATTTTTGATTTTGGTAGATCATCAACTTTTTATATAATCACATTTTATTGTTTATTTTATAACATTTTAAATAAAATATTATAAACCGCATAAACCGCATATACTTCTATATACTCCTCTGCATATCCGCTTACTCGCTTTAGACTGCATGACCGAACGAATACCGCATACCGTATTTCTGAACCTTGAGTAGTACCATCGTTATAATTATTGCACATGTTGATAATTAATATGTAGAGCAATGCGTTGCCTAGATTCTGTAGTGTATACTAAACTGGAAGCAAAAGCAATGATAATCACATTGTCAATAAGAATAAGGTGACACAATAATTACTAATCAAAACATATATATCAAAATAAAGAAAGAAAAAGTATAGCTCTCTAGTTAAAACTTGAATTTAACTCTTAAATGTTGTATCTAATTTATTTGGTTTGTGTTAGAAATATTTAGAACATTTGGTTCTTATTTTATCATTGTAACCCCCACTAGGGGCACTTATGTATTTTTCCCTTTCGAGCTCTCTAGGGTTTTGTTCTATATAAGGACCCCTAGACCTCTAGAATGAAGCACACTCTTTTCATTCTCTTATTGCTCTCAACATGGTATCAGAGCAACGGTCCTTTATCGGTGTTCTGACCTAATTCCCTTCCTTCCCCACCAGCCTGCCCCACACCGCTAACAAGACTTGGGCCACCGAACCAGCAGCCCCGTGTCGCCTCGTGTGTTCTCTCCCCGTGCGTGAGGCCTCGCTCTTCCTCGGGTGCTTCCTCCTGTGCCTCTCCAACCTCGCGCGTGAAGCCCTGTGTGTGAAGCCCTCCCACGCCTCTCTGGCCTCTCCCCGCACGTGAAGTCCTGCCGCCCGCACCTCTTCAGCCTCGCGAATCTCCCCGCGCGAGAGGCACCGCCACCCTAGCAACCTCCTGACTTAGCGGTTCCAGCGGCTCTACCGCCCTAGCAGTATTCTGCTGCCCCTGACTGCACAAGCCCAGCCACCCTAGCAGCCTCTCACTTGCTGCAGGCCCTGCCGCCCTAGCAACCTCCCATCTGCACGTAGCCCCAATGATTTTTCTGTTGCTCCTCCGCGCCGCTCTTTCTATTTCTGTCACATCATATCAGCCCAGCCGCACCATATCAGTCGTGCGCTCTTTCTAGTTTTGTCGGACTATCGAGTTGATGTCTTGCTAGCTACATGACTCGTGAGATTACAAGGACTATCTAGGTCACTTTTTTCTTGACCTTTGCGACCACCATGGCATCTACAGAACCCAAATCCCTGTACCGTACTCCTTATATGATGATACATGGCACTTCTATCAAACTCAAGGGCTCCGAGAACTACGTTTTATGGTCTAGATCCTTCAAAGTGTTTATCGGTGGTCAACGAAAGATCTATGTTCTTACCAAAGATCCGCTCAAGGAGACGGAAAAGGATTACGAAACTTGGTACGTCGGCAACTGCTAGGTGATTACTTGGTTAACCAACAGTGTCGACTCGAATATAGCCTTCAACTTTCTTTACAAGGAAACCGCAAAATCGATATAGGAGAGCCTTGAGAATACCTACTCCCAAAAGACAACCAAATCTAGGCTCTCAGACATCTACACAAGGATTTAGTCAGCAAATCAGGACGATACATCTCTAGTCGAGTATTACAGACTCCTCATAGGCCCGTTTGAGGAGCTCCTTATTTTTCAGCCTGCTTGCTGTGATAAACAGAGTGGCGAACGAGCAGAATGGCAAGTATATCGCTTTCTATCAGGAATCCATCTGTTATACAAGTCTGTAAAAGCGAATTTCTGACTGTTGCTGCACTAGCTACTCTTGAGACCATATAATGGTCGACTGCTGGAACTTGATTCTCCCTCTCCTCAGTTATCTACAGAGACTACTGCCTATATTGCTAGAGGTCGGCCCGACTACCAGGGAGGATGCAGTTGTGACTTTGGCCATGGTCGTGGTCGGGAGGTTGGACACGGACGTGGACGGATTCTGCCACCGCTCGTTATCCGGCATGCACTCACTGCGGACGCTGGAATCATCCCTCTGAACGATGTTGGGTAAAGTTTGGCATGCCTACTAATGCTAACAATGCCTACGAAACTACCTCATACGAGGGATCATGTGATATTGTAGAAACCTTGCCAGATCAGCCGTCTGGTGATAACCAGATATCCTTTACTGCGTCTGAATATGCTCGTCTACGTCAGCTACTACAGAATTCTGCCGGTGACACTAGTACCTCTTCTCCGACTGTGAATCTAACCACTACTTCAGGTAATCTTGCCAATGTTTCCTTTTATTCAGCCCTGCATGGATAATTGATTCTGGTGCATCCACTCATCTGACGGGAGAAAGTAGTCTTCTCACCTCTGCACACCCTTCCTCTGTTATGAGGACTGTTTGGGTTGCTAATGGAGCACATTCCCCTATTACTATTGTGGGGACTATGGAATTCTCCTCTAATCTCCGCCTTACTAATGTGCACTGTGCTCCTGATTTTCCGCTTAGTCTCTTATCTCTTCACAAGTTATGCCAGGAACTTAACTGTCGTGTGATATTTGATGAATTCTGTTGTTATTTTCAGGACATCCGGACGAAACAGATTTGTGGGGTACATGAGAAGAATGACCTATAATATCTTGATATCCCCTCTGATTCTACTTTCGCTGCTGCTGCATCTATATCTAATGATCCTGTTCTTTGGCATCTTCGTCTTGGTCATCCATCCGCCAAAGCTCTCTTTAGTGTTCCCCGAACTTTCTACGCTCAAGCCCTTTGAGTGCGAGGCGTATCAAATCGGGAAACATCATCGAGCGTCCTTCCCTGCTCGTTCAGAACCTTGCCGCAAAGTTCCTTTTTCATTAGTCCATTGTGATATTTGGGGACCCTGTCTGGTCTGTACTCTGAGTGGACATAAGTATTTCAATGTTTTTATCAACGACTACAGTCATTTATCGTGAGTCTATCTGTTAAAAGAACGATCAGAGGTTAACAATATTATTAAGAATTTCTTTCATTATGTCAAGACTCAAGAATATTTTCTCCTGCGGTATTCAGATTTTTCGATCAGATAACGTGTTGGAATTTACTCAACAAAATCTAACCACTTTCTTTGCATCACAGGGCACCATTCACCAAACATCATGTCCTTACACTTCATAACAAAACGGGGTCGCAGAAAGAAATCTCAAACACCTGCTAAATATTGCCCGATCCCTACTCACCCAGATGAAAGTTCCCAAAACTTATTGGGGGGATGCTGTTTTGACTGCTGTCCGTCTTAGCAACAGGGTTTCATCTGTATCCCTAAATGGATCCGCCCCATTCTCAGTACTCTACCAAATGAGTTGCCTTTTCCACTACCCTTACGAATTTTTGGATGTATCACATTTGTTCATAACTTTCATCCTACTGACAAACTCTCTCCTCGTGCAATAAAATGTGTTTTTCTTGGTTATTCTCTTACTCAAAAAGGTTACAAGTGCTATGATCCAACCGGGCCTTGCTATTATATATCTGCAGATGTATCCTTTTTTGAGCAGACAAGTTTCTTCACACAACCTGTTACCGATATTCCTCTTGATCTTCCACCTCCACCCATTATGTATAAGTGGAAACATAAATCCAATCCACCAGATGTTCCCTTACCTATGCCTTTATTGCAGGATTATATGCCTATTGCAAGTGTCCCCCTCGCTGCTGTTCCGAATGATCCCGAGGAGCTTCCCATTGCTCTACACAGAAGTAAGAGGCAGTTTACATTTCATCCTACGTCTCATTTCACTTCTACTGCTAGTTTATCAACATATGACAAAAGATATGCATATGCTCTCATGACCTTTTCTATTCCGAGAGACTATCATAGTGCTTTGCAGGATTCAGGCTGGCATCAGGCCATGAATGAAGAGATGGATGCTCTTACCTCAAGAGGGACATGGAATCTAGTGCAATGCCCTAAAGGGACTAGACCTGTGGCATGCAGATGGGTCTTCACGACCAAACAAACACCTGACGGGTCAATTAAAAGATTAAAAGCTCGCCTTGTGGCTAAAGGCTTTATGCAGACATATGGTGTGGATTACTTTGAGACATTCTCACCAGTTGCACGAATGGTCTCTATCAAAACTATCCTTTTTATAGCCACTAACAAAGCATGGACTATCTTCCAACTATATGTGAAAAATGCCTTTCTATATGGAGATCTTGATGAAGGAGTCTACATGGTGCATCCTCCGGGTTATGAAGTCAAGGGGGAGTACATATGTCGACTTCGCAAGGCAATATATGACCTGAAACAAGGCCCAAGTGTATGATTTTGTCACTAAGGACCTTGGTTCATTACGCTATTTCTTGGGCATAGAAGTACTACACACTACAGAAGGTCTTCATTTCTCTCAGAGAAAATACTGTCTGGACATTCTTGCTGAAGCTGGGTTACTTGGATGCAAGCCTTCGGGTATTCCGGCAGACCCGAAGAAACACTCCACGTCCTCTGATATCTTCAAAGATGTTACTCGATATAAGAGCCTAGTTGGCAAACTTCTCTACCTCACTGTTACGAGACCCGATATCTCTTTTGCAGTAAACAGAGCTAGCCAACACATGGAGCAACTTTATTACAGTCACTGGCAGGACATTCTTCAGATACTACGATACTTGAAGGATCTCCAGGGTGTGGTCTCTTTTACAGGGCAAAAGGATACAATGACGTTATTACATATGTTGATGCTGATTATGCAAGTTCACCAGAGGATCGACGCTCCACCAAAGGATATGCTATGATGGTTGGAGGAAATCTTGTCGCTTGGAGAAGCAGAAAACAGACGGTTGTATCTAGGTCTAGTGCAGAAGCAGAATACAGGGTGATGGCTCAAGCAACTTGTGAGATCACGTGGCTATTAACTTTTCTACAAGAACTTGGCATTGCGGTCACCACGCGATGCCTATTCCACTATACTGTGACAACAAATCCGCTACCCCACGAATCCTGTGTTCCATGAAAAAATCAAGCACATAGAGATTGACTGCCATTTTGTTCAGGATGCTGTCAGAACTGGGAAGATTACTGCTCCTCACATTACCACCGATCTTCAGCTTGCAGATGTTTTCACTAAGGCCTTACCCAAGAAGCGCCTTCTATGGATAATTTCCAAGTTGGACATGATCGATAAATATGCTCCAACTTGAGGGCAGTAATATTTAAAATATTTGATTCTTATTTTATCATTGTAACCCCCACTAGGGGCACTTATGTATTTTTTCCCTTTCGAGCTCTTTAGGGTTTTGTCCTATATAAGGACCCCCAGACCTCTAGGGCCAGTTTGGTAACTGGGTTGGGTTGGGGTACCCCAGTGAATAGTGAATTGTTTGGAGGATTGGGAGGGTTGGAACGAGGGGTACACCGGTGCACACCGACAACCAAACTGGCCTTAAAGCACGCTCTTTTCATTCTCTTATTGCTCTCGCTAGTTTGGATTTAAATCTAAAATTTAGAAACCAACTAAAGGAACTTCTTCAAACAATGTAAATCACTCTAGCGAATAAATGAGTGAAAATTCATTAATATATGCAAATTTTGATGAAAATGAAGGGTAGATTCACTTGTTTTTGTTGTTTATCCGAAACAACATGTAATTTCAATTAAATTTCGTTGACATTTCGTTGGTATTTCATTGACATCCTGGGGAAAAAGGTAGTATTTCGAATTCGGTGACCTAGAGAAATTGAAATTTTGGAGAAATTCAGTGGAATTCATTGAATTTTGAGGCCATGGTTTCACCCAGTCTGTTATATCAAAAAGGTGTCTGAGAGATTTGAGTGGCAAGTTTGCAGATTTCTTGTTGGTCCTCATCATCCATATTAGATCGTGAAATATCAGTTTCACATGTTTGATACACTTCTCTCAACCAAGGTCATCTTTGGTCGTCCGCAGCAGTTCAAGACCTCCACTTGTAGCAACAACCTCCTGGCTTCACAATTGCAAGCAGCCTTCCAGTTCAACGGGTCATGCGCAATTTCCAAAACCATGGCATCACCATCTCTAGTCCTAGTGCCGTCCCATCTTCAAGGACCCTTAGAGTTGTCGCCACACTCTGCGATGCTGCCGTCGCTATCGTTGGACAGAGTGGGAGCAACACCTAGCATGAGCAGAGAAAGGTTCTCTCCTGAGAACCGTATAGCCCCAAAATCTCCAAAAGCATATAGCATTAGTTAGCCATCACAGGGCTGCCAAAGCATTGGAAGGGAGGAGATATCCCCTAAAATAGGGGAATCGAGTTGTCACTGGATATTTTTAAAGAAACCTTCCCAACAAAAGATCTTTACCTAAAGGTTAAAGTTGGGAAGAAGCCAGGGGAAAGAAGTAATTCAAGTGAAGGGGTTAAAAATGCAACTAAGCCTCCTTTCCAAAGAATGCAACTAAGCCCCATTAAATATTACGAGAAGATTAACAAAATCGGATCAAATTAGGATCTATTTTCATACGTTGAAATTGAAGATCAAACAACTCATCAGAGAAGCACATATAACTGATGTAGCGTGAATTAGTGCAAAATTAATGTTTCTCGTCTGTTGGTTCGCGATCTATTATAGTTTTTAATTAAAAATAGGTTAGTGTTAGCTGTCATTATTTCTCATCAATTGGAGTTTTCAGCAATTTTTTAATTTGAATAAATGAGATTGCATGTGATCTCTAATAGTCTGATTCGTTGCCAAGTTCAATCTTCTCTCCCTCCCTCCGTGCATTTTTATGTTTCTTCACTGAAATTCTGTGATTAGCGCTCTTCTACCTTCTTCCTCACCCACCATATTTCTTCCTCTTCCCTCAAAATTCCTCTCCCCCCAACAATTATTTCTACGTCAAATCTGATGATTGTGAACCTTGTCTGCTTCCGAGCATGAACTTCTAGAAAGCAGTGTCAGTGTCACTTGTCATCTGGTTTGTGCAAACACCGGTGAGGCACTGCCACACTGGTTCTATGTATTGATGGCTAATTGCAGAAGTCAACTGGAGTTTTGGGCCGGAGGGAGGTCTGGGTCTTGGATTCTGGTACCTGGATAAAAATCATCGCATACTATCCAGTAAATTTTTTACGTGAGAAGATAGAGGAACTGAACTGGAATAGGGTTGCGAAAACCTAAGAACTGGTGCAAGGATTCCATGTCAGAAGGGCTATTTAAAGTTGGAATAAGGCCTGGGTATTGCTATTTTAAAGACCAGAACTAATCGTTCTTGATTAACGCGGCAGTGGTACCGATTTTTGTTGATAGTAAATTTGAGGGGTTTCATGTTGTATTTTATGATGAAAATTCTGATGGTCCTTTCTATCTTTATCTGCTTGAATGTAAATAAGACAACGCCGAAAAATCAAATATGATTAAGGTGTAAATAATTCTTGTAATTGTATGCAATAACATTTTGGGCAGGGACCTTCAGGGCTGACCTTTATCTACTATGAGGATAATGTGGTCCTTTGTTGCTTTTGTATTTTTTTCGTCTCTGCATTTTTGCATGCTGAGAATAAAGTATGCAATACCTGCTAAGGTTTCTGCAAGATTTTTTGTGCTGTAAAATGTGATTTCTTGTGCTGCGATGTATCATTCTTTTGTTACTTTTTGCTCTATGCTTTGCTGGGAGGTAGGTCCTGAGATAGAATCCTGGGTACTTATTTCTGGGTGATGCATCACCAACCCACTGCAGGACAGATGGATATCGGGTAATGCATCGGCGGGGTTAGCCAATCTATGTATTTGTTGGAACAAGGGTGGCGACAGAGTGGCGATTGTGGAGGGTATTGCAGTTGGATGCGTGAAAGGCCAGGAGGTATTTAAGCAAGGCGGGAGGGGTGGGGGTTGGGTTGGGTGCAGTTGGATTTTTTTCTAGGGTGTTCCTATGGGTAAACCCATGGAATTTTATCCTTATTAAAATTAACCGTGAATGAAAATTAACCCAAAATAATCAGGAGTGTAGAAGTAAAACGGATGGTGCTGTAATTCCAAAGACTACTTGGGGTTAAAGTTCCATTATGGAGGATAGTAGGATATGTGTAAACACCCTCAAAATATATAATATATGAGCTCATTCTAGTTTTTCCATTGCATCAGAAAGTAACAACCCCTTTTCAAAATTTCAGGAAATTGTACCTCTCAGGAAGATTTGCCGCAGACCGGAGACGGACTACAGGTTACAAATATTGCATGCTTCGAAAGCCTTGGGACCTGTGGATGCACGGACTGCAACAAAGGATTCACATGTTGGATCGTCAAAAAGTGTACATTTAAGTGTCCAACAAAAGCCTAGGGAGCAGCAGAAAATGGTGGATGTCAATGCGGTTGAGGTGGTTGCTACTGCTCCACAAAGTAAGGAGGCATCAACAGGAGAAATTTCTGTTCCAATCGCCACACCAACTGCCAGCACAACAGCAGACGCCGCTCAAGCAAGTCACGTGGAATTAACAGGTAGTATTGGGCAACCTATTTAACATTAGCCAGAAGAAGTATGAAATCCTTCCATACTAATAATTCTACATCATCTCTCGCATGTTAGTATCGGTCTCGTTTTGGTCTGGGAAAACCTCAGTTGTATGCAATGTGAACGATACGTAGATTTTGTTGGCCTATTGACATATATGGTAGCCAAAGTTCCTCTCATACCTTGCGGGCTTGTTGTGCATATACCATTTAAACATCTTTATATTAGATCTAAAAAATTCTGTAACATGAACATGGATCAGTTAAATATAAATATTAATAACTAGTTCATTCGAGGTCAAAGTATATTGATGATAAATTCTGGTAATGTATTAACGAAGCAGGTATCCCCTTTGAGACTTCTCGTATTTATTGGGATAAATTGATTATTCTTAAATGGTCCAATGACGGGTGGATGCTTGTAAAAGCCTGCACATGAATTCATAACAACAAAAGGAGCCCCTACAACCTAGTCCCAATCTATATTTAGCGTCTTTGCAAAACCTCAAAAATCCATGTCAAGAATCTCGACTGCTGTACACGATATGACATTTGTGATTAGTTTCAAATCACCAAGTAGTCTTCTTACCATTGACTGAGAAAGCATTTCTATAAAAAAAATTTTAGAATGCACATTGGTGATACAGGTAAAATCACATTGTTGTTGTCGTGAAATTGTTTTCTTGATCGAGCCGGTGGACATAGTAATGAATGAGAGGCTATTAATTCCATAAAATCCCGTGAGGGGTCATTAAGTTGTGTTGGAAACGATGAATACGGAAGCAAGTTAGGCATAAAGAAATATAAATAGTGGAAGGAAGACTGGGATTTTAATGTGGAATTCTACTTCATAAAGAGGGGGATGAAACTACATGAGGTGTCTTAGTCATCGTATATGTATATTCTCTCTCAATTGTTACAGTGTATGCAAGGATTGTTATATAACCCCATTAGAATGATCTAGTCCCAACCACAAATGATGTGGGACTAAATCTGTGGATGTGGTAATTAGACCATGGAGGGATTCAATTATCTATCTCTGACAAATACTCTAACACCCCCCTCAAGCTGGAGCATGCAATGCTCAACTTAGACAAATAGAAAGAAATCACTCTTTGACATAATACAAGACACTACGAATAATATCAATCAACGCATACTCTACTGATCGCCAGCTAAGGACGTCACTTCTCATGTTGTGTTGGTGAGGAGGAATCGAAGAGTTGGATTGTGAACTGAATTGTGTCTCCTCGTTAGAGAATGTGTGCTCTGTACTATGCAGAGTCACTGAAATTGGAATGAGTCTCCTCGTCGGAGAACTTCAGCGCGTAACTGTCTCCTTCATTGAAGACTGCTCCATTTTTTAAGGGTCCAATAAACAACGTTGTTAATTGAAGATGGATCTCTCTCATATAGACCTCGAAGTAGGGTTCTTTCTCATAGGAATCTTGTAAGGATCTCGTATTGGAGTTCATGATCAATGGAGAATAGATTCTGAAAAAGAGTCTCCTCATCAGAGAATTGGATCTCCTCCCCTATGGGCTCAGAGAATGGAATGTCTACTTTGGAGTCCCTATGAATCCACATGAAAATCCTGAGTTTACACTGACTTAGAGAATGCGATCTCAACTTTGGAATACTTATGTATCCATAAGCAAACCCTTAGTGAAAATCAAGATGGGGACCTCTCACGTAATACTACCCCTTTCTCCCAGACTTGTCGGAATAGAGGACATAGCTAAATGTCCTTTTTTGGCCCTTTTCTCTCTTTTTTTCTCTAATCAAGTTTTCCATGCGTATGACTTTTCTTTTTTTGCACTTCCTCTTTCCTTTTTTTTCAAAAACTCAGGGCCCAAATTGGCTCGAATCTCCCGGCCTCATTTTTCGGGTCCCGTCGGCCTAAATTGGCCTAAAACTTCTCCCCCTTTTTTTCTTTTCCCTTAAAACCCCCAACCTAATTGGGCCCAAACTTCTCTTTTTTCAGCCGACCTTTCTCTCCCTCTTTTATCCGCCTCCTTTTTTTTATGTGGCCCGCATGGGCCGATAAGCAAACTAAGGAGTGTGGGTATCGAGCCTCTTCCGTTTCACGAAGACTTGTGTCGCACCACACCAAAAACTACAGGGGGAGAGGGACTGAGAGTCTGATTGTGTCGGAGATGGTGCATCCCCTGATGGTACATGAGATAGGTTCGACTTGGAGCAATGTGACCTCGAGTAGTTATTTTGCGCTTTAGTGCGTGAGAATGTTGTTGGTGGTTCCGGTAAGAGACCTTACGTCCACGAGCAAGAGGTGCCTATTTGTCCAGAAAGATGCATCCTAGAGTTAGGGCCTGGAGGAGTCTCACAAGGTGTGGCATGGAGAACTAGGGTTTCACGAACCCTGGATGATTGTCGAACTTGCTGCAAACGTGTAGATGTCACTCTGATAATTGAACCATGCAGAAATTAGGGTTTAACAAAAACCCTAGAACTCTTCTAGATTGGAACGATTCATGTACATGAATATGTCTTGAATAATAAATGAACATGAACAAAATAATTTTCAAGAATATGATTAGAATCGAATTCTTCAAATCCTAAAATTGAATCTACTTTGATCCCATGTTGAAAATGATGAACACAGAAGCGTATCAAAGATAAAGAAATATAAACAATGGAATGAACATTGGGATTTTATCATGGAACCCCACTCCGTAAGGAGTCGAATGAAACCACAAGAGAAGGCCTCTCAACGGATGTATTTGTATATTAAATTCTCTTTCTCAATAGTTACAATGAGTGTGATGCTTTTTATATAGCGCCATCATAATGATTAAGTCCCCGTCACATCCGATGTGAGGCTAAACCTATGGATGCGGTAATCGGACCCGGATGGATCTGATTATTGATGAATCTTCATTTCATCACCTTTATTTTATCATTTTGCTCTTAAAAATCCTAGCTAATGCATGTAAATAGCATTAATTTATATAAAAAGTATTCATGATTTGTTGTATTTATTGTATATAAAATATGGTTTTTAATGCCAAAATTATCGACAAGGAATGAAGTAGGGGGAGATAAGGGCCAAAAATAGAATAAAAATCCAATTCTTTATTCATTATTTAAGCATTTTTGACACCTAATTTATTCTTTATTATTTATTCATCAAATGAAGGAATTTTGTACATGAAAGTTGTAGATAATAAGGTGAAAAAAATACAAAATTGATTTTGTACAAAAATAATACACAATGTTTATTTTATACACAAAATAAAAAGCCAAAAACCCAACTTCCCAGACCCATATCTTTCAAATAAAAACTAAAAACATATCAAAATCATTCTAATTATATATACTTTTCACAAGCTATTTAATGGTGGTGGTTTTATATTTTTTGGAGTTACTATGTGAAAGTTCATATTTTTGTAATTATGTAAACATCATCTATAACACATGTGCATATTAAAACTAAAATAAAACCAAAAAGGAAAATAAAATAAACTAAGTCTATGTGCAAACATAGGCAAAATACCTATATTTCTACCTGTACATAAATAAAAACGGACCCTATTCTTTTATTCTTTATTCTTTTATATTTGTATAATATTGTCAATATCATGTATATTATATTAAAAATACAAAGGTAAAATAAAACAAAATAAGATACATTCAAATGAAATGGCATACATAAAACATAGATGAAATATCTATAAATATACCTACACAATATACATATCTATTTATTTAAATGTACAATTTACATCATAAAAATAAAAAAATATATTTATACATCTAAAAACAAGTTGTAAATATATAAAATAAAGGAATAAAATAATAAAACAAAATATACAAAATAAAATAGCAAACATATATGTAAATATACCTATAAATACACTATTAAAAATTAAATACTAATAAATAAAGTCAAAAAATAAACAAAAATCATAATAAAATACTATATTAAATAATAAATATTTTTTATTTTATAACAAAAAATTAATAAATAATTATTTTCGAGTTAGATTTCTGTGTTGTCGTTTAGTGGGCTTGCGTGGACCAATCAGCATTCAACCTTTGTTGACTCCGAGTCAATTATCTCCCTCGCTTCCAGATATGACGCGCCTGTCTAATCCCACGATTTTGCGCATTTTTCCTAGGTGTCTCGTCGCTCAATCGCCTTCGTCCCCTTCATACGAAATGATCATTGATCATTGTACATACTCGCCATACCCTTTATTCTCTTGTATATACGTTTGAATCATCACAATTAGCCAGTCAAATAAGGGTGTCTCTATGTTCTATAAATAATCCCCTCCGTCTTCCATGCGTTCTTTGGTCACCATTTCGAGTCTAGGAGCCCTGATCTTGTATCTAGTTGAGTTCCTCATGACATGAGGTGCTTCTTCGAGGACGGACCGAGCTCCAGGAGGACGGGGTGCACCCACGACCGTCGGCTCCGGCGACCCTACTCCCTGGCTAATCCCAGGTATAAGAGCTGCCCTTTTATCATTTCTTTTACTCGCATTTAGTCTTATCTTTAATTTCTAATTCTTAGATCAAGTCTTAGTTATCTAGATTAATGTAATCCATCATCTACGAAGTTCGCCGGAGTTGAGCTCTGGCAAGCTCCTCTGCGCGTGTTCATAGGCGCTCTGACCCTACTTTCTCCTTCACATCCTTCCCCTTCCGCTTCTTCACCTCCCAGCCACCCTTGACCAACCGGAACCTCTTTGGTTCTGCGAATCGAAGCTTCCTTCCGCCATCTCGCCAGAAACCTCTCCACCCACCTCAACTTTTTGTGCATCCAGCTTCATTACCGGTCGAGGTGCACCCCCTCGAGCCGTGCTCTCTTCCTGTGCAGGTCACGAAGCCAACGGAGCCCTTCTTGGCTCGAATCAAGTCGACTTACAGGTACATAGAGGTCCCTCTTTCTCGGAGCTCTCCAGACCTCACCGTGTGGTCCTGGAGCCTCTTTACACCCCCAGACGTTGCGGAAGGCCTCCCCGGAGGTGTGGACACCATCACCTTCGAAGAAGACCGTCGGAGGATGGAGAAATCGGCGATTGGAGCTAGGAGGCAGGGACCTTCGTCCCTGTTCTTCGAGCGAAGCAGTAACCATCTGATCTGGGGAGGCGCCCCATATTTGATCGCAACCGAACATCATCCCCACGCTTCAGCTGTTCGATGGAACCCTCGAATAGATCTAAACCCCTCATCGCCGAAGCAGTATCGGGGCACTATAGAGCGCCACATGTCCAAGTGAATGAAGCTCAGCCATTAGATGCACGCCTTATGGGGTAAATTTCAATCCATACCCCTACGTTTTTGTATTTTATCATTTAGTACTGTAAATAAGATGTAACATTTATAAATAAATGGGAAATTTTTGTAATGACCCCCGCACTTTCTATAAATTACACTTTGGTCCCTCCCAGAGTCACGTGTAGTCCCTACGTGACTGAGGAAATATTACATAGAGGCCCCTACTGATTTTTGTAATTGTAAAATAGTCTTTAAAATTTAAAGAAATGTTATTTTATTTAAGCAAAATTGCACCGAGCCCCCTGTAGTTTATTTTATCTGCATTTTTGCCCTTGCTAGGACATATATTTTTGGATGATTTATCCATTTATAAAAAATACTTATTGTGCTTAGAAAAATACACAAAAATAGGGATGAATGCTTTATGTCATGTATATTCACTCTCTCATTTTATTTGGCATTTTTGAGCATTTTATCTATTTATTAAAAATGAAAAAGAGCACGTATATTTCCTGTTTAAATTATAAAATACCAAAAAAAAATATAAAAATGCAACTAAAAATTCCATAAAAAAATTATATGTAGTTTTATCCTATTTGTATTACAAACCAAAATCACTAAAAATGGAAAAACAAAAAACCTAAAAATTGAAAAACCCTGAAATTCTTCATAAAAATCTTAAACAATCCTATAAAAATTCAAAATACATTTTTCTATTTTGTAATTTTCTTTATATACATATTTATATAATAAAATTGATTTAGGTAATTTTGGGACTTAATTTCTATTTTTAACATCCAAATCAATTTCGGGTATTTTGTTTATCCCTTATTCGAGATATTTTTGGATTAAAATACATAAAAATTAACAAAAAATCTAGAAAAATAACAAGAAATTAGAAAATTATTAAAAACCTAAAAACAATTTATTATTTGTATTTTATCTATATTTGTTAAGATTTATCAATAAACTACTATATATTGCATATATAAAGCCTTATATATGCTATATTGTTTATATAAAAGACAAGTAATAAAAACATATAAAAAGAAAATATAAAAATAGAAAATTAAAAATCAGATACAAAAATATAAAACCAAAAAAATTAAAATAAAAAAAATTAAAAAATAAAAACCCACAAAAAGATCTATAGAAATGAATGACTGGGTTGTACATAAATAACCTTAGGCTACCATTTTGCTCTATGTGGTTTGACCTCTACATGCTTGCTTGCTATGCATCCTAGGGTAGAGAAAATAAATCTTAATGCCACATCTTTTCTATTCATTGAATTATGTATATTGTGGGTTGATTGTTGATCAATCAGGGATTTTGTCTGAGGTGACATCAACGACTATCTGTTCGCCTTGTGGATTGACACGACTTCGGCCAAATCCTTATTTATCAGATGGCACCATTGCCAGGGAGTAATGAGCATAGTCTAATTTCATCAGTCATTTTTGTATAGTAATTTATTTGATTTATTGATTCATTGTTGAGATATTCATTGATTTATTTTCAATTAATTCTTTGATTATTGTTGTAAATAATTGATCCATTTATTTAATTACACGTGGTAGTGAGTTCTCTTTGTGACTGTTGCGAGGGCCCTCCATGCGAGGACGACTTTCTAGGAAGCCAATGCAGCCAAACCAGGAGGAGGCTGGTCTTCTCCCTGTGACCAACTGAAGAGGGCACCAAGGAAGCAAGGAGAAGAAATTAGTTTAGAAATAATTTAAAAAATCATTTATGTAATTTATGGTGAGAGAGACAATTTTGGCATGTATATATTAATTTGGACTCTACTCTCCACAACGAGGTCCAGTGCCCTGGTGTCTGTTCACTTGGGGACCTCGTCGTAGTTTTCCGCATTTTCTCGCCTTTTTTTATTTTATTTTATGATGTTTTGAGTTTCTTGCCTTATTTTTATTTGTTTTGTGTGCGTGGAGCCCCAAGACGTAGGTTGCTTGACTCGGTAACTAGGTCCACACCTTAATAAGAATGCTTGTTCTGATAGTCTCTTACGTACAGATCTAGTCAAATTAATAATGTTAGTAATTCAGATCTGAGACCGTGTGACGCTAGAGGTCGTATACAACACGTGCATGACCCGTTATGGAGAGCACTGATCGGCATCAGAGACCGGACCTTGGTCTAATTTCTGAATAACTAACAACTGGTTCCTCACGATTAATAACAGCTACGGTTTAAGATGATTTTGTCGATTGCACACCACCATGTAAATAGGTTTAAAAATTCTGTTTTGCATACCGTATGGAGAGGGCTGGGAAGCACTGTAAGTTCTCTAACTCATCATGCATCATTAGATTCAATGGTGAGTTTTCCATCATTGAATCGACTTGCACGGCTTTTTCGCTATCTCCTTCTGATTTAGAGCACCTAGGACTTAAATGAGAATTCACAAAAACACTAGGCGCTTATATGAAAACAGACTCAAAAAAAGTGAAAACCCAAAAATTTAAACAAGAAGACTGCTAAATAAACTTTGACCATAATTAAAAACTGTAGTGGACTATCATTGTCTTGGGTTCATAAAGCCCTCATTGTTTTCAGGTACCTTATGAGGGGACCAAAACCCCTCCCATGAGCGAGGCACGACCCGCTAAAGATTAGAGCCAAAAACCTAGTCTGTAACTGCCTTGTGTATCGCCTGGATTTCTGAAGTAATGTTGCTTCTATCGTACGTGACCGAGTAGGGCCTTGTCAACGATGGTGTTCCCGCCTTGTTTGGAACATCGACATGGTCTGAAGTATTGAGCAAGCCACGCCTTCACGGGGGTGTCTGTCTCATCAGTTTGCATCCGAGTATGTTCTTGTATGCTCACGGGTGATTCCGTTGTGATTGAGAATCGAAGTAGCGGTTTCGCCTATCGGCTTCCTCTCTCTATTTCTTTAGCTGAGTAGGGATCCAGGAAGGGTTACAAGGACCTCAAAAAGTGCAGACTACAGGTTACAAAGGAGTAGGACAAGAACGAGTTCCTTTGTGGCAGTACTCTCTCTCCTATAGGGTTAGCATGCTAAGGACTCATTATAAGATATGCCTGAAATAACAACTCTAAAATTGAAAAGATAATAAGTAGCTGAATCTTCCCGACTTCACATGGAGTGAGTTGGTGAACCCGAGTGCAATATTCTGTTTGTATGGATCTAGATTAAGGTTCAAAGATCAAGTCCCGCGCACTTGCGCAAAATTTTTCATGTATGTCTCCCTTTAACCCCCGCTCAGTTTTGAGCATTTCTACTGTTTTGCACTCCAATTTATTCCTCGTTGACCACCGTATCTTTCTTACTGCATCAATCACTCTCTTGCTTTACGAAGTCGATCCATGGATGGTTTAGTCAGGACCCCGCTGACACTCACGTCGATTCCATGGACTCAGCCTCGTCAATAATTCGAGGTGATTCCCAAGAACCCGTTCCAGACCTTGCGGGTCGATCTCTAGACTCCTCATCTTCTACCCTTCTTATTGACCACCCAATAAACCGAGACCACTCTTGTCCCATCTTCGCCGTTGTGGATGAAAATCGATTACAATCCATATCCTTTTTCTTTCACAACACTCTGGGATTGACCTTAATTACAGATTCATCTTGGCAGCTAGGACTCAATTGCAAGTGATCTGATTGGGATTCTCTCATCTTGTCGATAGAAGCCAAACCAATCCTTGGATCCCAATCCAGAATTCATCTCTTCAGATTCAGACCCCGAGATGACACCTCAAGGAAGAGGAAAGGGTCAGTAGCCTCCCCAACCTGAGCAAGGAGAGATGCTTAATCAGAATCAAGTGAACGCACAGTTATTGACATCCATCCAAGCTATCTAGCAGCAGTAACTGACAGAGCAAGCCCTAGCAGAGACGACTTTCTAGGATATATTGAATGATGTCATGAAGAGACAAGGAGGAGGAGGAGGTGGACCCCGTGATAATCCAGATGAGGAAGAGCCTGAACAAGGAAGGCCGAAACCCACGCTGAAAGAGACATACAACCCCAGAGATAGCCAGATGACCGAGTGGATCCTTATTCCAATGGTGCATGATCACTTTGAGATGAAACCTCATTTTCTTTCTCTTCTCCCTTCTTTCCACGTGAATACCAGTGAAGAGCCTTACATTCACCTACAACAATTTTTACGCATCTGCCGTACTACCCACTACCCAAATTTCCCTTTGGACATAGTGAAGATGATGGCGTTCCCCTTCGGTTTACCAGACAAAACCCTCTATTTGGTTAACCATCTGGGAAAGATTGTGACGACATGGGAGGAATTGAAGTCCGCATTCCAACACAAATTTTATCCTCTCAGTCGGCTCAATCATATGTGAGCCAGAATCAACAATTTCTCTTAGGGGGCCCACGAGACTATTCATGAAGCCTGAGAGAGGTTCACAGATCAGCAGGAGAAATGCCCCCACCATGAAATTCCGAGGACCAGCTTGGTCCAACACTTTTTTCAAGGGTATGATTGTGGAAAGCCAAAGGCTCGTTGACGCAACATGTGAGGGTTCACATTCTAACAAGGATGAAGACGTAGTTTGACAGATTTTTGAGGAAATGGTCGAAGGAGAGGCTGTCATCTCTTAATCCAAGGCATATCAAAAGCATCCTCAGATCCTCCAGAAGCAAGTTCACATGGCAGCGTCCCGTGAGGCGGAGAGAGATGAGCGCTCCCACCTTAGCATCACCAGGGGCCATATCTCGAAAGTTGATATCATTGAGAAACAATCGCAGGATCTCGAGAAACTCGTTGTGATCGAAAAGAGGACGCAGAATCTCGACAAGCTGGACCATATCACCAAGCAGTTGGAACTGCTGATGAGCACCATCAGTTCTGTCCAGTTGGCGACACCATCAACAGAAGCTCCAACTGAGAAGAAGAACGATCCATCACCACCACATCAACCTCAGCTGAGCAAGCAACCACCGACAGTCCATCACGTGTATTACGTGCAAGTGCTTGATCAGGGCCAACTGCAGCAGCAGATGGTCGTTTATCAGCCTGACTTCCTTCCATCATCTGATCCAGCCTTCCTGCCACCACCCTTGATCCAAGAAGTCAATGGTATATGGAGCAATGATGCACAACTAGCTTGTCCTACCAGATACCCCCAAGTACAGCAGCATGCCAACCAACAAAACCACCAACCACAAGGTGGCCATTTTGGGCAATCCTCGCAACCCCCGCCTCAGTATCACCAACCTCAACAATTCAACAACCAATGGAGGCAGCATCAGCAGTACCAACAACCGCGGTACCTTTAGCCTCAACCATATCACAAGTATGCGGCTGCACCACCTCAGTAGAATCGGCAGTATCCTTCGCCCCCTTACCATCAGTATCAGCTTCCTCCACCTCCTCAGCACCACCAGCAGTCGCAACCTCAGCTTCCAAACACAGCAGCAGCGTGGTCCCCATGCTAAACCTACCGAGGCCAATCTTGTGAACCCAACCCTTGACTGCTTGGCCCAACTCGTCAAAGGTCTCGTAGACATGACAAAGAAGCTCAACGACCTGACCGGCATGAAAACCACCATTCCGACACAGGTCGAAGCCAACCCCAATAGCTTCAAGAGAAAGGAGCAGGTAGAATGTGATGTCCAGTCTATGCCTGTAGAGTCGGATAGTTGTACTATTGCTTTATCTAATGTTGTAACTCTGAAGAGCGGTAGGTCCTTACCTCCACCTGCCACCAACAAGGGGAATAATAAATCTTCAGGTGAATCATCATCTTCTGCATCAGCTATGCCAGCTACAGGGGCGGGTGAGGAAGAAGAAGAAGAAGGAGGAGCCATTCCAGCTGCTACTCACCACCATCTCCATCGCCAAAAAGAACAAAAAAATTAGAAAAGACAAAAGAACAAAAAGAAGATCGTCGCTAAAGCGAAGTTGTGCCAGCCATGGAGGAGCCTCCAGCAGCAGTTGATCCTACGCTAGTCGATGAAGCGGAGGCCCTACTTTTTGCTTGTCCACCTGCAACAGAATCTTCAGTTCCAGATTGTACACATTTTTGTGATCCGAATGTACACGATATTGTGGATAAGAATTTTGTTGTAAATAATAAATCTATTTCTGATTTCAACACTATACATATTCCTTTTCCTGATGCAATAGAAAAATCCAAAAAATTTGCAAAAAGAAAAAATGCATTATCTGATCTTGAAGTTGTGGACATTATTAATAATTTGACTGTTGAGAATCCATTAATGAAGGCCATGGAGTACATGCCAGCTGTGAAGAAAGGTTTGAAAGATGCATGTACGAGAAAACGTCGTCCAACACGAAACAATAGACGCCGACAAGTTGAGAAGCACATTCTCACCATGGTCACTGTTGCAGCCATCAACAACCTCCACAAAAGAAGCATGCCAAAGGAGCTCCTCTAATCAGTTGCGAGATTTTTGATCAAGTCTTCAAGCGCACTCTGCTTGATAATAGATCTTCCATCAACCTTCTGTCCTCGTCATTATTGCAAGAATCTGGGCTAGGTCCTCTAAAACAAACACGAATGATCCTTCAGTTTGGGGATCGATCTATCAAGCGACCTAGAGGTCTTTTGGAAGACGCTGTGGTGAAGGTGAGAGAAATGCAGTTTCCTGTTGATTTTGTGGTCCTTGATATGGACTCACCCGCACCCTTACTACAGACCCCTATCATCCTTGGTCGGCCATTCCTACGCACTTCAGAAGCTATGGTTGACTATGGATCTGGCAAGATCACCTTCAGCTCGGGCAACAACAGAATCACCGTATACATGATTGGTGAGCCCAAAGTCGTATCTGATAAAGGACATGACTGTAACTTCATTGCAGAAATAAGAGATACACAGCTCTCTTTGAATGATCCTTGGACACAGGAAATTCTCTCTCTCGAGGAGGACCTGGAAAGCACAGTCGACGCAGGCTCCGATGACATTTGGGAGACAGAGTCAAACTTGCTGATGCAGCTCTTTGACATCGATGGTTCACTCTAGACCAAACACAACGATCTCATCGCAGATCTGTTTGGCACATTCTCAGAATCTCAATAGAATACTGAGTTCATCAGCTCTTCAAAAGTTCAGGCAACACATCCTCCCACCAGCACTGTTGCCGAAGTGACTGATAAGTTGGCCATTTCAAAATTTGAAATCAAGCCACTTCTAGCAGGCCTGAAGTATGCTTTCCTTGCGGCCACAGAAAACATGTATTCGGTCATCATCATCAGCAGGCTAACCCCAGATCAAGAATCTCGACTCTCAAGGCTCTCGAGAAAATCACAAGGTACTTGGTTAGCATGTATCAGATCTCTGCGGGATAAAATCTGCGTTGTGTTCACACCACATTTACCTGAAAGAAGATGCCAAGCCATCCCATGAATTTCAAATAAGATTGAATCCAAATCTCAGAGATGTCGTCATGAAAGAAATCACGAAATGGTGTGACGCAAGCTTCATTTATCCCATCTCCAATTCAAAATGGGTGAGCCTCTTGCACGTAGTTCCAAAGAAGTCAGGGTTTACCGTGGTTACACATGACAGAGGAGAGGAAATATCTACTCAGTTACTGACTTCCTAGCATGTATGTGTTGACTACCACCGTCTCAATGCAGCAACTAAGAAGGACTGCTTCCCCTTGCCATTCATTGATTAGGTTTTGGAAAGACTAGCTGGCAAGGAGTTCTTCCGCTTTATGTATGGGTACTCCGGGTACAACCAAGTGACAGTCTCCCCTGAAGATCAAGAGAAGACAACCTTCACTTTCCCATTCTGCACATATGCTTTCAGAAGAATGCCCTTTGGATTGTGCAATGCACCAGCGACATTCTTGAGATGAATGCTTGCAGTCTTTGCCGAGATGGTAGGAAGTTTTCTCGAGTTGTTTATGGACGACTTCTCCGTCTATGGTGACAGCTTCGATTCTTGTCTTGAGCACCTAGGCAGAGTACTTCAGAAATGCCGTGAAGTTAATCTAGTGCTATCATGGGAAAAGAGCCACATCATGGTCACCGAAGGGATTGTGCTAGGCCACGTTGTTTCCAAACGTGGCATGGAAGTTGACCAGGCAAAGGTAGATGTGATTGCCAATCTTGAGCCACCTTAGACGGTTAAGAATGTGATGTCATTTCTAGGGCATGTGGGATTGTACAGAAGGTTTATCCGTGATTTCAACCGCAATGCCCGACCTCTTATAGAACTCTTATGAAAGGAGACTGAGTTTAATGTTGATAAACATGTTCTCCTTTCATTTAATCAGCTGAAGGAGCTAATCACTCAAGCTCCAGTCCTATAGCTGCTGGATTGGTCTCTTCCTTTTGATATCATGACGGGTGCGTCGGACTTTGCAGTTGGGGCTGTGTTAGGACAACGGAAGGACAATGTGCCCTATGCCATTCATTATGCCAGCAAAACATTGGATAAAGCTCAAAGAAATTATACGGTGACAGAGAAAGAATTGATGGTTGTGGTACTCGCCCTTGAGAAGTTCAGATCATACCTGCTTGGATCGAAAGGCACCATCTTCACTGACCACTCTGCTATCCGATAATTATAGCAGAAGAAGGATGCCAAACCCAGAATGATCAGATGGATCCTTCTCATCCAGGAGTTCGATTTGGAAATCTAGGACAAGCCCAGAGTTCAGAATGTGGCAGCAGATCACCTCTCCAGAATTGAGCAGTAAGAGCTCCGCTGAGTAGTACACCCATCACAGACACCTTTCCTGACGTGTCGATTCTGGCTGTGGATTCACTCCCTTGGTATGCTGATATTATCAACTACCGCATTTCGGGTGTAGTTCCGCAAGATTGGAGGAAGATTCAGAAGGATAAATTCTTATTGACGATTCATTTGTACCAATGGGAAAATCTCTCTTATTCAGGAAAGGAGAAGATTGCATTTGGTGCAGGTGTATTCCTGAGGAGGAGCATCATAGTATCCTCAAGCACTATCACTCGCTCAAATCTGTGGACATCACTTTGGAGACAGAATGACAACGAAAGTACTTCAATGTGGCCTTTGGTGTCCCACATTATTTAAGGATGCAACAACCTTCGTCAAGCAATGCACTGACTGTCAAAGACTGAAGGGCACCCTCACAGCGAAAGATTCAATGCCCCTAAAGATCATTCAGATAGCATACATATTCAATGCTTGGGGCATCGATTTCATGGGACCTTTCCCCAAAGACAGGGATATGAGCACATCCTTCTCGCCGTTGATTATGTGAGTCGCTGGGTTGAAGCTATTCCGGCACGAGCCGTAGACAACCGTACAGTTTGCTGGTTTCTGAAAGAGAACATCATTTCACGGTTCGGGATTCCAAAGATACCGATATCATACGAGGTTAGTCACTTCATAAATAGATAGGTCAATAATCTCACGAAGGAGTACGACATCGAGCATCGAGTCACATCTCCTTACCATCCCCAGACCAATGGCATGGCGCAAAATTGTCAAATAGAGAAATCAAGACGATCCTTAAAAACTTGTAAAGTCGGATAGAAAGAACTGGTCCCAACTCTTGGACTCTGTCCTATGGGCATACAAAACCGCTTACAAGTCTCCTTTGGGCATGTCTCCCTGCCTTCTTGTATATGGGAAGCCGTGTCATCTGCTCGTGGAATTAATTCACAAATCCTTCTAGGCAATCAATTTTTGCAATTTGAACTCACAAAGAAGTGGTCAGAAAAGGAAAGATAATCTGAACAGGCTCCTGGAATTTTGAGATTATGCATACGATAACACATTGATGTATAAGGAGAAAGTGAAATGCTGGCATGACCGACACATTAGATAAAAGACCTTTGAAGCTGGATAGAAAGTGTGGTTATTTGATGCAAAGTTGAAGATCTTCCCAGGCAAATTTAAAAGCAAATGGACATGACCATTTCAAGTACGAGAAGTGTGTGACAATGGCAGCATTGCAATATCAGAATTGTCTCCTGATGCACAACCATTTGTTGTCAACAGTCAACTGCTGAAGCTTACCGAGCATGATACTTTCTTGGCCGTTATCGACTCGATCCAAGTACAACCTCCGATGATACATCCGCAGCACTGTCAGCGTCAAAAGATTCAGATAATGTTACTTGAAAACTTTTCCTTTAATTCCTTATCTTTTTCTTCTTTTCTTCTTTTCATTTTTAGATTTCACTCTAAAAAAGAAATATATATATATATATTATACAGTGTATCACCCATTTTTGTCAGTCTTCTACACCTAGGGCACACTTTGCCCTAAGTATAAGGGGTGTATACTCCGATTACCTTCATTCTTTGATCCTCTCCATTATCTTCTTTTCTCGCCTATACTTAGGGCTCTCTTACCCTAAGTATAGGGGGGAGACAGTCTGCGTACGATCTGTTCATTCTCACCCTTGACCACCCTGCCTTGTGTACAGTCTGCTATACTTAGGATTATTTGATCCTAAGTATAGGGGGGAAAGTTGATAACCGCCTCCCGCACCCTTAGTTAATTCGGTCAAGTTAATGTCCAAATTAATTATCGGTCTCGTAGCAGTCGGATACGAGAGGGAATATCAAAAACCACTTTTAATTAGATTCGAGTTAATTTCAAGCGGCAATTTTTTTTACTTGGTGAAGTCCAAGGTCGAACTCAGGGAGGCATCTATCTCCTTAGGTAGATTTTTAGCAAATTCCAAGTGTTAGATCTTCGAGGAACAAATTTTTTTGGTCTTTTTTAATTTCTATGCAGACACATGCAAAAATCAAGCTAGTTTAAAAGTTAAATCAGATAAGTGTTCAAATGAAGTCCAAAAATGATAAAACTTGGCCAGATTATGAAATGGGATGAAATTAAGCTACCCTAATTTTTTTAGAATTTTCTGATGCACGGATAATGAAAAAATGCAGATTTTAGTGAAAATAACTAATCCAATTTTAATAATTAACAAACGATGATATTTTTCAGAAACAAAACTAATCCAAATAGGTCTAGTTAAGAGCTATCCAAATCAACTTGAATTTCATTAAAATACTTCACGGTTGATTAATTAAAAATCGATCAAGTTTTCACTAAATGATTTTTCTAAGACAAACTATACGTGCAAATGGTGTGATATTTGGATATGTTGTAGCATAGACTTAGATCTACCAATGGTAATTTTTCAGAGATTTTTCGATAAGCAGACAATATACAATAAATTAATCAATCAACATGGGCAAAATGTTGCAATTTTCACCAAGTTAATTTCCATAAATATTCTGCAAATCAGAAAAATACAAATAAATGCTGAAATGATAGAACAAGAGTTATGCTACACAATGCAACTTTTAGAATTAAAAATGGACAACAAAATAATAACTAAATAAACATGTAAATGCAGGGGTATGAATGCAATACAGAGAAAAGAAATATGAGTTGAAATGAGAACATGGACTTACATGCAATTACTGGAAACTTGAAATTTTTTTAAGAACTTGCAAAGGGGTGCAAGTGTCCCCTTTGCAAATTCCCTTTTTTATTCTCCGATGTTGCCTCCTCTGTTTCTTGGACTTGAACAGGGGATGGAGATGGAGGAGCTTCACCCACGCGCGGGGGCGACAGCCGGCGGTCTGGGAGGGACGGCGAGCGGACGGCGGGGAGGTGGCGGCTGCGCGGAGGGGGACCGGTGGTGGCGGGGCTGATGTGCGATGGGCAGTGCGCTCCCAGCTGGAGGTCGCGAGCGGCTGCCCGCTGCTGGAACGACGAGTCGCACGGATGCACGCGGGCACGCGTGTGGGGCGGTGTCTGGGGCTGGCGGCCACGCGCGGAGCTGGCCGAGGGAGACAAGGCCACATGCGGCCTAGCGCACGGTTGGTGCTGACCGAGGAGGAGGTGTGGCTGCACCTGGGGCGTGGCGGCTGCTGCTTGGTGCTTCTTTGGAGACGAGGTGGAGGTCGGTGGTGGAGAGCAGCCGACGTGTTAGCGTGGCCGCGCGGGTGAGGTGCGGCGTCGGTGGTCGGAGATGTGGTTGCTGACGAATACGGGTGGTAAAGGAGGGCGCACGGAGGCGTGTGGGGTGCTTGTAGCTCCAGCCACAGGTGGCTGCGGATGTTGGCGGAGGATGACCGACACACGACCAAGGGTCGTCGGGGCAGAGGCAGAAGCGCGGCGACGGTGGTGGTTGGTGATGGTGTGTGTGCGTGGTGAAGAAGAAGAGAAGGAGAGAGATCGTGGGGAAGAAGGCAAGAAACATGAGAGTTTCACCACCTCCCCTATTGCTCATGCATTTATTTAGTTGACTTAAATGACGGACGAATCGATTGATGGAATTTCTTCGAAAAAATAAATAAAAATCACTGTTGCGTTCGCAACGTGTGATTTATCCATAGAAGTGCGATCGGTTTTGCGATTCAGTGGGAGGAAGGTGATGAATCGAGGAGAGAGAGAATGGGTGTTGAAAAGGAAGAAGAAGAGAGGTACCTGGAGATGGAGTGGGATTGCCTGGGGATGAAGGAGAGCTCCTTCAATCGTTGCTCAACGCCGCGACTGAGGCGGAGCTCGGGTAGCTGCGGTTTGCGGCGGCGGCGGTGGACATCGGGCCACCGGATCTCGCCGAGAAGGATAGCTGTCGTCGCTCAACCTCACCAACTCTCGCTGTCACCGAGATGGACTAGGGGGCTCAAGCTCCTCACAGTGATGGCGGATAGGGATGAATGGAGGAGTGGAGGTGATTATAAAGAGGAGGAGGTGGAGGTTGGAGAGGGCATGGAGAGAGTGGGAGAGATGGAAGATCGAGTGGAGAAGATGGGGTGGGATTTGGAGGTGTCGAAGTGGCCTCTCCCTTAAGTTAAGGGAGAGTGGGAGAAGAATGGGTAGAGAAGAAGCTTAGCTGTTGATGATATATCCTTTTATCCAACATCCCTGGATGAAGGAGGAGGTGGCATAAGTGGATGAATGAGGAGGCGACACGTGGTGGCTCCAGGAGCTGCCACGTGTCGCTCCCAGAAAAATCCACAATTAAATACAAAGAAAAATCGAAAAGAAATAATAGAAGAGGTTATCAAAAAGTGGTCAACATGAATGTTGCTCGTCTCGACGAGATCTACAACTTTCATGAGGGGCCGAAAATCAAACGAGATCATCTATACAAAAATATATTTTTGGGTGGTACCTTATAGATATAAAATACCGCATTTTATCTTTGTAATTTTTTTGTCATTTTTAAAAGAGAGAAAAAATCAAAATAAAGTTAAGAAAAATATGAAAGGAATATTTACAACTTAATCTATTTTTTTTGGATTTTTAATAATGAAGGAAAATAAAAGGATAAAATACAGGGGTAAAACCGTCAATATACAATATACAAAAGGGGCCCAAAACCCAAGTTTTGCATACGAGCTCCGATTTTAATGAAATTAGTCTTGTTTCGAAGGTCTTTGAATGTATATTACTTTAAAAGTAAGTAGACCTTATTCGGGGGTCGTATGAGAGAGATATGTGCGTTTTAAGGTCTAAGGTCTCCAACTGGGTTTGGGGTGTTATTGGTCAATTTTACAAGTTAGTATTTTTTTGATATTTTTCTTTTATTAGTGTTAGTAATATATACATAATGGAGTTGGTTTTATTGGATTCGAAGTTAGTATAAAATATATACAAATAGGGTATTTTAGCTAATATACAGGTGAATATTTACAAGTGAATTTAGCTTCTTATTTTATGCAAATATGAATGCTAAAATGCAGATGTTATCAATGCTTGCGTGAATGCTACTTATGCAATATAAGTGGAAATATACAGCTATTTACTCGGGAACAAAGCTCTATTTTCAACTTTTAGAGTGATGAATCACAGATTCATCAACCCCCTATACTTAAACCTTACTCGTCCCCGAGCAACTAAATGAAATGCAAGAGTGAAATGATTTGGGGTTCCATACCAAGGTCATGAACAAAAGTTGAAAATGGAGCTTGACTTGACCTTTGGATTAATTGTGTGGCGGAACCTTATTAAGACCTGAACTTAAGACCTAAATGACTTCAAGTTCCACAAGTCTTCTATTCAAGACACCTCAACAGTCGGGTCAGAACAAATCCTCAAACGTAAATTTCTGATGACTATGATTCTTACTTGTACTGTGTAAGTGAAATGTAACTCTCCACATCAGAAATGGCTCAGAAACAGCCTCCTCTAACAAGGTAACTCAATAGCCCAATCCAGTGACTCTTTCGTCGAGGAGCGGGGTATTCCCTTCTAAGTTCAAGTGCGACCAGCTCAAGAGGAGGGGGTGGAGAAAAGAATGGATAGTAGCCAATGTAGCTACCTATCCCGGGATGCCTGACCAGTGTAGCCAAGTCATCCAGCTGCATTTTCTTTGCTAATATACATACTCCGACAGGTTTTTTTTCTTTTTCTTTTTTTTGGACCTGTCTGATTTTTTTTGGAGTTCTCGCATTTTTTCTTTCTTTTTTCTTTTTTTTGAACTATATACAAGGTGCAGCATGTACATCAGGAGTTTTTCCTCTTGAGCCAGTAGATTATCCCTCTTTTGAAGCATTATTGCAACCCACAGCATCCCATCCTTAGATGTCAACACCACCAGACTAGGTTGAGATGCACTACCCTCCCTAGAGGAGGATGGATGTTTCCACCCGTGTGCTACTCCAAGCTAAAGGATTCTACCTCCTCACCACCTCATCAATGAAGAGCTACGTGCATTGTGCTTGTCCAAGTTAAGTCATTATCTAAAAGAATTATGCGTGTGCACGAGATATTCTACTTAGACTGATTAAGATGACATGTGAACATAGACTTGCTGACTCAAAGAATTAAGTCACTTGACCTGAGAAATCTTAACTCCAGTTCTATAAGGTTCCTCTGAAATTAGGTGGATTAAGGTCAAATCAAGTCCATCCTCAATATCTACTCATAACTTGGTTCAGAACCCACTAGCTTTTCACTTTGCATATGCAAGATATGCTGATGAGATGTGGATGACATGCTATGAAAAATACAAGACTCTTTTTTTTTATGCAGAGATGATATGCAAGACTAAATAAGAAGCCTATATTTTTATTTTCATTTTTTTCATTGGTATACCTCCTATTTTACAACAATTTATAAGAGGTTTGTAAGTATTATACAATTATATACACATTTGTTTTTCAATTTTTCAATTTTTACCCACCCGTAATTATTGTAAAATATATACAAAAATACGCGAAAGTACGAGCTATGGGTAAAGTATATATGTAATATATACACGTCCCCCTATACTTAGCGTGTGCTATGTCCTCAGAGTACGAAGAGCGAGGAAAAAGACATAGCTCGTGCTAAGTGTAGGAGAGCTAAAGAGAAGAAAAAAATGTATAGAAATCGACCAGCCCCCCTATACTTAGGCTCTGGCAGCCTAAGTGTAGAAGAAAGTCAAAACGTGGGGCGGACGAGGTCAAGAAGAGAAGTGGATGAATATACAATGTGGGCATCAGTCCCCCCTATACTTAGGCTCAGGTCAGCCTAAGTATAGGACGGAAGTGAGTATGAGGACCAATGTGATCTGGAGAATGTACAAAGAACCAACTCAGGTGACTCATCCCCCCTATACTTAGGATCTGGTCATCCTAAGTATAGTCCAAGAAAATGATGTAATGAGGCGGGGATGGGTTACTAGAGTCGCCGAGGAGAAAGGATAGAATGTACAAGAACAATGATATATACAAATGAGTCGGTCTGAATCTTTCAAGATGTTGCGGATGGCTGGAGCTCACTGCTGCAAGGTGTCACACGCGGCTCGAGGTGCATCTGCTGAATCTGTCTCGCGCATGAATACAATCTCCTCAACATGGACTAACTACTCATTGGATTCGACGAAGTGCTTCAACAGTTGTCCATTCACTAGGAATGTCGGTGCGTCATCTGCGAGATCTGAGATCTCGACACATCCACTATCATGCACTGTACGGACAACAAATGGGCTTGTCCACTTGGACTTCAACTTGCCTTGGAAGATCTTCAGCCTAGCATTGAACAACCATACCTTCTGTCCAGGAACAAAGGTCTTTCGTCTGATATATCTATCATGCCAACGCTTCACCTTGTCCTTGTACACCAAACTGTTGTCATATGCACGGTTTCTGACCACAAGCTCATTCAGATCCAATTCTCTCTACTTCTGCTCAAGGTGTGTATTCCAGTTGACCTTCTTGATTGCCCATTCTGATTTGTGCACTAACTCTGCGGGCAAATGGCACGGCTTTCTGAATACCATTCGGAATGGGGAGGTTCCTAACGGTGTCTTATAAGCTGTCCGATACGCCCAGAGGACTTGATCTAAGATCCAAGACTAGTCCTTCTTGTCCGGGCGGGCGAGCTTTTGCAATATAGTTTTTACCTCCCGATTCGACACCTCAGCCATACCATTGGTCTGTGGGTGGTAAGGGCTAGCGACACGGTGTTCGATGCCGTAGTCCTTCAGGAGTTTCTTCACCTCCCGATTCACAAAGTGGTTACCCCCATCTGATGTCAACATTTTGGGGATCCCGAACCTAGAAATTATGTGTTCTCTGATGAATTTACAGACAGTCCTGCTGTCTGTGGCTCGGGTCGGGATAGCCTCCACCCATTTGGATAGATAATCTACCGCAAGAAGGATATATTCGAACCCATGGCTAACAGGGAACATGCCCATGAAATCGATGCCCCAGGCGTCAAAGACATCACAAATGATGACAGGCTGCATAGGCATCTCATCCTTGGAACCGACGGTTCCTCCCATTCTCTGACATACCGGATACGACTTCGCGAAGGCGGTGGCATCGCGAAACAGAGTCGACCAGTAAAAGCCACACTGAAGTACCTTCCATGCGGTTCTCTTCCCGGAGTGGTGTCCTCCTGCCTCTAAGCTGTGGCATAAAGAAAGGACACTCTGGTATTCCTCCTGAGGAATACACCGTCTCCAGACACAATCCGGTCCTTCGAAGAAAAGGATCAGATCCTCCCAATGGTAGTGTCTAGCGTCCGACTTCAGTCGGTCAATTTGGTTCTTGGGCCAATCTTCGGGAACTTTCTTGGAGACAAGATAATTCACGATATTGGCGTACCATGGGAGTGAGTCGACAATAAAAATCAACTCGTCAGGGAAGGAGTCTTGAATTGGTGAATCCTCGGAAGTATTAAGATCTTCGAGACAAGAAAGATGATCAGCTACTACGTTCTTCTTTCCAGGTTTATCACGGATGTCCAAGTCAAACTCCTGGATAAGTAAAATCCACCGAAGAAGACGCGCCTTCGCGTCCTTCTTCTCCATCAAATATCGTAGTGCCGTGTGGTCAGTGAACACAGTTACCTTGGATCCAATTAAGTGTGATCTGAACTTGTCCAAGGCAAACACTACCGCAAGCATTTCCTTTTCCGTAACTGTATAGTTACGCTGAGCGGTGTCAAGCACTTTGCTTGCGTAGTGAGTTGCGAATGGAACGCCATCCCTTCTCTATCCTAACATAGCCCCAACAACAAAGTCTGAGGCGTCCGTCATGATCTCAAAAGGTAGAGACTAATCTGGGGCTTATAGGATAGGTGCGTCCATTATCATTCCTTGCAATAGCTTAAAGGCCTCAAGACATTTGTGATCAACAATAAACTCCATGTCTTTGCGTAGAAGCTCAGTTAGCGGTCGGGCAATCTTAGAAAAATCCTTAATGAATCTCCGATAAAATCCAACATGCCCGAGAAACGACCGCAACTGTTTTACGTTGGTTGGTGGCTGGAGTCATCTGATCACATCCACCTTGGCAGGGTCAACCTCCATTCCTCTCTTAGAGATGACATGCCCCAACACAATGCCCTCTGTCACCATGAAGTGACTTTTCTCCCAGGAGAGCACCAGATTAACCTCACAACATCTTTTGAGGACTCGATCCATATTCCTAAGACAGGAATCGAATGAATCGCCGTGGACCGAGAAGTCATCCATGAAGACTTTCAGGAATTTGCCGACCATTTCGACGAATATAGCAATCATGCACCTTTGGAAAGTACCTGGAGCATTGCATAACCCAAAAGGCATGCGCCTGAAAGCATAGGTACCAAAGGGGCATGCGAATGTGGTCTTTTCCTGGTCCTCCGGAGCTATGGCTACTTGATTGTAACCCGAGAACCCATCTAAGAAGCAAAAGAATTCTTTCCCCGCTAATCTTTCTAAGATCTGATCAATGAACGGCAGGGGGAAATTGTCCTTCTTCGTCGCGGCATTCAGGCGTCTGTAATTCACACAGACGCGCCACGACGTGGGCACTCGCGTCACGATCTCCTCTCCATCCTCGTTGGTGGTCGTCTGAATTCCCGACTTCTTCGGGACAACATGGATTGGGGCCACCCACTTAGAGTCGGAGATTGGGTAAATGAAACCCGCGTTGCACCATTTCTCTATCTCCTTCTTCACGACCTCTCGTAAATTTGGAATCAACCGACGTTGGAATTCACGAGAGGGTTTGGCTTCATTCTCCAAGTAGATATGGTGCGAACACAGAGCGGGATTTATCCCGTGGAGATCGGAAATGCTCCAGCCTATCACCTTGTGGTTTTTCTCCAGGATCTCTAGCAAGCGAGATTCCTGCTCCTCAGTCAATAGCGAACTGATGATGACCGGAAATTTCTTATCCTGACCCGCAAGGAAGGCATATTTTTAATGTTGTGGGTAAAGGTTTGAGCTCAGGAATAGTGTGATCATCTATAAAGTCTGGCTCAATCTGATTTGGCTCGATGTTGGAAGTGGCTGGATCTTTCTCTGTGATAACTGCCACCAAGTTGTTCGGCTCAGGAGTCGGATCTTCAAAAGTCTTCATGCAATCGGCAAAAGCCTCGTCCGACTCGTCATCCTCATCTTCAGGGAAGGACTGACAGGCCCAACTGGGCCTCTAAGTCATCGAAGATGTAGGGCGATGCAGGTTCTGAGCTGTACTCGTTTCTGAAGACCTCGCAAACTGACTCATGCACTGGATCATCTTCGGAGGAGATGGACGCATCGGTGCTGGATGGGTTCTGTCTCCATGGCCCAACTGTGTCTACATGATCGCAGTCTGCTTCGGTAGAAGAGAACTCGGTGCTGGATTCTGAATTCGGTCACTGCCATCTTGTCTGCTTCATCTCGAGTTCCTCATCTCCGCCTGGAGTTTGGAACTGGATCTTCCCGATCTTATAATCGAACAAGGCCCCCGCTGTTCTGAGGAAGGGCCTGCCTAAGATGATCTGGGAATCTCTCCAATTACGAGGGGTCTCCATATCTTGGACAGTGAAGTCCACCATGTATTCCTTCCCCTCGACTTTGATCACAATGTTCCTCAATTCTCCTTAGGACCTCTTAGTTGATTTATCAGCAAACTGTAGAAGGGCTCTAAATTTCCTAAGAGGTCCGAGATTAAGCCACTCATAGAGGGCTGTAGGCATCAGATTGATTGAGGAACCATTGTCCAGGAGAGTGCGTGCAAACGCGATGTCATCAACATGACTCACTACATAATGTGCACCCATGTCTCTTCGTTTCCTAGGAAACGAGTTCTTTATTGCACAAGTTGTGGCTACTGATAAAACGTGTTTCTCAACACGGCTTTTGATCTTCCTGCTAACCCCAGTAGGTGTGCATCTCACCTTAAGGTATTTTTGGAATGCAGGGGTCATCTCCACGTACTTGTCAAAGGGGATTGTGACCTTGGCAGAACTCTGCCATCTCAGGGTCATCTTTTTGAATTTTTTTAGATTTCTTCTTTCCACCCTTGAGAGCTTGGGGGAAAGGGATTATTGACTCCAACTCATGTTCGGAAACTGAAAGATTCTCATTAAGATCAGGAACTGAGTTCTTTACATGACTCGGACTCTTTAACAGACTCTGACTGAAAAGAAAATACTGAGGCGAAACCGATGATGCTTCTTCCGCGACTTCTGGACGATCCTCCTCAGATGGAGGTGTGGGTTCTTCATCAGTTTCGTCGGACTCCATGCTGATGCGAGACTGCTGCTTCGAGGACTCAGACGTCCTCTTCTTCTGCTACTGGTGGTGGTAGTGATGCTCCTCCTCTTCCTCCAAGTTCTCCTCAGGTAGAGACTTGGAGGCTCCTTCCTTCTGTGCCTGTGCCCGATCAGGTATGGTCACGGTCCTTCCGCTCCTGAGGGACATATGATTTACATTATCGTACGAAAGGATCTCATGTTCAGATAAATAATTATTTGAATAATATACCTGATCACGAGGTCGGTTCTGGCCATGGAGTATGCTGTTCGGGTTGGCTTGGACCTGTGCGGGAATTGGGGTCTTTGACGCCATCTGTCGGTCCTGGGTACGAGAGACACGATTGATATCGGTTCTCATATACAGATAATCGTTCTGCATCTGTTGGACCCTATCAGATAGGGTCTGGATCGCCAAGGTGAGGGACTCCAATTTAGTGGGCTGGGCTGGCTGATGTGCGGACGAGGTTCTGTATTGACCCTGCTGGCCATGCCGATACTGCTGTTGCTGGTGGGACGGTGCTGGGCCCCGCTGATATATGCGCTGCTGCTGCTGGTGCTGCTGAGGCTGGTACACTTGTTCTGGCCTGGACTGAAAGCGCGGTGCGGGGACGGAGCTGGTTCCTTGGTAAGTTGGGGAAGGTCGGTGAGGCTGACCGTTCCCCATCCCCGACTGTCTACTGACGGGGTCACGGCTGTACCACAGCCTGTTGATCTCGAACACATGCGGAGGCTCCTCGTATCCAGTCTCCACTTGTGGGGGTGCATGCTGGTCCTGCTGGGTGTACGTCTGGTCCTCCACCCAGCCACTCTGAGGCCCCGGTGCCTCCTCCTGCACAAGATGGACTCGATGCACAGGTGCAGGTGGTGCAGAAGGGGAAGGTAGCTTCATCTTAGCTACCTTCTCAGTGAGTTCCTCCACTTGCTTCGGTAGACACGAGAGAGACTCTAGGTTAGTGACCCTCTTGTGGATCTGCTCGACCATGGTTAGCTTGTCAGCAATCATCCCCATGCTGGGGATGAGGTCCTCGATCAGATCCGCTACAGTCCTTCGGATTGTCTCGTTGGATAGGATTGAGGGAGACAACGTATAGGCCCTGGTGGCCTGCGACCTGCCGGTTTCCGCCATCTGCTCCAGGATCTTCCATACAACGTGCTCGTTCTTGTTCAGATAGCTTCCTCCACAGGCGGCACTGATTAACCCCTGCATCTTCGGGGTTAGACCACAGAACAAGGTCTGGACTAGGATCGCCTTAGAAATGCAGTGGCAAGGGCATTTCTGCACTAAGTCATTGAACCTATCCCATGCATCATGGAAAGGTTCACTCGGTCCTTGGGAGAAGCTGGCAATCTTCGTTCTCATCTGGTTAGTCCTACTGAGAGGGTAGAACTTTTTCAGGAAGAGGTCCTTGAACTGCATCCAGGTTGTACAAATCACCCCTAGGTTCTTCAGCCAATGTGCTGCCTTATCTCCTAAGGCAAATGGGGTGGCCTTCAGTCTAATATAATCTTGGCCAACATTGGGATGGCTAAGATTGTTGCAAACCAGCTCGAAGTCTCGGAGGAAGGTGTACGGCTCTTCATGTGCATTCCTGTTAAACTTCGGTAGCAAGCTAAGGAAGTGGTGCTTTAGCTCGAATGCTTCGGCAGGAACCGCTGGGGTTAACCAATTCTGTATCTCATTTTCTGCTGGGTTGTAGGCATCGACCATTGGTCGGTCGATACCTCCTGCTACTATGATCTGTCCCATCCTATCCGTGAGATCTGCATTCTTCTGTTCGGCTTTGGTAAGGCGAATAAGAATCTGTCGTATTTGCTCATCATCCGGTGGCATCTTAGGCGGCATCTTGTCCTCTATTCCTGGGTGGGAAATAAGATCGATGTCAGAGGACAAATCAAGGAAGGGATTACCGAGGTGATGGTCTTCCTCGGTAATCTCGGAGGAGAGGAAAGGGTTGGTTTGAGAGTAACCACCCTAGGTGTAAGGGAACCAGGACTCAAGAGGGTCATGAGTCCTGGGTGGTCCAAGGTGCGCTTGGGCCGATGAAGATGAATTATGTGGGGGACTCATAGAGAGATCAGTGAATAAAGAGTCGAGATCTCGCCAGTCGCTCATCTTGATATGGCGAGAAGAATATATGATTTTACTCCTACCTGAAGCAAACAAATCAATCTAAGACCCTGGGTTCACACTCAACACAGTGAAGGACTCGAAATCGAGTCCAATTAATCTTGTAAATTTTAAGTGTGATTTTCAAGCAAGATAGCAAGGATTACGCAGCCTATAGGGAAGTCGGCTCAGAGCCGGATGCGTCTTCCCTGTTTAACCTGTCGCCTAAGATACCGCCGGTCCTTCCTTTCTTTGCTCCTATCCCAAGTCGATGGATTCAAAAACCACACCCCTATCTACCTACACGCAGGCGGAGGCTGATAAGGCCGGAACTTCACCCCGGGGGGTTACTGGCAACTTGTCGCAAAGTACTGCAATTTCGCCCCTATCTACCTGAGATAGGCGGAGGCTACTTGGTACTAGTCAGTGAATCTGAAATTATTCGACTTGTGATATTTGCTAGGATTAGTTGGAACGTGATATGGAAGGAGGGGATTTGGGATCTGCCTTAAGGTGTTCACACACACTCAAGTACCCTTACTCAGCCTGAAAACAAGGTCGGGGATTAATCTCCTGCAAATAATTTTTCCAATTTAATAATCTCTTTTTTTGGTCAATAATGTTTAGCAGTCCCGATTTTAAGTTAGGTTCTCACTGATTAAGTTCAACCACACAGCACGCCTATCGGACAGTCCCAATTTCCGTTTAATTAAATGTGAAAATCAGAAGGGGAAATCGAGAAAAGCCGATGCAAGATAAAACAATGATGCTATGCTGAGTTCAGGAGACTTACAGTGATCCCTTTGCTTTTTTATGCAAGATGCAAAACAGAATTAAAAACTTTTATCTAAATGCAAATGCAAATGCAAATGATAAAAGCCGCTCCTAGACAAGCAGTTCTATTAGCATGAAGAACAGGTTGATTTGGCTAAGTTCTGCGGTCTAAGTGCGTCTTTTAAGTGATTTGTGTGGTCCTAATGATTACGAGCACAAGCAATTCCTAGATTGGCTCGGGGAGTTGCTAGTGCAAGCTAAATTACATTCACCCACACAGCACACAGGGACATAGTTCCACTATATTTACACGCGCGAGAACCCAAACGGGAACCGCTGGAAATAATGCGAAAAAGAAATAAAATGAAATAAAATGAAAATTACATAGCCTCTCTATTCACTCAATAAATTTAAATGCTAGATCCTCGAAGCATCTTCGACTCCTCGCATTCCTCGCACAGAAAAAGATTGAGGTCAGAGAGTGACACAGAAAAATAATGAAAAGAAATAAAAGAGAGAAAATAATTACAAGAAAACCGGGGGTCAGACTACCCGGGGAGAGAAAATCAAACAATCAGGATTTCACTAAAAATTAACCTAAGCCGTGCTTCCGCGCCAACAACGCCATTTTGATAACCGCCTCCCGCACCCTTAGTTAATCCGGTCAAGTTAATGTCTAAATTAATTATCGGTCTCGTTGCAGTCGGATACGAGAGGGAATATCAAAAACCACTTTTAATTAGATCCGAGTTAATTTCAAGCGGCAAATTTTTTTACTTGGTGAAGTCCAAGGTCGAACTCAGGGAGGCATCTGTCTCCTTAGGTAGATTTTTAGCAAATTCCAAGTGTTAGATCTTCGAGGAACAATTTTTTTGGTCTTTTAATTTCTATGCAGACACATGCAAAAATCAAGCCAGTTTAAAAGTTAAATCAGATAAGTGCTCAAATGAAGTCCAAAAATGATAAAACTTGGCCAGATTATGAAATGGGATGAAATTAAGCTACCCTAATTTTTTTAGAATTTTCTGATGCAGGATAATGAAAAAATGTAGACCTTAGTGAAAATGATTAATCTAATTTTAATAATTAACAAACGATGATATTTTTCAGAAACAAAACTAATCCAAATATGTCTAGTTAAGAGCTATACAAATCAACTTGATTTCATTAAAATACTTCACGGTTGAATAATTAAAAATCGATTAAGTTTTTCACTAAATGATTTTTCTAAGACAAACTATACGTGCAAATGGTGTGATAATTGGATATGTTGTAGCATAGACTTAGATATACCAATGATAATTTTTTAGAGATTTTTCGATAAGCAGACAATACACAATAAATTAATCAATCAACATGGGCAAAATGTTACAATTTTCACCAAGTTAATTTCCATAAATATTCTGCAAATTAGAAAAATATAAATAAATGCTGAAATGATAGAACAAGAGTTATGCTACACAATGCAACTTTTAGAATTAAAAATGGACAACAAAATAATAACTAAATAAACATGTAAATGCAGGGGTATGAATGCAATACAGAGAAAAGAAATATGAGTTGAAATGAGAACATGGACTTACATGCAATTACTGGAAACTTGAAATTTTTTTAAGAACTTGCAAAGGGGTGCAAGTGTCCCCTTTGCAAATTCCCTTTTTTTATTCTCCGATGTTGCCTCCTCTGTTTCTTGGACTTGAACAGGGGATGGAGATGGAGGAGATTCACCCACGCGCGGGGGCGACGGCCGCGGTCTGGGAGGGACGGCGGGCAGACGGCGGGGAGGTGGCGGCCGCGCGGAGGGGGACCGGTGGTGGCGGGGCTGATGTGCGATGGGCAACGCGCTCCCAGCTGGAGGTTGCGAGCGGCTGCCCACTGCTGGAACGACGAGTCGCGCGGATGCGTGCGGGCACGCGTGTGGGGCGGTGTCTGGGGCTGGCGGCCACACACGGAGCTGGCCGAGGGAGACAAGGCCACGTGCGGCCTTGCGCACGGTTGGCGCTGACTGAGGAGGAGGTGCGGCTGCACCTGGGCGTGGCGGCTGCTTCTTGGTGCTTCTTTGGATACGAGGTGGAGGTCGGTAGTGGAGAGTAGTCAGCGTGTTGGCGTGGCCGCGCGGGTGATGTACTGCATCGGTGGTCGGAGATGTGGTTGCTGACGAATACGGGTGGCGAAGGAGGGCGCACGGAGGCGCGTGGGGTGCTTGTAGCTCCAGCCGCAGGTGGCTGCGGATGTTGGCGGAGGATGGCCGACACACGACCAAGGGTTGTCGGGGCAGAGGCAGCAGCACATCGACGGTGGTGGTTGGTGATGGTGTGTGTGCGTGGTGAAGAAGAAGCGAAGGAGAGAGATCGTGGGGAAGAAGGTAAGAAACAGGGGAGTTTCACCACATCCCCTGTTGCTCATGCATTTGTTTAGTTGACTTAAATGACGGACGAATCGATTGATGGAATTTCTTCGAAAAAATAAATAAAAATCCCGTTGCGTTCGCAACGTGTGATTTATCCGTAGAAGTGCGATCGGTTTTGCGATTCAGTAAAGGAAGGTGATGAATCGAGGAGAGAGAGAATGGGTGTTGAAAAGGAAGAATAAGAGAGGTACCTGGAGATGGAGTGGGATTGCCTGGGGATGAAGGAGAGCTCCTTCAATCGTTGCTCAATGCCGCGACTGAGGCGGAGCTCGGGCAGTTGCGGTTTGCGGCGGCGGCGTTGGACATCGGGCCACCGGATCTCGCCGAGAAGGATCGCTGTCGTCGCTCAACCTCACCAACTCTCGCTGTCACCGAGATGGACTAGGGGGCTCAAGCTCCTCACAGTGACGGCGGATGGGGATGAATGGAGGAGTGTAGGTGATTATAAAGAGGAGGAGGTGGAGGTTGGAGAGGGCATGGAGAGAGTGGGAGAGATGGAAGATGGAGTGGAGAAGATGGGGTGGGATTTGGAGGTGTCGAAGTGGCCTCTCCCTTAAGTTAAGGGAGAGTGGGAGAAGAATGGGTAGAGAAGAAGCTTAGCCGTTGATGATATATCCTTTCATCCAACGGCCCTGGATGAAGGAGGAGGTGGCATAAGTGGATGAATGAGGAGGCGACACGTGGTGGCTCCAGGAGCTGCCACATGTCGCTCCCAGAAAAATCCATAATTAAATACAAAGAAAAATCGAAAAGAAATAATAGAAGAGGTTAGATCAAGAAGTGGTCAACACGAATGTTGCTCGTCTCGACGAGATCTACAACCTTCATGAAGGGCCAAAAATCAAACGAGATCATCTGTACAAAAATGTGTTTTTGGGTGGTACCTTATAGATATAAAATACCGCATTTTATCTTTGTAATTTTTTTGTCCTTCTTAAAAGAGAGAAAAAATCAAAATAAAGTTAAGAAAAATATGAAAGGAATATTTAAAACTTAATCTAAAATTTTTTGATTTTTAATAGTGAAGGAAAATAAAAGGATAAAATACAGGGGTAAAACCGTCAATATACAATATACAAAAGGTGCCCAAAACCCAAGTTTTGCATACGAGCTCTGATTTTAATGAAATTGGTCTTGTTTTGAAGATCTTTGAATGTATATTACTTTAAAAGTGAGTAGACCTTATTCGGAGGTTGTATGAGAGAGATATGTGCGTTTTAAGGTCTAAGGTCTCCAACTCGATTTGGGGTTTTATTGGTCAATTTTACAAGTTAGTATTTTTTTGATATTTTTCTTTTATTAGTGTTAGTAATATATACATAATGGAGTTGGTTTTATTAGATTCGGAGTTATTATAAAATATATACAAATAGAGTATTTTAGCTAATATACAGGTGAATATTTACAAGTGAATTTGGCTTCTTATTTTATGCAAATATGAATGCTAAAATGCAGATGTTATCAATGCTTGCGTGAATGCTACTTGTGCAATATAAGTGGAAATATGCAGCTATTTACTCGGGAACAAAGCTCTATTTTCAACTTTTAGAGTGATGAATCAAAGATTCATCAACAGTCAACTTCACATTCATTCATTCATTCATTCATTCATTCATGCCTTTGTTCCTTTATTCTTTAGACTTTTCTATACTCAGTCCGAGTTATGTCTTCTCTTTTTCTCCTTGATCTATGAGGACATAGCTCGAGCTAAGCATAGGGGGGGGTCATATATACTATATATATATACTTTAGCCATAATTCGTACTTTTGTATTTTAAATAATAATCATGATAATGTTAAATTCATTACGACCCTATAAATAAAAAGATGCTTATAACGCCTCAAACACCTGTTGTACATACTGATTAATAAATCAGGCAAAAATACTTTTGCAAAATAGTTTAAAAATCTTTTGAAAAATCTTTTAAAAACTGTTAGAAAATATTTTGTAAAATATGTTCAACCTTGGTCAAAATATTTTGTTTGCAAAATTTTATTTTCTTTGTTGGAAATAAAAATGTTTGAAAAACGATTTGCAAATGGTTTGAAAAATGGTTGAAAAAATATTTGAAAAATATATATATATAATGTTTGAAAAGCCTTTGCAAAATGATTTTCAAATGCATGTAAAAATTGTTTGTAACAATTATGTTGGACTATAGTTTTTTAAAAACTGTGAAAAATGATTTTCAAATAAGTTTGAGGAGTATACACATTAAACCAAAATTCCTTGTATATATATTTGTGATTAATTATCCCTTGTAAATCCTTTAAGAACCAGAACTCGTGTAAATATAAGATACATCCCCGTGTAAATATCTGCACCACTTTTCTTAGCCAAAACCTTCCGCTTTCAAAATTCACAAAAACATTACAAAATTAAAAGTACCAAAAACATTTTGTATTTGCACAATTATTAACAAAGGATTTTTTTAATTCCTCAAAATTCTTTCTGTATATACTGATTAATAAATCATGTTAAAAACATTTTTGGTAAAATGAATTTGAAAAATGGTGTGACCCGTTTGGAAAACTTTTTGTGAAATGTTTTCAAACTTTGTAAAAATGTCCTTGTGTGAAATAAAAGCGTTGAAAACCTATTTGCAAATGATTTTGAAAATGATTGTGAAAATACTTTGAAAAATCTATGTATATTACGAAAAATCTTTGCAAAATAGCTTTCAAATGCTTGTAAATACTTGCAAAAAGTATCGTGTACTATGTTTTTCAAAATTGTTTGCAAACAAATTTGAGTAATAAATGCATCATTAAATAGGAATAAAATGTATATATAAATAAATAAAATTCTTTATCGACTGTACAAAAATACCTTAGCAAATTATATATTTTAAAACTGTAAATTCTTTAAATCATTAATCCTTGTAAATAAATAAAAAGAAGCACACCCGTCTAAAAAATTGTGTATATCTTTTATTTGTGTGCCAAAATTCTTTGTGTACACATTCTTTTTATCTTTATTTTCAAAATCTTTTTTGAAAATTACATCATTCATTCTACATTGTACATTGCATTTGCATATCATTCTTTTGGATTGAGCTTGCTTGGACCTTACTGCACCTAACTGCACTGGAACCTTATGGGAACTAGGTTTAAGGTACTTCAGGTCCATTGGGACTTAATTCTTTGAGACTTAGGGTTGGGTTCAAGTCACCTCAACTGACTAACTAGAACTTTTCGAGATGCATGCATGACTCTTGTCGGCTGTGATCTAACTTGGACACTCGCACCTTTCACTTGGCTCAACTCAGTTTGAGTGGTGAGGGGATTGGATTTGCCAGTCTAAGACGCACATGGGTGGAAACATTTTTCCTCGTCTAGGGAGGGAAGTGCACCCCAACCTGGTCTAGTTGCCATGAAGTCTAAGGACATGAGAGTGTGGGTTGCAATAATGCTTCAAAAGAGAGAGAGTCTTCTGGCTCAAGAGGAAAAACTCCTTATGTAAATGTTGCTGTAAATAGTATGTTGAAAAAAAAACTCTCTAAAGAAGTGGACAAGCCTGATTGAAAATAAAATGCATGCCGGAGTATGTTTATATGTTGTATAGAAAATAATCAAGCTTGAGCATCAAAGTTATACCATGTGAGCCTGCAGCTGGATGACTTGACTATGATCATGCATCTCAGGATAGGTAGCTACACTCGCTATCATCCATTCTTTTCTTCACCTCCTCCTCTTGAGTTGGATGCCACTTAAACTTAGAAGGGAATACCCCGCTCTTCGAGGACAGAGTGCTGGATTGAGGAATCATTGGGTTGTCATTCTAGAGAAGTCAGTCCTTTTGTCATTTCAGTTGGGGAAAGCCACTATCACTTACACTGTACAAGTCGGCTTCATAGTCATAAGAGTTTGCGTATGATGTAGGCTAGTTCTGACCTGTCTATTGAGGTGGTTTGAACCGAGTTTTGTGACTCTCGAAGGATGTTGTGTTTTAAATTTGGTTCCCAACCAGGTTCCACACACATTTTCACATCAACGTCTAAACCTGAGCTCCAAACTTTGATTCTGTTATGACAAGTTTAATAATCGAAATCAATTCCATTTATTTTTTCTTTTTCTTTTCTTCTTTATTCGTTTTGATACTTATTGCATAAGTGTTTGCTAGGGACTAGCAGAAGCAAGTATAGGGGGCTGATGAATATCCATTTCATCACCTTTATTCTATCATTTTGGCCTAAAAAACCCTAGTTAATGTATGCAAATAGCATTAATCTATATAAAATAGCATTCATGATTTGTTGTATTTATTGTATATAAAACAAAGTTTTAATGCCAAAATTATAGAATAAAGAGAAGAAAAGAAAAAAAGGAATAAAATTTCAAAGATATTTTATGATCCTAAACCTCGAGACCAAGTCAAGAATTGAGTTGGTCGACAAGGAATAAAGTAGGGGGAGACAAGGGCCAATAATAGAATAAAAACCCAATTCTTTTATTCATTATTTAAGCATTTTTAACACCTATTTTATTCTTTATTATTTATTCATCAAATAAAGAAACTTTGTACATGAAAGTTGTAGATAATAAGGTGAATAAACATACAAAATTGAGTTTGTACAAAAATAATACACAATGTTCATTTTATACACAAAATAAAAAGCCAAAACCCCAACTTCCCAGACCCATATCTTTCAAATAAAAACTCAAAACATATAAAATCACTATAATCGTATATAACTTTTCACAAGCTATTTCATGGTGGTGGTTTCAAATTTTTTGGAGTTACTGTGTGGAAGTTAGGTTTTTGGGCCCTCATTATACATTATACGATAAAAATATTCAATTTATTCATCCTTCATTTTTACAAATTCATATTTTTGTAGTTTTGTAAACAACATCTATAACACATATGCATATTAAAACTAAAATAAAACCAAAAAGGAAAATAAATAAACTAAGTCTATGTGCAAACATATGCAAAATACCTATAGTTGTACCGATACATAAATAAAAAGATCCCTATTCTTTTATTCTTTATTCTTTTATATTTGTATAATATTGTCAATATCATGTATATTATATTAAAAATACAAAGATAAAATAAAACAAAATAAAATACATTCAAATAAAATGATGTACATAAAACATAGATGAAATACCTATAAATATACCTACATAATATACATATCTATTTATTTAAGTGTACAATTACATGATAAAAATAAAATAAAAATATATTTATACATCTAAAAACAAGTTGTAAATATATAAAGTAAAGGAATAAAATAATAAAAAATATACAAAATAAAAATAAAATAGCCAAAATCAAGGTAAATATACCTATAAATACACTATTAAAAATTAAATACTAATAAATAAAGTCAAAAAAATATATAAAAATCATAATAAAATACTACATTAAATAATAAACAAAATTTTTATAATAAAAAATTAGTAAAATCATTTACTATTTATAAATAATTACTTTCGAATTAAATTTCTATTTTGTCATTTAGTGGGCTTGCGTGGACTAATCAGCATTCAGCCTTCGTTAACTTTGTATCAATCGTCTCCCTCGCTTCCAGACATTACGTGCCTGTCCAATCATGTGATTTCATGCATTTTTCCTGGGCATCTCGTCGCTCAATCACATTCGTCCCCTTTATACAAAATGATCATTGATAATTGTACATACTCATCATACCCTTTAATTTGTTTTGAATTGTCGTAATTAGCCGGTCAAATAAGGGTGTCTCTATGTTCTATAAATAACCCCCTCCGTCTTCCATGCGTTCTTTGGTCACCATTTCGAGTCTAGGAGCCCTGATCTTGTGTCTAGTTGAGTTCCTTGTGATAAGAGATGCTTCTTCGAGGCCGGACCGAGCTCCAAGAGGACGGGATGCACCCACGGCCACCGGCTCCGACGACCCTGCTCCCTGGCTAATCCAAGGTATAAGAGCTGCCCTTTTATCATTTCTTTTACTCGCATTTAGTCTTAGCTTTAATTTCTAGTTCTTAGATTAGGTCCTAGTTAACTTGATTAATGTAATTCATCATCTATGAAGTTTGCCGGAGTCGAGCTCCAGTGAGCTCCTCTGTGCATGTTCATCGGCGCTCCGACCCCGCTTTCGCCTTCACATCCTTCCCCTTCCATTTCTTCACCTCCCAGCCACCCTTGACCAACCGGAACCTCTTTGGTTTATTAATTGAATCGAAGCTTGCTTTCGCCACCTCGCCGGAAGCCTCTCCGCCCACCTCATTTTTTTGCGCATCCAGCTTCATTACCGGTCGAGGAGCACCCTCTTGAGTCGTGCTCTCTTCCTGTGCATGTCACGAAGCCAACGAAGACCTTCTTTGCTCGAATCGAGTCGACTTACAAGAACCTGGAGGTCCCTCTTTCCTGGAGCTCGCCATACCATGCCATGAGGTCCTGGAGCCTCTTTACACCCCCAGACGCAGCGGAAGATCTCCCCGGAGGTGTGGACACCATCTCCATCCAAGAAGACTGCCAAAGGACAGAGAAATCGATGACTAGAGTTCAGAGGCAGGGACCTTCGTCCTTGTTCTTCGAGTGAAGCAGTAATCGTCTGATCTGGGGAGGCGCCCCAGATTTGATTGCAGCCATCCATCAGCCCCACGCTTCAGTCGTTCGATGGAGCCCTTGATTAGATCTGAACCCCTCATCGCCGAAGCAGTATCACGGCACCACAGAGCACCATGTGTCCAAGTGGATGAAGCTCAGCCGTTCGATGTGCGCCTTATGGGGTAAATTTCAATCCATACCCCTATATTTTTGTATTTTATCATTTTATATTGTAAATAAAATGCAACATTATAAATAAATGGGAAATTTTTGTAATGACCCCCGCACTTCCTATAAATTGCACTTTGGTCCCTCCTAGAGTCACGTGTAGTGCGCACGTGACTTGGGAAATTTTGCATAGAGGCCCCTGATGATTTTTATAATTGTAAAATAGTATTTAAAATTTAAATAAATATTATTTTATTCAGGCAAAATTGCACCGAGCCCCCTGTAGTTTATTTTATTTTCATTTTTGCCCGTACTAGGACATATATTTTTGGATTCTTTATCTATTTATTAAAAATACATACCGTGCTCCGAAAAATACACAAAAATAGGGATGAATGCTTTATGTCATGTATATTCATGCTCTTATTTTATTTGGCATTTTTGAGCATTTTATCTATTTATTCAAAATGAAAAAGAACACATATATTCCCTATTTAAATTATAAAATACCAAAAAAATAAAAATAAAAATATGTCTAAAAATTCCAAAAAAAATTATATATAGTCTATTTTATCTTATTTTAATTACAGACTAAAAACCACTAAAAATGGAAAAACAAAAAGCCTAAAAAAATCTAAAAACCCCAAAATTCTTCATAAAAATCTTAAAAAATCCTATAAAAAATCCAAAAATATGTTTTCTATTTATAATTTTCTTTATATACATATTTATATAATAAAATTTATTTGGGTAATTTTGGGACTTAATTTCTATTTTTAACATCCAAATCAATTTAAGGTATTTTATTTATCCCTTATTCGGGATATTTTTGATTTTTAAAATACATACCAGTTTGCTCTCTATGGTTTGACCTCTACATGCTTGCTTGCTATGCATCCTAGGGTAGAGAAAATAAATCTTAATGCCACATCTTTGCTATTCATTGAATTATGTATATTGTGGGTTGACTGCTGATCAATCATGGATTTCGTCTGAGGTCACATCAACGACTGCCTGTCTGCCTTATGGATTGACACGACTTCGACCAAATACCTGTTTTTCACTTACCCATCTCGATGCATACTCTACCAAGTTGTGATCGAGGAGGAGGATGCAAAGATGGAGATTCCGTGAAAGGAGATATTTTATCAATTACGAGTGGCATAAGGGACATCAATCCATATTTCTTGTACATGGAAGCTTTTGAAAGATGGAGAAGGAACATTGTTGAAAGGTTGAGTGTTCGAGGAGGTGAAAAAAATCAGGAGATACAGATAATTCATGATGAGACATCTGAGAGGGGCTTGGCTATAGTATGACATGTTGGCTGATATGTTGTTGGAGTAGTATCAGTCAGATCTAAGGAGGCTACTGATCAAGGATGGAAGGATCATCTCTCAGTCTTTGAAGGAGGATGGTTTACCATGGTGAAATAGCCATCTTTATTTTTTTTCACAAGGAAGTCTGGAAAATTGTGATGTAGGTGTGTTGGAGTATATGTGTTATGCGCCACTTATGGTGTAGATGGGTAAATGGATCACTCCAGGATATATTTACCACATCCAGATATTTAGTCCCACATCGACCATCTGTGGGATGTGGAGACTCAGTGAGGGCTATCTAAGAAGCCACTCACCATCTGTATCCAATGAGAAAGTGCAATGTATAAATCAGCCCTTTGAGGCATTCTCCGTGGTTTCATCCCTCTCCTTAGGGAGTAGGGTTCCACATTAAATCTCATGTTCTTCATTTCTTCATTCTTTATTTCTCTGATATGCTTCCGCATTATATTTTCTAACATGGTATTAGAGTGGGTCGATTCTCGAGGATTTTTATGTTTGTTTGTTATTATGTTCGAGATTTGATTATTAAGGCAAGTCCAGCCGTGACACATCTTCCAGCCACATCACCTTGTGCCCGCCTCAGTTCCAAGCGTTCTCTGCTCCTCATGTAGCCCCTCTCCACTTCCAGGCAGTCTCCTCCAGGAGATCTGGCAGTGCTACCTCCAACCAGGCAAAGAACCTCCAAGGCGACGAGGGTCCCCAACCCCATCTTGCTACCGTTCCAGGCTGCAACGACAAGAAGTGCTGTCGCGATGAGCCTTCCTCCTCCGCGATAAGAACCAAATGTGATCTTCACTAGTTCCCAGGCAGTGCACCAAAAGCCCGAAGGTGGCAAGTCCGATTGCATCACCCCTTCGATCGCTCTAGCATCTCCTCACGACAAGTCCTAGCTCCTAGATGGCATCTCTACGCGACGCCTCTACCGCAGCTCCAAAAGGCAATGATCCCATGGTGGTCACGCTACCTCCTTGTCGTTCCAACACCATCACTGCTTCTCTAGGATGCTTCAGGCGCTACGCATGGTGGCGACATAACCCAGGCGAATGCCCTTCCCGATCTCCATAGTCTCTCCAGGAGACAGCACTGCAACTCCAGCCCGTCCTCCTTGCATCTTGGCGGCGGCCTAATCATAGGGTTCCCACGATGGGAACCCTAAGGTTAGATAGAGATGAGCCCGATGGCCCTCTTGTATTTAAAAAACGGGGAATTGAGAGTGGGGCCCGCTCCGTGTAAAAGAAAAAAGGGAGGCCCCCAAGGTCCAATTGGACTGTATGTCAAAAAAGGGTGTGAACCAAGATTTTGAGCTCAAATTGGGCCACGAGTAAAAAAAAGAGGATGCAGAAGAAAGAGAGCCCAATTGGGCCATGTTGCATTCTTTGGTCCTAATTGGCATGTGTTTCACAAAAAATGTGTATGGATGTTCTGGAAAAAAGAGAATGGGTATTTCGTTTGAAAAAAAGTGCATACAAAAAAATCATACAAGACTAGGAAAACAAGAATAAGTGAAAAGCCATAGAAAATAGATTGAAACGCCTCAAAAGTGAAAATGAATTAAATGTGAGCAGAAAAGCTGAAAAAAGGGAGATCGATTTATGTTGTATGGGAGAGACCCAATTTTCCGATGTGGAGACTTTTCAGACTCCATTCTCCAGCGACCGTGGACTCCGAGAAGATGTCTCCATGGCTTTTCAGTTCTACCCTTTCAGAGATGGAGCAGTTGTCAACATATTGTGGCGGACCAGAGTTCTCCAGGTGAAGACTCATTCAATTTCAATGGCTTTGACAGGCGCAGTTCAGAGCACACCAGTTTGACTCACACTCCAGCCTAGTGTTCCTCCTCACCTGCACGACATGAGAAGCAACATCCTCGACAACAGTCGACAGTTGTGCGTGTTGAGTTGATATTGTCTGTAGTGTCTTATATTGTGAGTTTGAGAGATTTCTTTCTATTTATCCAAGATGAGCATTTAATGCTCCAGCTTGAGGGGGAGTGTTGGAGTATATGTGTTATGCGTCACTTGCAGTGTAGATGGGTAAATAGATCACTTCAGGATCCATTTACCGCATTCAGTTGTTTAGTCCCACATCGGCCGTCTGTGGGATGTGGAGACTCAGTGAGGGCTATATAAGAAGTCCCTCACCGTATGTATACAATGACAAAGTGCAATGCATAAATCAGCTCGAGGCGTTCTCCCATGGTTTCATTCCGTTCCTCAGGGAGTAGGGTTTCACGTTAAATCCCATGTTCTTCATTTCTTTATTTTTTATTTCTTTGATACACTTCCACATTATATTTTCTAACAAGGTGATCACAAATTCATTTGGTAGATGTTCAATTGTGTGAGATTGATATAATTTTTTTCTTCTTTATGTCAAAGAGGGACTCGCCCTAGTGGTTGATGGCTATTGTTTGATTGTTTTTTCCAACATCATCATGGGGATCATGATACTACGACTATGGATGGTCATGGATGTCTTGATGAGTATAGTTCAATCTAGTCTTTATCTTGAGTAGATAATTGCTGGACAATTTGGTGGTGACGAAGATGGTAGCTGGTTGGGAGAGGGAGGAGGAAAATGGGTTTTTTAGAAGGTGGACTTCGTTAAGGACTAAGACATGTTAAACTGGCTCTTTGTCAATAGTTCTGTATGGAAGAGAATTTCCTTTTTTTGTGTTGTTTGGATAAATATGTGTTTTACAACAGTGTCTTTTTTGGTTCTATTAAACTGTAGGTCGGAAGGTAGGTGGGTTCAGCTTGATAGGGAGATGAGACCAGGGTGTTTGCTCCAATATTGTTCATCTTTGTGTGCAAACATTGTCTTTGGCCATGATTCATTCATGTAGAAAGGATCTGTTTTTGGGTTTCCTCATGGGCATGGGCAGGTTCCATTGCTTTAGTATGTGGCGATACAAATTGCTTCATGCATGGAGTTAATGTACATGCAGGATGGGTCATGGCATTGGTGTAGACCTTCAATGATGCACCAGACTTGAGGAGCAATGATTGGAAGCCCTCATTCAAGCATGGATGTATTTGAAACTTCATCATATAAGAGGGCTATGATTTCAGATATCCTCAGCAATATATTTGTATCACCAAAAGGAGCGATAATGATATGACAATATGAGCACATTTTTTAGTCCTTCACAAATGGGCATCGATAAGGGAGATATTTTGATGACCCAAATACGACAGATGTGGAAGTAGGGAAGCTAGAACAACGAAGGAGGGAGGATGAAGAAAATCATTGGGCAACTCGCAAGTCTTATGGGAATGGGTAGGAAGAAATCACAAAGATCGGGTACTTTTTTAGATGGTGAGGTCGGCTTCTATCCGATCTTTCTCTTTGGTAGGTTTGGTCCGAAGGATGAACACATTTTCAGGTCTGTAAAGGAGGAATCCTATATAAGCTTGAGTAGTCAGTCTCATCCAAACATAGGTACCGGACCCGACCCCTATAGTGATGCACTCAGAGAGAATGAAGCACATGAGTTAATCGGGTCAACACGAGGGAGTCCTGCACACCATTGAAACCCCATGTTTTTGACTTGTGTTGTCAACTAGCTCGTCGAGTGGTTCTTTCGGCTAGTATTCTCATTCTCGATTTCAAGTGTATCGGTTGTGGGCGGTATTATTCTAGGTAGGAGACCTGATGTCTAGTTCAAACACATCTTTTTTCTTTTTTTTGTAGAAAGCTCGACCAACGGGAAAAAGTGTTTGGCCCAAGCCAAAAAGAGGCCAAAAATCATGGGAACAACAAAAACAATCATATTGCTCTTTCCTTTCTTCGGTGCTACCTTTTTCTTTCACAGAGAAGGGGTTGGGTCTACCCTCAAGAGCTGGGAAGAACTCTGGAGTCAATTAAGTCAAAAATGATGGAACCCTCATGGGTCAGGATAAGGTCATGAAATTGATAGAAAAATGCAGAGAACTAGGTAGTATCAGAGAATTGATAAAAGGGAATAGAGTTTCTTATAGAGATCATAATGAGAAATCACAAAATTCCGTATATGTACAACTCTTATTTGAACGAAGTGAAAAAATGTGACCTTTTTTGTCGGAGAGAACAAAGACAGAGACCTCCGTTGAGTAGGTAAATATCAAATATGTTTATCAAAGTGCTTCTCCGATTGCTTAAGACATCTCTTTTCAACCGAAGAATCGAATCTCCTTAAGTTCCATTTTGAGTCACATAGTCAAGGCAAACATAGTAGGGGTGGAGGGGATGCATATTTGTTGTTTAGGTCGATACTATTTAGTCCCTAGTTCATTAGATCTCAGAGCATTCCTTGCAATGAGTTGTTTGTCGTCTTGACCTACCGGAGCTTCGAGGCCTATGCCAAGTAGTCTAGTTACTTCTCTAAGTAGCTGATATCCCTTTTTGCTTACCACATGGGCTCTGACTTCTAACTCGCTGACTGCAACCTCATAAGGGTTGGTGTGGCCTTTTGAAAGAAGGCTGAAGCTTTCATTACTAGTTAGAATGCACTTTAAGACTTCCTCAAAGGTCTACCCATTCTTTCTCCCGTAAACTTTCTTAGGTTGTCTTCTTCACCTTCGAGATTCCTCTTAGCACTTCTCAAGGGCTTTCGACTCTAAGAAAAGATTTGATGGGCCTGGAATGTTGAGCCTACTCAACCCTCATGTTGATTCACTTTGTGAGGCCGGCTTCACCTTTGTATTTCCTGCTGAAATCCCAAGTCTCCAAGGGAATGAACAGAAAAGGCTTTCTGCGAGGAGATAAATATTGACATGGATACAGATATCAACATTTAAACCCTTGGCTATGGCTATTGTCCGAGTATACTTGTCATTGACTTGGGTCTATTGTTGTCGAGTCCCATGTGTGGATGGGGAATTGGGGTATGATGATGGAGATCTTAAAGCAACGATTTCGGAGTTTAAATGCGAAGTTGGACATATGAGCTCGGATGGTTTTGCCGGGTTCTATGCTCTTAGCTATGCTCTTCTTCTAAATGTCTGTGTTTAGGTGTCGATAAAGGTGCATAAGAAAGTAAATGTAGTGCATGTGCATGAGAGGTTCTTTTGGATGGAGGTTGAGGAGGAAGGGTGTTTGCTTGATGAATTAAGCGGGAGATTGTTTATCAAGAATGAAAGTGACTTGGGTGTTAGGAGTTTGTGGAAGTTCAATAGGATTTCGTGGGCTAGTGGTTGTTGAGGTTTCTTTGGGAGGGGAGAGGGTTGCGTGGGGAGATTATGGAGGCATGCTCTTGGGGATTCATTTGCTTGTGAGAAAGAGTAAGGTTGCCACTTACACATTCAATATTGTTCGGGTTTTGTAGCAACTTTTGTCGTATGTTGAGGTTCATCTAGTAAGGAGCTTAGCTTTGGGGAGGGACTTTGGATTTCGCTTGGATGATTGGTCAAGGAAAATAGCTTTGGTGGAGATCTTCCATATGTTGGAAGCATTTACAAAGGTTAGTCTGGCAGCGGTAATTCGATGTGAGAATGTTGTGTAGTTGTTTTGATCAGTGCCCCACTCTCAACGCTATGAATTGTTTTCACCTTTATGCTGGAGTTCTGGGGAGTGTCATGTTGCTTGTTGGTGACCATGATTCGTAGGTGTCGTTGGAAGAGGACTTGTATGTTTAGGGTTCGTTTGATTGCAGGGTTGGGCAGGGTTGGGGACTATTCACAGGGCTGTGTGAATAGTAAACTGTGAGGAGGGGGTACCCCTGTGAATAGTACCCAACCCTTCCCAACCCTGCCCAACCCAGCAACCAAACGAACCCTTAGGCCCTGTTCGTTTGGGGTATAAGGAGGAATGGAATAAGGGGAATAAGCCCCTAACACGCTTCCCCGTGGTACGACTATTCCCCATTATTTCATCTTATTTCACTCTTATTCCTATCTTTATCCCACCTTACCTACCTTTATTTCACCTTATTCTCCTTGTTCTTATCCTCCAGCCGAACGGAGAATAGACCCTTATTCCCCTTATTCCCCATCCTTATTCCTGCTTATTCTCCTACTGAACGGGCCCTTAGAGTGTACGAGGCACTGCACTGAAGGTTAAGCTATACATGGGTTGAAGGTTCCTACTTCATATGGTGCTTCAGAGCAGGTGGGGGGTTGGGCCGGATGGTATTTCCATGGTGTACAACAACACGCATGAGGATGTGGATGTGGGTGAACATGTACTTCACATGCTTGCAGATTGCCACATTGATGCGGATTGAGGTTCTCATGGATTGATGCGACTCATAATGAGTAATGTGCCCATCATGGTCCGGCGCTAGAACTAACATACATGGCTAAAATTCACCGTCTCAAACAGCAATGACATCAGATGCTCTGCGACATCTGATAATGCCATTTATATCATATTAGGGTGGAGATCAACGTACACAGCAACACCTACCAATGATCAATATCTAGAGCATGCCCATTAGCTCTCATCATCTTACAATATCAAAGTACAAAGCAAGCATTTCTTCTGCGTAAACTTCGTTCCCCATGCAAAACATAAACTCAAAAAGAGAATGAAAGATAAACAAAAGGAATTTGATAAAAACCCAACTCCTTCAAATAATTTCTTCCCACACTCCGGAAAAGATGTGGAATATCCCGTTCCCATTTGTTCTTATGCTTGAACATGGATAATTTGAAAAAAAAGGGGTCATGGTTCCTTGGTATTTCTTGGTAAGAGGTTCGTGGTTTAAAATCCCACAGGCATGCAGGATCACGAGGGATAAGCAGTGCGCTGGGCGGGCTCAACCTAGATGAAACCCGGCCCTCTTAGCCTAGCACGGTCCATGCTCATAATTAAAATAAGTTGGGTCTGTGCCAAGGCACATGCTCATATGATTTTTTGGGTCATGTTCGGGTCGTGGTTGGCCCTAGCCCAATATAATATAGAATGGTCAAAAAATGATATATTCTATATGTTGAGTGCTATAGGTTTTATTGCTCTTAGAAAAATCAAGCGAATAATTTGCTCTTCACCCATTATAAGTTGCTTGGTTAATTTGAACAAACTAACCTGTGATGAAGGAACCTCTAGTTCATGATGTTTTTCTTATAACAATTTAAAAGTGTAGGACATAATATCAAAATACTAGAGTTTGAACCTTCGCAAAAACGAATTGTAGAGTAAGCACTAATGGTATTATCAATGAATAGGTAACTTTGATGATTATTAGTTTTGACCGGTCCGACCCAAGCTCAACCCATTGATTTTGAGCTGGGCTGGATTAATTTGGAGTTTTTTTAAAGAAAAAAGGGTGTCACGTCGTAGCTATTCCATTCCTCAGATAGGCTCAAAGCCCATTAGGGTAAAATGGGGCTGCCTCATTTGGAAAGCTAATTGGCTTCCCCCTATTTTCTCTATTTTTTATTTTTTTAAAAAATGTTTTAGTGAATATCATAACTATATCCCTATATTATGTCATTCAAGTTTCATGCGAAATAGAGTCTCCTACGGCCTCCATCCAGGCATGATCAATTTCAACAATTCTACGACATTTAAAAAATGACTGTCTGGATGGAGGGCGTAGGAGTCTTTGTTTTACATGAAACTTGAATGACATAATATATGGAAATAGCGATGAACTTCCATGAAATTATTTTTCAAAAAACAAATAAAAAATAGAGAAAATGAGGTTGGGGAGCCATGTTAGCTCTCCCAAGGGACAACCTCATTTTACTCTGATTTTAAACTCTCACCTTTTCTTAAGTATACCATTAATTTCTAATAACGGGTACACCACAATTGAGATACGACCATAAGCCAGATCGATAGAGAGAACTTTTGATATGATCACTTACCTGTACAGTTGGGCATCCAAGATACTGGTGTTTTTAAGTCAAAGCTTCCCCAATGTACTATTTTATTACACCTCATATCTTCTTAGATCCACGTTGGTCGACAAAAGCATATCTATTACTATTACTAATAGTCAGTTTTTTCCCTAACAATGACACGTGGCCACCCTCCTATCCCCATTCTCCCACTCCCGCTGTTCCTCTGTCTCCATTCTCTCCTGTCCCACCCTCTCTCTCCCTCATATGGTCCTCCTTTCTCCCTCACTCTATCTCCACTTACTCTCTCTCCTTCTCTCCAACACGATCTCTCTCTCTCTTTCCCCTCCGCTCCCCTCTCCTTCCCTCTCTCTCCACTAACTCTCTTCCCCTCCCCATGGAGATCTCTCTCTCCCCCCTCTCTCTCCTTCTCTCCTCTCCATTTCTCTTCTCTCTCTCAAATGCACCCATCTCTCTCTCTCTCCTTTAATATATGTTAAATTAAAAACTATAAAACTCATATTTTTTTCTTTATATTTATTATATTAATATTTATATCATTCTTTTTCTCTTTCCTCTATTATATTTATTAAATTTAAAATTATAAATCTCATATTTTTCTTTTATGTTTATTATATTAATATTTATATATACATATATGTTTGTATTATTTCTTTGTACCCTATAATCAGTTTTATCCACTTGCACATTCATAAATTTATTGTTATTAGATATAAAAGTTGTGATAATAGTATTATTGATCACATTTATACTCACATTAAATCACAAATACTATGCTTATTTATTGATATTCTATTTTATAATATAAGATATTTTTTATATATGTTCTAAGCTATACAATATTGAATTTAAACACGTCCACCTTATGTGTATGATATAAATTCATGGTTGATAATACATATATTATATTAAAGGCTATGATAATAAATCGTACTACAATTAAATTTAATAAAAGACCTTATTCAAATGAGTTGTGATAATTATATTTTTCATCACATTTTTGCTCAAATTAGGCTTAACTATGATAATTGATTGCTAATTTTTGTTTCTCCTTATGAGTGGTATTATGGTCTTATATGTTCTATATTGTTAATTGTTGAATTTATATGCCGTCATTTTATGTATATAATTTATTTTCCATCTAAAATAGTATTATTTTAATTTAATGACAATGATAACACTCTTATCACAACTAATTATAACAGATTAGATTTTTTAATCTTAAAATAGTTTAGCAACTTAGAATGTATTTTGCGATGGTAAACTTTTAAGAATCAAATATTAGTCGTTATTGAAAAAGATTAAATATGTCATATTTATTCTAATTCATTTATGTTCTTTTAGTTTCATTTCTAAATGCCACGTTAGTACATTTTATAATCATAATTACGACAATTATAGGTTAATTTATAACTATATTAAAGGCAAGGATTACCACACCTGGTACGATTAAGATGATGCATCATGTATTTTATTTTTGCACCCTAATTTTTTGTATTTTGCATGCAACTTTAGTCTTCGATCCATTTCTGCATTAATTGGTATCTTTAAGAGTCAACAATACCACGTTGGGTATGCAGCGTTGAGTCAGTTGGCAATTTCGTGCTTTTTAATATGCTCCTCCCATTACTTCCGTAGAAAAATATTAGGTCAGCATCCAAACGAGACCGCATTTTTCAATTTTTTTAACAAAAACCGTTTCCATCTATTCATCGTTCTTTTATAGACAGTATTTCTCATCTTTATACATTTTTATGTTTATTATGTAAGTTAGACATTTTCTTTTTGGAGAATAGAGATAAATAATTTTTGGGATTTCTTTTCTTATTCTATTGTTCTTATTTTTGGAATGAAATTCTTTTCTTTTCTTTTGCCACAACTATATATTTCACAGTAATTACCATTTAATCTAAATGTTCAAAAAGAATGAAGAAACGTCGAAGATAAATAACTCACATTTTACCCTCCCTTTATACCTCTGAAACAAAAATCATCAGTAAACACAAGAGCGAGAAATAATTTTTTTATTTGTTATGATCTATCCAAATTCCAAAAAAAAACTATTTTTAGTATTTTTATTTGAGTTTTTATCACTTGTGTCCTTCTTAACTTCTGCAATATCAATATGCCCCTCCCTTTTTAAGAATATCAGTTGTGCTCCTACCTCCTTATAAAGTTCACTTCTTCTTCCACCCTTTCGATAAAGCATTAGGGGCATAACCGATATTAGAAAAAGGTAGAACTGTGAATTTGGTAAGAATATAGGCGTATTACTAACATTAAAAAAAGAGGGGCATAATTATATTGCAGAAGTTAAGAATGCCACAAGTGATAGAGACCCTTTTTATTTTCGTATTATATAAGTTTACCCCGCTTCCTATCACCAAAATTTTAACTAATCGTGACAATTATCTGTTGCTATCTATCAAAATTTTAACTAGCCGTCGCTAATTTTTTAGCTCGAAATTTAACATCGATTAACTAAAATTTTGAAAAATAGTAAGAGATAATTATCATTATATGGATCGTTACTAATGCTATAGCAACTTATATGATATTTGTTGCACATGGAAGTATAAAAAACAATTTCTCAATAAATAATATCGTCTCATATTTAATAGCAGGAGAAATTTTCATTTTGTAAAGAAGGCAGCTCTTGGTTATTGAATTTGCCGTGAGAGAGAGAGAGCCAAGAAAAGTAGGAAACTCTTGGATCGAACATGGGAGACAAGAACTGCTTTTTAAACCCCACCATTTGCTGAAAGAGAGTAAACGATATGACAAAGTTTCAATGGTTTGTGAGTGGAGAGCGTGGGAAAATAGCATTTGTCAGATGAGTTTGCGGATATGGATGGTTGGATTTGTTCGAGAGAGAGTTGAAGCTCTCTGATTTTATCAAAAAAACAAAAATCTTAACGGTGTTAATCAGTTGTTTCTAGCTTTCCAAGAACGGAGACCATCGAAATTTTCTTGTTCCTAATCCTGGGCGAACGATCCTCGCTTTGTTTGAGCAAAAATTTTCAATTGTTTAGTTTATAGCGCTATTCTGCAGTTATTTGCTTTATACTAATTTTATTTGCCATTAAATTATAAAGCTGACGGTGTATCTAAATTGTGAGTAAATATCATTCGAAACTTTTAAAAAATAAATTTTTTGTGTCTAAGGATGTCTTGCTTTCGGAAACAGATTTCCATCATCACAAGTTGAGCAAACATTGTGGTAACGGATTTGATCATCGTTTATTTTTTCATTCAAAATTTAACTAATAAACATTTATACAAAAAATACGACTCATGCATTTGGCAAGTTGTGCTGCAACGTCGTCAGCATTTTAACTCGTTTCAATGCATCATCATCATTATGTATTTGGTCTTCGGTCACATCATTCGTTCGTCAATCAATTTTTCTAATGTCTTCTGATTTCCGTATAATAAAATTAATAGTAAATTAAAAAAATTCCTGAACTATACACCTGATTTCGATATCATATATGAACGTTAAAAAGTAACAATAGGTATTCGAAATTTAAAAAAATTTGTCTCAATGTGATCCCAACTATTGAAATTTAAGGTTAAAATAACGAATTAATCAACTAAATTTCTATGGTAAAGGATCACATTGAGATACATTTAAAAGTTGAGGTACCACATTGTTACTTTTTAAAGCTCATGTATGACATTGAAATAATGTGTATAGTTCATAGACTTTTTTTGTAATTTACTCTAAGATTAACTTACAATCTAACCGAGGTTTGCAAAAAGAAAAGATAGCTACAAACTCCGGTTGGCCTATGCTTCATTATACTGCATTAATTATTCTTTATGTTAAGGAAATAGTCTCCGTTCATTAGAAGGAATCATAAAAGGTCAAAAATGGCAAACTCTTGAAGTTAATTAGATGCTAAAAAACTTATTATCATTTCCTCTTAATGGGATACGTGCACGCACTTGCACTTACGAGGCTGCTAATCGAACTAAAAATGCTTGTATTCGGTTAAAGTTCGTTTGATAATAGTTTGAAAATTATTCGTTTTTTTCTAATTGAACTGAACACGAACGCCAAATTTTAGTTCGATAACATAATGAAATGAATGTGAACATAGAATGCATTCGTCCGATAAAAGCTCGACTTTGGTATGTGTATATTCATATGTATGTATGTATAACTTAGTATTTGTACATATGAGAATTCTAGGATTAAAAAAATTATGGTATTACTTGGTGGGCTTTGTATGACTCTAATTTAAATAATTTCTTATTTTTACTGCTTATCGAACCTTATTTATCGAACTCTGGTTTCGAACTTGTTCATCTAAACTAATCTGAGTTAAATTAAATTGTTAATGAATTATTATCGAACCAAGCTTGAACTTTTAGACTATTATCGAATGAAATTTGAAATATGTTCTTTCATTATAGGTCGATTCAATTAGTAGCCCTACCACTTACTGTTACCACTGATCATTAGTTTTGACAAGTAAAATGCATGTGAAGACAACTGATTAGGTTGCATTGACAGCTAAGCACGAGTTGCTCAAAATTCTTTATTGAATAAGCTTTTGTGGTTGGTTGGTGTCCACCAATGATAAGTTTGGTTCATATTGCTTTTTAATTGAATCGGAGATAAACAAAGAATTAAATGATGGGATGCCAATGAAGGAAAAAAAAGGCAAAAATATAGATCTGCATTCATAATGACCCCACGAGCTCTGGTACCCTTCATATTTTCGAATAAGCAGTTAACATATATTGCCAAGTATTCATCAATGCGTGTTTATCCTATTGCTGGTTTGAGTTATTTGCAGCATATTGGGATAGTGTCCATTTGTTTGATTATGTATACAAAGGGATTTTCAAACGAGGTGGTATCTTTTTGTAATTAAGTAAAGCCTATCATAGAACCAATTAGAGCTCAATTTTGTAATTACGTAGGTAACCCTCGATAAAAGTGAATTATACACAAGATCCTGAATAAGTGCTCCGTCCTAAACTCAAAACCCTCCATTAGTTTAGTCTATTAACTCAACCAAACTAAATTAAATCAAAAGTAAAAAAAAGAAAAAGAAAAAAAGCACCACCACTCACGTCCTCCTCAAGCCTCCTCCCCCATCCTCTGCCCATAGCCCACCGACCACCTTCCCCGTTTCTCCTTTAGCCCACTCCATCTTCCTCCGCCCCTTCAAGCCCCCTTGATTTTTGCAGCTCCTCTCCCTTCCTCCACCATTCGTCCACTTAAAGCTGCAGAAATCATGGTACCTCCAACTCCAGGTCCATCGTCGCAAGGAGATGGAACTCCACCGCTTTGCCATCTTCGTTTTCGCCCTCTTCCATGCCCCTCCTTTAGACTTACTCCCTTCAACCCTTCTACAGCTCCGTCGTCCTGTTCAGTCAGATTGTTGAGGTACCTAGCATTCGGTCTTGGAGGACATGCAGTGTCCGACAAGTCAGATTCGACAGTCGCTGTATCAGTGTCTCTCTCGGCTCTCGATACTCAATCAACCAACTAAGACAACAATCAACACACAATAATGATAAAACAATAAAGGAGTGCAGGGTGAAATTTATTACCCTATATAAAGATGCGTACAACTGTAGGGGTCGAACCACTGAGAGCAAATTGCGGATATGTAAAATCATGGTCAATTAATAAAAATAAACAACAATTATATATTTTTTGCACTTTTTTGTTTTTTTGATTTTTGTGCCTTTTTTATTTATATTTATTTTTATGCATTTTTAATATTTTATTTTCTATCTAATTTTGTAATTCTTTGTATTTCTATTTGTTTTTAAAGATGTAATATATATATCTATATCTATACTAATAATATGTATATGATAAATACTATATAAATGATATATATAATAAATACTATAAAAATATAGAAAATATATACAAGAACTGCCCTTTTTATTTTTTAAGGTTTTTAAATATATATATGTATTTATAAGTAATACTAATGATTATATACGCATTATATAATATAAATAGTCTCTATAGGCCTTCATATTTTTAAATATATCCATATTTAATTAAAATCTACAAAAATAAAATGGTTTATAGTTTGTATTTTTTTGGTTTTTTGCTAATTTCTATGTATTTTTAATGCATTTTAAATGTCAAACTAGGGAATAAGGTAAATAGGCCGAATTGTTTTGGGAATTAAAAATAGGTAATAGGTCCGAAAATTCTTAAAATAATTTTTAATGCATACTATATAATACAAATAAAAAATATTGGAGAAAACTATTTTTTTGGGATTTTTATATTTATTTAAGTTTTTTATAGTGTTTTTATTATTTTTTTTATTTTGAATGTTTTTCTTTGTCAATTTTGGTTTGGTGGTAATATATAGTAATATATACTATATATTTTTTTGGAATTTTTAAAGTAACGATATATTTTTTGTATTTTTATAACTAGATAGGGAAATTTTAATTCCTATTTGGTTTTTGATAAATGAGAAAATACAAATAAATGTCAAATAAAATAGGCCATGAATGAGCAATGATTAAGGCACCTCCAGAAAAAATCCCAACATAAATGAAGCACATGAAATATCGAAATAAAAATAGATAAATAAGTAATTTACAACCCAAGAGCGGTGTATTTGCAATAATAATAGGCTAAAGGAAGTTTCATACAAAATACATAAAAGTATTACACTATTTTTATAAATTTTAAGACTAAAAACTAAAAAAATGAAACACGCAAGGGTTTGACTGCAATTTTCAAAACACCTCACATTACGTAACACGTGAGGCATAGGGACCTTAATGTAATTACCGGGAAGTATGGGGGTTATTAGTAATATTTCCAAAATTTTATAGCTGCACTTAGTATTTACAGAACCTTATGGAAAATAAAAAATGACAGGGGTTACTTATAAATTTAGCCATTAAGTGACTCGATCAGGTGCTTCTCCTTACACCATGTGAACGATTTTAGAGCAGGCGAGGGTATCATTTTGCCAATGATCCAATGACTACGATAAAACCGGGCATGCCTCTTCGATCCGACGACATGGAAGGTAGATGGAAGAACGAGGAATAAGGTCTTCTTCCCCGACCTTCGATCGACAAGTTCTTACTACTCCGACCACCAAACGCTTGATTGACAAGCTCAACGGCTTCCTGGACGTACTCTACATCTAGAGTGGCTCAAAGAGGTTCGGGCCCTATTGGAAAGGGCTTGGAGACCAGGAAGACCTGGAGTTCTAACTTGGGCTATGAATCTTCTTCAGGGGGCTTGATGAAGCCCAAGACCTGCACAAAAAGTATCACTGGCTCGAGGCGAAGATCCACAGCCTTCTAATGAAGCTAAAAGAGTAGAGGGTGAGTAGGATGTCAAAGCTCAGATCATAGTAGAGGGAGGATGCCAGGACATCACTGCTCGTACATCCTGATAGTAAGAACTGATCGCAGATGCTCGACTCGATTCTTTGAGCCTATCGGACCGCATACAAGTCACCTTTGGGAATTGATGACATAGGATTGAGCTGAGGTCGTCTTTCCACAAGGCGGATCGACAGTCGTTGAGGTGACCTCAGACAGAATCCCAATCGATCAATAATTAACCCACAATCAGAATAAAGCAATTAAATCTCAAAAACGTGGAGTTAAAATTTATTATAACTCTACATGTAAATGTGTATAGGTGTAAGCACAAGTAGAGGTCGAACACTGGGAGCAAATGGTTGGGAGCAACATAAATGCATAAAATTATTCAATTCTTATCTTATCCAAGTTATTATTTTTGTGGGTTTTTAATTATATATATATTTTTATTTTTAATTTTTATATTTTTGTATTTTGATTTTTAATTTCTGATTTTATATTTTGTTTTATATTTTATATTTTTTTATATTTTATTTTTCTTTAATTAGAATATATACACACTATAATAAAAGAGGGAGATACGATATTTATAAAAATAGGTAAAAATAAGTAAAAATCAGGAAAAAATATTTTTCGGCTTTTTATAATTTTTTGATGTTTTTGTGATTTTTCTGGATTTTTCTTTTTTTTGGTATTTTTACAGTCAAAAATACTAAAAATAGTGGATAAAATAAAAGCTGAAACTAAATTGAGGGTGAAAAATATCAAACAGGTTCCAAAATTCCTCAAATTAATTTTAAAACAAAGATAATAAAAAAATTAGAGATAAAAATTGGATTTTTAGGATTTTGTAGAATTTTAAAGATTTTTATGAAGATTTTTAGAGTTTTGTAATTTTTAGGGATTTTCTTTTGTATTTTCTTTCTGAATTTTGGACTGAAGCTAAAAGATACTAAAAGACACAAAATATTTTTTTTTGAGAATTTTTCAAAAACTTTTTATATTTTTTATGTATTTTTTAATGCAAACAGTGCTAAAAATGCTTGTTTTTTTTGTTTTTTATAAATATGAAAATGCAAGAAAAATGCAAATTAAAAGAATGGCGTGAAACTAAAATGCAACAGGAACCTATGCAATTTTTTTGGTGATTTTTGGTATTTTAAAGATGCATGCAATAAATAGAGACAACCAAGAGAAAATGCACTACGGACAGGGACGTTTTTGGAATTCAAAATAAAGATAGGGTGTTCTGTGCAAAAATCCCAACAGAATAAACATTTATTTAATATTTTAGAACCTTTCTGCAATATACACAACTGCCAAGGGCATAAGTGCAAAATTGACAACACTTCACGTGGGACAACACGTGACACGGCTGGGAAGGACCTCTATGTAATATCCAATTAATGCAGGGGGTCTACGAAAAAATCCCATTTATTTATAATGTTACATTTATTTTACAGAACGAACTAATAAATACAAAAATGCAAGGGTCTAAAGGTGCAATTTACCCCTTAAGGCGTTGGATCGGACGGTTGATGTTCTTGACTTATCCACGTGACGCCTCCACGTTTGCCGATGATGCTTTGCCTATGGACGCGTGAGATTAGATCGTGGGTCGCGATCTGACGGTCGATGACGGCTCCATCCAACGGCTGATCTTCAATCTGGGCCTCCCTCTTCATCCAATGGTGGGGACGATGGTAGGAAGAACTGGGAAGAAGGCTCGCCGGGGCGAGTTTCTTCCGATGATATCTCGTGTCTCCGCCGGTCTTTGCCGCTCCTGAAGGTCTCTATAGCTTCATGGGAGGATCCTCTAACTACTGGAGGTCTTGGATCAGCCTAAGGTATGCTGTAGCGCTGCCACGAGCTCGAGGAAGAAATGGGGCTCCAGGTACCTCCGTTGGCTTCGATTGTGTCTCCTAACGCAATTCAAGGTGCCTAACTTGCATAGGAAGCTCACACAGCTCGAGGGCTTTACCCTCAACCTGGGGTTTGAAGCTATTAGCACTGGGATGGTGATGGGCGAGGAAGCTCCGACGAAGGGTGGTGGAGGAGCCTCGATTCGTGGAACCAAGGAGGCTCCGATTGATAGGAAGAGGCTGGGAGGTGAAGAAGGCGATGGGGAACGAAATGAAGGCGTAGTTGTGGTCAGAAACAGGGTGGAACACGGTGAAAAGCTCGCTGGAGCGGAGCTCCGGCGAACAGCGAAATCGCTAAACTAATATGCGAAACATGAAACTAATTGCAGGAATGAAATTCTGGAAGTAAAAGCTACCTAGAAAAGCATGGAAAGGGCTCTAATACCTGGTGGGAACCATGGAGCGTGGCGATCGCCAGAGCGCCGCCGTGGGTGCAGCTCCCACCTCCTCCGACTGATTCAAGGCGCCAAGAGATCCCTCTTGTCACAAGGAAGCTCCAAGGACCGAATACGAGGAAGGGAGAATGGTAGAAATCGACCAAGTTTGCGAAGGAGGAGGAGTTGGGTTATTTATAAACCTTTCTGGGCACCCTTATTAACCAGGCGATGGTGAAAACTATACACTATATACATTGTGTATAAGGTATGTGCGTGTATGTACAAGGTTCCAGGAACAGTTCTTGTGAAGGAAGCAAGTGCGATTGATGGACGATGCGTCCGGAAAAAATGGGAGAAGACGGGGTCTTTGACAGATTTGACGGGCTGGAGGCTGAATTATTTATGAACATAATGGGGAGCTCTTATTGACCAGCCAAAAATAAGAAATCAAAGCTATATACAAGAGATACAATACATGGGTGTGTATGGGGACTATTGGGGAACATTTCTGGTGAAGGACGCGAGCGTGAACAATGGATGGAACGCCCGAGAAAAATGGGAGAATATAGGGTCTTTGACAGATTTGACAGGCTGGAGGCTGAATTATTTATGAACATAATGGGGATCCCTTATTGACTGACAAAAAATAAGAAATTAAAGCTACATAAAAGAAATACAAGCCATGAGCGTGTATGAGGGTTGTGTTGGGAGTATTTTTCGTTAAGGGACCGATGTCAGTAGAGCGATGGGTTGATCTGGACAATTTGGAGAAAACACATGCTTGGATAGATTTGACGGGTTGCAGAGGCTGGATGGTGAGTTGACTAGAGGTCAACGGAGGGAGTCCCTGCCATTGGTCCATGTAGGCTCACTACAGGACAAAACAACAGGGTTATTAAAGAATAATTATTTAAAAATAATAAATGATTTTATTGATTTTTGGGTTCAAAATAAAAAAAAATGTTTATTATTTTATGTAGTATTTTATTATGATTTTTATTAATTTTTTTGATGTATTTTATTACAAGTTAATTATTAATGGTGTTTGTATAGGTATATTTACATGTATATTGTATAATTTATTTATTTTATATATTTTATTTTATTATTTTATTTTCTTATTTTATATATTTTAATGTTTTTTAGGTACATAAATATATTTTAATTTTATTTTTATGATAGTATTTGTATACTTAAATAAATAGGTATATATATTGTATGGGTATAGTTATAGGTATTTTGCCTATGTAGTCCATGTAAGCCAGTTAAAGCCTGATCATGCGGACCCTAGAAGAAAATCAGGAATGTGCCTACACGAGCACCTCCAAACATCCGGATTTTATATACTTCTTTTTATTTTAATGTATTTTGTTGGTTTTTATTTTCGTTTTATATTTTTAATATAATATATGTAATATTTACAATATTATAAAAATATGAAAGAATAAAAGAATTAAAGAATGTATTTCCCTTTTATTTATATACATAGGTATTTCATCTATGTTTTGGCATAGTTTTATTTTATTCTCCTTTTTCTTTTAGGTTTAATTCTAATTTTAATGTACACCTATGTTATAAATAATGTTAACAAATTTATAAAGAATATGAATTTGTAAAAATAATACGTGATGAATAGATTGAATATTTTAATAGGTATTATGTACAATAGGGACCCAAAACCTATCTTTTGCACAGTAACTCCAAAAACTATAAAACCACCACCATTAAATAGCTCATGAATAGTATATACAATTAGAGTGATTTTGCTATGTTTTGAGTTTTTATTTGTAAGATATGGGTCTGTGAAGTTTGGTTTCTAGCTTTTTATTCCGGGTATAAAATGTACACTGTATATTATTTTTGTACAAACTCAATTTTGTATTTTTATTTATATTATTATCTACAACTTCTATGTACACAATTCTTTATTTGATGAATAAATAATTAGATACAAAATAGTTGTCAAAAATGCATAAATCAAGAATGAATAAATGAAATATTTATTGTATTCTTGGCCCTTATCTCCCCCTACTTAATTCTTTGTCGACCAAGCCAATTCTTGACTTGGTCTCGGGGTTTAAGCCATAAAATATTTTCAATATTTTATTCCCTTTTCTTTTCTTCTCTTTATTCTATAATTTTGGCATTAAAAACCTTATTTTGTATACAATAAATACAATAAATAATGAATGCTATTATAGACAAATTGATGCTATTTACATGCATTTGCTGGGGTTTTAAGGCCAAAATGATAGAATAAAGGTGATGGAATGGAAATTCATCACCCCCTATACTTGCCTTTGCTAGTCCCTAGCAAATACTTATGCAATAAGTGCAAAAAGAATAAAGAATAAGAAGAAAAGAAAAAGCAAGAATAAAGAAATTGAATTGATCATGATTTTTAAACTTATCTGTGCAAAATCAAAGTTTGGAGCTCAGGTTAGACCCTAATGTGAAAATGTGTGTGGAACCTGGTAGGGAATCGAATTTAAAACACAACAGCCTCCGAGAGTCACAGAACTCGGTTCAAATCTCCTCAATAGGTCAGAACTAGCCTACATCATACGCAAACCCTTATGACTATGAAGCTGACTTGTACAGTGTAAGTGATAGTGGCTCTCCCCAACTGAAATGACCAAGAGACTGATTTCTCCAAAATGACAAACCATTGACTCCCTAATCCAGCACTCTGCCCTCGAGGAGCGGGGTATTCCCTTCTAAGTTCAAGTGGCATCCAACTCAAGAGGAGGAGGTAGAGAAAAGAATGGACGATAGCCAGTGTAGCTACCTATCCTGGGATGCAAGACCAGTATAGTCAAGTCATCCAGCTGCAGGCTCACATGGTATAACTTTGATGCTCAAGCTTGCTTATTTTCTATACAACGTATATACATACTCCGACAAGCACTTTAGTTTTTTATTTATTTACAAGCCTGTCCACTTTTTTGGAGTTTTTTTTCTTTTTTCAACATACTATTTACAACAGCATTTACATAAGGATTTTTTCCTCTTGAGCCAGAAGACTATCCCTTTTTTGAAGCGTTATTGCAATCCACACTCTCCTGTCATTCGACTTCATTGAAACTGGACCAGGGTGGGGTGCACTTCCCTCCCTAGACGAGGATGAATGTTTCCACCCGTGTGCGTCTCAGACTGGCAAATCCAACCCCCTCACCACTTCAACTGAGTTGAGCCAAGTGAAAGGTGCAAGTGTCCAAGTTAGGTCACGGTCGACAAGAATCATGCGCGTGTCTCGAAAAGTTCTATTTAGTCAGTTGAGGTGACTTGAACCCAGTCCTGATTTCTCAAAGAATTAAGTCTGAATAGACCTGAAGTACCTTAAAACTAGTTCCCATAAGGTTCCAGTGCAGTTAGGTGCGGTAAGGTCCAACCAAGCTCCAATCTTCGACAATATTGTGCTAGTTCAACCATCAAGCTCAATCAAAAAAATATGAATGCTATGTAAATTCTATATACAATGAATGATGCAATTTTTCACAAAGAATTTAAAAATCAAAGAATCTTTTTACACAAAGAGTTTTTGCAAATAAAAATCTTGGCACACAAAAAGTATGTACAACCATTTATACGGGCGTGCCGCTTTATTTTACAAGATTTAAGAATTTTAAATATTTTACAGGCTTTAATAAAGTGAGTTATTTAGGGTATATTTATACAATCGATAAAGAATTTATATACACATTTTATTCCTATTTCAATGATACATTCATTCCTCAAATTTATTTGAAAACAAATTTTGAAAACTATAGTACAAAATAATTTTGCAAACTTTTACAATCATTTGAAAGTCATTTTGCAAAGATTTTTCGCACGGTATATTTACATTTTTCAAAATTTTTTTACAAACATTTTCAAAATCATTTGCAAATCAGTTTCCAAACTTTTATTTCACACAAAGAAAGAATTTCTGCAATCAAAATGTTTTTACAAAGGTTGAAAATAATTCACAAAAAGTTGTCCAAATGGTTCACACCATTTTTCAAATCATTTTGCAAAAATATTTTAAACCTGATTTATTAATCAGTAAATACAAAAACAATTTGAGGACTGACTGTTGTTTATTAATGGATTATGTGTTTATATATACAATATATTTAGCCATATTTATTATTAATTATACGAAAGTACGAGTTATGGCTAAAGTATATACAAAGTGTATACGACCCCCTATACTGAGCATGAGCCATGTCCTCATAGATCAAAAAAGAGAAAGAGAAGACATAACTCGTACTGAGTATAGAAAAGTCTAAATAATAATAGAATGAATAGAACGAATGAATGAATAAGGGAATGAAGCAATGAGAAGTCGTCCGCCCCCTATACTTAGGATGAAATAATCCTATGTATAGCAAACTTTACACATGCAGGGAGGGTCGAGGGTGGGAATAAACGAATCAATCGGTGGTGCACACCCCCTATACTTAGGACAAGGTACGTCCTGAGTATAGAAGACTGTCAAAAAGGGGTGACACCTTTTGGAAGAATAAAGAATAAGATCAGGAAAGAAGAAAATAAGAAAATAAGAGAATATACAGATCTTATGAGAAGATCGTGGAGAATGTACGCATCACTCTCCCTATACTTAGGGTGAGATATCCCTAAGTATAAGCAACGTCAGAAGTGACGAAACTAAATGAGGAAAGAACAACGTGGTGTGTGCCCCCTATACTTAGGACAACGTACGTCCTAAGTATAGTCACAGAGACATGGCGATAGATTTGAGGCACACGTAACATGCAGGAGAAAGAAGGAATAAATCACACGTATACACAACAAGTAAAGACTGATGAGGTACAGGACGGTATCCAGTAAGCGAGTACCGTGCTCTCGTCGTCGTCTCCCTATGAGAACGAGGACGTAGTCAGATAGTGAAAAGACACCCTGATAGGCAATCAAGTGGGTGTCGGCCACCGGGGACAAGCAGATCGAAAAGTAAGGCAGAGCCCGGTAGCGCAAGCAGAATGTTGGCTTATAAGGTGTGAAATGGGTGAACGGAGCCGATACTGTAAGACTTGGAGGGAGAAGGAATAGTACAGACCCCTCCAAGTCAATCACGGTCTCAAAGATATATAATCAATGAAAAATAGGAGACTCTCAATGTAGTGGCGTGGCATCCGGTGGTAATAGAATCATAAGGTCAAAAGAACATACCGAAAACTTCACACCAGGACTCAACCCTGTGAGGGTCCTCAAGGTGAGCGGGATTAGAGAATAATGAGAAGACTCGGCTCCGTGCTCCAACAGAAGGAGACACAACAGGGAAGAGACTGAGTACCAAAATCAGCAGACCCGACTTCGTGCCCCAACAGAAAGGAGGCACCAGAAGTGAAGCCGAGTACCTTAAATATGATGTACTCTCCCGCAGACAATCCTCGGGGAGTAGTACATGCTAGTCAATGAATAATCAGAATAAAGCTCACCCTAGCGAGGGTCATCAAGGTGAGCGGACTCAAAGGAGCTTGATCCATCAGACGGATCATAGAAACGGTCTCTTGGTAGGCGACTAATGAGAGAGATTTTCCATCGGTCTCGCATTCCACACAAACGGGAACGCAGTCGCTGAGGCGACCGACAGAAGACCTCATATCAATCAACAATTAACCCACAATAAATATATGCAATGAATATCCAAAAATGTGGAGTTAAAATTTATTATAACTCTACATGCAAATGTGTATAGGTGTAAGTACAGGTAGAGGTCGAACACTGGGAGGCGAACGGTTGTATGTAATGTATCATTCAATTATCCAATCATTGGTTCATGTCCTTTTATTGTTTTTGTGGGTTTTGGGTTTTGTAATTTTTTTATATTTTTATTTTTATAATTTTTATTTTATTTTTATATTTTATATTTTTTTAAATACATTTTTTTATTTTTAGATATATAAATATGTAGGTATATATATATGTATATATAAATATATATAAAGAGATGTATATATAAGAAGAGAGAGAAAGAAGTAATATGGTATATAGATATATATAGACATAAATACTTAAAATTTATATATATATAGTAATTTTTTTTAGCTTTTTAATTTTTTTCTAATTTTTTTTATTTTTCTGGAATGTTTCTAATTTTTATGTATTTTTAATTTCAAAAATGTCCTTAATATAGGACTAAATAATTAGCCGAATATAATTTGGGCTTTAAAAATATAAAATAAACTCCACAAATTCCCAAATTAATTTTAATACATTAATAATAATATATAGGTAATTATAAAAGAGAAAAATATATTTTTGGGGTTTTTTTAAGGATTTTTCTATTTTTTGTTGGATTTTGGGGCTTTCTGATTTTTTTAATTTTCTTTTTCAAATTTTTAGGGTTTTTCAATTTCTGGACTCGATATATATATATAATTATACCATATATAATTTTTTTTGGGATTTTTCAAAAACATTTTCTAATTTTTTTGTATTTTCTAATTTAGACAGTTCAAAAATGGCTTCTATTTCATTTTTAATAATTAGGAAAAATGCAAAAAATGTGAAATAAAGCCTGGGCGTGAACATACAAGGCATAAAGCATTTAACCTAACTTTTCTAGATTTTTAGAAGTCACCTAGGTATTTTTAATAAATACATAAAGACACAAAAATATTTAAGCCTGGCAGGGGCATTTTTGCATTTAAAATGAGTTACAGGGGCATCGGTGCAAAAATACAACAGAAATAAACATTTATTTTAATTTTTAGAACTATTCTACAATATACAAACACCGCCAGGGCTCAAATGCAAAATTTCACGCGCCTTACGTGGGACTGCACGTGAGGTGCGGAAGGACCTAAATGTAATTTCAAGAAACTCAGGGCCCATTCTGCAAAATACACATTTTATTTACAACGTGCTAATTTATTTACAGAATTAAAAATTAAATACAAAAATGACAGGGGCTAGATGTGCAAATTACCCCCAAAAGAGGCGCTTCATCCGACGGTTGATCTTCGTTCACTTGACACGTGGCGCCTCCACGTGCGCCGATGACGGTTCACCGATGAGCGGTTGAGATTAGATCACTCGCGTGATCTGACGGTCGCTGCTTCGCTACATCGGACGGCTCTCCTTCTATCTGGGCCTTCGTTCTTCATCCAACGGCGGGGTGCACGCGTGGAAGAACAGGGACAAACGCTCGCCTGGGCGAGCTTCCTCCGCTCGGATCTCGCTCTCCAGCCGACCATAGCTGCTCCTGAAGGTCCCATTCGCTTCCTGGAAGGTGTCTCTAGCTGCTGGAGGTGTCGGATCGTCCGAAGGCACACCGGAGCGGCGCCACGAGCTCGAAGAAGAAGCGGCGCTCCAGGTACCTCCGCCCGCATGGAAAACGTCTCCTGGTGCCTTTCTTCGCACCTAACCAGCACAGGAAGGTAGAGGGGCTCGAGGGCGTCTCCCTCGACCCGGGGTTTGAAGCTGACAGCACAGGGATGAAGGTGGGCGAAGAAGCTCCGGCGAAGGGTGGTGGAGGAGCTTTGATTCGCGGATTCAGAAGAGAATCCGGTTGGACAAGGTGGCTAGGATATGGAGAAGGCGTAGGGGAATGAAATGGCAGTGGAAGGTGGTCGGGGCACAGTCGGAAGCACAGTGAAAAGCTCGCCGGAGCGGGGCTCCGACGAACTTCGAATCGCCTAAACTACGCTAATCTATGAATCTAAATGCGAAATAAATGACAGGAATAAAATGCTGGAATGGAAATCTACCTAGAAATGATAAATGCGCAGCTCTTATACCTGGGGGCCGCCAGGGAGCAGGGTGGTCGCCGGAGCACCACCGCGACAAAATTTCCCACCTCCTTGGGCCGAATCGAGGTGCTGGGAAGCGCCTCCTGTCACGAGGGCTCCGCCAGGAGCTCATTCAAGCTCAAAGAAGGGGATGAAAATGGCCAAATTCGGCCAAGGAAGCGGGAGGAGTTATTTATAAACATTCCAAGGGACCCCCATTGACCGGCGATTATTAAGGAGTCGGGGCTATGTACAAGGGATCTAAGTAGACGGCGAGGATGTACATTGATCAGGGAAGATCTTTCATGAAGGATTCGAGGGCGATGGGTGAAAGAGACGCCCAGGAAAAAGGCATGAAATCCGGGGATGCGATAGTTCTGACGGGTCAGTCAGAGGCGCAGGGGGAGTTGACCGGAGGTCAACTTTCCCTGGCCCCTGATTGGTCCACATCGAACCGAGCTTGACCCATTTATTTAACATATTAAATAAATTAATTAGAATTTACTTATAAAATAAAAAATGTTCATAAATTAATGTAGTATTTATTTATGATTTTTATTTATTTTTTTGAATTATTTTATTAAGGTTTTATTAAAATATGGTATTTATAAGTATATTTATATACATTTATTTTTATTTTGTTTATTTTCTTTTATTATTGTATTTTCTTATTTTATAAATTTGTAACTTATTTTTGTAAGTATAAGTGTATTTTTATTTCATTTTTATTAGTTTATTTACAATTTTTTAAATAAATGTGTTTGTGTATATATAAGTATACTTATAGGTATTTTACCTGTATATTGTATTTATTTAATGGATTTTATTGGTTTTTATTTTAGCTTTGTATTTTTAATACTATATATAATATATACATTATTATAGAAATATAAAAGAATGAAATAATTAAAGAATGCTTTTCTCTTTTCATTTATGTACATCCTTCTCATAGGTATTTTGCCTATATATTACATAGACTTCTTTTATTTTACAAATTCTTTTTGGTTTTATTCTAAGGCTAATATGTATATGAATTATATACATTATTTACAAGATTCTAAAAATATAAATTTATAAAAATAATGAGTATTGAATAAAATGAATATTTTAATCAGGTATTATGTATAAGAAGGGCCAAAAACCTAACTTTCACAGATGGACTCCAAAAATTATGAAACTAATTTTATAAAATAGTTTATGGAATGCTATATACAATTAAAGGTGAGTTTGGGTGATTTGGAGTTTTTATTTGCAAGATATGGGTCTGTGAAGTTGAGATTTTGGCTTTTTATTCTGTGTATAAAATGTACATTGAGTATTATTTTTACACAAATTCAATTTTGTATTTTTATTTACATTATTATCTACAACTTTCATGAACAAAGTTTCTTTATTTGATGAATAAATAATTATGTACAAAATAGGTGTCAGAAATGCATAAATGGATGAATAAATAAATGAGGTATTTATTATACTGCTGGCCCTTATCTCCCCCTACTTTATTCCTTGTCGACCAATTCCATGCTGGCCTTGGTCTCGGGGTTAGGGTCATAAAATATTTGCAATATTTTATTCCTTTTTCTTTTCTTTTCTTTATTCTATAATTTTGGCATTAAAAACCTTATTTAATGTACAATAAATACAAGAAACAATGAATGCTATTATATACAAATTAATGCTATTTACATGCATTTGCTGGGGTTTTTAAGGCCAAAATGATAGAATAAAGGTGATGAAATGGAGATTCATCACCCCCCTATACTTACCTTTGCTAGTCCCTAGCAAATACTTATGCAATAAGTACAGAAAGAATTACAGAATAAGAAGAAAAGAAAACGGCAAAAATAAAGAATTCAAAGAATAAATTGAATTGGTCATGATTATTAAACTCATCTGTACAAAATCAAAGTTTGGAGCTCAGGTCAGACCTTGGTGTGAGAATGTGTGCGGAACCTGGTAGGGAACCAAATTTAAAACACAACAGCCTTCGAGAGTCACAGAACTTGGTTCAAATCACCTCAATAGCCAGGTCAGAACTAGCCTACATCATACGCAAACCCTTATGACTATGAAGCTGACTTGTACAGTGTAAGTGATGGTGGCTCTCCCCAACTGAAATGACAAAGAGACTGACTTCTCCAGAATGACAACCCAATGATTCCCTAATCCAACAGCTCTTTCCTCGAGGAGCGGGGTATTACCTTCTAAGTTCAAGTGGCATCCAACTCAAGAGGAGGAGGTAAAGAAAAGAATGGACGGTAGACAGTGTAGCTACCTATCCTGGGATGCCTGACCAGTGTAGTCAAGTCATCCAGCTGCAGGCTCACATGGTATAACTTTGATGCTCAAGCTTGCTTATTTTCTATACAACATATATACATACTCTGGCAGGCACTTTATTTTTTATTTTACAAGCCTGTCCACTTTTTTGGAGTTTTTCTTTCTCTCTTTTTTTTTTCATCATACTATTTACAGCAGCATTTACATAAGGAGTTTTTCCTCTTGAGCCAGAAGACTATCCCTCTTTTGAAGCATTATTGCAACCCACAATCTCCTGTCGTTAGACCTCATGGCGATTGGACCAGGTTGGGGTGCACTTCCCTCCCTAGAGGAGGACGAATGTTTCCACCCGTGTGCGTCTCAGACTGGCAAATCCAATCCCCTCACCACTCCAACAGAGTTGAGCCAAGTGAAAGGTGCAAGTGTCCAAGTTAGGTCACGGTCGGCAAGAGTCATACGTGTGTTTCGAAAAGTCCTAGTTAGTCCACTGAGGTGACTTGAACCCAGCCCTGATTTCTCAAAGAATTAAGTCTGAATAGACCTGAAGTACCTTAAACCTAGTTCCCATAAGGTTCCAGTGCAGTTAAGTGCATTAAGGTCCAACCAATCTCCAATCTTTGACTTTATTGGACTAGTTCAATTATCAAGCTCAATCAAAGAATATAAATTCTATGCAAATGCTTTTTACAAATATGCAAAGAATAATGCAATTTTTCAAAGAATTTGAAAACAAATAGAAGATTTTTTACACAAAGAATTTTTACAAATAAAATAATTTTGGTACTCAAAGTAGAAAATATGTACAACTATATACACAGGTGTGCCGCTTTATTTTAATGATTTTTTAAAGAATTTAGAAATTAGTTTTTATATATAGGTATATATGTATACTTATTATTTCTATTTAAAATAATAATATAGTATTTTAGTTATTTATTATATGTGACTATTCCTCAAATTTATTTGACACAAATTTTTCAAACAATTTTTGAAAACTATAGTCCAAAATAATTTTTACAAACCTTTTTACAAGCATGTACACACATTTGAAAATCATTTTGCAAAGGTTTTTCAAAACAGTATATATAGATTTTCAAAATATTTTTGCAACCATTTTTCAAACCATTTGCAAATCATTTTTCAAACATTTTATTTCACACAAAGAAAATGAATTTTTACAAACCACACATTTTTACACAGGTTGAAAACATGTAACAAAACATTTTCAAAATAGTTTTCAATAGATGTTCACAATACTTTTCAAACTATTTTTCAAACATTTTGCAAAAAAAACATTTTTCACCTGATTTATTAATCAGTATATACAAAAAGAATTTGAGGAATAATCCCGTCTTTTTATTAAGGATTTTAATGTTGTTTGTTTTTTTTAGAATTATTAGCCATATTTATTAGTAAAATACGAAAGTACGAGTTATGGCTACAGTATATACATAGTATATACGACCCCCCTATACTTAGCTTGAGCTATGTCCTCATAGATCGAAAAGAAAAGAGAAGACATAACTCGTACTGAGTATAAAGAAGTCATAACTCGTACTGAGATAAGTCTAAAGAATAAGCATAAACATATGAACAAATCATGGGTGCACCCCCCTATACTTAGGACCAAGTGCGTCCTAAGTACAAAAAAAACTGGCATAAAGGGGCGACACCTTTTATTTAGATACAGAAGCTAGAAAAGGAAAAGAAGAAAAGAAGAAAAGAAGCAAAAATGGATATATACAGATAGATGAAAAGATCGTGAAGAATATACACATCACTCCCCCTATACTTAGGGTGAGATATCCCTAAGTATAGGAAAGAAAAGGAGTGACGAAAAATGTGCAAGGAAAGAACAACTCATTGTGTACCCCCCTACACTTAGGACAAGGTACGTCCTAAGTGTAGACTCAAAGATATGGCGATAGATTTAGGGCACACATAACATGCGGGAGAAGGAATGAACAAGGCACACATATACACAAGCGGTGAAGAAACTAGTGAAGTACAGGACGGTATCTGGTAAGCGACAACTGTGCTCTCGTCGTCGTCTCCCTGTGAGAACGAGGACGAAGTCAGAAGGTGAAAAGACACCCGAATCTGCAATCAAGTGGGTGTCAGCTACCGGAGTCAACAGATCGAAAGTAAAGATATCTGGTCCGGTAGCATGAAGCAGATGAACGGCTCATATGGTCATCATGGGAGAATATAGCCGATACCGTAAGACCGGGAGGAAGAAAGAGCAGTACAGACCCCTCCGGTCAATCAGAGTCTCAGATAGATATGATATAAAGCATATGAGACTGTGTGATGCACGGTGGTGATATAATCTGAAAGTCATAAGAATACACCGAACAACACAATACATGGCTTACTCTTGCGAGGGTCCTCAAGGTGAGTAGAATCAGAGAATAATCAGAGGACTCGGTTCCGTGCTCCATCAGACAGGAGACACCACCAGGGAGGAGACCGGGTACAAAGTCAGAAGACCCGGATTCGTGACCCAACAAACATGAGACATCAGAAATGAAGCCGAGTACCTAGAAAATGATGTACTCTCCCGCAGAAAAACCCTCGGGGAGTAGTACATGCTAGTCAATGAATAATCAGAACAGAAGCTCACCCTTCCGAGGGTCGTCAAGGAGAGCGGGCTCAAAGGAGCCTGATCCATCAGACGGATCATAGAAATGGTCTTGGTAGGCGACAGATCGGCTACCAGTAGAAGAGACCGTCAAATCAAGAAAGTGTGGCAGCGTCCCGCAAATAACCCTCGGGGAGCGGGCTGCCAACTAGTCATGGGAATAGCAGATATCAAAAGCTCAACCCTGCGAGGACCGTCAAGGCGAGCAGGCTCAAAGGAGTCTGATAAGATAAGTCCATGATCCGCAGATCGGATACGCAACTAAAGATGGAACCAAAATCATATATATCAAACGAGTCGGTTCCGTGCTCCGCAGATCGGAGACACAGTCAGAAGTGGGAACCGAGCGTAAAGAGAGTGTCACAGTCTCTCGCAGATAGTCCTTGGAGAGTACTGCGAACTAAGCAGTGAATATTCAGAATATGTCTCTACCTTGCGAGGGTCGTCAAGGAGAGAGAAGGGCTCAAAGGAGCCGGGTCCATCAGACGGACCCACATAGTGGTCTCAGTGGTCGACAAGGCGGCTACCAACAGGAGAGACCGATCAGATCTGAAATATGTCATAGTCTCCCGCAGATAACCCTCGGGGAGCTATGAACTAGGCATGGAATAATCAGAAAAGTGGAGCTCTACCTTGCGATGACCGTCAAGGAGAGCGGACTCAGATGAGTCAAGTACATTGGCCACGTGTACTGACAGGTTAAGTACACAATCTCAGGGGGAGGCCAATCGAACATATCGTCTGACTAGGTTTCGGGTCCCAACATAATGGCGACCGAAGCAGTGAATGAAACCGCAGTCCTAGAAATTGTCGCATTCTCCCGCAGACAGCCCTCGGGGAGGAATGCAAGCTAGATCAATGTAGGTCATGAGAATGCTGGCAAGTCATCTCATGTCCTCAAAAGCAATAAATCACTCAATCATCTGGAGGGCATAAGATCATGCAAGGGAGCAAATAATCATGTCATTCACCAAACCTCCCTTGGGTCAATCCAGTCAGCTGAGATGGCATGAAAAATAGTCAAGAATCCTCTAAGTGCCATGGTGGATTAGAGAGTCAGGAGATCAAGGATGGGTCAATCAGGAAGATGAGAGATCATGTAGGATCCGCACACCTTTATCAGGAAATCCAAAATAGAATAATCAGTCAATCCCCAAAATTCGAGATGTGTGGAACCTCAAATAGACAGATCAATCAATGCTCATGAAATCATCAACTCATCGCAGCACATCACATCCTTAATCTGATGTGCGAGAACTAAAATTTCTCAATAATGCATCACACCTATGCTCTATGCATCAGCAAAAATCCTCAAGAAATCCATATGCACGTATCAAAGATAAATCCACCAAGTCGATCTCAGCAACCTCAACATCATGGGCCCGAACTAAATAATATGTATAAATAATCCTCGATGCGGGCCTCATCAATAAGCACAGCATTCCCGGGTAAAGGGAGAGATGATACGGGGGACACGAGGAAGATGGATAAGAAGGGTAACACAATGGGGTGGAGAAGCTGATTGAGCGGGCGTGCCAATATCGTGGGTGGTAGAAAGATGATACAGAGGGTACGAGGAGGGCGAGCGAGAAAGATCGAGACATAGACAAAATTGGGTGTTCCACACAAGGCGGGAACACCGTCAAAATTGCGGTTCAAGGGAAGGGATCTCCCTGAACCAGAGAATGATGATGGTACGATGGTTACATAGAAGATGGTGAAGAAGAGGGGAAACAAAGGACTTGGCGAAGAATGATTGAGCTCAAGCGCCAATATCATGACTCAATGCAAAATGAAGAGAGATATGTATAAGAGAGGTAGAGAGACTCAAGGATGAAAAATGCATGACTCACACGGACGGGACCGATTACTCTAATGATGAAAGAAAAACACAATGAACTCCATGTCACAATCAATACACAAGGCAAACCCCCGATTCACCTACTCAACACAGTGAAGACCATCAGGTGACGGTCATTTATCTTTTCAATTTTAGAGTTAGGTGAGAACCACAAAAATTGTACAATCACAAAGAAGGCTTGATAGGATTTGGGCTCTACTCCTTAGTGTGTACGTGAGCAATTTAAAACGCATACAATGAGGGGGTTGCTCTCCCCAAGAGAAGGAATTCATTATATTTTATCTTAAGTCCAATAGAGTTAGCAGTCCCGATTTTATTTAAGTTATCACTTTTTTGGGTATTTTCAATGCACGTGCCTATCGAGGTTCCAATTTCCATTAAGCATCCTAGGTTGGCAAAAACAGAGGGAGAAGATCGGAAAAGCCATGCAAGTTAGAAATCGATGATGCATGCTAAGTAAGAAGACTTACAGTGCCTCCCAGCTCTCTCCATGCGGGATGCAAAACAGAATTTGAAACCTATGCTATATGCAAATGCAAGCCGAAGAAATCGCCCTAGGTTCAGAAATTGCTATTATCGTGAAGCACCACAAGTCGCTCATTAGTCTTTAGCCTCAAAAAGTCCGGTCTTGGCTCACCCCTCCTCTGTGCTCAACACACTTGAACTTAGGAGAAAGCGCTTTGCGGGGCTCGCTGTGGCACAAAGGCTAAGAGATAAATAAGCGGTTGTTTAGAGTTTGATCTAGGTCCAAAGCGAACTATAGGTACATGCAAATCAATTAGGGTGTTTGGACCTAACTCTACAAGCAAGCAACTCCTAAACTAAGGCTCATTCACACAAAATAATAAAAATTAGATAAAATAAAATAAAAGAAAAAGAGTCCAAGTCATTGAGGCCCCCAAGGGAACAATCCCTCGGGCACTGGACCTCGGGAGTCGAAGTGCACCTGTGAGAGTCCTGTTTTATTACAAGTCAAGTGTCACTCTCTCACATGAATATACATAATAAAATAAAATAAAATGCATAAAAGTAAAGACTGTCTTCAAAAATTCTCCTTCATTTGCCATGGATGCTCTCTCCTGTTGGCTTGGTATAGAAAAGCCAACTCCACCTTGCTCGGGTGCATGGGTCCTCCTAAGAGGTCCTCCTTCGCTTGGCGGTCCCTCGCATCAAAGACAAAAGAAAGAGATGGTCAGAGCAGTCAATCAATAATATCAAATAAAAATAAAAATCACACAAATAAATAAATGAAGGACATGAACAAAGAATCAAATAAATGAACAAATAACCACACAAAATCATACAAAATCCGTTGCCTCCCCGGCAACGGCGCCATCTGATGAGAGAGATTTTCCATCGGTCTCGCATTCCACACAAATGGGAACGCGGTCGCTGAGGCGACCGACAGAAGACCTCATATCAATCAACAATTAACCCACAGTAAATATATGCAATGAATATCCGGAAATGTGGAGTTAAAATTTATTATAACTCTACATGCAAATGTGTATAGGTGTAAGTACAGGTAGAGGTCGAACACTGGGAGGCGAACGGTTGTATGTAATGTATCATTCAATTATCCAATCATTGGTTCATGTCCTTTTATTGTTTTTGTGGGTTTTGGGTTTTGTAATTTTTTTATATTTTTATTTTTATAATTTTTATTTTATTTTTATATTTTATATTTTTTTAAATACATTTTTTTATTTTTAGATATATAAATATGTAGGTATATATATATGTATATATAAATATATATAAAGAGATGTATATATAAGAAGAGAGAGAAAGAAGTAATATGGTATATAGATATATATAGACATAAATACTTAAAATTTATATATATAGTAATTTTTTTTAGCTTTTTAATATTTTTCTAATTTTTTTTATTTTTCTGAAATGTTTCTAATTTTTATGTATTTTTAATTTCAAAAATGTCCTTAATATAGGACTAAATAATTAGCCGAATATAATTTGGGCTTTAAAAATATAAAATAAACTCCAAAAATTCCCAAATTAATTTTAATACATTAATAATAATATATAGGTAATTATAAAAGAGAAAAATATATTTTTGGGGTTTTTTTAAGGATTTTTCTATTTTTTTGTTGGATTTTGGGGCTTTCTGATTTTTTTAATTTTCTTTTTCGAATTTTTAGGGTTTTTCAATTTCTGGACTCGATATATATATAATTATACCATATATATTTTTTTTTGGGATTTTTCAAAAACATTTTCTAATTTTTTTGTATTTTCTAATTTAGACAGTGCAAAAATGGCTTCTATTTCATTTTTAATAATTAGGAAAAATGCAAAAAATGTGAAATAAAGCCTGGGCGTGAACATACAAGGCATAAAGCATTTAACCTAACTTTTCTAGATTTTTAGAAGTCACCTAGGTATTTTTAATAAATACATAAAGACACAAAAATATTTAAGCCTGGCAGGGGCATTTTTGCAATTAAAATGAGTTACAGGGGCATCGGTGCAAAAATACAACAGAAATAAACATTTATTTTAATTTTTAGAACTATTCTACAATATACAAACACCGCCAGGGCTCAAATGCAAAATTTCACGCGCCTCACGTGGGACTGCACGTGAGGCGCGGAAGGACCTAAATGTAATTTCAAGAAACTCAGGGTCCATTCTGCAAAATACACATTTTATTTACAACGTGCTAATTTATTTACAGAATTAAAAATTAAATACAAAAATGACAAGGGCTAGATGTGCAAATTACCCCCAAAAGAGGCGCTTCATCCGACGGCTGATCTTCATTCACTTGACACGTGGCGCCTCCACGTGCGCCGATGACGGTTCGCCGATGAGCGGTTGAGATTAGATCACTCGCGTGATCTGACGGTCGCTGCTTCGCTACATCAGACGGCTCTCCTTCTATCTGGGCCTTCGTTCTTCATCCAACGACGGGGAGCACGCATGGAAGAACAGGGACAAACGCTCGCCTGGGCGAGCTTCCTCCGCTCGGATCTCGCTCTCCGGCCGACCATAGCTGCTCCTGAAGGTCCCATTCGCTTCCTGGAAGGTGTCTCTAGCTGCTGGAGGTGTCGGATCGTCCGAAGGCACACCGGAGCGGCGCCACGAGCTCGAAGAAGAAGTGGCGCTCCAGGTACCTCCGCCCACATGGAAAACGTCTCCTGGTGCCTTTCTTCGCACCTAACCTGCACAGGAAGGTAGAGGGGCTCGAGGGCATCTCCCTCGACCCGGGGTTTGAAGCTGACAGCACAGGGATGAAGGTGGGCGAAGAAGCTCCGGCGAAGGGTGGTGGAGGAGCTTCGATTCGCGGATTCAGAAGCGAATCTGGTTGGACAAGGTGGCTAGGATATGGAGAAGGCGTAGGGGATTGAAATGGCAGTGGAAGGTGGTCGGGGCACAGTCGGAAGCACAGTGAAAAGCTCGCCGGAGCGGGGCTCCGGCGAACTTCGAATCGCCTAAACTACGCTAATCTATGAATCTAAATGCGAAATAAATGACAGGAATAAAATGCTGGAATGGAAATCTACCTAGAAATGATAAATGCGCAGTTCTTATACCTGGGGGCCGCCAGGGAGCAGGGTGGTCGCCGGAGCACCACCGCGACAAAATTTCCCACCTCCTTGGGCCGAATCGAGGTGCTGGGAAGCGCCTCCTGTCACGAGGGCTCCGCCAGGAGCTCATTCAAGCTCAAAGAAGGGGATGAAAATGGCCAAATTCGGCCAAGGAAGCGGGAGGAGTTATTTATAAACATTCCAAGGGCCCCCCATTGACCGGCGATTATTAAGGAGTCGGGGCTATGTACAAGGGATCTAAGTGGACGGCGAGGATGTACATTGATCAGGGAAGATCTTTCATGAAGGATTCGAGGGCGATGGGTGAAAGAGACACCCAGGAAAAAGGCATGAAATCCGGGGATACGATAGTTCTGACGGGTCAGTCAGAGGCGCAGGGGGAGTTGACCGGAGGTCAACTTTCCCTGGCCCCTGATTGGTCCACATCGGACCGAGCTTGACCTATTTATTTAACATATTAAATAAATTAATTAGAATTTACTTTTAAAATAAAAAATGTTCATAAATTAATGTAGTCTTTATTTATGATTTTTATTTATTTTTTTGAATTATTTTATTAAGGTTTTATTAAAATATGGTATTTATAAGTATATTTATATACATTTATTTTTATTTTGTTTATTTTCTTTTATTATTGTATTTTCTTATTTTATAAATTTGTAACTTATTTTTGTAAGTATAAGTGTATTTTTATTTAATTTTTATTAGTTTATTTACAATTTTTTAAATAAATGTGTTTGTGTATATATAAGTATACTTATAGGTATTTTACCTGTATATTGTATTTATTTAATGGATTTTATTGGTTTTTATTTTAGCTTTGTATTTTTAATACTATATATAATATATACATTATTATAGAAATATAAAAGAATGAAATAATTAAAGAATGCTTTTCTCTTTTCATTTATGTACATCCTTCTCATAGGTATTTTGCCTATATATTACATAGACTTCTTTTATTTTACAAATTCTTTTTGGTTTTATTCTAAGGCTAATATGTATATGAATTATATACATTATTTACAAGATTCTAAAAATATAAATTTATAAAAATAATGAGTATTGAATAAAATGAATATTTTAATCAGGTATTATGTATAAGAAGGGCCAAAAACCTAACTTTCACAGATGGACTCCAAAAAATTATGAAACTAATTTTATAAAATAGTTTATGGAATGCTATATACAATTAAAGGTGAGTTTGGGTGATTTGGAGTTTTTATTTGCAAGATATGGGTCTGTGAAGTTGAGATTTTGGCTTTTCATTCTGTGTATAAAATGTACATTGAGTATTATTTTTACACAAATTCAATTTTGTATTTTTATTTACATTATTATCTACAACTTTCATGAACAAAGTTTCTTTATTTGATGAATAAATAATTATGTACAAAATAGGTGTCAGAAATGCATAAATGGATGAATAAATAAATGAGGTATTTATTATACTGCTGGCCCTTATCTCCCCCTACTTTATTCCTTGTCGACCAATTCCATGCTGGCCTTGGTCTCGGGGTTAGGGTCATAAAATATTTGCAATATTTTATTCCTTTTTCTTTTCTTCTCTTTAACTATAATTTTGGCATTAAAAACCTTATTTAATGTACAATAAATACAAGAAACAATGAATGCTATTATATACAAATTAATGCTATTTACATGCATTTGCTGGGGTTTTTAAGGCCAAAATGATAGAATAAAGGTGATGAAATGGAGATTCATCAGCGACCGATTGGCTACCAGTAGAAGAGAACGACAAATCAAGAAAGTGTGGCAGCATCCCACAGATAACCCTCGGGGAATGTACTGCTAACTAAGCATCAAATAATCAGAGAAGGATGGTGCATCCTTGCGAGGACCGTCAAGGAGAGCAGACTCAAAGGAGTCAAGTCAGGCGGGTCCCAAGATCCAGCAGATCGGGTAAATATCAAAGCAATTGGGACCGAAATCATACCAAACGACTCGGCTCCGTGCTCCCAGTAGTAGGAGACAAGTCTGAAAGGGAAATCGAGCGTAAAGAAAGTGTTGCATTTTCCTGTAGATAGTCCTCGGGGAGCAATGCGAGCTAATCAAGGAATAGTCAAATCAGATCTCATCCTTGCGAGGGTCGTCAAGGAGAGAGAGGACCCAAAGGAGTCAATCAGAAAGGCATCCGTAGATGACATACTGTCTACCAGCAGAAGAGACTGCAAGATCTAGCAAGATGTCATAGTTCTCGCAGATAACCCTCAGAGAGCATATGAACTAGGCATGTAATAATCAGAAAAGTGAAGCTCATCCTTGCGAGGACCATCAAGGAAAGCAGACTCAGATGAGTCTTTGAATGGGCTCGTGTACCGACAGACTGGTAACACAATCAGACAGAGAGGCCAAATAGTCATATCAGACGATACGGTTTCGTACCCCAACAGAGTGGCAGTACAGGCATGAGTGAAACCGATTGTAAAGAGTGTGTCACATGCTCCCGCAGATAGTCCTCGGGGAGTCATGTAAGCCAAGTCAATGAAATCTTGGGATTGCTGGCAAGTCATCTCAGTTCCTCGAAAGTATTCAACCATTCAATCATTCAGAGGGCATAAGATCATGTGAGGGAGCAAATAATTAGGTCATTCACAAAACATCCCTCGGGTCAATCAAATCTGGTTGAGATGGCACGAAAGGTAATCAGGAATCCTCAAAGTGCCATAGGTGGATAATAGAATCAGGAGATCGGGAATGGATCAACCACGAAGATGAGAGATCATGTGGGTTCCAATCATCGTCACCATGCAGCATATATCAAGATAGTCTATCCAGCCCAGAAATCAAAGACAGACGAAACCTCGAAATAGATAGATCAGTAGAAACATCATGATATCATCCTTAAATCACTGAAGCACATCACATCCTCAATCCGGTGTGCGAGATCTAAATCCTCAATACAAAATTACACCTAATGGTCATGCATCATCAAAAATCCTCAATAAACTCCTATGCACGTATCCAAAGTCAAATCCACCAAGAGTAGTATACCAATCTCAGCATCCTCAACATCATGCCCGACTTACTCCAATAATCAATGTAAGTCAAAATCCTTGATGCGGGCGATCTCTGAAAGCACAGCGATCCCGAGTGATAGAAGAGATGATAACGGGGAACACGAGGAGGATGGGCAAGAAGGGGAACATAAAGGTCTGAAGAAGTTGTTTTAGATCACGTGCCAATATTACGACTCAATGCAAAATTAAGAGATATATGTATAAGAGGGGTAGAGAGACTCAAATATGAAAAATGCACGACTCACACAGACAGGACTGATAACTCAAAGGTAACGTGCAAATGGAATCCAAATCACAATCAATACACAAAGCAAGCCCCCAATTCACCTACTCAACATAGTGAAGACCGAGATGTGGTCTTTTATCTTGTCGATTTTAGAGTTAGGCGATCATATAAAGTTGTACACCGGAATCAGGCTTTGGGATTGGGGCACTAATCCTTAGCGTGTACGTAGAAATAAAATGCTCAGACAATGATGGGGTTGCTCTCCCCAAGACAAGGGATCCATTACATTTTATTTTTAGGTTCAAGTGGAGTTAGCAGTCCCGGTTTTATTTTTGTTATCACTTTTTTTTGGATATTTTCAATGCACATGCCTATCGAGGTATCAATTTCCATTAAGCATCCTAGGTTGGAAAAGACAGAGGGAGAAGGTCGGAAAAGCCATGCAAGTCGGAAAACGATGATGCATGCCAAGTAAGAAGACTTACAGTGCTTCCTAGCTCTCTCCATGCGGGATGAATAACAGAATTGAAACCTATGCTATATGCAAATGCAATGCGAAGAAATTGCAATAGATACTGGATACTATTAGCGTGAAGAACATTATTTCAAAATTGACTAAGTCCCAAGTAACATCTATAGGTGCATGCATATATATTAGGGATTGGGCCTTAGTCTACGTCAAACAATCCTAAGCTAGGGCTCATTCAAACAAAATAAGAAAAATAAAATAATAAAATAAGCGTTAAAACCGTCGAGGCCCCCAAGGGAATAATGCCTCAGGCACTGGACCTCGGAAGCCGGAGCATCTGAGAGTCCTGTATTATTACAATTATAGGGTCACTCTCTCACATAAATATACATAAATAATAAATAATGCAAAAATTAGTCTACCTTCTAAATTTCTCCTCCATCTGCCTTCGATGCTCTCTCCTGTTGGCTAGTGTAGAAGAGCCAACTCCGCCTCACTCGGGTGCATCAGACATAATCCCAATCGATCAACAATTAACTCACAATCAGAATAAAGCAATTAAATCTAAAAAATGTGGAGTTAAAATTTATTATAACTCTACATGTAAATGTGTATAGGTGTAAGCACAAGTAGAGGTCGAACACTGGGAGCAAACGGTTGGGAGCAACATAAATGCACAAAATTATTCAATTCTTATCTTATCCAAGTTATTATTTTTGTGGGGTTTTAATTATACATATACTTTTTTATTTTTAATTTTTTTATTTTTGTATTTTGATTTTTAATTTCTGACTTTATTTTTCTTTTTATATTTTATATTTTTTTATATTTTCTTTTTCTTTAATTAGAATATATACATAATATAAGAAAAGTGGGAGATAAGATATTTATAAAAATAGGTAAAAATAAGGAAAATTAGGAAATAAAATACTTTTTGGTTTTTTATGATTTTATTATGTTTTTGTGATTTTTCTGGATTTTTTTATTTTTTGTTATTTTTACAGTGAAAAATACTGAAAATAGTGGATAAAATAAAAGGCTGAAACTAAATTGAGGGCGAAAAATATCAAACAGGTTCCAAAATTCCTCAAAATAATTTTAAAACAAAGATAATAAAATAAAGAAAATTCAGAGATAAAAATTGGATTTTTAGGATTTTTCTAGAATTTTTAAGATTTTTATGAAAAATTTTAGAGTTTTATAATTTTTAGGGGTTTTCTTTTGTATTTTTTTATGACTTTTGGATGAAGCTAAAAGACACTAAAAGACACAAAATAATTTTTTTGGGAATTTTTCAAAAACTTTTTTATAATTTTTATGAATTTTCTAATGCAAACAATGCTAAAAATGCTTGTTTTTGATTTTTTATAAATATTAAAATGCAAGAAAAATGCAAACTAAAAATATAGCGTGAAACTACAATGCAACAGGAACCTATGCAAATTTTTTGGTGATTTTTGGGATTTTTTAGATTCATGCAATAAATAGAGACAACCAAGAGAAAATGCACTACGGGCAGGGATGTTTTTGCAATTCAAAATAAAGACAGGATGTTCTGCGCAAAAATCCCAACAGAATAAACATTTATTTAATATTTTAGAACCTTTCTACAATATACAAAACTGCCAAGGGCATAAGTGCAAAATTCACAACACTTCTCGTGGGACAACACGTGACACGGCTAAGAAGGACCTCTATGTAATATCCAATTAATACATGGGGTCTATCCAAAAATCCCATTTATTTATAACGTTACATTTATTTTACAGAACGAAATAATAAATACAAAAATGCAAGGGGCTAAAGGTGCAATTTACCCCTTAAGGCGCTGGATCAGACGGCTGTTGTTCTTGACTTATCCACGTGGTGCCTCCACGTTTGCTGATGACGCTTCGTCGATGGACGCGTGAGATTAGATCACGGGTCGCGATCTGACGGTCGATGACGGCTCCATCCAATTGCTGATCTTCAATCTGGGCCTCCCTCTTCATCCAACGGCGGGGACGATGGCAGGAAGAACAGGGAAGAATGCTCGTCGGGGCGAGTTTCTTCCGGTGATATCTCGCTTCTCCGCCAGTCTTTGCCGCTCCTGAAGGTCTCTAAAGCTTCCTGGGAGGATCCTCTAACTGCTGGAGGTCTTGGATCAGCCTGAGGTACGCTGGAGCGCCGCCACGAGTTCGGGGAAGAAATGAGGCTCCAGGTACCTCTGCCGGCTTCGATTGTGTATCCTGGCGCATTTCAAGGCGCCTAACCTGCACAGGAAGCTCACATGGCTCGAGGGCTTCACCCTCGATCTAGGGTTTGAAGCTATTAGCACGGGGATGGTGATGGGCGAGGAAGCTCCGGCGAAGGGTGGTGGAGGAGCCTCGATTCGCAGCATCAAGGAGGCGCCGGTTGATAGGAAGTGGCTGGGAGGTGGACAAGGCGATGGGGAACGAAATGAAGGCGTAGTGGTGGTCGGAAACAAGGTGGAACACACCGCTCCGATGAACTACGAAATTGCTAAACTAATATGCGAAACATGAAACTAATTGCAGGAATGAAATGCTGGACGTAAAAGCTACCTAGAAAAGCAAGAAAAGGGCTCTAATACTTGGGGAGAACCAGGGAGCGTGGCGATCGCCGGAGCACCTTCGTCGGTGCAGCTCCTACCTCCTCCGACCGATTCAAGGCGTCAAGAGATCCCTCCTGTCACAAGGAAACTCTTAGGAACGAATATGAGGAAGGGAGAATGGTAGAAATTGACCAAATTTGCGAAGGAGGAGGAGCTGGGTTATTTATAAACCTTTCTGGGCACCCTTATTAACCAGGCGATGGTGAAAACTATACACTATATACAATGTGTACAAGGTATGGGAATGTATGTACAAGGTGCCAGGAACAGTTCTTGTGAAGAAAGCAAGTGCGATTGATGGACGGTGCGCCTGGGAAAAATGGGAGAAGACGAGGTCTTTGACAGATTGACGGGCTGAAGGCAGAATTATTTATGAACATAATGGGGAGCCCTTATTGACCGACCAAAAATAAGAAATCAAAGCTATATACAAGGGATAAAATACATGGGCTCTTGTGAAGGACGCGGGCGTGAACAATGGATGGAATGCCCGAAAAAAATGGGAGAAAATGAGGTCTTTGATAGATTTGACGGGCTGGAGGCTGAATTATTTATGAACATAATGGAGAGCCCTTATTGAGCGGTAAAAAATAAGAAATTAGAGCTACATAAAAGGAATACAAGCCATGAACGTTTATGAGGGTTGCGTTGGGAGTATTTTCTGTGAAGGGACCGATGTCAATGGAGCGTTGGGTTGATGAGGAAAATTTGGAGAAAATGCATGCTTGGACAGATTTGATGGGTTGCAGAGGCTGGAGGGTGAGTTGACCAGAGGTCATCAGAGGGAGTCACTGCCATTGGTCCATGTAGGCTCACTACATGACAAAATCACATGGTTATTAAAGAATAATTATTTAAAAAATAAATGATTTTATTGATTTTTGGATACAAAATAAAAAATGTTTATTATTTTATGTAGTATTTTTTTACGATTTGTACTTATTTTTTTGATGTATTTTATTACAAGTCAATTATTAATGGTGTATATATAGGTATATTTACATGTTTTTTGTATAATTTATTTTTATTTTATATATTTTATTTTATTATTTTATTTACTTATTTTATATATTTATAATGTATTTTTAAGTACATACATATATTTTAATTTTATTTTTATGATAGTATTTGTGTACTTAAATAAATAGGTATATATATTGTATGGGTATAGTTATGGGTATTTTGCCTATGTTTTATATACTTCTTTTTATTTTAATGTATTTTGTTAGTTTTTATATTGGTTTTATATTTATAATATAATATATGTAATATTTACAATATTATAAAATTATGAAAGAAAAAAAGAATTAAAGAATGTGTTTCCCTTTTATTTATATACATAGGTATTTCATCTATGTTTTGGCATAGTTTTATTTTATTCTCCTTTTTCTTTTAGGTTTAATTCTAATTTTAATGTACACCTATGTTATAAATATACAAAATTATAAAGAATATGAAGTTGTAAAAATAATAAGTAATGAATAGATTGAATATTTTAATCGGTATTATGTACAATAGGGGCCCAAAACCTATCTTTTGCACAGTAACTCCAAAAAGTATAAAAACCACCACCATTAAATAGATCATGAAAAGTTATATACAATTAGAGGTGAATTTGCTATGTTTTGCATTTTTATTTGGAAGAAATGGGTCTGTGATGTTTGGTTTCTAGTTTTTATTCTGGGTATAAAATGTACACTGTATATTATTTTTGTACAAACTCAATTTTGTATTTTTATTTACATTATTATCTACAACTTTTATGTACAAAATTTCTTTATTTGATGAATAAATAATTAGATACAAAATAGGTGTCAAAAATACATAAATCAAGAATGAATAAATGAAATATTTATTGTATTCTTGGCCCTTATCTCCCCCTACTTTATTCTTTGTCGACCAAGCCAATTCTTGACTTGGTCTCAGGGTTTGGGTCATAAAATATTTTCAATATTTTATTCCTTTTTCTTTTCTTCTCTTTATTCTATAATTTTGGAATTAAAAACCTTATTTTGTATACAATAAATACAATAAATAATGAATGCTATTATAGACAAATTATGCTATTTGCATGCATTTGCTGGGGTTTTTAAGTCCAAAATGATAGAATAAAGGTGATGAAATGGAAATTCATCAAGAATGTCTCCCTACTGCCTAGTCTATGGCAAGCCAAGCCATTTGTCCGTGAAACTAATTACCAAATCTTTTTGGGCATTATGTCGGTAATTTAGATTCCAATAAGATTGGCAAGAACAAAAAACTTGATCTGAATAGGCTCTTGAATTTCGTGACTATTGCCTAATGTACAATGAGAAATTCAAGAAGCGGCACAACAAGCATATCCACCGAAAGACTTTTGAATTGGGTCAGAAGATTTGGTTGTTTGATCCAAGTTGAAATTATTCCTAGGGAAGTTGAAGAGCAAATAGACCGTGCCTTTTGTAGTGAAGCACGTGAATGATAAAGGAAGAATTGCGATATCCGATTTATTAGCTGACACATATCCATCTGTGATTGATGGACATCTACTAAAGCCATATCTTGAGCATGATACTTTCCTGTCCATGGTTGACTCAATACATATGGTCTGTGTTGTTATATGTTCTACTTAGACTAATCAAGATGACATGTAAAATAGTCATATGGACTCAAAGAATTAAGTCACTAGGACCTGAAAAGTCTTAACTCCAGTTCTTGTAAGATTCCTCCGAAATTAAGTGGATTAAGGCCCAACTAAGCTCCATTCTTCAATTTTATTCCAGATTTAGTTTAAATGTCAATACTATCCTTAAAAATGCACATGCAAATGCAAGAATATGCACAATGCAAAAAGAAAGCATTTTTTTGAAACAATTTTCCAAATTTGAACCTTTTAAGTGTTTTTGGAAAAGAAAGGAAAAATGATGCACATGCAACATAGTTTTTTAATGCAACTTTTTATATATTTTTGGTTTTGTAGTTTTTTTTTCAAAATAGAAAAAAAGGGTTAGTAAAATATGTACAAGTATATACAAGTTTTTTTATTTTCTTCTTCTTTTTTTTGTTTTTTGTTTTTTTTTGTTTTGTTTTTTGTTTTGTTTTTTTGTTTTTTTGATTTTTTGTTGTTTTTGTTTTGTTTTGTTTTTTAAGGTGATCAAAGTCTATACACACACACATGGATTTTATGAATTTATATACATATCACCCAAATAAACATATTTAAAAGTACGAGTTATGTCTAAAGTATATATACAATATACATGACACCCCCTATACTTAGATCGAACTATGTCCTAATAGTGATCAGAGAGCGTTAAAGGAAGACATAACTCATGCTAATTATAGAAAAGTTAAAAGACTCCTATGCTACAATGACTCAAAGAGAAAATGAAAAGAATAGAGGTCGGTGATCCCCCTATACTTAGGATCAAGTAATCCTAAGTATAGAAGACTATAGAAAAGGGGAAGACCAATGTAGAGAATAAATGGACTCAAAAACAAAAAGACAATATGAACAACATCACCCCCCATACTTAGGGTAGAGTATCCCTAAGTATAGGCAACAACAAGAGTGATAAACAAGATGAATATGAACAACACAAATCATTCACCCCCTATACTTAAGATAAAGCACATCCTAAGTATAGCATACACACACACACACACACACAGAAAAGGGGTAAATGATAAAATGGAAGAAGAGAGAGTGAATCGAAAGGATATACAAGAGGAGTGGATGTACAAAGGTCAATAAGGTTGAAAACGAACCTTTTTGCGGGACTGTTGACGTATGGATCTGACAAGGTGTAGGTCGATATCATTAGACACAAACTGATTAGGATCGACCAAGAATGTATCCTCAACAGTCTCAGAGTGTGCAGGAAAGAATCAGTTAGTGGAAGTAGTGTGGTCATGTACTGCTTGGGAAGTCTCGCAAATATCAAAGTAAAAAGGCTCGAAATCATTATCAGAAAAAGTAGGATCAATTTCATCTAGCAAGCCTCTACTGGATCATCATCTTTATCAAAAGGCCCAAATTCCTTTATAAAAGCAATCAAATCAAATTTGGCCTTATCAATCTCATCTGAATAAGGGTAAATATGAAGGATATAGTATGATCCTTAAGCACATCACGGAAGCGTGAGGATTGCATTGTATGCGATCGGGAGCGACTAGTCGTACTAGTTGCTCAATGCAGCAGAAATTAAATTTTTTCATGTGACGAAACCACATGATCCAAGAACACTTCTCGGATCATTTTGTCTAAACCACAAAAAAGTAATAGGATTACCTCTTGAAGCATGGTTGCGATCGAGTCTCTAAACCAAGAGACCTCCTGTCTCAAGTCCGATCCGGCAGAGGTGACACTTGCGAGTGTGTTGATGAAACACGTAATCCTCCCAATCTATGTTGATGATACAAGCGGCGAATCACCTGATCTCGACACATGAGAACCGACATCTTCTTCATGAGCGAGGCGCACCGAAGGAGACAGAGATCCATTAGCAAACGATCGGGCAGCATAACGACGACACAACGGCGATGGAGAATCTCTCTAGGGCATCCATGGTGGACGGCCACATGAGAGAAGGAGAGAGGGTGTGTAGAGAATGAGAGAAGAGAGAGAGAGAGAGCCTTATGTTCTCATTAGCATCTGAAGGACAAGGGGTACCCTTCTATTTATATTATTTTGGGATCCATGGATCTCAATCCATGGACAACACAAATCCAATGGCTCTCATTGATTTGTGTTTCTTTTAATGGCCAAGATCTTTGTTGGTAAAAAATTAACAACAATTAATTTAATTTAATTTAGATTAAATTTACATTGATAAATCAATTTGATTTAATCCTAAATTAAATCAATCAAGCATGAAGATTATGGAATGAAGATTGCCTCCTTCCATAATATGCGATTTGGTGGCAATCTCATGTAATCTCATGATATATCATGAGATTACATTATTCCATGGAAATCTCCAAGATTTACAACACTTGTTGTAAATTATTCAACAAAAATAATTCATAATTATTTTGTGAATATTGCAATCTTACCATTGGAAAATTGTGAATTTCATTCACGACCCAAAATAAAATTTGAATTACATTTTCAACTAATTGTCCAATGTGAATCCAATTCACATCAACATTTAATTAGCAAATGTAAATTAAAAATTGCTCTCTCTTATATATTATAAATCACATTTATAATATATATGATTAATATGGATAGTGCTATCCACATTATTCATATCCATGATAATTAAATCACATTTAATCATCTTGGATCTCTATTCTCATGTGCCCAAATAATATGAATCACATTCACATTATTCACATATTTGATAATCAAATCACATTTAATTATCTAAGATAACTCTATTTATAATATGAATAAAATTCATATTATTCATGATAATTAAATCACATTTAATTATCCATTTTCTCAATGCTCGGATACATATATCAACAATGAAATTATCCTAAACTCTTTCAAAGATAATGCGCTTTCTCTGTAGATACTTAGAGATAAGGACATGGCGATTGTATTGTTCCACGTATAGTGACTTGAATATTGAGATCACATCTCAAATCCAGATCTCGGGCCTCCCATAGATGCTTGATTAAATCAAGACCGCAAATCTAATCTTCTCATTGCATCTGAATCACATTCAAATCAATGTCCAACATTTGGACCAAGATCAGATTACTTCACTACTGAGAGGAGTCACTAAAATCCAGACCCGTTTCATCACTCCCTAGGAATGGAAGCATCATGGTTATACAACCGTTTATGATCACATCACCCTCAGGTATTCTTAATACCTGTACATCCTGTATACTGGAAGACCCAGAATAATCCCGAAGTATAAGATCAATTTTACATTGTCTACTTCAGGGATTTATCATTAAGGTTCTCATTCGACCATTGGGAGTCTGTATCGATCATATACTTTCTAAAAAGCATATATCATACCTAGGAGTTGATCATATACTTTCCAAAAGCATATATCGAACCTTACAAATTCAGTCAAGCTTCCAAAGCGAGACGACCGCACAAGGAATTTTGATTCTTCCCAATATCTCATGAGTGAGCTCATGTGTTCCGGTTCAGGAAATGAACCTGTATGATCCCTTTGAGAGATCGTATTACTCATATGCCCTTGTATGCACACCAACGCACCGGTGTATATACCTTGATTAGGTCATCAACCTATTGGTCTGCCAAATGTACGTACTCAGACATATAGTAACACATCTGTCTCCGGTCAGAGGATGCGTGACACTATCATGACAGCATACGATATAAGACTTTGGTTATCTCGATCTCGTTAAGTCAACTCTTTGACCTAACTAATCTGATACCTCCGAATCTCTATTCCCATGCAGAGGACCTGCATCAAGAGGTCAGTAAGATATCAACCAAGAGAGAAAGGATTGCCATCTCCTACTCAGGCTGGAGATCCTCTCTTAACAATCATTTGTCGGTACTTGATGAGTCCTTAATCTAACTCTTTAGATATTCATCCAAGCACCAGCCTCTATGATTCAATAATTGAATCAACAGTTGTATGATCATTAAGACGACCATGGTACAAACCTAATTGTACTAAGGGACCTATTATGCAAATTGGTTATTCTTCATTTAAGATCAGGGAATGATATTTGCAATAACATTTATTGCGTAATGGCTTGCCATGGGCTCGCATGTCCAATAGAGTAGGATCAGACTCATCAGTGAAAGTAGTCAAATCACGTCCGTCCTGTCTAGTCTCAGAGTCTGCCTTCCGCTCTAGGGTGTCTATCGTGTAAATCCCACTGATGTCACCAATGCATCTCCACATACCAAAAGGGGGAACTCCAAGGTCTATGCTTTCCGAGTCTTCCTCCTTGAAGAAGAATTCTTGGGTTTCATTGTCATCCAACATACAACAAGAATCTCTGATATTATCATCAAGGTCAAGGTCCTTGGGGTTGGATAATGCAAGCACACTCTCAAGGGATGCAGGTCTCTCATCAGTAGTGGGTGTAGTGATCAACACATCGCTCCCTACATCAGAACGGAAGCAAATCTCTCCTGATCCATAACCAATAACGGCTCTCCCAGAGGCGAGGAAAGGCTGTCTCAGGATGATTGGAGGGTGCTCCACAGGGGTGGAGGTCTCCATGGGCAATATGACAAAATCTAAAGTGAAATTCATGCCATGAATAAGAATGACAACATTTTCTAGAATACCCTTCGACCTCTTGATAGATCCATCAGTAAATTAAACTATCATCCTAGTTTTCTGAGAGGCCCAAGATGAAGAGATTGTACCATAGAAAAGGGTATTATATTGATTGATGAACCACTATCAAGGAGAGTGTTATCACAAGAATAGTCAGATACGAAGCAACTCACAAGAAGTGTGGCGATGTTCTCTTTCTTAAAATGTGGATGGTGAGAGATTGCGTAGGCAGTGGCCATGGTCAAGATGTGATGCTCAGATCTACTCCTCCACTTTCCCTTCTTGTGTTGAGGAGCAGATAAATGGGTCATGTCCTGGTGAAGTGGGGCTTTAATGATATCATGAATGGTGGCCATCACTTCAAGTTCAGTCAACATTTTTTTGAATTTTTATACCTCTTTCATACAAGGAAGGAGATCAGAATCAACATGTACACGAGGATCATCAAGAGCAGTCGGTATAGTAGCAACCTCGGGGTCAAAGGTGGGACATACAGTGAATGACTATGTGGGAAAATGATTTGGCATGGGTGCCATCTCTTCACAAAATGAATCAACAATGTGTCTCTTGAAATCTTTTTGGATTTTTACAATTTTCTCATTTTTTTGTATTTGGGTGATTGCAAGCTTGATGAATCCGCGATTCATCATCTCAATATCATGATCTTAGCAAAATCCCTGAGTAAAGTCTCTAATAAATGTTAATAAAATAAATAAATTAACAAAATTACTCTTGTAAATAAAATACACTAATTATTGTATATTATATCGTATAAAATAAATTAACAATAAAAAGCTACAAAATAAATGAGTTTTTCACCTGTAAATAAGCCAAAACTTCATGTATTTTTAATAAATTCTTTTCAACTCCTTTTTGGCTAGTTCTTTCTCTGACTTGTTCATAAAAATGTATAAAATACAAAAATGTAAAATAAATTTCACCTCAAAGAAATACTCCTAGATCTCAAAGATAAAAAGCCGTAAAGTCCAATTTCCCGGCCAAATTCCCGCTCCCTATGAACTTCAAATTCACCAAACTCACTTTTAAAGTTTAAGTTAGAAAATTATCTATCCAATGAAAATGGTTTCATTAAAATCACAGCTCATTTGCAAAATTTGGGTTTTGAGACCTAGGTGTTCTTTGTATATATTGTACATATCATTCTTTCTTCATTTTTTTATTTACTCTTCTTAATTGCTAAAAAATCCAAAAAAATCATTGTTGTGTTGTATCTTATTTCTAGTATTTTATTTCATTTTTCTGTTGTAAATATCTCTTACTAAAAATACAAAAAAATATTATTGAAAAGCAAAAATAAAGTACAATTTGTTTGTCTTCTTTTGTAAATTCTCCACTGATTATTCTTCTTTATATTTTATTGTATTTAAAGTAGCCTACTTTATTTTATTTTATTTTCCTTTATTTATTTCCAATTCTCTACAATAACTTCCATTCAACTCTATATTTTCTCTTCTACCACCAACTTCCATTCAACCGTACCATCTTCCAATAACCTCCATTCAACTCCATCTCATCCACCTTCATTTTCTATAACTCCCATTCTTTTTTTCTTTATATTCATCTCTTCATCCACATTTTGCACCATCCCCATTCTAATAGAAAAAGGATAGAGCTTGGAGTATTTTGCTGGTGACAACAGTGAAACATCTTCCTCAAGCGACGTCCTCCTTCTGGCGAGAACGCGACGACCACCATCTCCACGTCACGAGCTTCACATCGAGCTCATGTAGCTTCTTTGATTTTGATTTCGCCAATCGAATCGAGATGGATAGGAGTCCAGAATAGCCGCTCTGCCAATCCGACGAAGAATCAGGTAAGTATTTTCTCTTATTTCTCTTGTTATTTTATTTTAACTAATATTTTATTTCATTATTATTTCACCGCACCATCATTTTTTAGCACCACCTCCATCATACCATCACCACCATCTCCCTTATTTTTATTTCATTACTCCCACTTCTCCATTTTCATTTCCTGTTTGAAAACAACATTAAAATCACAACAACAAAAAAAATAAAAAAAATAAAAAAATAAGCAGGAGCAGCATCCGCTCCCCCTCCCCCCCGTCCTCCACCACCGACGGAACTTCCCGCTGGCTGCGCCTTCGCCCGCGACAGCCTCCCTCGCGCGGCCTCCTCCGCGAGGCGCGTGCACCCCCGACCCACCATCAACCTCCTGACCACCTGCCGTTCTGCTCACTGACGACACCTCCGTCGCAGATAGCTCCAAGCGCAGCGCCGCCCACCCACCGACGCACCCCTCCGCGTGGCCCCTGCAGCCTTACCACAGTGCGCCGCCCGCCCGCCCGCCCGCTCTGCCTTACATCGTACTTCCCCCTCTCCCAAATCGCCCTAACCGCTCAAGAGGAAGAAGGTCGTTTTTTGCTTATTTTTTTTATTTTGCAAAAATTGCATATTTGTACCTCTAAGTTTCAGTAATTACAAACAAGTCCCTGTGGTTGTTTTGTTCTGTTCAAGTTGATTTTCTGTATTGCATGGACACCCCTGTGTTTACATGTTAATTTGGACATCAATTTTGCATCATTTATTTCAATGAAAAATGTCATTATGTTGAGTAACTAATTGTCTACCATTTGGCTATTTATCTAGATTTTTCTGACCTATGGTTAATTAATTAAAATTATTTTAGTAAAATTCTACTTATTTTACCCAATCTGATCACTTAAATTCATATCTCACTCACAGTTGCTCTAAAAATTCCACAAAAATAAAAAATGATGCCATGAAATGCGATTGAATTATTATCCAAATTTCATCCTAATCCAAATTTCATCCTAATTGGAGTTGTCTTGTGCCTTGAAAAAAATGTAGAGTGATTTTGGTAAAATATTTTTAATTAAATCTACAGAAATCGTTTTTGCGAAATTTCAACTCATCTAAATATCATTTGATATAATTCAGACTCGGATTAATTTGATGACATAGATTTATTAGGAGTTAATTACTAACTGTCACTCTGTTTTCATTAAAAAATCCATACAAAATTCATACTTTGTCAGAAAAATCCACAAAATTACTGTAGCATCCTTGTCATGTTTTATTTCCAGTATATGTTTCATAATTATTGCATTCTGTTTGTGTGAAAAATTGCGGAAAAACCCATAAAAGTGTACATTTTTCATTGTTGCATGTTAACCCGTAAAATTCCAAAAAAATGTGTTTTGTATTCACTGGATTAGGGTTTTAGGAAAAGTATAATTTGTCTAATTCTGATTAATTTTTTATTTAAATTAATTTGGCTAAGTTGTGTATTTTCTTAGTTTCATAATTCACCCGCATATTGCCTTTTACGTTCATTTTGCATTTAAAAAATACAAAAAGATTAGCTTTAGGAACCTAGACCTAACTTTTCTGAATTAATCCGAAGTTGTTCCTTTGCCTCCCTATGTTCGACCCCGGACTTGCCTGGGATATAAATTAAAGCTGAGAAACTCTTCATGGAGATCTTTACTTGGTTTTGAACGATTCGTTAAGTACCCCTGCTACAACGAACCCAAATTAAAACACGTATTTAGCGTCCGATTAGATGACACCATTGCTGAGGAGGAAAAAAGCTTAGGGTTTAATTTAGAAAATTAAATTTGGGTTTTCTCTCACTTGGGTAGTCTGACCCCCGACCAAAATTGTATTTTTTCCATTTTATTTTCTCAATTATTTTTCTGATCATTTTTGTATATATTTTGGTGTTTATCTTTCTAATATAAATTTTATTTTCCTTGCGAGGGTCCGGTGGACTTGGAGTTTATCGGGGATCGACGGACGTGACACGCGCCGACTGCTGAAGATCAAGGAGAATTAATTTATTTTTGAGAGAAGTTTTTGTAATTATTGTGTTGTAATAATTTAGGTAATTTTCTCTTTACAGCAGCTCTTGTTTGAGAGCTCGTGCTTGTATCTGGACTGGACATTGGACCCGCTCCTGGTCGTGTGGTTGATTGATGTAGAATAGGAATTGCACTCGCAGTTCTTAGAGCATTTTTATCAGAATACTTTTATTTCTTGTGCTCGTAATCTTTAGGACCACACATCACTTTTAATGAGACACACTCAGACCGCAAAGCTATTAGTTCAAATTTAACTTGTTCATCACTCGCTAGAAGAACTTCCTGTCTAGGAACGGTTTCTCGTTTGCATCATATGGTATAAATTTTCAATTCTGCCTTGCATCCCGCATGTAGAGCACGAGGATCACTGTAAGTCTCCTGAACTGGGCATGCATCATTGATTTCACTATTTGCATCGATTTTTCTCGACTCCCTCCCCCTTGGTTTTCGAAACTTCGGTTAAAAGGAAATCAGGATTGATCGTTAGGTGTGCCTTGTTTGGTGGATTAATCAAGTGATAACCGAACTTAAAATCGAGATTGCTAATTAGAGTTGACCAAAAAAACGGACTAAAATTAACTCTTGTTATGGGAGAGCAAAACCCTCATTGTATGCTTGGTTATTGCGATTATTGAGGTAAGGACGCATCCCTAGGATAGTGCCCAAAACCTACTTTTAAGCATTGCGTAATTGGACTTTATCTTGATTTATCACCTAATTAAAATTGAAAAGATAAACGGTCGGACTCTTGCGGCCATCATTGTGTTGAGTAAGTGAAACCAGAGTTTGTTCTTGTGTTTGTCTGTTTTGTGTATTTTTCGGTGCACTTGCACGCTTTCTTCCTCGATATGTTTCAATCTCCCATCTCCCTTCCAAGATGTCAGAATATCAGTCACCATATCCATGTCACTCTTCCTCGACCTTATTCCGATCATCTCCACCTTCTTATTCTTCCTCATACCCACACCACGACCGTGAAGTCAGAACTCCAACTGACTTCCCCAATTCTTTGTCCTTCTCACCTACCCCATATTCCTACACCCCTGACCCACAACCACCATGGATTAACTCACCTTATTCTTGTCCGCTTGTTAGAATGAAGGAACCAATCAAAGAGAAAGCCACTGCTGAGATGAATGATTGGCAGAATCAGTTGACCCCACATACCTCATTCTCACCAGGAAACCATTGAGCTATACACATCCTGACTTATCCTTAGGGTACAACAAGGTCGACCAAACAAACCAAATGGAGAGGCCTACACCATACGATCTTCCTGACTTGATTGACTTGAGTGATCAAGCCCACATTGACCATCCTCCATATCACCCATTCGGAGAGCCAACATATACAGGGGATTGGATTCATGCGACCGATCTACAAACTCCCTGTCTACTGACTCCATCTTATGAGGCTCCGACCAACATCTGCCACACAGACTGGTCATACTCAACTCGGCATTACACTCCTGAGTCAAGGTGTGTTGAGTATAAGAGTCCGAGTTCTCAGCGGTATCCACCAATTGCGTAGACTTCTCTCATGAGGTGTCATGAGAACTTATTGGAGGATGACATTTGTAGACCGATCAAGAGTCCATGTAGGAATGTGGATCATGGAATTTGCGTATTGAATCTTGAAAACCTGGAAAACACTGGATTGACCATACGTCATGTATAACTAGAGTCCCTTCTACCTCCCTCTTCTACTAACCACTTTCCCTCCAAACTTGAGTCTGTACATTCTCCTATTCATCATTCACCTATCAAAAGACCAAAAAATGGAAAAACCAGATAATACCATAAAAATCGAAAAAGGAAAAGATCTAAAAAAATTGGATCCTGCAGTTAGGGAAGCACTTGATAGAGAGTTGATTTTTGAGCTTCCCTTAATAATGGTCATTGACCACTTTCCCCACCTTAAAAGATTTGTGAGAAGTAAATTGATGCCTAAAAGGTCGGGAAATAAGAGGACAAGGACTGAGAAACATGTAATGTCTATGGCCACCTCTTTAATGATAAGGAGAAAAACCAAGAGCCATAGAGTGAAGCGGTTGCCTAGGTTTGATTGTAAAAAAAAATATACCACCTTCACCCATGCAAGAATCGATGATGACTCACCGATTATTATCCTCCTGACCTCCGTGTTTGCCAAGCTCAAACTCGGATCTGCTAAGAAGTCAAGAGAGATCGTTCAATTGGCTGATAAGTCCATTAAACAGTCGAGAGGAACTATTTCAGTTATCATTACTTTCCAAGGTGCTCTACTACAGTCAGACTTCACGATCATTGATATTGAGCATCGAGGAGAGTTCACCCAGTCTCCGATCATTCTGGGGAAGCCGTTCTTAGCCTTGGCTAAGGCAACTATAGATTGTGAGACTCGGGTGATCAATTTCTCTGCATTGGGAGCACTCCGACCTTACCCAATTTTATAGGACACGCGATATCCTAAGGTAACCCGTACAATCACAAACAGCTGTGACCTTCGAGAGACAGTTGAGTCCCGTCTCTCTACTACACCTGAGATACCGACTATCCAGACGACCATTGGTTCAGAGACCCCCTACACCTCCACACTGCCCACTGCTTGCATCACCACCACCGCGATAGCTTCTAGAGAGGACTCACAACTAGAAGCTCCTCCTGAGTCGGACATGATCATTTTTGATTTCCTTGATTTTTTAGATGATCCGACGCATGAACCGATAAATGCTAAGCCAATTGAGAACACCATACCATACCAGAGACGTGTGCTGGCCCTACAGGAGTACTACAATGCAGATGGTGACTCATCTGATGATGAACCTCTAGTTAGTACCTTACAAACACCACATCCAAGACATACATCAAAAGAGACAACTGGGACCAAATTGACCAATCTTGATAAATCGATTGTTCCATCCTCTAGCTGGTCATCTGTTAAGAAGAATACGGGTATTGATTCCTCAAGGTGTTCCCCCGAACTCCTCAAGATGTATCAATCTCCTATTTCTCTTGATGCTTCAGGTTTTAGAAAACCAGCTAAGAAAGTTGCCTTCGACTTACCAGAGAAGGAACTTTTTGAGGAGTCCCCATCAGGTCCGGATGAGGTGATCGATATGAGTGAGCTCAGTTCGGCTGTTCTGAAGCCATATTCGAGCAAATAGCCATGTGTCGACCCTCGTTGGATGTTCCCTACACCTCACTATTATTCTTCTAGGGATGATTCTGACAGCGACACATGTGTATACTACCCTCTCCCTCGCTCACGCAAGAAGGTCCATCACAAACCTTATTGATCCCTGTACATCCTCACTCCTCCTTGTACAGATTTTCCTTCCTTTATCTCCCTCTCTCTCCCGTGATTCGCATCACTCGCCCCAGTTCCGTATTGTTTTCATTTTGTGGATATACCTAGGATGACTAGATACTAAGTATAGGGGGGTGAGTGACCCGATTTGCTCCGTCTCTTTTTTTATTTATTTTCTTCTTTATTTTTGTATATTCTTTCCCATTCTCATCGGTTCCCCATTTTTGTGTTCTTTCTAATACTTAGGCGGACCATAGACTAAGTAGGGGGGGGGGGGGGCGATGTCTGCCATGTGTATATACTCATCCATTTCACCTCTTGACCTCGACCACCCCATTTTTGCTCTTCTTCTACACTAAGGCTGACCAGAGCCTAAGTATAGGGTGGCGGATCAACTTCTATACTTTTTATTATTTTAGTTGTCCTATGCTTAGCACGAGCTATGTCTTTTTCTCGCTTCTTCTGCTCTGAGGACATAGCACATGCTAAGTAGGGGGGCGTGTATATATTACATATATACTTTACCCATAGCTCGTACTTTCAAGTATTTTTGTATATATTACAATAATTACGGGGTGGGTAAAGTTGATAAAAAATCTTTTTTAAAAAACTTTTCAGAAAAAATTTTTTTAGAAAAAAATCTCTTTTCTTCCCTTATTTGCTTTTAAAAAATCTTTTTCAAAGAAAACAAAAAGAATATCTTTTCTTTCTTGATCTGCTTTAAAAAATATATTAAAAAAATGTGTGCTTTTGAAAAAAACATCTTTCTTCCTTTCCTTTCCTTTTCAAAAAAAAGAGAAAAAAACAAAAAAACATCAATAAAAAAAACTAACTAATAAGCTGATTTGGTCCCTGAACTTACACTTTCACACAAGACTAGTGATGTTCAAGAACACTTAGTTTATGAGGTCTTTAGATATTGAGTTAACTAGCCTTAGTCATTAGGGTCTTTGACTTAATTATTCACTTTTCCCTAGTTTGAAAGATTTGTGTGCTATATTGCATGCTTAGTCTCTACCTTAAGAATATGATCAACACCTCACATACACGACTGCAGTTATGATGAGACGAGTTCAAATTTCACTTGAGGAACTAGGATGAGGGATTTGAGTTTGGACCTGATTTGATGATGCTCAAGGATGGGATAAATCAATGAAGGCTTCATGAAACCTGAACGTCAACACCTTTAGCCAGTATAAGAACATGGTTCTTGTACTATCTCTTGACATTTACCTAAGTGTCAGGGTGTGATAAAATAAAAAAATTGTTTATCAGTGTGCGTCAACTCTTGGTAAAAGCAGTGAAGCTAGCCAAAATTAAAGTTAAGAAATATCAATGTTGAAATAAGCTCTATTTCCACAAGTCAAATATCAAAAGAGCTTCCACCAAAGGTGAGCGCTCCAAACCATTTCAAAGTGTCCACTTGGACCACCGCTATTAGGACCAGGAGTCGGACTTGCATCAAGAAAGGGCTCTGCACTGTAAATGCTACAAGTCTGGGTGTAGAAGGTACGATAGGTACTCAAAAAAGGCACATCCCAGTGTACTCCCAAGAAAACAAGTGCAGACGACTTCAACTTCTCTTGACGGACGCACTGATCAACACCAAAAATATGCGTTGAGTAATAAGGCACTTGAGAGAATCCCTGTTCCAATGAGAGGGAGAGAAGAAATGACACAATCCTATGCCCTCCATCAACTGGCCATCATCTACACTTTCAAGTCTGACAACTAAAGAGACGGTGGATTGGATGCAAGAAATGATTTATTCCCTAGTGTTGAGGATTGGGTTCTTAGGAGAGTCTCTTGGACTGGAACCTTGGGTGATGTTGCGACTCTACTCTTGTAATTGCAGTCCACACTTAATGTCATATCCCTACTATATATGTATACAGAGAGAGTCTGATGATTAGGGAAATTGGATACCTTTTGACTAGAGCTTGGTTCAACTTAGAATTTTAGGATCTATAAAACCGAGAGTTATTGAATAGATCAAGTCTTGTATTCACATGCAAAGTTAAGGGTTAATCCAACTTATTCATTCTTTATTTGCTTGAGGACTAGCAAAGTTTAAGTATAGGGGGGTGATGAATCCGCGATTCATCATCTCAATATCTCGATCTTAGCAAAATCTCTGAGTAAAGTCTCTAATAAATGTTCTTAAAATAAATAAATTAACAAAATTACTCTTGTAAATAAAATACACCAATTATTGTATATTATATTGTACAAAATAAATTAACAATAAAAAGCCACAAAATAAAGGAGTTTTTCACCTGTAATAATAAAAAACTTCGTGTATTTTTAATAAATTCTTTTCAACTCCTTTTTGGCTAGTTCTTTCTCTGACTTGTTCATAAAAATGTATATAAAAATACAAAAATATAAAATAAATTTCACCTTAAATAAATACTCCTAGATCCCAAAGATAAAAAGCTGCAAAGTCCAACTTCCCGGCCGAATTCCCGCTCCGTATGAACTCCAAATTCACCAAACTCTTTTTAATATTTAAGTTAGAAAATTATCTATCCAATGGAAGTGGTTTCATTAAAATCGGAGCTCATTTGCAAAATTTGGATTTTGGGACCTAGGTGTTCTTTGTATATATTGTACATATCCTTCTTTCTTCATTTTTTATTTACTCTTCTTAATTACTAAAAAATCCAAAAAAATCATTGTGATGTTGTATCTTATTTCTAGTATTTTTTTTTGTAATTTTCTATTGTAAATATCTCTTATTAAAAAAACAAAAGAAATATAAATTAGAAAAGAAAAAAATGTACATGTTGTTTGTCTTCTTTTGTAAATTTTCCACTATTTTTTCTTCTTTATATTTTATTGTATTTAAAGTAGCCTACTTTATTTTATTTTCCTTTATTTATTTCCCATTCTGTACAATAACTTCCATTCAACTCCATATTTTCTCTTCTACCACCAACTTCCATTCAACCCCACCATCTTCCAATAACCTCCATTCCACTCCATCTCATCCACCTTCATTTTCTCTAACTCCCGTTCTTCTTATCTTTATATTCATCTCTTCATCCACATTTTTCGTCATCTACTAGCTTGGAGTGTTTTGTTGGTGATAGCGGTGAAGCATCTTCCTCAAGAGACGAACTCCTTCAAGCAAGATATGCGGCGACCACCATCCTCACGTCACGAGCTTCATATCGAGCTCGCTTAGCTTCGTCGATTTTGATTTCGCCAATCGGATCGAGGCGACGAGAGGAGTTTAGCATAGCTGCTCCGCCAATCTAGCGAAGATTCATGTAAGTATTTCCTCTCATTTTCTCTTGTTATTTTATTTTATCTAATATTTGTTTCATTGTTATTTCACCGCACCATCATTTTTTTAGCACCACCTCCATCATACCATCAACACCATCTCCCTTATTTTTATTTCACTACTCCCACTTCTCCATTTTCATTTACTGTTTGAAAACAAAAAATTTTTTATTAAAATCACAACAGAAAAAACAAACAAAAAAAATAAAAAAATAAGCAGGAGTTGCATCCGCCACCCCACGTCCTCCACCGTCGAAGGCGCTGCCCGCCGGCTGCGCCTCCACCCGCGGCGGCCTCCCTTGCACGGCCTCCTTCACGAGGTGCGCGCACGCCCCCCACCTGCCATCAACCTCCTGGATGCCTGCCGTTCTGCTCACTAACGACACCCCTACCATGGGTAGCTCCAGGCCAATGCTAGCCTCCCGCTGGCGCACCCCTCCACACAGCCCTACAGCCGCACCGCCGTATGCCGACCACCCGCCCGCCCCGCCTTGTGTCGTACTTCCTCCTCTCCCAAATCGCCCTAACCGCCAAGGAGGAAGGTCGTTTTTTTGTTTATTTTTTTTATTTTTCATAAATTGCATATTTTTCCCTCTATGTTTCAGTAATTACAAACAAGTCCTGGTGCTTGTTTTGTTCTGTTCAAGTTGATTTTTTGTATTGCATGGATACCCTGTGTTTACATGTTAATTTGTACATCAATTTTACATCGTTTATTTCAATGAAAAATGTCATTATGTTGAGTAACTAATTGTCTACCATGTGACTATTTATCTAGATTTTTCTGAACTGTGGTTGAATAACTAAAATTATTCAGGTAAAATTCTGCTTATTTTACCCAATTCGAGCACTTAAATTTATATCTCACACACAATTTCTCTAAAAATTCCACAAAAATAAAAAATGATGCCATGTAATATGATTTTGAATTATTATCAAAATGTCATCCTAATTTTAGTTGTTTTGCGCCTTGAAAAAAATTGTAGAGTAATTTTGGTAAAATAGTTTTAATTAAATCTAGAAAAATCCTTTTTGTGAAATTTCAACTCTCCTGGATTGTTCATCTAAATATCTAGTTGAGATAATTCGCACTCAGATTAATTTGATGATGTGGATTTATTAGGATTTAATTACTAACTGTCACTCTGTTTTCATTAAAAATTCCATAAAATATCGTATTTTGTCAAAAAAATCCAAAATAATAACTGTAGCATCCTTGCATCATGTTTTATTTCCAGTAAATTTTTCATAATTTTTGCAATCTGTTTGTATGAACAATTGCGATAAAACCCATAAAAAGTGTACATTTTTCATTGTTGCATATTAACCCGTACCAAAAAAATGTGTTTTGTATTCATCACTGAATTAGGGTTCTAGGAAAAATATAATTTGTCTAATTCTGATTAATTTTTTATTAAAATTAATTTTTCTAAGTTGTGTATTTTCTTAGTTTCTTAATTCACACGCATATTACCTTTCGCATTCATTTTGCATTAAAAAGAAATACAAAAAGATTCGCTTTGGGAACCTAAACCTAACTATCTTGAATTAATCCGAAGTTATTTCTTTGCCTCCATATGTTCGACCCCGGACTTGCCCCGGATATAAATTAAAGCTGAGACACTCTTCATGGAGATCTTTACTTGGTTTTGAATGATTCGCTAAGTACCCCTACTACAATGAACCTAAATTAAAACACGTATTTAGCATCCGATCAAAGCTCTGATGATTATCCTCAAGTGAATCCATATCCTCAAATAGTGGAGCAGCGTTCTGGCTCTCATTTATGTTAAATAGATTGCTAATCCTCGAATTCATATGCTCCATCATCTGGTTCAGGTTTCAAGTGTGGACACCATGAAAGGTAACTCCAAAATCACAGGGTCGGGTGAGTGGAATGAGGGTTGGTGAAAATCATCGTCCGATTCCTGAAATAATGGGTTAGGCGGATTTGCACAAAAATAAGGAGGAAAGTCCTCCTAGAAAAAGGACGATGGATCGACTGGAGGGTAAGAGGTATCCATGAAGATCGGATTAAAATAACTCTAGTCGGCCATCTTCGAAACAAAAGACGAGATAGGGAGAGCACGAGGGTCAAGTCAAAAGATGTGGAGAAAAAGGCGCAAATGAACAGAAGGATCTAGTATGCACACAAGCAATCAAACACAAAACAAACCCCCAGTTCACCAACTCAATGCAATGTGAAGACCATAAAGGTTCGGTCAATTTTCTTATCAATTTTTAGAGTTTGGTGAGAATACAATCTATCAGAACGGTTTAAGCGAGCTGCTAGGGACCCGATGCTCCCAAGAGACTGGCCCAATGCCAAAGTTAGATCTTTCCTAGTCAGTATGAATTGCAGACCGTTTACCGGCTACCCGATCATGTCATTCTGCTAAGGACGTTGTGGGCCACTTTATAGGCTACCGGAGAGATCCTCACTGGAGAACGACTAACCCCAAGATCAGTAGTCTAACAGAAGTTCAGGTGTGGCTCTAGCCTAGTGTGCGGGTCACTCTCTCGCTCAACCAAACCAACCAATGAGGGGTTACTCTCCCCAAAACAATTATTTTTCCTTACGTTTATTTTAGGGTCGAGTTTTCTGTAGCAGTCCTTGTTTAGGAGGTTATCACTTGGTTTGAGTATTTTCACTGAATCGCCTACCGAGTGTCCAATTTCCTTTTTAACTTATGTGAGTGAAAACAAGTAAGGAGATCGGAAATGCCAATGCGCGATTAAACTCAATGATGCATGCATGGGTTAGAGATGCGTACCTTGTCGCCAGCACTCTACATGTAAAATGATCCGTGGAGAATTGAATACAGAAAAATAAACTAACCTATATGCAAATGCAAGTGAACCGTCCTAAAAATAGCTTCTATTAACGGGCAAGAGCATGTTAATTTGACTAAGTCTAATTTCACTCTATTCTATAGGTAAAAATTCTTGTTTAGGGTGTTTGGACCTAATTAATTACCTGGCTCAAACAAATTAATTAAAGCAATCAATAGGTCGTGAAACAAAGAATAATAAGATGATGAAAACAAAACCGTTGTGGTTACCCAAGTGCATCGGCACTAAGCGAAACAGATCCCGCATCAAATGAATGTCTGTTTACAATGGTTCAAATGCTAGAAAAATAAATAAATAATAAAGTCTTTTTTGGTCTTCTTCAATTCTTCTCCTCCTCTCACGCTATCCTGCGACATGGTGAAGAATCAAGCTGCCTCCGCTTCGTGTGGGTGCTTCAGCTCTCCTAGGATCGCCTCCTTCGCTCCGCGGGCCCTCACAAGAAAAAGAAAAGAGAGAATGTGTAAGAAACACAATAATCAAATATGAGAAAAAAATTAAATAGAAAAAATGAATATGAACAATGGAATAATGTGGCAAAATATAAACATATATGTACAACCAAGAATAGCTGGTCAAAAGAGAAGCCTAACAACCCTCGCCATGCCTCCCCGACAACAACGCCATTTTGATCCCCAAATAATCCCACGACAGACAAACAAAATTTTTTTCTTCTCTCACTGCAAAATAATTATAGAAAATAATGTGGAGTAAGAGAAATTTTTGCTACTTATTTACCTGTATAGTGGAAAGGATCAAACTCAGAGAGGCTACAATTCCTGAGGGTTATTCAAATAATCGACGAAAATTAATTAAGCGAAAAAAACAGGAATCTCAAAGGTAAGCTATCCTTGGTTATTGTGAATTTTTTCTCTTTTTTTTTAATTTTTTAATTTCTATTTTTTATTTTCTGATTTTTAAATTTTTAGCGATTTCAATTTTGCATTTTTTATTTCAAATAACGAACAATATGCATGAGGAAAGAAATATAATCACCACACTCTTTTTGTATTTTTCAATTATATCAAAAAATAATCAGAAAAATCCAGAGAAAATATGTTTGGGTTTTAGAGGATTTGAAATGTTTTTGAGAATTTTTGTAGAATTTTCAGATGTTTTTGTATTTTTGTAAAAATCAAACCGTGGCAAAAATGATAAACAGTGCATAGCCCGGAGTAATTTGCAACTTAAAAATATTTTAATTTCCCAAAACTCCTAGCAACTATTTTTTTGATAAAATATATGCAAATATCTACAAACATGAACTGAAATGACAATTTTTGGATTTTTGTAGAATGTTCTATGATTTTCAAAAAAGATTACATATATTTTGATAAAATATATGCAAATATCTACAAACAGGAATACATGCGGGTAATTAAGCTAGTTCTGCTGCATCACCGCCCGGATGCAGTCCAAAATTTACAAGGGTTCTCATATAATGGATGCATGCGAGTAAAAAAGTTAGTCCAAAAGAGATTGCAACAGAAGTTGCGGATTGGTAGTTGGAATATTGGCACTTTGAATGGAAAATCGATGGAGATAGTGGATACGATGGAAAGAAGGAAGATTCATATACTATGTCTTCAAGAGACGAAATGGGTTGGAGAGAAAGTAAGGGAGATCAAGAAGACAGGCTTTAAACTTTGGTATTCATGTAAAGATAAGGGTAGAAACGGTGTTGGAGTGGTTGTTCATAATGATTTGAAGGATTGTGTGGTTGAGGTGCAAAGATTCGGGGATCAGATTATTTTGCTAAAATTGGTGCTTGAAGAAGAAATTTTGAATATAATCTCAGTTTATGCACCACAAATTGGTTTAGATGAAAGGATTAAACAAGCTTTTTGGGAGGATCTAGATAAGATTTTACAAGGAATCCCACAAAGAGAGATGATTTGCATAGGTGGAGATCTTAATGGACATGTGAGAAAAGATGCTTCAGGGTACGCTAGTGTTCATGGAGGACATGGTTTTGGGTATAGAAATGAAGAGGGAAAAGTCATCCTGGATTTTGTAATGACATATGATCTTTTCATAGCAAACACTCTCTTCAAGAAGAGGGAGGAGCATTAATTACTTATAAGAGTGGGACAACGAGAACACAGGTAGATTACTTTGTGTTGAGGAGAAGAGATCGGTTGTGTTGTAAAGACTGCAAAGTAATCCCAGGAGAGAGTTTGACATACCAACATCGCTTGTTAGTCTTGGATGTACAAATAAAAGGGCTGGTAAAAAAAAGGAGGGTTCCTAAGATCACTAGAACTAGATGGTGGAATCTTCCACTGAAGCAATCGAGCTTCAAGGAGAAGGTTTTAGAAGATTTATCTTGGGATTGTAGTGGAAGTGCAAACGAGATGTGGGTGGCAGTAGCATCTTGTATCCGAAAGATAGCCAAAGAGATGCTAGGCGAGTTAAAGGGAGGAGCCCCAGGTCAAAAGGAGGCTTAGTGGTGGAGTGAAGGTGTGCAAGAGAAGCTAAAAATTAAAAGGGCATGCTTTAAAGCTATGTCTAAGGATAGAACAGAGGAAACTCTCACAAACTACAAAATGGCAAAGAAGGAAGTAAAGAAGGCTGTAAGCGAAGCTAAGTCGAAAGCTTATGAAGTTTTGTATAAAAATCTCGACTCTAAGGAGGTCTATAAGGATATATTCAGGTTGGCCAAAGCAAGAGAAAGAAAGACCAAAGACCTTTCTCAAGTGAGATGCATTAAGGATGAGGAAGATCACGTGCTTGTTACTTAGAAGGATATCGAGACTAGATGGGAGCAGTACTTCCATAAACTTTTCATTGGGGAAGGAAATAGAGAGATCACTTTGGGTGATCTAGCTAGTAGTGAAAGTTACTTGAATCGTGCAAGCTATAGACAGATACGAAGAAAGGAAGTAGAGGAGGCTTTGAAGGTTATGAGACCTGGGAAAGGTGTAGGATCGGATGACATACCTGTAGAAGTATGGAAAGTTTTAGGTGGGCGCGGTTTGACTTGGCTTACGAATCTATTTAATGTTTTTTGGCGAAGCAAGAAAATGCCTGAAGATTGGAGGAGGAGTATCGTGGTGCCTCTTTATAAGAATAAAGGAGACATTAAAAAATGTTCAAATTATAGAGGTATCAAGCTGATGAGTCACACTATGAAAATTTGGGAGTGTGTGATCGTGAAAAGGTTGAGGCAAGTTTCCAATGTCAAAGAAAACCAATTCGGATTCATGCCAGGTCGCTCAACTATTGAAGCCATCCATTTGCTGAGGAGAACAATGGTGATTTATAGAGCTAAAAGGAAGAACCTGCATAAGATCTTTATTGATTTGGAGAAGGCTTATGATTCTGTCCCACGAGAGATATTGTGGAGAGTTTTGGAGAAGTGACAAGTGCTTGTTCTATACATTAACCTCATAAAGGACATGTATGATAGGGCTTTATCTTGTGTAAGGACCCCGTCTGGGAAGACTGGCTATTTTGACATCAACATTGGTTTACATCAAGGTTCATCTTTGAGTCCATTTCTTTTTACTTTGATTATGGATGAGTTGACAAGTCACATTCAGGATGAGTTAACTTGGTGTATGGTATTTGCTGATGATATTGGGTTTATTGACGAGACTAGAGATGGAGTAAATGAGAAGCTTGAGGTCTGGAGACATGAGTTGGAGAGTAAAGGATTTCGTATAAGTAGGGCTAAGACAGAATACATGGAGTGCACCTTTGATAGAAGCAATAGTGAAGGAATTGAGGTGAAGATTGGTGATGATAACATTCGGAAGAGAGATTCGTTTAGATATCTGGGATCTATTTTGCAACATGATGGGGAAATTGATGGAGATGTTACTAATAGAATAAATGCAGGTTGCCTAAAGTGGAGAGGAGCCTCTACTATTCTCTATGATAAGAAGATTCCTTTAAAAATTAAAGGAAATTTTTACAAAGCAGCCGTAAGACCTGCTATGCTCTATGGATCTGAATGATGGCCTGTGAACCATAGACATGTGCAGAGAATGGCTGTAGCAGAAATGAAAATGCTAAGGTGGATGTGTGGACACACATGTAAAGATCGGATTCGGAATGATGCAATCAGAAAGAAAGTTGGTGTTGCTCCGATCGAGGATAAGATGCGAGAAAACCGCTTAAGATGGTTTGATCATTTGCAAAGAAGATCAACTGATGCACTAGTTAGGAGATGCGAGTGTTGGGATGTTGAGCCGGCTAAGAGAGGGCGGGGACGACCCAAGAAGTGTTTGAAAGAGACCATATGAAGGGATCTTTGTTTTGTGGATATAAGCCCGAGATTGACCCAAGATAGATCTGAATGGAGGCGAAGAATCCATGTAGCCGACCCTACTTAATTGTGAGAAAAGGCTTTGCTGTGTTGTTGTTGTTATGTGATTTTCAAAAATTTGTCAAAGATTTTTGGTATTTTTCAATTTTTTGGGCTTTGAAAAGAGTTATTGCACGAAATTTGCACAGATATTGAAAGACAATGAAAGTAAATTAATCTATATTTTTTTGGAGTTTTTAGAGAAATATTCAAATTTTTATGAATTTTTGAATTTCAAGAAGAGAAAAAGACACTGTTTTTTTATTTTTTTAATAACAACAACAAATGAACATAAAATGTAATGAAAAATTTATGCTAAAAAGATACACACATCAAAAGCATAGCACGATTTTTGGGGAATTTATTGAGTAACAAAAATATTTATTCTAATAAGAAAAGCAAGCAAAATAAAGGTCTGTATTTTCAGGGACTGGAATGTTAAAAGTTAAAGTTTTTGCATCAGAGAATAACAAAAATGAACAAGAGGAAAAAGACTGCAAATTACCTACTAACACATGCCACGCAAGTGATTGGCTCTGGCTGCGGGGGCTATTTTGCAAATGTGAAAACCTTGGGGACAAAATTGTAATTTCCCCAAAAATTTGTAGGGTTGAAGGGGGGACTTCGTTCGGTTGTTCCTTCTCCCAACAAAAAGGGGACGCCACACCTCCTTTTCTTCTCTCTATTCTCACGCACCGGCAGAGGTGGATGGCGCAACCCCTCGCGCGCAGGTGGCGCGATGGATGGATGTGGTCAGCGGCGGGCGCAGTGCTGGGTGATGGACGACTGCACAAGCAGAGGGCTTCGAGTCGACGGGGATGGGCGACGGGCTCTCATGCGAGGATGAGAGGTACCTGGGCTCGCCGGCAGTAGTCTTCGTGGGCCACTGGAGGTCGACGGGGTCGTGCGGAGTAGGTGGCATTGGTAGTAGCTCCGCCAAGCTGCCGGTGGATGATGATCTAGAAAGGCAACAACGCTTGTGGAGGCGGAGGTGCTGGAGGCCTCGTGCAGGGCCGACGGTGGAGTGCGCAGGTCTGCATGATGTTGCGTCTCCTAGCGGTGGTGGGCGGCGGTGATGGCCGTCCAAGTGAAGGGCGACAGATGCTGTTGCTTTTTTTAATTTTTTTATTATTATTGTAAACAGAAATAGGGGAAAAGTTTTTTTTTTATTTTTTTGAAAACTAAAATAGAAGAAAACTTTTTTTAAAAAAATATTTATTTATTTATTTGTTTTTTATATTTATCCTACAAAAAAATGTTAGAACAAAAGTTTTTTTGTTTTTTAATTCTTTATTTATAAACAAATGAGGACATGAGCACGACGGCTCGATCCCAAAATCAAAACAGAATGCGTGAGTGGGGATCCAACGAAAAATGGAAGAATCAAATCTGGTTCTCCGGCCGCCGTGCGCGGCCGGAGTTGAGAGATCGTGGGAGATAAAACGTGAAGCGGTGGGATCAAGAAAGTGAGATGAAAACTCGAGATCGATGGTAAATCAATCTTGATGGATTTTAAGATCTAGATAAAAAATGACAACGAAATAAAGAGACGAAAAATAAAACTAAGATTAACCTAAGATAAAAATAAGAGAAAATGATGGATTTTACCTTAGGAGCAGAAAAGACCTTAATCACCTCGATGAAGGCCGACTCGATGTCATCGGACGGCTCGGAGGCTAGGCACCCTTCTGCAACAAGTAGACTCTCGGAGATCAGGCTCCTCTCACCAAAGATTGATCAAATTGAAATGATAGAGAAGGAGCCATATAAATAGAAAAGATAGGAATTGAAATTTGAATTTTTCAATTTTTGGACGAAGATAAGAGATAAGAGAGAAAAAATTGAAGAGATAAAGTAAGAAGATTAGTGTTATATAAAATTAACTATTTTTTGTATTTTCATCACTTTATTAATTTGAAAATTAAATGTTAATTTTTTTAATTTTTGTGGTGGTTATTTAAGAAAATTAAATTACATAAACTATATACATATAGTACATTATTTACATAGTTAAATAAGGAAATTATTTTTTTTGTTTTAAAATTTTCATTTTTTATTTTTATTTTAAATAATTAATAAAAATATTTACAAATATTCACTAATACAATATGTACAAATACATGGGAAAATTACACAAACCACCCCAGGAAACCGACTTTTCACTCATAACTCCAAAAATTATGAGATCATAACAATTTAAAGATAATTTAATTTAGAATACAATGGAAGTGAGTTTGGTTAATTTGAGTTCATATGGAGCCGTAATTGGTCTTTCAATTATTTCTTAGTAGCTTTTTCCAAGTGTGGTTGCTTTTATTCTGTACACGATTCGATTGTGTAATTATTTTTATAATTAGGAAACTTTTTTTTAAAACTTTTGTTTTGAAAATTATTTTGTTTGAGTTCAATTTATATGCAAATAAAATAGTGTAGTATACAAATATACACAACAAACACATTTTTTGGAATTTCTGATTAAGGACCCTATCTCCCCCTACATTATTCCTGGTCGATCAGGTCAAGTCTTGACCTTCTCTCAGGGGTTTGGGTCAGCCTGTATCTATTACATATATACATTCTTCTCTTCTCTTATTTCATTTTCTTTATTTTTCCTTTCTTTCTTTATTTATTTTAGGTTAAATGTTAGGAAGTGTACAATATTTACACACAGATGCAAGTTAGTAAGAATATGGAGTTAGTATTATATACATGTGCTTTATAAGGGATTTTAAGCTAAAATAAATGAATACAGATGATGAAATGCAGATTCATCAGTCTACCATGATGAGCTCGAAACCGCAACATCAGCGACATCATACAAGGAATCCAAAAATATTTTTGATTGATTGTTCATTTTCTTCTTTTCTTTTCTTCTTTTCTTCTTTTCATTTTTCATTCTTTCATTCTATCGATAAGGTCCACTTATCCCATTCATCATTGTTATACTTAGGATATGCTTCATCCTAAGTATAGGTGGGATGAGTATATTGGGGTGTTCATTCTTTGATCCCTCGTATGTCTCCTCAACTCTTGACATTCTATCCATACTTAGAGATATTTTACCGTAAGTATAGGGGGAGACATGCTGAGTTGATGATTCATTTATTTGTTCCCACCCTCGACCCTCCTTGCATGTTGAATACAATCTTCTATACTTAAGATTAGTTGATCCTAAGTATAGGGAGGGTGGTTGACTTCTCATTCTTTATTCTTGAGTCGTTGTAGTATAGACTTTTCTATACTTAGTACAAGTTAGGTCTTCCTTTTCTTTCCAATCTATGAGGACATAGCTCAAGCTAAGTATAGGGGGGTCGTATATACGTTGTATATACTTTAGCCGTAACTCAAACTTTCTTTTCAGTAATATGATTAACTAATATAATTCAACTACAAATTAAAATTCTTAGTAGTTACGGTTAATAAACCGGTTAGAAATGTTTTACAAAATGTTTGAAAAATGGTTGGAAAATACTTTCAAAAATATTTTGAATACTGTTTGGAAAATATTTTTTATAATGCTTTCAAAAGTTTGTAAAAATATTTTGGTTGTAAAATTTTCTTTTCTTTGTTTGAATAAAATATTTTGAAAATCTATTTGCAAATAATTTAGAAAATGGTTGTAAAAATACTTTGAAAAATCTATACATACTGTTGAAAAATCTTTGCATAATGGTTTTCAAAATTTGTAAATGTTTGCAAAAAATATTTGTCAAATTATTTTTCTCAAGAAACTTTTCAAAATTTTTGTAATCCAAGCAAAGAAAAGTTCTTTACAAACTATGTACATCAACCTGTAAATACTTAGTGTAAATTCTTGAACCAAATTCTTGTAAATAACAAGATGCACTCCCATGTAAATAATCTGCACACAATACTTCTTTCACCCTTTGGGTTTTAAAAACAAATCCCTAACAATTTGCAAAATAAAAAACCCATACATTTTTGAAAAAATGTTTTCAAAAACTTGTATAAAAATTTGCAAAACATTTTCGAAATTCCCTTAAAAAGTTCAAAATTAGAAAATTGCTCCACAAAAATATTTTTCTTGCATTGTACATAGAACAATTGAACAAGTCAAAATACAATATGAAGATTGGAGCTTGGAATAGATACTTCTGGTCGCCTTGAATTAATTCTTTAGGTTCCACGAGACTATGTTAATGAGTCAATTCAATGTGTATAAATAGAACCCTTCATATCATCCGTAAGACTCCTGAGACAGTGGCTTGATCAGAAACCTCACATTTAACACTTAGCTCGACTCAGATGGATTGTTGAAAAATCTTGGAGTCTAAGTCGGGATCATTCTTGGCTGCTTAGTCAAGGGTGGCTCATGAACCATTATTAGGGAATGCTGAAACCAGTACTCTAACCCACTCTTTTCAGTAACAATAATATTTAAAACTGGAGATGGATTGAGATAATGCTTCAGATGAGGAATGGTCTGCTAGCGTAACTTTTTCCAAGCCTCCGAAAAATGGACGGAACAAAAGATTCTATAACCGCTGGGGCATAAAGAAGAATTCAAAAGCTGTACAAAATCAAAGAATATATTCAAATAAGCCTACACCAAAAATTCTACCAAAAAATTGAGCTCTTCAGAAATAGCCTGCTTCTTGGAGAAGACTCGGTTACACTAATCAAGCTTCACAAGGGAATGTAGACTACATTGGTCCATTCCCACTTATTTTCCTCTTCTTCTAGTTTACACCCCCATTCGGTTGTAAAAAGAGGCGACACTTGACCTTAGAAAGAAATATATGTCTCCACGAGAAGGAGTGACCAAAAGAGCGGACTCCTTTTCGGTTCAATGGTTTGTCTAGAAAGAGTTGAACAATTAACGCACATGGTTCTATCAATTCAAGGTAGCAAGAGTATGCGACTGGGAGGATGGTTCTGACCTGACTATGATTTGAACTGGATAATAGGATTATAGAACCTAAGGGCTGTCGTGTCACACTTCCTAACCTCAATACTATTCCAAGCACAAAAATAATGCAAATGTCTTCTCTGAGATCCAAACTTTGACTTTATAATGACAAGTTTAAAAGTCAAAAATTATTCCAAGTTCTTTCTTTTTCTTTTCTTTATTTTCTTTCTACATATATATGAATAACTGTTTGCTAGGGACTAGCAAAGACAAGTATAGAGGGGTGATGAATCTCCATTTCATCACCTTTATTCTTTCATTTTGACCTTAATCCCTATCTAAATGCATGTATATATCACTAATTTGTCAAAATAAATACTCTGAAAATTGTATAAAATATTGTATCAATATTGTATAATTATTGTAATTAATTACAAAATAAAGAATAGAGGAAATAAAAGAAAAAGAATGAAGTATCAAAGACACTGAGTGACCCTAGACCCTGAGGCTCAGTCATCATTATGACTTAGTCGATAAGGAATAAAGTAGCGGGAGATAAGGCAGAAGAACTGTATAAAAATACATAGAAAATCATACATAAAACCCTAATTTAATTTTCCTAATATTTTTTTGGGAACCAATTTCATTTTATTGTTTTTACACCTAAATTAACAAAATCCTCTATATGATTATTGTACGTAAAAATACAAAGAAAAATACAAAATTGATTTCACTGAAAAATAATGCACAACGTGCTCGAGACACATAAAATAAAAAGCCACAAAGAAGTCTTTGCAGACATGTATCTTCTCCATACCATATCAAAATTGACCAAAATCATACTTTAATTATATATAACTTTTAATAATATATTTAATGAAGGTAATTTCATCCAATTTGGAGTTAAGATGCACAAGTTTGGTTTTGGGCCCCGATTGTGCATTATACTTGTATATTAGATTTAATATATTTATTCTTTATATTTTTCAATTTCTTATTTTTTTTATAAAATTGTTAAAACACATGTCCATAATTAAAATAAAAGTTAAAAGAAATTACTTACTTTTATACATAGATGAAATATACCTATATATACAAATAAATAATATGTATATTATTATTTAACTGCATAAATAAACTCATAAAAATACTATAAAATACCTGAAATTGTAATTTAATAATTTCAAAATATATAAAATATCTATATATAATAATAAAATATACAACATAAATTAAAAAATCAAATACTCCATATAAAGTAAATTTACCTATATATATACATGTAAAAAATAACATAATAAATGACATCGAATAAATAAATAAAAATACGTATAAAATACTATATAAAATAAGAAACGAATATTTTTTTGTAACCAAAAATTAATTATTTCATTTAATATTTTTTGTCAAATTTATAAAATATTTTGACTCCTTTTTCCTTATGTGTCCACGTGGACCAACCCGGGGGAAGTGATCGTTGACCTCCGGTCAACTGTCCTACCCACCTAGCCTACTTGTCAGACTCACGCGAATTCCTATTTTCTCAAATTTTCACGCTTCGCACATGCCCCCTTCCTCCTTGAGCTCTTAACCCCTGTGCAGCCCCCATGTCCGTCCTCCATGCCGACCTCACCTTTTTCACCTACGACCTCTCCCATTCACGCCATCGAGCCTCAAAACTCGATGCCCACCTTCTTTAAAACCTTCACCCTCTGCACCTTTTTGCGATTTGATCCCTCTTCCCTTATTATTAGCCCCTCATATTACCTCATGTAAGTTGTTGTTGGTGACAAGAGCACAACCCAAGTGTTCTGCAGTGAGGAGGAGCAGAGGAGGAGGTGGAGGTCTAGACCATCGCCAGCTATCTACTCGGTGGTTCTGCCTTTCTGATTTTCTGACCAGATCGAGGCCTTCTTTATTGCTTTTCTAGGTAATGATTAGTCGTAACATTCTTTTTAGTCTTTAATTTCCATTTGTAGTTTCTATTTTAGGTTTAATCCACAAATCAACGTTGCCATGGAACTCAAGCTCCAGGTCGAGTCCACTATGCTTTGACCACAGTTTCAACCCATTTCACCCCCACTCTCATTCGTCATCACCTTCTATCCATTTCGCCCATCATTTCACCTTGATTACTGCAAGGAATTGAGAGATCAAGTGCCCCCCTCCATTGCTCGCTGGAGCACCATCGCCCTGCTCATACCTATCTGCATTCAGCTTCAAATCAGGTCGAACACCATCGTCTCGATTCCAGGAGTGGGTTTATGCAGGAGATGGACATGTTGGAAACACCTGGACGTGAATCGAAACCCTTTTTGTAGATCTTGGCCGCACGCTAGAGCCAAAGCTCTAGGTCCCCATCGTTGGGACCTAGACATCATTAGTGAGGAGGAGTTCCATGAATCCTAACGACCCATCGGCGAGGAGACTGGAGTTCGGAAGAGGGAGATATCAAAAATCGAAGCGACGCTTAGGACCTGTTCTTAAGCGTTCTTCCTGAAGGCTCCTAGACCGTTAGATCAATATCATGATCCAGAACTAATTTGAGCCGTCCATCTAAAGCGAAGCCCCTGCTCTGCCACCCGATCTACTTAAGTGGCGCTACATGGCATGCCTTCTTTCGCATGATAAAGAGTATTTTGGGTAATTTTCAAGAGAAACCCGCCTTATTTTGTATTTCTATCTGGTCCATATACTTGTGGGGCACGTGTAAAAAAGGTTGTAATATTTGCCTCAAGGCCTCTACAATTTTTAACTATTTGCACTATGAACCTCGTCACGTCACGTCACGTGCCTATGTGCATGAGGTGGTGGGAATTTAGCCTCAAGGACCTTAGACTTTTATGTTTCCATACAATCTTGTATTTTGATTTTTTAGTGTAACATTTTATGTAAAAATTGCAAGCAGGGCCCCATCATTTATGAATATTGCATTTTAGTCCCTACTAGGCGCATAATGATTTTTTTCGCTTGTACTCTTGTAGTTCTTGGGATGATTGTAAAATGAATTCAAACTTTAAACTACATTTTGGTCCCTGAACCTACTACCTTTTTATTTATTTATTTTTGTTTATTAAAAACAATTCCCTTACTTGTTTAATTATGGAAAAATTAGCTTAAATGCATCTCATCATTCTTATTCATGGTATACTTTTAGATTAGGCATTTCCATTAATTTCCCATTTAGTAAATTTATTTAGGAGTTCTATTCCCTGTTTGACTTAAAAATACAAAAAATTATAAATCCCTCACTAAAAATTCCAAAAACTTACCTATTATTTATTACTATATTTTATCACTACATACCAAAAATCACAAAAAAATAACAAAAGAAAAACCTACAAATAAGAAACCCTGCTCATCTTAAAAAATGTAAAATATTTTTTAAAACCCTCAAAATATAGTTTCCAATCCTATATATTTATTTACATATTACTATGTATTGAAATTGGTTTTGAGAAATTCTAAACACATTTGCTATTTTTAATTCTAGAATCAATTCGACCTATTTATTAAGGGTATTTTTACACCAATAACCCTGAGTAATTTCATAATTACAATCATAACCCTGCATAATCAGGAATTACATGATAAACCCTTAGTAATGCTCAACTCTTACATGACATAACCCTATGTTATGTTCTGTTTGAGATGCCTGTTATATTTGACGATTTCCGTTAAGAAAAGGATAGAATTTCCCCTAATACTTATTCTTATTTGAAAATCATGCCATCACTTCTCTCTCCATCATTTTGTAGGGGCTGGGAGGCAGACAGAGGCGAAGGTGGTGGGCACAAGAGTTGCGTCGTAGGGAGGCTGAGGGAGAGGGGGTTGTTGGAGGTGGTCTCCTACAAGATCGAAATGTCTGGGGGGGGAGGGTTCCTAGGGTCATCGCGGTGGCTCACATGCACGCACGGGGTAGGGGCTCATGTGGTCATCGGGGTGGCTCGCAAGCACTCACGGGGCAGGGGGAACTTGGGTTCATCGGGGCTTGGGGAGGAGGGGGGGGGGCTTGCAGGCACGCGTGAGGCGAGGGTCTCCTGGGGTTGGGGCTTAGGGAGGAGGTCGAAGCTTGCAAGCACATGCAATAAGGAGGCAGGAGGCTCCTAGGGTCGCCTGGGGTCGGGGTTTGGGGAGGAGGGGGCTCGCAAGAACACGGGGGGTGGCCTTAGGGAGGTCAGGGTGCAAGGAGTTGCTTCCAAGCAGGGGTGGCAGAGGGAAGAAGGTGAGGACGAGGGAGGTGGGTGGGGAGGAGGAGGAGCTTGGGAGCCTTGCATGTGTCAACGAGGGGGAGGGAGGCGGTGGGGTGGGGGTAGGGAGCGATCGGGTAGAGGGGGTGCGGATTAGCGGAGGGGAGGAGGGTGTGGCTGCAGGCGGAGAGGTGCTTGTGGGGCGACGGGGGTGGTTGCAGGTAGAGGGAAGGAGGAGGAAGAAGGGGAGGGGTTAGGCTAAGCTGGAAGCAAATGGAGCAAGCAGATGGAGGATGAAATGTTTTTAATTTTTTTCGAATAATTTTGCAGCCATTGAATAGACTAAGGCTTGGATTAACCCAATGATATGGTTGGGTTAAGGGGAAAATTAATGGAAGGTCATGATTGTGAGATGGAGCGACTATCCGGGGTTTCTCATGTAATACACTATTATGCAGGGTTATGATTGTAATTGTGAAATTACTCATGGTTATGGGGGTAAAAATCCCTTTATTAAGTCCGTCTTTTTATACATTTTGGACTTTAAAAATGCCTAGAAATGAGCAAAAATACCCAAAAAAACAAAAAAATAGAAGAAAAATATAAAAACACACAAAATATTTTATTTAGTAATTTTTGTCTATTTATATCTATATTTATAATTCCCTATATTGTATTATATACCTATATATTGCTATATATAATTACTATTATTATTAATTATTATAAAACCTTTAATATATTTTTAAATACTTTAAAAAAGACTGCTCTTATTTGTATTTTCTGATTTTTGTATTTTTATTATATATATTGAACATATATACCTATAATATCAACATATTATTATATATAGTTATATATACCTCAGTTATATATTAAAATAAAAAGAAAATAAAAATTAGAAAAAAATAAGAAGGAAAAAATTATTAAAAATTTAAAAATATAAACAAAAAAATTATTAAAAATTAAAAACCCATAAAAACATTAATTAATTGAGTGAGTAAATAGTGTACATATATATTATTGTTTATTTATAAATAATAGTGCTACCAAGTTTATTTGTTGTGTTCGACACCCTATTCTGCTTGTCACTATACACATATATATTGTAGGGTTTATAATAAATTTTGATACACTCACTGCTTTGCATTGCTTTACTATTCTATATATGTGGGTTGATTGTTGATATTAATCGGATCTCGAGCGAGGTCACTTCAACAATTGTGTAGCTCTCCTTGTGAGCACAAAAGGACTCCTCTGCATAGAAATAGAGATTCACAGGTGTTAGATAAGTTAGGTTAAAGAGTTGACTTAAAGATATCGAGATAACCAAGACCAATGTCGTATACTTGTCATGATATAGGTACACATCCTTTAGCCAGAGACAAATGTGTTACTATATGTCTGAGTATGTACATTTGGCATGCCGATAGGTTGATGACCTATTCATGGTCTATACATTGACGAGCTGGTGTGCATACAATGGCATATGAGTAATGCAATCTTTTTAAAGGGATCATACATGTTCATTATTGAACCAGAAGATATGAGCTCACTCATGAGATATTGGGATCAAATTCCGTACGCGGTCATCTTGCTATAGAAGCTTGACTGAACTTGTAGGTATGCTATATGCTTTCGGAAAGTATATGATAAATACCTAGGTATAGTATACGCTTTTGGAAAGTATAAGATCGATACCAGCTCCCAATGATTAAATGAGAAACTTAACAATAAAACCATGAAGAAGACACTCTTAAAGTGATCTAAAAACATCTGATTTTTATCCTAGGTCTTCCAATATGTAGGATATACGTGTATTAGGAATACTAAAGGGTTATCTGATCATAAACGATTGTATAACCATGACACCTCCATTCCGAGGGAGTGATGAATAGGCTTGGATTTTAGTGACTCCTCTTAGTAGAGAAGTAATCTAATCTTAGTCTAAATGTTAGATATTTATCCGAATACGATTTAGATACAATGAAAAGATTAGATTTACGTCTTTGATTTAATCAAACATCTTTGAGAGGTCCTTGAGATCTGGATTTGAGATATGATCCTAATATCCAAGTCACTACACGTAGAACGTACAATCGCCCTGACCTTATCTCCAAGTATCTAAGGAGAATGCACACATTTCTTGAAAGAGTTTGAGAATTGTTCCATGAGCATTTTTATCTATGCATTGGTAAATTTATATAAATAATAGGATTTAATTATCACAATTAATATGTGGATAGAGATATCTAGGATAATTATATTGGATTTAATTGTCATGGATAGGATTAATGTGGATAACACTATCCACATTTATTCATTTATTTTTGCTTAAAGTCCCTTATGAAGCATCCGTAAATATTAATAAATATTTCTTTTAATAATTCTTTATTCTTGTGTAAATATTGTATATTTATCATTCTTTTAACCTAAATTATATAAATAAATAAAGGAAACATAAAGAAAATAAAAAACTGTATATATGAAATAAATACATGCTAACTCTAACCCGAGAGTATGGCAAGACTTTACCTAATCGACAAGGAATAAAGTAGGGGAGATAAGGCCTTCATCTTGAAAAATCAAGAAAAATCAATCTTCATCATGTATATTCATCACTGTATAATGTATATATTTCTTCTACTACTTTATTTATCACCAAAACCACTCCAAATAGAAATATTTTCTTCTTAGAACTTATACATAAAAATAAGTTGTAAATATTAAAAATAATTACAAGAAGAGAACTTGTACATAATAAAAATAACATCACTTTGAAAAAGCAGCGAAGCTCAACTTGTCAGATCAATATCTTCTCCAAAAAATTCAAAATAAACCAGACTCACTTTCATTGAGTTCAAAATTAAATAAACTTTAAAATGAAAGTAGTTTCATTAAAGTCTGAATTAAGATGTGAAAAGTGGCTTTTTGGAGTGTTATTGTATACTATGCATGTATTGTATATTCAATTTATTATCTTATTTGTTTTCTTGTATATTTGTACATATGTTATTTTTAATAATTAGTACATATTGCATTTTATTTATGTACAATGCTAATAACAATCACAAAATCAAAACAAATAAATCCCTGTATTTATTGTATTGGTATCACATACCTATATTGTATAAAGCTATAATTTATTAACTTAATAATATAAATCATAAATATCAAATAAAAAATGTTTAAAATCCTTAAATTATTTTTTAAAGTAATAAGTTAAGAAATTATATAATTATTTGTAAAAATAATTAATTTAAAATCAACTTATTGTATATATAGGTTTTTTACCTATAAATACAACTTTATTTTTTTCACTAATTATTTAATTTATTTAAATTATTAAAAATCAATTATTAAGATTATTTAATTATTGCCACTTTTATTTAAATTCATTTTTGAATTTTTTTTAGTTTATTTCATTTTAATTCCTGTTTTTATCTTTTAGTGCATTTGTCTTATACGAACTTTACTCTTATTGGCGGGACCCAGGTCTGTTGACCGGGTCAACTACCTCCTTAGCACAGCTTCCCGAATAATCGTCTGGACTTATCTTCTCCTCTGAATTATCCTAATCAATCCATCCATCCAATTCATTTGAGTTTTGCACCGTTCTCTCGCCCGATTAATAAAGGAATTCACCCGTATAACTTTTTGATTCTTCGTTCCTTAGTTTGCATGCTTCTAGGATTTCAAAATTCACTGAACCTCATGCTATATAATCCGCTCCAGATATGATCTTTGACCCCTAATCCATTTTGCATCGCTATTTTATCCCAAGGATATCCTAGAGAGTAGCACCATGATAGAGCACAACCTCCACAGCTGCGAGTGCTTGAATTGCCTTGGAGAGCGTAATCTGATCATGTCGTCAGAGCTCCACCGGGACGTTCGAGCTTCTTTGATTACTACAACGAATTGAGGCCATGAATATCCACATTCCACTGTAGGTTAATTTAGCATAGACTGCACTTTAATTCGATCTTTAATTTTTGCTATTTTATTTGAATTTCTTTTAAATTGGTTCATCCCTGATCCAACATCGAACTCCTCGATCGGAAAACATCCATGCATTGTTTTCTATCTCTGACCATCACTCCACATTCACCATCTAATTCTACACTTTCTCATCACCTCGGATCAACTTGGTCTATTTAGATCAACAAATTCAACTCCCTTCCAATCATCTCTGCTGGAGTCATCTATCCACCTTAATTCCTTCTTTATTTTATCCTAATAATGCTCATCAGAGCTACGTTCCCGAGCAAAGGAATACACTATAGGGTCTAGGACACTTTCTGTAGCCTTAAATTAAGATATGGAGCTCGAGCTTCCGTTGCAGCACCCCAGGTGCTCCAGATCTTAGATCGACGCATATGGACCTCCATCTTCACATTCACTTGACTTGGGAGATCATTAGGAACGAGCATCGAAATTCAAGAGAAGATCCTGACTGAGATTGGCTAAGATCTAGCTGATTAAAGTTCGTTAGTCACGACCTTCTTCAGCGTTCTTCCAGGTGCCTTTTTCGTTGTCCGATCAAGAATGAGACACACTAGTTTCCATCCAGGCAACCAATAAAGTCCCAAAAGCCGACCATCGATCAGATATGAGGGAGCGAATAGATCCGTTGGATCCACACATGTCATGCATGATACACAGTGAAATTTGCGTAATCAACCCTACTATTTTGTTTATATGGAAATAAATCCCTCTGTGGACATGTGTTGTGTTGTTTATTTTTGATTAATTGCATTTGTGACCTCTATTATTTTTATATTTCTAATCGATCTAGCTTGAACAGAGCCATGTGCTATATCACGTGCATAATTGGAGAAAATGTATTAGTTTTATTGTGTTTTTTTATTATTATTCAACCCCTTGAAATAAAATATTTCCATTTGAGTTCGTGCTAGCACATCTCACATGTGCCGGCACATACACTTTTTGGGAAAATTGTAGAATTTGCCTTGGATTTCTTTATTTGGTTATTTATTTATACTAGAAATAAAATTATTTGCATTTCAGTCCTACCTTTCTAGAATAATTAATTACTTTCTTAATTGTTCTTAATAATTTGTAAATTACTATTAAAAATTCCACAAAAATTCTCATAAATTCATGCTAAAGTGTTTTATCACCTATAATTTTATTTCAAAAATTAATTAATTTTTTTAATTTTTAAAATTTAAAAACAATTGAAAATCATCCTATTTGCTTTGAAAATTCATAAAAATTTAAAAATTATTTGAAAAATTATAAAAATTTTGATACTTGTTTTGATTTCTTTTAGTTTTCTGTATAAAGTTTGTTTTAACATTCTTTATAAAAAGCCTAAAAATTGAAAAACCCAGAGAGCATTAAAAAATAATAATTCATTAAAAAATCACAAAAATAATTAATTATTTTCTTAATTGTTCTTAATAATTTGTAAATTACTATTCAAAATTCCATAAAAATTCTCATAAATTCCTGCTAAAGTGTTTTATCACCTATAATTTTGTTTCAAAAATTAATTATTTTTTTGAATTTTAAAATTCAAAAACAACTAAAAATCATCTAATTTTCTTTAAAAGTTCATAAAAAATCAAAAATTATTTGAAAAATTATAAAAAAATTGTGATACCAGTTTTGATTTCTTTAATTTTCTGTACACATTTTATTTTATAATGCCTAAAAATTGAAAAACACAAAGAACACTAAAAAATAATAATTCATTAAAAAATCACAAAAATAACAAATAGCTTATTTGAAAGCTTGAAATATTCTCTTTCTATTTGTATATATTTTTAGTATTTTTGATTTTATTTCCTTTTTTAAAATTCAAAAATAGTTTCTTATTTTTCTTATGTTCTATTTTCCAGTTTTTAATTGTTTTGAAAATTTAAAAAATCTAAAAATCTTAAAAAAATCATACATCAGTAAAAAATATCTAAAACGCAAAAACATCCTGGTTGAATTTTCTATACATGTTTACTATTTTTGAAAAATACTAAAAGAGTGTTGTGTACTTTTATTTTCATTTCTTATTTAATTTTGTTTTAAAAATTAAAAAGTATAAACATTTGCAAAATTAAAAAGTAGTAAAAAAATAAAATTAGGAAAACATTTAAATATATAATTTAAAAATTCCATAAAAAATGCAAAAAACATTAAAACACATAAAATAACAAAAAATAGAAAGAAAAGATCCTCATTTATTTTTGTTAATTAATAACCGTCGTGATCTGTAGCATCCCTTAGTTCGATCCTTTATGATATATATGTAAATAAATAACACTTTTTATTTCTTATCATTCTTTACTTGATTTGATTCTTCTCGTAGAATAATTTTTATTTGATTTGGGGATTTTTGGGATCATAGTGACATTTCACTTTTGCTATTATTTGATTCATTGTAGTATAGGATTCTTTTCACTTTTCTATACTTATTACAAGTTATGTCTTCCTTTTATAAATTCTTGGTCATTAGGAGGACATAGTTCGAGCTAAGTATAGGGTGTGTTGTATATATATTTTAGCCATAACTCAAGCTTTTGTTTATATAATAATATGGCTAATAAAACTGGAATAAAAATATTTTGTAAAAAAGTTTGTAAAAAGTCTTTGGAAAATTCGTTTGTAAATATTTTTGTAAAATAGTTTTGTAAACTTTTTGTAAAATTGTTTTACAAATGTTCGTACACCTGATGTTGTTGAAATTATACAAAACCTCGTTCTTGAAATGCCATTATTGAAGTCCATGGAATTCATGTCAAATGTAAAGAAAGGTCTGAAAGAGGCATGTACCTCAAAGCCTCAGTCTCGCAAGAACAAACGCAACCAAGGAGAGGAACACATATTAACCATGGCCACATTGAATGTTATCAATGATCTCCCGCCAAAGAAGCCAAATGAGGGAGCAACTTTAACCAGATGTGAGATTTTGATCAGATATTTGAGCGAACCATGCTTGATGGTGATTCCTTTATAACCCTCATGCCCTCATCACTATTTTAGGAATTCAGGATGAGTCCGTTTAAACCCACAAGCATGATCCTTCAATTTGCTGATCAATCCATTAAGAGGTTTGTTAGAGGATATTATCATAACTGTGCAGGATATGTGCTTCTCAGTGGACTTTGTTGTCTTAGACTTGGATTCTCCTACTCTATTTCTCCAGAACCCGGGTGTTCTTGATCGATCGTTCCTCTGAACTGCCGAAGCGGTAGTTGATAATGGGTATGGATAGATTATGTTTCGCTCATACAATGAAAGAGTCACAATGGACATGATCAAGGAGCCAAAAGCCATAAAGAGAATATCTGATGTAGGCAAGCCATAATCACCTGCAGAAGATCGTGACATTCTTGTGGATATCTGTGATCAACGGATCTAATAGAACAACATTTTGATACAAGAAATCCTCTCTTCAGAGGAAGACCTAGAAAGCACAGTCCATCCTTGTATTTACTAACTAGGAGACGAATTCAGAGTCACTTATCTGCTTATTCGAAGAAGATTCAAGTCGAACTAAACGAGATGAATTCATTGCATATCTGTTAGATACATTATTATTTGAGCCAATAGTGATAGAGGTGGACAACAACTCATTAGTTTCAACAGATCAGTCCCCTACCAGCACAGTTTCTGAAGTATATGTAGAGATGACTCAACAATTACCTAAATTAAAATAACTCCCAAAAGGTCTAAAGTATGTTTTCCTTGCTAGTGATAAAAATATGCATCCAGTCATCATTAACAACAGACTGTCCCTAGATCAGGAATCTCGATTGCTTGAGGTTCTAGAGATAAACCGCAAGGTACTTTATTGGAAAGTTTCAAAATTTTGAGGGTAAATGTAGCCCTGTGTTCACACCACATTATCTGGAAGATGATCGTAAACTGTCCCACTAATTTCAACGAAGGTTGAACCCTAACCTTAGGGATGTCATCATGTACGAAATCATGAAGTGGTGTGAAGTTGACTTCATTTACCCTATCTATGACTCAAAGTGGTGAGCATGTTGCATGTAGTTCCAAAGAAATAAGGGATCACTGTGGTTATAAATTACCAAGGAGAGGAGATTTCTACTCGAGTACCAACATCTTCATGCATTTGTATTGATTATCGATGCCTAAATGCAATGACCAAGAAGTCCCACTTTCCTTTGCCATTCATTGATCAAGTGCTTCTAATATTGGCCGGGAAAGAAGTCTTTGACTTTTTAGATGAATACTCCAGATGCAACCAATTGGTGATCGCCACTGAAGACCAAGATAAGAATGTGTTCACATGGTCGTTGGACATATATGCCTTCAAGAGAATGCCATATGTATTTGTGCAATGCCCCTTCTACACTCCAAAGGTGTATGTTAATCTTCTTTGCCGATATGGCCAGTAGTTTTCTTGAGGTTTTCATGGACGATTTCTCAGTCAATGGTGACAATTTTATTTCTTGTCTTGTGCATATGAACTGAGTGCTTCAGAAAGAAATGCTGTGAAGTCAATCTAGTTTTATTGTGGGAAAGAACCAATAAATGGTCACAGAAAGAATTGTGCCGGGCCATGTCATTTTCAAGTGTGGCATGGAAGTAGACCCGGTAAAGGTGGACATGATTTCTAAACTTGAGTGACTCAAATAGTGAAGAGTGTGAGGTCATTCCTTGGTATGTTGGTTTTACAGAAGATTTATCAAAGACTTCGGAAAGATTGCCTAACCTCTTACAGATCTGTTATGTAAGGAGACCAAATTCAGTATTGATCAAAACGTCCTCCAATCTTTTTATTAGTCAAGCTCCTATCTTACAACCACATGATTAGTCTCTCCCATTCTAGATCATGGCAGATGCATCAGATTTCATAGTTGGGGCCGTGTTAGGACACAAAAGAGAAAAATTACCCTATACCATTCATTATGCTAGCAAAACATTAAATGATGCATGAACAAATATTAAGTTATAGAGAAAGAATTGTTGGTAGTAGTTTTTTCCTTGAAAAAGTTTAGATCCTATTTGCTTGGATCTAACATGATTGTTTATACTGACCACTTTGCTATCTGATACTAATAACAGAAGAAGGATGCCAAATCACACTTACTCAGATGGATCCTTCTCCTCTAAGAATCCGACTTGGAAATCAGAGAGAATCCTGGAGTTCAGAATGTGGTAGCAGATCATTTGTCCAGATTAGAATGCACAGACACTCAACTTAGCAGCACACTGATCACAGAAACCTTTCCTGATGAATCCATTCTTAGTGTGGCATCTTTCCCATGGTATGTCGATGTTGTGAACTACCTCGTATCTAGGGTGGTCTCGAAAGATTGGATGAGATTAAAGAAGGAAAATGCCTATATGACACTCATTTTTACCAGTGGGAAGATCCCTATCTATTAAGGGAAGAAGCAGATTGCATATGGCTTGATGTATTGCTCAGGAGTACACTAGTGTCTTCGAGCACTATCATAAGCTCGAATACGAGGGACACCATTCTAGAAGCAAAACGACAACAAAGATATTGTAGTGGACTCTGGTGGCCCATACTATTCAAGGATGCCACAATATACATCAAAGGCTGCACAGACTATCAGAAAATGGGAGGAACATTTAGTACGAAATACTCCATGCCCCTAAAATTTATTCATATTTATGATGTTTTCACTGGTTGGAACATTTATTTCATGGTCCTATTTCCTGATAGTTAAGGATATAAATAATCTTTCTTGCCATTGATTATGTGGGTCATTAGGTAGAAGTTATTCTAGCTCGATCCACTATTATCCGAAGAGTCTGTCGGTTTTTGAAAGACAACGTCATTTTGCATTTCAGGATTCCAAAGATACTCATTTCAGACGAGGGTAGCCATTTCATCAATAAAGAGGTGAAGAAATCAGTGAAGGAGTACATAATCATTCATAGTGTTGCATCTCCTTATCATCCTCAGTCTAATGGCTTGGTCTAATTATCAAATAGAGAAATCAAGACTATATTCTAGAAACTTGTCAGGCCAGATAGGAAGAATTGGTCACAGCTTCTGGATTCAATTCTACGAGCTTATCATACTGCCTATAAGTCTACATTGGGCATGTCGCCCTATCGTCTTGTATATGGAAAGCCATTCCTTCTACTGGTGGAATTAGTTCATAAATCAATTTGGGAAGTAAACATCTATAACCTCACCTCATAGAAAGCTGGTCAGAAAAAGAAAGTGGATCTGAACAAGCTCCTGGAATTTTGAGACTACGCATACGATAACACGTTGATGTACAAGGAGAAGGATAAACGTTGGTATGACTGACACACCAGATGAATGACATTCGAGCATGGACAGAAAGTATGGTTATTTGATGTGATGTTAAAGATATTCCCAAGCAAATCAAAGAGTAGATGGATGGGGCCTTTTACTGTCAAAACTGTTTGTGACAATGGAAGCATTCTCATATCTGAACGGTCATCTGACACACATCCATTTATTGTCAAAGGTCAGTTACTGAAGCCGTATTTAGAGCACGATACTTTCCTATCCATTACCAATTCTATTCAGATTATATTTGATGAAGATCTCTCAGTGGCTGTAGTTAAATCATATGATGCATCTAAACATATTTTTGATTAATTTACTTCCTTTCTTCTTTTCTTCTTTTCATTTCTTTTTCAGTTCTTTCATTCATCCGTATTTCATTCATCCAATTCATTTGTGCTATACTTAGGATATATTTCATCCTAAGTATAGGGGAGATGAGTGTATTCGGGTTGTTTATTTATTCTCTCGCTTGTCTCTAATCTTGTTGATCAACTGTCTATACTTAAGGGATAATGTACCCTAAGTATATGGGGGACAAGCAGAGTCCTTGATTTGTAAATATTGATCCTCGGTCATCTCGATTTTGTATACGCTCTGCTATACTTAGGATTAGTCGATCCTAAGTATAGGTGGGATGATCGTCTTCTTATTCTCTGATTAAGTCATTCTAGTATAGACTTTTCTAAACTAAGCATGAGTTATGTCTTCCTTTATTTCTCTCCAATCACTTTGAGGACATAGTTCACACTCAGTATAGGGGGTCGTATATATGTAGTATATACTCGATGAATCTCCATTTCATCACCAATATTCTATAATTTTGGCCTTAAAACCCTTAGCTAATGCATGTAAATATAATTATTTAGTACAAAATAACATTCATTATTTATTCCATTTATTATGTATGATATACTATTTTTAACGCAAAAATTATAGAATAAAGAAATGAAAAAGAATAAAATGCAAAAGGTATTTTATGACTCTAAACCCCAAGACCTAAGCATCTTGATGACTAGGTCAACAAGGAATAAAGTAGGGAAATAAGGGTCAAACATAAAATAAAAATCTCATTCTTTTATTATTCAATAATCCACTTTTGGGACTTATTTTATTTTGTATTTTTCATACCTCAAAGAAAGAAAGACAAAAATACAAATAAAAATACAAAATTGAGTTTACATAAAAATAATATACAATATTCTATTTATACTCAAAATAAGAATCCAAAATCTCAACTTCCCAAACCCATATCTCTTTAAATAAAAATTCAAAATATATCAAAATCACTTGAATTATATATAACTTTTAATAAGCTATTTAATGAAGGTGGTTTCATATTTTTTGGAGTTAAGGTGTGAAAGTTAGGTTTTGGACCCCTATCGTATAGTTTGCCTATATAAAATATTCATTTTATTTATTCTTTATTAATTTTATAATATCATATTTTTCTAATTTTGTAAATATTATTTATAATATATGTACATATCTAGAATACAATAAAAACATAACTAAAATACAAAAATAAAATAGTACACAAAATACATAGATGAAATGCCTATACTTATACCTATATAATTAATACCATTATTTTTTTAATGTACATATTATATCAGAAAAATATAATAAAAATATATTTATTTATATAAAAGGAATTTATAAAGATATAAAATAGTAAAAATAATAAACTAAAAAATACAAAATAAAAATAAAATACCTAAAACATAGACAAATATAATTATCAATAAAACCCTAAATATTAACTTATAATAAATTAACTAACAAACAAATAAAAATCATATTAAAATACTATAGAAATAATAAGCATTTTTTTATTTTATAACTTTAATTTGATAAAATCGTTGATTATTTAATATTGAATTTACAATAATTTCTGGGCATGGCTTTTTCTGGTTGGTCGACATGGACCAACAAGGTTGCTCCGCCTGTTGACCTCGATCAACTGTCTGATTAGCCCTCTAGCTTCGTTTGACCCATACTTTGCCTTTTTCCTCTGATCGATGTAAGCATCGAAACGAGTTGATGTCTTCTGCACTTTTCTTCTTCGATTCACCCTCTTTCACACGAGCATGACTCCACAAAGAATGGATCATTGCTTCGCCCGTATGACCTCGATCTTTGGCATCCTCCAGTCGCCTCTGTATATGCACCCCTCCTCCTTCCTTTGAATTTTAAATTGTTTTGGCCCCATTTTCTCTTCTCCTTTTGCACTCAAAGGCTCTAAGGAGGTGCCACCTCCTTCGCCTAGCATGTAGGTAGATCGAGGAGGCATGGCAAAGGCATATTCCACATCCTTGGCAACGATGCCAATAGAAAACTAAGGATATGCACTGGTCTGATCTTTCACACAAGGCAGAGACATTGTCGTCGAGACGACCGAATACGAACCCCTAGAAATTCAATAATTAACCCACAATTAATAATCAAGCAATGGAAATAAAATTGTGGAGTCAAAATTTACAATAACTCTATAAATGATGTGTATAGTGCAAGTATGTGTAGAGTGTCGAACACAGGGAGCAAACAGGAGATCGGGGAAAATTAATTCCAAAAATGTGCGCTTCTTGTGGTCTATTCATTGTTTTGTGGGTTTTAATTTTTGATTTTTTTGATTTTTATTTTTTTTATAATTTTTAAAATGTTTTTAATTTTGTTTTTTATTTCTTTTTTATATTTTCTGATTTTTAATTTTCTTTTTATAAATATAAAATATAATAATATACAAGGCTATATATAATATTGAGTAATACAAATAGAAATACTAATAAAAATTATCAAAAAATGAAAATAAAATGTTTTTGGGTTTTAAATATTTTTATTAATTAGTGATTTTTTAGACAATTTTTTAATTTTTATGTATTTTTAAAGTAAAAAATATCCTAAATTAGGGATTTAATAAATAGGCAGATTTTTTGGAAATTTAAAATAGCAAATAATGTCCAACATTTTCCAAATCAATTTTTATTAATAAATAATATAAAGAAACTTCATAGATAGAAATAACTATTTTTGGAGTTGAAGGATTTTTTAACTTTTTATAAAGGATTTTGGAGCCTTTTGATTTTTATTTATTTTCTTTTTTTATTTTTAGGATTTTGGGTTCTGGAGTTGTAAAATAAATAGTTAAACACATACACACACATATATGGATTTTTTCGAAAAGATTTTATATTTTTTTGTATTTTACAAAATAAATAGGGATGTTTGTGCTATTTTTGATTTTTATAAAATAGGAAAGTCCTAAAATGATATTCTAAAAATATTGCATGAAAATGTATCATAACAAGATCTTAATCCTATTTTTTGAGATTTTTTGGAATAACAATGGTATTTAATAAAATTAAAAACTACTAAAAGAAACTACAACCTAGCATTAGTTTAATTGAAATTAAAAGAATGTTTCTACTTATTATCAAACCCTATAACAAAACCTAGGGCCTAGGATGACAACATCTGAAGATATTAAAATAACCCATGCGTGGAAGGGATGAAATTAAATTATCTATGAATTACATGGTCCAAGTAGCAAATAAACCACAAAATAATTCACTGTATATTCAATTTAATGAATCAAATATAAATACAATAAACTCGAAGGGGCCTGACCACAAAATAGCCAAGCTCACGTGTATGGACAAATGAGCCTCTCTAGCATGGATCTAATTGAAAAAAATGAAGTGCAGAGTTCAAAATGCAAATAATACAAAACTATTTAAACTGTAGATGGAAGATTACCTACTAATATTTAAATACAAAAACTATGGGGGAAGGAATGCAAAATACCACTAAATGCACGTGATCGTGCGATCGAGATCTGCCACTTATCCACATGTCAGCTCCTCCGCAGTTGATGACGCTTCAATGATCGACGCTCCTGATTAGATCTTACTCATGATCTAATGGCTGAGTGGCGGCAAGATCCAACGACAACTGATCAAACTGGAAGGTTGTTCTTGATTCAACAATGGTCGAGTGGTTAGAAGAACTACTGAAGAACTCGCCTCTAGAGAGATCTGATCTGACGATGTGTGCGCTTCCGACCACCAAAAGCTCCTCTGATGGTCTCTTGACGTTGCTGCCTTCCTCCGAGCACCTCCCAGAGGTCTCCAAAATGTCTAGGGGCTGCTGATGGAGCCCTTGGAGCTCGAGGTATCTGAATGGTATTCTTGGAACTAAAAACATCTCAAACGAGGCTGTAACGCTCAGGTACCTACAGGGTTAGCGCAAGTAAATAAAAACAAAGGTGCCCGAGGTGTTTTCGTGGTGAAGTTTGAGTGGAATGAGGTGGTGCAACGGCTACTTAAGTGAGGTGGTGGAGGTGGATCGCCGTGATCATACTCCAGGAGGGAGCATGGTGAATGGAAAGGCTGTGGGAGAAGGGAATTGGCAGGGGAAGAGAATGGCGGTGGTTGGAGGTTCATAGAACATGCAGAGCATGGTGAAAGGGTTCTGCTCCGACGAACTATGAAATGGGTGATTTAAGCTACGAAGATAAGCTAAGAATCAAACTAATGATAGGAATGAAATGATAGAATAAAACCTAAACTAAAAAGCCAGAAAAAGTACCTCGAGACGGACGAAGCCAACGAGATGACCTCATGGCGGTGGAGGTCATCAGAGATGAGGAATACGCCCTTGCCACACCTCCTCGATCAACCTACATGCTAGTGAAGGGGTTGTGACCTTCTTTGAGCCTTTGAGTGCAAAAGGATGAGAGAAAACATGGCCAAATGATTAAAAAATTCAAAGGAAGGAGGGGGGTGCATATGTACAAGAGATTGGAAGGTGCCAAAGATCGTGGTCAAATGGGCGAAGGAGTGATCCATTCTTGGAGGAGTCACGCCCGCGTGAAAGAGGGTGAATCGATGAAGAAATGTACAAAAGACATCAACCAGTTTTGATGCTTACATCGATCGAAGGAAAAAGCCGAAGTACGGGTCAAACAAAGCTCTAACAAGGGCTAGAGGGCTAGTCAGATAGTTGACTGAGGTCAACAAGCGGAGCAACCTGGTTGGTATACAAGGACCAACCCAAAAAAACCATGCCTACAAATTATTATAAATTCAATATTAAATAATAAACGATTTTATTGAATTAATTTTATAAAATAAAAATGTTTATTATTTTTTATGTATTTTAATATGATTTTTATTTTTTTGACTTTATTTATTACAAGTTATTTTTTAGGGTTTTATTTACAGGTATATTCATATATGTTTTGGGATATTTTATTTTTATTTTGTTTTTTTAATAATATTAATTTATTTTATTATTTTACATATTTATAGCTTGCTTTTATATACATAAACACATTTTTATTATATTTTTTCGATATAATATGCATATTTAAATAGATAAGGGCATTAATTATATAGGTATAGTATACATATTTCATCTATGTATTTTGTACTATTTTATTTTCATGTTTTATTTATTTATTATTATATTCTAAATATGTACATATATTATAAATAATATTTACAAAATTATAAAAATATAAAATTATAAAAATAATAAAGAATAAATAAAATGAATATTTTATATAGGTAAACTATACAATAGGGGTCCAAAACCTGACTTTCACCCCTTAATCCAAAAAATATGGAACCACCTTCATTAAATAGATTATTAAAAGTTACATATAATTAAAAGTTATCTTAATATATTTCTAGTTTTTATTTAGGAGATATGGGTCTAGGAAGTTAGGATTTTGGATTCTTATTTGAATATAAAAAGTACATTGTATATTATTTTTATGTAAAACCAATTTTATATTATTATTTGTATTTTTATCTACAGCTTTCATGTACAAAGTTTCTTTATTTGAGGTATAAAAAAAGAAAAGAAAATAGGTTCCAAAAGTGGATTATTGAAGAATAGAAGTATGAGATTTTTATTCTATTTTTGACCCTTATCCCCCCTACTTCATTCCTTGTCGACCCAGTCATCAAGATGCCTAGGTCTCAGGGTCCAGGGTCATAAAATACATCTAGAATTTTATTATTTTTCTTTTCTTTTCTTTATTCTATAATTTTGGCATTAAAAATTGTATTTTATACGCAATAAATGGAATAAATAATGAATGTTAATTTGTAAAAAAATGATGCTATTTACATGCATTATCTAGGGTTTTAACGACAAAAAATAAAGCGGTGATGGAATGGAGATTCATCTTCCCCTATACTTGCCTTTGCTAGACCCTAGAAAACACTTATGCAATAAGTGCAGAAAATAAAAGCAAAGAAAAGAAAATGAAAGAAAGTGGATTGATTATAATTCTCAAACTTATCTTCACAAAATCAAAGTTTGGAGCTCAAGTCGGACCTTTGGATTTTTAGTGTGGTCGGAACCTTATTGGAAAACAGATTTGAAATACAACAACCTTCGAGTATCTCAAAAGTCTGCTGAAGTCTCCTCAATAGCCAGGTCAGAATACTTCAACTCATACGCAAACCCTTATGACTATGAATCTATCTTAGACAATGTGTGAGATAGGTAGCTCTCCTCGGCTGAAGCGGTAAAAGTCAGTCTTCTCCAATATGGTGGCCCTATTTCCCAATCCAACAACTCTTTCCTCAAGAAGCTAAGTATTCCCTTCTAAGGTCAAGTGACCACTAGCTCAAGAAGAGGAGTTGGAGAGAAGAATGGACAGTAGCCGATGTAGCTATCTATCCTAGGATGCTTGACTAGTGTATCCAAGTCACCTGGGTGTGGGCTCACAAATGTATCACATTGAAGATCAAGCTTGCTTATTGACTATGCAAAAATGTACACTCCGGCATGCATTTTATTTTCAATTAGGCATGTCCACCTTTTTGAAGATTTTAATTTTTTCCTTTTTTTGAAATACTATATACAACAACATTTACACAAGGACTTTTTCTTTTTAAGCCAGTATACTATCCCTCTTTTGAAGCTTTATTGCAACCCACAACTTTTGTCTTTTGACATCGTAGTCATTGGATCAGGTTGGGTACAATGGTCACAAAAGTGTGACTTCCGATGTTTCCATTGGCTTGTGTCTCATGCCGATAAATCCAACCCTCTACCACTTCAACTAAGTGTAATGTGCAGGTGTACAAGCTAGGTCCTTATCGATAAGAGTCATGTGTGTGCTATGAAATACTCTACTTAGGCAGCCGAGACGACATTGAACCAAGTCTCACGAATCTCAAAGAATTAAGTCAACTAGACCTTAAGTACCTAAATTCCGGTTCCTATAAGATTCCTGTGATTAAGTATATTTAAGATCCAACCAAACTCCACTCTTCGGATTTTACTTGACTTGTTAAATTATCAAACTCAATCTAAAAAATGCAAATGCTATGCACAATGTAAAATATATTTTTGTGATGCAATCTTCAAATTTTGAACTTTTTATGGATTTTTAAAAAGGTTTTGCAAATTTTTATGCAATTGTCAAAAGATTTTGCAAATATTTTTGGGATTTTTGGTTTTGCAAATGTTTTTGGGATTTTCAAAACAAAAAGTTTTGGAAAAGAAAACTATGTACATATATTTAAATGGGGATGCATATTATTATTTATAAGACTTAGGGTTTTTAAGAATTTACACAAGGATATGTTAATATATATATATATATATATCTATATATAGTTGTTGAAAAGTGTTTATTTATTAGTATGATGTATATATTCCTCAAACTTATTTGAAAATAATTTTATAAACAATTTTGAAAACTATAATTTCGAAATAATTTTTGCAAGTAATTTTTACAAATGTTTACTAAAATTTGAAAATTATTTTGCAAAGGATTTTCCAACCATATATATAGATTTTTCAAAATGTTTCACAACCATTTGCAAATGCCTTTTCGAATCAATTTATTTCACGCAAAAAATGGACTTTCTACAAATAAAACATTTTTACAAAGGTTGAAAATATTTAACAAAATATTTTGCCAAATAATTTTCAAAAGATTTTTCAAAAAGATTTTCAAACTATTTTCAAACATTTTGCGAAAAATATTTTTACCTGATTTATTAATCAATAAATACAAAAAGAGTTTAAGGAATAATAAACATCTATTTATTAATTGATTTAATGAATTATATATAGTATTTTAAATAGTATTTTAGCCATAATTATTGAAAATACGAAAGGATGAGTTATGACTTAAAGTATATATGAAGTATATACGACCCCATATACCTAACTTGAGCTATGTCCTCATAGACCGGAGAGAAAAAGAGAATACATAACTCGTACTGAGTATAGAAGAGCCTAAAGAATAAATGAATGAAAGAATTAAGAAATGAACCAATGAGAAGTCAAGCGTCCCCCATATACTTTGGATCAAATAGTTCTAAGTATATTAGACTACACACAAGGTGGGGAGGGTCAAGGGTGGGAATGAACAAATCACAACTCGATCTCCCCCTATACTTAGGGTAACGTATCCCTAAGTATAAACAAGGAGAGGAGACAGTGGAGGGGATCAATAAATGAAAAAGTCGGGATGCACACACCCCTATACTTAGGACAAAGTACGTCCTAAGTATAGTAGAGGTTAAACGAGGGTGACACCTTTTTAAAAGAAAGAGATAAAATGAAAACGAAAAGAAGAAAAGAAGAAAAAGAACACTCTGCTCATCTACCTCCCCTATACTTAGGACATAATACGTCCTAAGCAAGGCAAACCATGAGGAATGAGTTAGATGAGCAAAAAATGGTAGATGGAAGGAGCAAAATGAAAGCAAATATACAAAGAGAAGGATATACAATAATCAAGAAGGTAGAAAGCGGATCGTCTAACTCGACCACTGAGGAATAGATCTGACAAGGTGCAGGTCGATATCGGGGTACTCATTAGACACAAATTGATCAGGATCGATCTAGCTAAGGTCCTCAACGGTCTCAAAGCGGAAAGGTACAAACTGGTCAGTGGAAGTAGTGTGGTCGTCTTCGGCATTGGGAGTCTTAGTACTCATCTATGGAAGTAGTCAAGTCAGATTCGTCCTGCGAGGTTTCAACTAAGTCATCATCAAAAGGCCCAAATTCATTTATAAAAGTAATAAGGTAAAATACAGCCTCTTCAGTCTCTACTATGTCTGTCCTCCGCTCTAAGGTGTCAATTGTGTAAATCCTGCAGATATCATCAATGCATCGCCACTCATCGTAAGGGGGGACTCCAAGGTCTATGCTTCCGAGTCTTCCTCCTTGGAGAGGAATTCTCTGGTCTCGATGTCATCTAACACACAACAAAACTCTCTGATATCATCATTAAGGTCATGGTCCTCGAGGTCGGCTAACGCAAGCACACTCTCGAGGGATGCAGATTTTTGGTCAATGGTGGGTGTTGTGATCAACACATCACTCCGGACATCAGAACAGAAATGAATCTCTCTAAATCCATAATCAATAACGGCTCTCGTAGAGGCAAGAAAAGGCCATCCTAGGTGATGAATCTCCATTTCATCACCTTTATTCTATCATTTCGCCTTAAAAACCCTAGCTAATTCATGTAAATAACATTAATCATTTATTGCATTTATTGTGTAAATAATATTGTTTTTAATGTCAAAATTATAGAATAAAGAGAAGAAAAAAAGAATAAAATATCGAAGATATTTTATGACCCTAAACTTCGAGACCAAGTTAAGAATTGAGTTGGTCGACAAGGAATAAAGTAGGGGGAGATAAGGGCAAAAAATACAATAAACACCCAATTCTTTTATTTATTATTTATTCATTTTTGATACCTAGTTTATCCTTTGTTATTTATACATCAAATAAAGAAACTTCGTACATAAAAGTTGTAGATAATAATGTAAAATATATACAAAATTGAGTCTGTACAAAAATAATGCATAACGTACTTTTTATACACAAAATAAAAAGCCAAAAACCAAACTTCACAGACCCATATCTCCTAAATAAAAACTCAAAATGTATCAAAATCACCCCTAATTGTATATAATTTTCATAAGCTATTTAATGGAGGTGGTTTCATATTTTTTGGAGTTAAGGTGTCAAAGTTAGGTTTTGGACCCTTATTGTATAATAGCCTCAATAAAATATTCATTTTTATTCATTCTTTATTATTTTTACAAATTTATATTTTTATAATTTTGTAAATATTATTTATAACTTATATATGTAGTAAAACCAAAATTAAATCAAAAAGAAAATAGAAAATAAAATAAGTCTATGTAGATACATAGGCAAAATACCTATAATATTACATGTGTATAAATAAAAATGAAAATCATTCTTTCATTCTTTTTCCCCTTATATTTTTATACTACTATAAATATCATTTATATTTTATTAAAAATATAAATAGAAATTAAAACCCAATAAAATACATTAAAAATAAAATAATGTACATAAAACATAAATGAAATACCTATAAATATACTACATAATATACATACCTATTTATTTAAGTGTATAAATAATATCAAAAAAATGAAATAAAATTAAATTTATGTATAAGAAATAAATTATAAATATCAAAAATATAAGAATTAAATAATAAAATAATATATACAAAAAAATAGTCAAAATATAGGTAAATATACCTATAATTACACCCTTAAAAATTAAATATTAATAAATAACATCAAGAAAATAAATAAAAATCATAATAAAATACTAAATAAAATAATATTTTTTTATTTTATAATATAAAATTAATAAAATCAAGTACTAGTTTTAAATGATTATTTACTAATAAAATTACTATTTGTCGTTTAGTGCCTAACGTGGCCTAATCACAAGGCCTTGTCTGTTGACCGCCGATCAACTTGGCCTCTTGGCATCTAATTTGAAGTGACCTGTCACCTCCCTGATTTTCAGCCATTTTCCCCACTCAATCTATCGCTCAATCACCCTCGATCTCTTCACGTGATTTGCTCCCAGATCAGTGTACATACACGCCAGCTACTTCAATCCATTGCACATAGCTCAATTTCATTACATTCGACCGGTTAATAAGGGTGTGTACCTTGTTTTATAATTAACCCACCTCCTCCTCCTTCCAATTCTAGCCACTAATCCAAGTCTAGGGGATCTATTTCTTCATCTAGGGGCTACCCTCATGACAGGAGGCACTTCTCGATAGTTGGAATTAGCTCCAGGAGGACGGAGGTGCGCCCAAGGTCGTCTCCAGCGATATGTGCTCCCTATCGATCATAACATGTATGAGCTGTGTTCTTTTCTTTCCTTTAGCTTAGGATTAGTTGTACTATCCTTTTTAAACTTTTGATTTCGTGTTTTAATCAGTTAATTAATTGATTTAGGTCAGAATGCCTCGCTTGAGCTCTCGAGCTCCGGCCACCTGTTCATCATCCAAACACCTGTAATTCCGCCTGGCCAGACACAACCATTCCTTTCCCCATCGCTTCTTCGCCGAGTTCCACCGGCCGACCACCCAGATCGACCTTGGTCTAGTCATTCAAGGTCTACCCCTCCATCCCTACCGGAGACCTCGTCGCTGTTACCCATTTCATCTCCATTCCACACCCAATCGGGTCGAGGCACTTTTCCCTCGACTCGTGACTCTATTCATGCAATGTAGGAGCAATCGACCCTATCCAAGAGGTCGATCATGTCTGGAGCAAGCCTCAAGTTTTCCAGCACCATCTTGAGCTCCAAGGACCTTCTAGCGATCCCAGGACAGTTCTGAGGCACCTGGACGATTCACAGGAGGTGCAGGAATGTGTACGACCACTCGACGGTGCTGATAGAGGCCGGAGGAGCCTGGTACATCAGATTTAAACTCATCTTGGATGAGTTCTCCAATGCCACCCAATGCCGTTCGATCAAAGCACACCTTCTAGATCCATCGCTCACCGTCGAATTTTGTGGAGCAACTCCATCCGATCTCCAGTTGAGATCTAATCAGAGCTGTTAGGAGCGAACCGTCATCAAGCCCTGAGCGAGCGCCACGTGTTTAAGTGAGATGATCCATGCCGTTCTCCAGCGTCTATGTTGGGGTAATTTTCACCTTTTAACCCGCAATTTTTTGTATTTATTAAATAGTTTTGTAAATAAAATATGTAGTTTAAATAAAATGGGAATTTTGTACTAGAACCCCTATTCTTTTTGAAAATTACATATGGGTCCCTCCAGGCTCAATCATGTGTAGTTCCACGTGACAGATATTTTGCATGTAAAACCCTTGTAGTTTTTGTCTTAACTTTTAGTCCAATAAAATTGAATGCACGTGTATATTTTTGGGAAAGTTTGCAACTGGGCACCTAGTGTTTACTTTTATTGCAAATATGCCCCTGTTGGGACATTCATTTTGTTGCTTTTCATCTATTTATTAAGTATAGTTAATATGCTCCAAAAATATACAAAAATAAGGACGCATGTTTCATGCTATATATTTTCACACCATATTTTTTTTTGGCAATTTTGTACATTTTATCCATTTTATAAAAATAAAAGGAGTACTATTTATTCCCTGTCTAGCTTAGCAGAAACCAAAAAATATAAAAATGGGTCTAAAAAATTCTAAAAAACTTATTTACAGTATATTTCGTTATATTTTAATTACAGACCAAAAAGTACTAAAAATTGAAAAAGAAAATTCTTAAAAATATAAAAACCCCAAAATATTTCATAAAAATCTAAAAAATCATTTAAAAATTCAAAAAATATGTTTTTCTATTATTTAATTTTCTTTATATAAATATTTATATATTAAAATTGGTTTGGGTAATTTTGGATCCTATTCCTAGTTTTGAAAATCTAATTCAATTTTGGCCTATTTATCTAGTCCCTTATTTGGTATATTTTTAACTTTAAACATAAATAAGAATTAACAAAATTCCAGAAAAATGATAAAAAGATTAGAAAAATTTATAAAACCCAAAAGAATTTTTATTTTGTATTTTTTTATATTTACTAGTATTTATAAACATATTATTCTATATTGTATATGATATCCTTATATATTTTACATGTATATCTTTAATAAAAGAAAAAGAAATATAAAATCTAAAAAATACAAAAAGAAAATATTAAATTATGGAATAAAAAACAAATAAAAAATATAAAACAAAATAAAAAAATAAGAATAGAAAATCCACAAAATCAGTAAAAATGGATAAGAGAATAAATGACAAAATTTTTGTGTGCATTCCTTTGCCCCTTTCTACCGTTTGCTCTCTGAGTTCATCCTCTACACATGTTTACACCTATACACATTTGTTGTATAGTTATAATAAACCTTAACTCCATATTTTTTAAACTTAATTGCTTGATTTGTATTGTGGGTTAATTGTTGATTAATCGAGGTTTTATCAGAGGTCACTTTGACGACTGTCAATCCACCTTGTGGATTGACATGGCTTCGGCAAAATCTCGACTATCACCAGGATGATGGGTGGATGCTCTATAGGGGTGGAGGTCTCCATGGGCAGTACGATAAAGTTGACAGTGAAGCTCATGCCCTAAATCTTAATGACAACGTTCTCTAGAATGCCCTTCGACCTCTTGATAGATTTATCAACGAATTGGACAATCATCCTTGTTTTATTGAGAGGCCCAAGATGAAGAGACCATACCACTGAGAAGGATTTTATATTAATCGAAGCACTACCGTCAAGGAGAGTGTTATCACATAAATAGTAAGAAATCATATAATTCACAAGAGGTGTGACCGTTTTCCCTTTCCTAGTGTGTGGATGGTGAGAGATGGCATGGGCAATGGCCATGGTCAAGATGTGACACTTAGATTCACTCATTCGCTTTCTCTTCTTGGGTTTAGGAGCATATATTTGGGTCATGACCTGGAGAAGTGGGGCTTCAATAATGTCATGAATAGTTTCCAGCATTTCAGGTTCAATCAACATTTTTTTTGAAATTTTGGATCTCCTCCATATAAGGGAAGAGATCAGAATCATCATATACACAAGGATGACTAAGAGCAGTCTGTACAGTGTCATCCTTCGAGTCAAGGGTGATAATTGGTGTTGTGTGTTTGGGCTTGTGATCTGGAAAGGGTGCCCTCTCCTCACTATCTGACTCAACCATGTGCCTCCCAATTTTTTTGTATTTTTATTTTTTTTTCATTTTTTGTATTTTTAGCGATGGCAAGCTCTCATAAGAATCCTTGAATGAACCCATATCATCAAATGGCAAAGCGTCATGGTGTCTCTTATTTATACTAGTGAGGTCGTCAATCCTCTGCTTTATATGCTCCATCATATGGGCTAAGTTCTCAAGGGTGGACTCCATGAGAGGTGACTCCAACAGGTTAGTCTCATGTGAGTGGAATGGTGGGTATTGTGATGGTGATGGGTAAAAGTCCGAGTCCAGATACTGTGGCTAGGCAGATATGTACAAAAAGAGAAATCAGGAGCAAAGTCCTCTTGATAAAATGGAGGTGGACCGGCTGGAGGGTAGGATGGATCCGCAAAGTTCAGATAGAAATTGCTCTAGTTGGCCATCTTCGAAACAAAAGAAAATGATCGTGAGAACATGATGGTCAAATAAAGAGATGTGAGAAAAAAAGGCGCAAATGCACAGTGAAGATTGAGTATGCACACAAAAAATCACAAACAAATATACACAACACAAACCCCTCAATTCATCTTCTAAACACAGTGAAGACTGTGAAAGTTCATTTTTTTATCTTATTGGTTTTGGAGTTAGGTGAGAAACACAAATTTGTACAATCACTTAGGTGGGCCTGGGATTTGGGCACTAGTCCTTAGTGTGTACGTAGGAAAATGGAAAGCGAATACAATGAGGGGGTTACTCTTTCCAAGACAATATTTTTGGATTTATTTTAGGGTCGAGTAATATTAACAGTCCCATATTTAATTTTCATCAATTTTTTTGGATTTTTAATGAAAATGCACGAGCCTAACGAGGGATCAATTCTTTTTAGCTCCTAAGTGATCAAAATCAGAGGAAGAGAGTCAGAAAAGCAATGCAGGAAAAAGAGATTATGAATGCAAATTAGAAATTCTTACCTTGCCTCCAGCTCTCTTCATGCAAGGATGCTAAGCAAAATTGAAATCTATCTATATGCAAATGCAAGCTGATGAAATTGCTCTAACTACAGAAATTGCTATTAACGTGAAGCACAAAATGCCAACTATCAAGAAAGGAGACCAAGGTCCGGTCTTCAATGCCACTCGGTGCCCACTATAACGGGTCCTGCAAGCACTATATGCAACCTCTCTCGATACGTGGTCTCAAATCCAAATAATTAATAATTAAATTTTGACTAAATCCAAAAGCTAATCTTAGGAACAAGCAAATATATTAGGGCTTTGGACCTTAATCTATCGAGCAAGCAAATTCTAAGCTAGAGCTCAATCACACAAAAAAAGAAAAATAAAATCGTGAAATAAGTAAAAAAAACGAGAAAAGCACGGCAAAAACTGACAAGGCCCCCAAGGGAACAATCCCTCGGGCAGTGGACCTCGTGAAGGGTAGTAGTGTCTTGGAGAGTCCTAAATATTACAACTAAATAGTCTCTCTCTCACTTTAAAATAAAAATGAAAATAAAACTAAGGTTTTATTGTCTTCAAAATTTTCGCCAAGGTCCCCTTTGTTGCTTCCTCCTGTCGGCTAGGTCAGGAAGATGACTCCACTTCACAGGGGTGCACATACGCTTCTAGGAGTACCTCCCTCGATCTACATCCCTCGTAACAAAGTCAAACAAAGAGGGTGGTTAGGCAACTCACAAAATAATATCAAATATAAATGAAAAATAAATGAATGAAAATAAAGACAAGCAAGAAGACAAGGGTAAAAAACCAATCTACACGATGTTGCTCCCCAACAACAGCGTCATTTGAAAACCCAATCTTAATTTTGGTTAATTGTTGAATTTCTAGGATTCATATGCGATCACCTCGATGATAGTGTCTCCGCCTTATGTGTGTCGATCTAAGTATAGTGGGGATGACCGTCTTCGTATTCTTTGATTGAGTCATTGTAGTATAGACTTTTTTATACTCAGCATGAGTTATGTCTTCCTTTATTTCTCTTTGATCACTATGAGGACATAATTCACACTATGTATAGGGGGGTCGTATATATGTAGTATATACTTTAGCCATAAATCGTAGTCGTATTTTCAATGATATGGTTAATATATACTACATTGGGTAAAGGTATACAATAAGTCAATCGTAAAGAATAGACTATAAATATGTATAATTTTTTCTAAAGTCTTTGTAAATATGATTAATAAACTGGTTAGAAAATGTTTTGCAAAATGATTTGAAAAATGGTTGTAAAACATCTTGAAAAATCTTTTGAAGCTATTTGAAAAATATTTTGTAAACCTTTGTAAAAATCTTTTTATAAATGTTTTAAAAAATGTTCTACTTCTTTGAATAGAATGTTTTGAAAATTACTTTGCAAATGATTTGGAAAATGGTTGTGAAATACTTAAAAAATCTATTTATACCTTTGAAAAATCTTTGCAAAATAATTTTCAACATTTGTAAATGTTTGTAAAGGCATTGTAAAAATTATTCGCAAAAGAAAGTTTTCAAAATGCTTGTAAAAATGTTTCCAAATTATTTTGAGAACCTTGTATATAATTATAATAAATAACAACTATGATAAAATTCTTTTAACCAAGTGAATAACAACTTACGCCTAACTTATATAAATTATGTACAAATTCTCAGTGTAAAATCTACACCTAATTTTTGTAAATATACATGCACTCATTTAAATATCGTTACATACCTAACTCATTATCCTTTATCAAAAATCCCATAAAAATATGCAAATCTCAAAAATATCTAAAAATTCGAAAAATATTTTTAAAACTCTTAAAACTTTGTAAAACTTTTTGAAAAATCTAAAAAATTTCAAAATCAGAAAATGTATTCTACAAAAATATTTTCTTGTATTTCACTGTGATGATCGTCCAGGCGAATAGGGTTAAGTAAGCAAATAAATAATGGTCGTTGTGACCCAAATCACTTGGCACGATCAACGAGAAAAATAACCACTAAAAAAGATAAAGCAATCAATGTAAACGATCGATAATTTTTATTTACCTAGTATAGCTACAAAGGTCAACCACAAGGAGCATGATTGAAAAAATAAGCAGTCAAATTTCGAAAATAAAATATTTTTTGTGGTTTTTAGTTTTTTAATTTTTAATAACATAAAAAACAAGCACGAAAATAAAAGAAAACAACACAACACTATTTTTAGATTTTTCAAAATACTAAAAAATACTCAGAAAAATAAAGTAAAAATATTTTTGAGTTTTAAGGATTTTAAGGTGTTTTTGGTAATTTTTAGAGTTTTTTCAAATATTTTTGTGAATTTGTAAAAATCAAACAGTGCTAAAAATGTAAACTAGTGCATAACTAGGACTGAATTGTAAATTAAAAATATTATAATTCCCCCAAAGTCCTGGATGATAATTTTATGGTAAAATAGAAATAAAGCTACAAATAGGAACGAAAAACAAAATTTTTAGATTTTTCTTTGATTTTATATGATTTTTATAAGTTTTTGTTTGTTTTATGATTTTTAGGGTTTTTATAAAGATTTTTCAAACAAAAATACCATTTGAGCTAAAACTAAATAAAAGACAAGCACATAATGTTTTGTGGATTTTTTAAGAAAATTTTCAATTTAGAATTTTTATAAGCTAATAGGGATCGTTTGGTGGTTTTTTTAAATTTTAAAAATATTAAATGCAAGAAAAATAATCCACTAAAATTATCACAAATATTACACACTAGCAGAAGCTAATAATAATTTTTAGGAATTTTTAGAATTAATTTAATATTTATTAAGTCTAATTAAATTCAAAGAGTTAAATACAGTTCACAGGAGCCTAAAAGTAAATAGTTTAAGACCACAAACCAAATAAATAACAAGATATAAAAGTACAAGGTCAGATATGCAAATAACCCAAGCCAAGCATGCACGACACATGATCCCGACTCACAGGGGCATAAATACAATTCTTAAAACTTCATATTCATTTTGTAACAACATAAAAGCTTGGGACAAAAAGTGCAAATAACCTGAAGAACACATGGCGACACACATGCCTCAGACTTGGAGGGACTAAAATGCAAATATAAAAAGTGCTAGGTCCAAACTGTAAATGTCTTTGACTACAACTTTTATTTTCTAGACTAAAGCAAAATATAGAAACTTGGGGAAAATAGGAAATATACCCTGAGGCACGTGAGGAGAGCTGGGGGCTCTGACGGCTCTGATCTTCTTCTGCAAAGTAATCTAACGACTCAGGAATGGTCGAGGACGTGCGTGTCAGATCTGCTGCATCAGACCTAATCCAACAGGCTGCAGGATGTCACGGTCGGGAAACTAAGATGATGCTAGGTTCTGATCAGATAGGTGGTCAATAGGCGTTAATGGATGGCCACGATTAGAACTGGGCGTGAAAGTGCATCGGACGGCTCTAGAAGATGCTGGATAAACTGCTCCCTGATAAGCTTCAATTGAGAGACCCTAGCGATCCGAGGGTCTGATCGACTCGCGACAAAGTGCACCACCTTCGTGAGGGCTTCCACGTCGAATGGGTTGCTCTGATGGAAGGGAGAACGATTGTATAGGCTTGGTAGCGACGTCCTTCCTAGAGCTGCTCTGCTGGAGTAGTAAGGATGTCAGAAGGGATTCCTTGTGCGCACAGACACCTACAAAGGGTTGGGCAACTTGGGGAAATAGCTCTGGTCAGGTTTATTGCATAGGGAAAAAGGAGAAGTGATGAGGACTAAGTCTTGGGATTTCGACGAAAATGGGAGAGGAAGCCCGACCTTAATCAAGCTATGATGGATGATCCTAAGAGGGAAAGGCTACACTGGGAGATGAAGGATGGAACAGGGAGTTGATCTGTGCTGAAAATGGGTGATGCGAAGCTCCTACCAGTTGGTCGGACCAGAGAAACCGGTGGCGACATAAATCAGAAAGATGGAAACAAACAGGAAGGAAAGGAGGGTAGGAGTGATACTTGAAGCTACTAGTGGAAGCATGAACTCCAGGCGAAGATGGATGGAGGGGTCTTGGACACAACTGAGCTATGGCAGGCTGGGAGGCTACTCGCGACAGATCTCCATACACGAAATGCACTTCGTGCTACCAAGCACCAATCCAAGCTCCCAAAGGCTTCCCACCGACCCTGTCACTGTCCTGGAGCTGCTGGTGGAAGAAAAAAGGCATGAAGGATGAGTTACCAGGCCATGGAGGCTGAAGAAGATGTTATATAGGATGCCCAGGGGTCTAGAAGAATCAACGAGGGAACCACAACCCTCGGCAGATCCAGCTGCGCCTAGGGATCTATAAAGATCATAGATGTTAGCACTACAATCGGGTGCATGAATCGAGGCAATCACAGGTCGAATCTGATCAAGAGAATTTCAAGAAGGAGCTCCAACGACGCAAGTCCAAACCTGGCCTGGCTGGAAGAGACCGTTTACCGAGGTCAACATACGGACATGGAGCAATAAGAACACAAGATTTACAAAAATACAAGAAAATTGAATAAAAAATAAGAAATGTATTTAAATTAAAAATTGTATAAAATAAAAAATGTTTTTATTTTATAAGTTACTTTTCCTGTGATTTTTAATTATTTTTATGAAAAAAATAAGGTATATACAATATATAGTATTATATACATGTATAATATACCTATTATTATATACATGTTTATTTTGTACAAGGAATTGATGATTTTATTTTCATTTTTGTTTTGTTTTTATGATTTTTATATTGATTTTATTATATTGTTAAATCTATATACAAGTGTGCAAAAGATTGAAATATTTCTAATTTGTCAAAAATAAATAAATAGAGATTTTTACATGTATAGGTAGTATGCATAATACATAGTGTACCCTTATCTCCCTCTACTTATTTTCTTCGCGATCAGGTGAAGGCTTGACCTTCTCTTGTGATTTAGGTCACTCTGTATTTATTCTAAATACATCCTTCCTTTTCTTTTCTCTTTATTCTTTTATTTTTGAGAAATATGTGTTAATTATGCATTATTAAAAAAGGCATGCAAAATGCTAAGTTATTGTATTTACAAGTATTACAGGTGGTTTTGCCAAAAGAAAGAGCTAAAATAAAATAATAAAGAGTGAGAATCGTAGATTCATCATCCCCCTATACTTTACCTTTGCTAATCCCTTAGCAAACACTTATTTAAAAAAGAAGTGAAAACAAGAAGAAAAGAAAAAGGAGGAATCAAAGCTGATTATTAAACTTATCTGCATTAAATTGAAGTATGGAGCTCAGTCATACATTTGGAGTATTAATTTGGTGCAACCTTATTGGGAAATAGTTTTAAGACTAAACAGCCTCCATGTTCCACAGTTCTATGGTGAAGACTCCTTAATAACCACGTCAGAACAAGTTTACATATGCAAACTCTAATGGCTATGTATCTTTCCTTGTACTGTGTAAGTGATATGTAGCACCCCACCTCAGAAATTATAAGGAAACAACGTCCCTCAACAAGGTAACTCTAATCCCCCAATCTAGCATCTCTTTCCTCGAGGAGAGGGGTATTTCCTTCTAAGTTCAAGTTCAACCAGCTCAAGAAGAGGGGAAAGAAGAGAATGGACCATGACCAGTGTATCCACGTATCCCTCGGAGCTTAACCAGTGTAGCTAAGTCTCCAGCTGCAAGCTTCCATGAGATGAGAAGGTGTAATACATAATCTTTGCTTATTCACTATATACACTTCGGCAGGATTTTATTTTCAATCAGGCATGTCCCCTTTTTTGGAGTTTTTCATATTTTTGCACATTTTCTTATGCATACATACAACATATTTACATGGTGTAGAATGTAAATAAGGAGTTTTTTCTTCTTGAGCCAGTAGATTATCCCTCTTTTGAAGCTTTATCGCAACCCACAGACTCCTGTCTTTAGACCTCAATGCTGCTAGACCGGGTTGAGATGCACATCCTTCCCTAGAGGAAGACGAGAGGTTTCTGAAGGATATGGTTTAATCCTCAAGCGCATCACGGAAGCGTGAGCGTCGTATCGAATACGACGAGGAGCGACTAGTCGCACTAGTTGCTCGATGCAGCGGAATTTAAAAAAATCTTCTTACGACGAAACCACATGATCCAAGAACACTTCTCGGATCGTTTCGTCTAAACCACAAACAAGTAATTAGGATTACATCTTAAAGCGTGGTTGCGATCAAGTCTCTAAATGAAGAGACCTCCTGTCTCAAGTCCGATCCGACGGAGGAGACGCTTGCGAGCGCGGGGATGAACCGCGTGCTTCTCGCAATCCAAGTTGATGATCCAAGAGGCGGATCTCCTGATCTCGACACACGAGATCCAACATCTTCTTCACGAGCGAGGCGCACCGAAGGAGACGAAGATCCATGAGCAGAAGAACGGGCAGCATAACGACGATGCCGCGGCGATGGAGAACCTCTCCATGGCATCCATGGTGGACGGCCATGAGAGGGAGAGAGAGGGCTGACCTCTAAAGAGAAAGAGAGAGGGAGAGAGAGATGCTTCTCAAGCATTATGTGTTGTGTAAAATAGAGAGCATGGTATGCCTCTCTATTTATAGGGTTTTGGGATCCATGGATCTCAATCCATGTGACATATAAAATCAATGGATGGGATTGATTTATGTCAATCCAATGGTCAAGATTGTTGTTGGTAAAAGCCAACAACTTGTGATTTAAATTTGATGAAATATATAAAATATATATTAACACCAAATTAAATCAATCAAATAAGGAGAGAGAGAATAAAGGAGATCAACCTTCCCCTTTGGAGGGAGGGCAATCTCATGGATTCCCATGAGATTGCACATCTCCTTGATTTTCTCTCTACTTATTTTCCAACAACTATTTGTTGGGATTTTTATTCACCAAAATAATTCTCAATTAATTTTGGGAATATTGCAATCTTGACATTGGAATATTGTGAATCATATTCACAACCCAAAACAAAATGTAATTTACATTTTCAATTAATTAGATAATGTGTATCCAATACACATTAATAATTAATCTACTAATATAAATTATATTTAACTCTCTCTAGTACATTATAAATCACATTTATAATATATTATCAATAATTGGATATTACTATCCACATTATTCTTATCCATAATAATTAAATCACATTTAATTATATTGGAAAACTTATTCTCATGTACTTAAATAATATGAATCACATTCACATTATTTACATCTTTGATAATCAAATCACATTTAATTATCTAAGATAACTCTCCATATAATATGAATCAAATTCATATTATTCATGATAATTAAATCACATTCAATTATCCATTTTCTCATTGCTCAGATACATATATCAACAATAGAATTATCCATGAACTCTTTCAAGGATAATGCACTTTCTCCGCGAATACTTGGAGATAAGGACAGGGCGATTGTATTGTTCCACGTATAGTGACATGGATATTGAGATCACATCTCAAATCCAGATCTCGGGCCTCCCATAGATGCTTGATTAAATCAAGACCGTAAATCTAATCTTCTCATTGAATCTGAATCACATTCAGATCAATGTCCAACATTTGGACTAAGATGAGATTACTTCTCTACTGAGAGGAGTCACTAAAATCCATACCCGTTTCATCACTCCCTAGGAATGGAAGCGTCATGGTTATACAATCGTTTATGATCACATCACCCTTAGGTATTCCTAATACCTGTACATCCTGCATACTGGAAGACTCAGATTAAACCCGAAGTATTGGATCAACTTTATACTGTCTACTTCAGGGTTTTATCAATAAGTTTCTCATTCGATCATTGGGAGTCGGTATTGATCATATACTTTCCAAAAGCATATATCATACCTAGGTCTTGATTATATATTTTCCAAAAGTATATATCAAACCTACAAATTCAGTCAAGCTTCCAAAGCGAGACGACCGTGCGCACGGAATTTGATTCTTCCCAATATCTCATGTGTGAGCTCATGTCTTCCGGTTCAGTAGTGAACCTGTATGATCCCTTTGAGAGATCGTATTACTCATATGCCCTTATATGCACACCAGCGCGCCGGTGTATAGACCTTGATTAGGCCATCAACCTATTGGTCTGCCAAATGTACATACTCAGACATATAGTAACACATCTGTCTCCGGTCAGAGGATGTGTGCCTACATCATGACAGCATATGATATAGGACTTTGGTTATCTCGATCTCGTTAAGTCAACTCTTTGACCTAACTAATCTGACACCTCCGAATCTCTATTCCTATGCAGAGGACCTGCATCAAGAAGTCGGTCAGATATCAGCCTAACTGAGAAAGGATTGCCATCTCCTACTCAGGCTGGAGATCATCTCTTAATAATCATTTGACGGTGCTTGATGAGTCCTCAATCTAACTCATTAGAATTTCATCTAAGCACCAGCCTCTATGATTCAACAATTGAATCAACAACTGTATGATTATTAAGATGGCCATGGTACATAACCCTAATTGTACTAAGGGACCTATTATGCAAATTATGTATTCTTCATTTCAGATCAAGGAGTGAATTGCAACAACATTTATTGCATAATGGCTCGCCGCGGGCTCGTATTTCCAATAATCTCCCACTAGCCCAAAGAGCCATTAATGGGCTAATCATTTAAACCCACACTCATTTGACAATCATAGGCTATTTAGAAAATAGCTAGGTAAGCTGATCAGTCACTCCGTTCCCAAGAGACTACGCCAAGTCCTTTTACGGCACTTGCATATCTCCTAGTAACAGTGCTCGCATCCAATGCAAGTGTTGCATCTCATGCAACCGATACTCAATTTTGTTGGTTATAGTGTCCTTGACACTACATCTTATTAATTATCATAACCGGTATTCCCATAATCCTTATTAGAATACCTTCATTCCTGGAGATCTCTATCTCCTAAGGTATCTACAGTCAAGACCCTTATAGATCACTATCTACAAGGTCTTAAACCTTTGAAGATAAGACTTTGAGATCACTATCTCTAAGTTTCATCATCTTTGAAGATATTGTTATTACTGCAATCAAGTATTTTATCTCCATAGTAGGATTAGTAACAGTTTACTACTCCCACTGCATGGTAGACATCTGGTTCTTGTACACATCTAAAATACATTCAGCTTCTCATAACTGATGCACAAGTGCAAACAGTTCTAGCATTCACTTCCTCAACTCTTTGAGGTGCTATCCCTCTAGACAGGTCACTACCATATCTTAAGGGAAAGAAGCCTTTCTTGGAATTTTCCAGGAAATGGAATAAGTCCAAGGTGTACTACTAATGCGACAGTCCCAATACTCTCTTCTCTTTGCTTCTGAACGACTTCATAATTAAGATCTAAGAGGTATCCTTGAGATCGTATCTCAAGGTATGGAACAACCAAATTATAAAACACTTATTATTTATTCTTATATCATTCCAAATGATTATAATAATATCTACTTTTAGCACGATGAACACAATGGCACTCCCACTAAGCTTCGCATGGTTCATCAAGATTTTATCTGAAATCACAACATTTATAATTTCATCAAATCTTATGTTCCAACTACAAGAAACTTATTGGAGTCCAAAGATGGATTTCTTTAGCTAGCACACCTTGCTTTCCTCAACCATGAAGCCCTGGGGCTACTTCATATGAATATCCTCAGAGAGGTATTCATAGAGGAATGCAATCTTGACTTACATCATGAAGATGTCATAGTCAAGTTGTGTAGCTATAGTTAGCAATATTCTGATGGGTTAAAGCAAGGTCACTGGAGAGAAAGTCTTATCGCAAGCGATGCCTTCTCTTCGATGTGTAGCTCATGGCTACGAACCGTGCTTTGAAGGTCTCTACCTTCTCATCAGGTTCCCTCTTTCTCTAAAAGATCCATTTACACCTTAATGGGTCTGACCCATATAGGTGGATCCTCGAGGGTCCATATACGACACATGTATATGAAGTCTACATTAGACTTTTATTGCTAACATCCATCTTTCCATGTCATGATCCTCAGGAGCTTCATCACATGAAGTCCGATCATTTTTAGATTTAACTAACACATGGAATCCATCCTCAAACTTATTTAAAGAGGTATTAGTGTTTCATCTTTAATTGTCCTTTCAGTTTCCAATATCAGGAGCCTCATTATCTTTTCAAGATTAAATGAGTTCCTTCACTTCATTTTCATCTTGATTCTCAAGAGAGTCATCCTATAGGAATCATATTCTCAAAGATTAGATCTTTTAAGAATCTCAAGGTCATAAAGTAGGTATCCAATACCATCCTTTATTTTCCTAATGAAGTAGCACTCTCTAGTGCCAGATTCCAGCTTAATCACATGGAACCTTATTAAGGATATATAATGCAGTCTCTACCACATATATATACCTGGAAACTAAGAGATAATTATGCTATGATTAATCATTGATCAAATCATGTCACACATGATCAATTGTATCTCCCTACAACTCTATTGAGTTAAGGTTCATTAGGAGGATTGAGATAGGAATGATATTCATATCTCCATAAGGTATTTCTTGAATTCATCTAATAGGTACATACTACCTTGGTTAGATCAAATTCATTTCATCTTCCCTCAAACTTTGGTTCTAAACCAAAATTACGAAATCTTTGAACATTTCAAAGTTTTCTAAGTGAAAAGAAGAAATCTCATATCATAAATAATCACTAATAGATATCACATATCCATAATGTTTATTCTGATATAGATGATCTGCATACATCAAATGTATGAGATCCTTAATACCTAGGCATCTTACACCTTTCCCAAGGAAGGATGTATTAGACATTTTACTTTGAATACAATATTCACAAGTATGTGAGATTTGAATCTTTAGACAATCTAAAGTTTCATGTCTTACCAGTCCATTGATTTCATCAACAGACATATGTCCAAAATTTGATGCCAGATCATTGTCAAATGATCTTTATCTTCCTATTGATCTTTTAAAGGTTTAATTTTCAGTATTAGAAATCTCAATGAACCATTCAATAATTTTCTAATTTAATAGAGTCCACTAGATTTTAGATTACTATCTGAAATATTTCCATCATAACTATTTATGATAGATTTATTACAGAATTCATGTTTATATCCAACAATTAGAAATAAACAATGAGTGTATTCTAATATCTAGGTCATAGAGACATTATCTAAGACTAAGGGCTCCCACTGAAAATATGAAGTCTAAAGATCTCATGGAAACTGTTGCAACACTTGCATCACTTTCAACATGGATGATCAATATACCTTAAGATCAAATTTCTAATATTCTAATACATATGCAACCAATTGCAAGTGTTATTAGAAGATTGAGATACAATTATTAGGCTTTACCTTATCAAATAAGTAAGTCAATTTCAATGATTATATGTAGATTATACTGATGCTCTATCCGAGTCCTTTTCTGATGATTCTAGACAGACTTGATAGTCATACTATCAACACCAACTTATTGCAGCATTGGCATTCATCCAACTCTTTGGATGTCATATGGAAGTCACAGAAGTACAGTCAACTATTTGATTATACTTCTTGCTTGAGTCCAACCCATGCTTCCACTGCGCTCCCTTTATCTATAAACAACCATTGCTTAAGAATAAGGATCTCTTATGTTAAAATCAAAAATTTCAATATAAGAGTATTTCAACATTTATACAAGCTTCACCCAATTCATACAATATGAATATTATGAAGCTTCATGAATGACTAGAGTATAGATAGTAGAATGATGACACTCATCATCTACATCCATCTAAACTATTAAAACATAGGTTCAGGTAGGTATTCAAATAATTTGAATACATCATCTCTTATAGAGCTACCATTCTGCATGATGTAGAGAACCACATCATTCATGATTAAATGTCGAGAGCACATATGTATGCCAGAATATCTTTATTGATTTTATAAGGATTAATTTGATAATCACGATCATCATCGACATGTCACTTCAAAAGTACATTCGATAAGATCAAGACTTATAGAGACATACAAACCCTAGGGTTTTAGTCCTATTGTCTATTTAGTTATCACTTCTCATTGTTATGAGGAAACTTGCACATTGCAACCACATACATTGTGTGTCCAATTGCAAGTACAATATCTGGATTATAGAGTCCAATCCACGATATTTTACTGGTTATTATTGAGTATAATATTGAGTGGGTTTAATGAAGGATTATCTGAAATAAGTAATTTGCATAAGGGTATATATTTATATATATACACATATTATACTTTCATTTAGGAGTTTTTATATCAAAGCTGTCTTGCCTTGTCAAAGACACTGAAAGTTCATTCCCTTAATCACTTTCAATGTAAGAGATATACTTACCATTATATCTCAGCAAGATCTGGGATCTCCTCTTTATCTTTGTTACATCCCAATAATATGAGAAACTGCAACTCCAATGAAGAGAAGCGGGAACACATTCCGCCTTGCAAGTCCAACTTGCATTTCCCAATTCGGTCTTTAACACCCGGGCCCACCACCCCTAAGGTGATGTTGACCCGTCGTTAATTGAACCAACCGTCAACAGGAATACAACTCGCTATGCGTAATCCAATATCGCCCCAATAATATGAGGACCCGATATTGGGGTCACTACGCATACGTCCATACTCTTTCGAGAAGCGACGAGCCCGATCCAAATGGATCATATGCAGGAGCTGTCACTTCGGACAGACGTCTCCTACATATAATATCTGGCGACGAAACTCTTCGCCTTGACGGGAGACCATGGATGTCACTTATGTGATCCTCCATATCTTATTCAAATTAAATTAATTTCTATGAATCACATTCATATAATTAATTCTTCCAAGGGAATTATCAACTCTAATCATATTAGAGTATTCTTAATTGGATATAATTAACTTAATCATATTAAATTAATTATCAATCCAATTTAATCAATCAAACTTAATTTTATGCTTGAATATACATATATGATATTATTCTCAAAGTACGTATTAATTCAAATTTTAATAATTAGAAAAATACATCATAATCCCTCGGACATTATCCCGACCCTACCCGCTATCATGGCCAGTACCGACGGGAGTGGGGCGGACCACATACGTTGCAACCCGCTGACCAGCGATCCCCGACTAGACACCATATCCACCTCGGGAAAGGATAATGCCAAATTGATTATTTTGTACTTGAGATGATCATCGGTTCTTCAACCGAAATTATACCATATAGTAATCAAAATAATTTTGATTTTAAGGAAATTTGCTAGGCAAATTCCCAAGTCCTATTCAAGCAAGAAGTTTGATGATTGTAATTCCAATTAAGGTTTAGATCAAATCTAATCAACTAATTGGTTGGGGCCAAGTCAATTAGGCAAATAATCATGTTTCAATATTTCACAAATATTTTTCAAGATTATTTCACGAAATTAACAATTAATTTCACTAATTGACAATCACTTGGTTCTAGATTAGGAAAGCAATTTCAGCAGTGACCCCTACTTACTAAAATTGGCATATCTCAATCATATTAAATCCAAATTAAGCAAAGTCAATTTCTAAAGTTTGCTAATTTGATTTAGGACAGAACCTAAGTGATGTTTCACGCATTTCGAGGCAAGTCTAAACAGTAATTAACACTTTAATCACGTTCAGATTCACAGTTCCCGCAACAGTGCATACATGTTCATTAAAACTACCATATCTAGAGCATACGAAATCCGATTTACGCAAACTCAGATCCTATGGTTTACTTATTTAATGGGGAAAATAATCCAAGTATAAAATTCGTGTTTAAACAATTTAAAAGTGCCGAATTTATTTACTAAACAGATCTGCGAAATCAAATGCGATGAAAACTTTCGCGACCTTAGCGAACCCAAGTCGTCCTTGGTTAACGAATCACTATTTGAAACCATCGAACTAAGGCTCTGATACCACTTGAAGGATATGGTTTAATCCTCAAGCGCATCACGGAAGCGTGAGCGTCGTATCGAATACGACGAGGAGCGACTAGTCGCACTAGTTGCTCGATGCAGCGGAATTTAAAAAAATTTTCTTACGACAAAACCACATGATCCAAGAACACTTCTCGGATCGTTTCGTCTAAACCACAAACAAGTAATTAGGATTACCTCTTGAAGCGTGGTTGCGATCAAGTCTCTAAACGAAGAGACCTCCTGTCTCAAGTCCGATCCGACGGAGGAGACGCTTGCGAGCGCGGGGATGAACCGCGTGCTTCTCGCAATCCAAGTTGATGATCCAAGAGGCGGATCTCCTGATCTCGACACACGAGATCCAACATCTTCTTCATGAGCGAGGCGCACCGAAGGAGACGAAGATCCATGAGCAGAAGAACGGGCAGCATAACGACGATGCCGCGGCGATGGAGAACCTCTCCATGGCATCCATGGTGGACGGCCATGAGAGGGAGAGAGAGGGCTGACCTCTAAAGAGAAAGAGAGAGGGAGAGAGAGATGCTTCTCAAGCATTATGTGTTGTGTAAAATAGAGAGCATGGTATGCCTCTCTATTTATAGGGTTTTGGGATCCATGGATCTCAATCCATGTGACATATAAAATCAATGGATGGGATTGATTTATGTCAATCCAATGGTCAAGATTGTTGTTGGTAAAAGCCAACAACTTGTGATTTAAATTTGATGAAATATATCAAATATATATTAACACCAAATTAAATCAATCAAATAAGGAGAGAGAGAATAAAGGAGATCAACCTTCCCCTTTGGAGGGAGGGCAATCTCATGGATTCCCATGAGATTGCACATCTCCTTGATTTTCTCTCTACTTATTTTCCAACAACTATTTGTTGGGATTTTTATTCACCAAAATAATTCTCAATTAATTTTGGGAATATTGCAATCTTGACATTGGAATATTGTGAATCATATTCACAACCCAAAACAAAATGTAATTTACATTTTCAATTAATTAGATAATGTGTATCCAATACACATTAATAATTAATCTACTAATATAAATTATATTTAACTCTCTCTAGTACATTATAAATCACATTTATAATATATTATGAATAATTGGATATTACTATCCACATTATTCTTATCCATAATAATTAAATCACATTTAATTATATTGGAAAACTTATTCTCATGTACTTAAATAATATGAATCACATTCACATTATTTACATCTTTGATAATCAAATCACATTTAATTATCTAAGATAACTCTCCATATAATATGAATCAAATTCATATTATTCATGATAATTAAATCACATTCAATTATCCATTTTCTCATTGCTCGGATACATATATCAACAATAGAATTATCCATGAACTCTTTCAAGGATAATGCGCTTTCTCCGCGAATACTTGGAGATAAGGACAGGGCGATTGTATTGTTCCACGTATAGTGACATGGATATTGAGATCACATCTCAAATCCAGATCTCGGGCCTCCCATAGATGCTTGATTAAATCAAGACCGTAAATCTAATCTTCTCATTGAATCTGAATCACATTCAGATCAATGTCCAACATTTGGACTAAGATGAGATTACTTCTCTACTGAGAGGAGTCACTAAAATCCATACCCGTTTCATCACTCCCTAGGAATGGAAGCGTCATGGTTATACAATCGTTTATGATCACATCACCCTTAGGTATTCCTAATACCTGTACATCCTGCATACTGGAAGACTCAGATTAAACCCGAAGTATTGGATCAACTTTATACTGTCTACTTCAGGGTTTTATCAGTAAGTTTCTCATTCGATCATTGGGAGTCGGTATTGATCATATACTTTCCAAAAGCATATATCATACCTAGGTCTTGATTATATATTTTCCAAAAGTATATATCAAACCTACAAATTCAGTCAAGCTTCCAAAGCGAGACGACCGTGCGCACGGAATTTGATTCTTCCCAATATCTCATGTGTGAGCTCATGTCTTCCGGTTCAGTAGTGAACCTGTATGATCCCTTTGAGAGATCGTATTACTCATATGCCCTTATATGCACACCAGCGCGCTGGTGTATAGACCTTGATTAGGCCATCAACCTATTGGTCTGCCAAATGTACATACTCAGACATATAGTAACACATCTGTCTCCGGTCAGAGGATGTGTGCCTACATCATGACAGCATATGATATAGGACTTTGGTTATCTCGATCTCGTTAAGTCAACTCTTTGACCTAACTAATCTGACACCTCCGAATCTCTATTCCTATGCAGAGGACCTGCATCAAGAAGTCGGTCAGATATCAACCTAACTGAGAAAGGATTGCCATCTCCTACTCAGGCTGGAGATCATCTCTTAATAATCATTTGACGGTGCTTGATGAGTCCTCAATCTAACTCATTATATATTCATCTAAGCACCAGCCTCTATGATTCAACAATTGAATCAACAACTGTATGATTATTAAGTTGGCCATGGTACATAACCCTAATTGTACTAAGGGACCTATTATGCAAATTATGTATTCTTCATTTCAGATCAAGGAGTGAATTGCAACAACATTTATTGCATAATGGCTCGCCGTGGGCTCGCATTTCCAACAATCTCCCACTAGCCCAAAGAGCCATTAATGGGCTAATCATTTAAACCCACACTCATTTGACAATCATAGGCTATTTAGAAAATAGCTAGGTAAGCTGATCAGTCACTCCGTTCCCAAGAGACTACGCCAAGTCCTTTTACGGCACTTGCATATCTCCTAGTAACAGTGCTCGCATCCAATGCAAGTGTTGCATCTCATGCAACCGATACTCAATTTTGTTGGTTATAGTGTCCTTGACACTACATCTTATTAATTATCATAACCGGTATTCCCATAATCCTTATTAGAATACCTTCATTCCTGGAGATCTCTATCTCCTAAGGTATCTACAGTCAAGACCCTTATAGATCACTATCTACAAGGTCTTAAACCTTTGAAGATAAGACTTTGAGATCACTATCTCTAAGTTTCATCATCTTTGAAGATATTGTTATTACTGCAATCAAGTGTTTTATCTCCATAGTAGGATTAGTAACAGTTTACTACTCCCACTGCATGGTAGACATCTGGTTCTTGTACACATCTAAAATACATTCAGCTTCTCATAACTGATGCACAAGTGCAAGCAGTTCTAGCATTCACTTCCTCAACTCTTTGAGGTGTTATCCCTCTAGACAGGTCACTACCATATCTTAAGGGAAAGAAGCCTTTCTTGGAATTTTCCAGGAAATGGAATAAGTCCAAGGTGTACTACTAATGCGACAGTCCCAATACCCTCTTCTCTTTGCTTCTGAACGACTTCAGAATTAAGATCTAAGAGGTATCCTTGAGATCGTATCTCAAGGTATGGAACAACCAAATTATAAAACACTTATTATTTATTCTTATATCATTCCAAATGATTAGAATAATATCTACTTTTAGCACGATGAACACAATGGCACTCCCACTAAGCTTCGCATGGTTCATCAAGATTTTATCTGAAATCACAACATTTATAATTTCATCAAATCTTATGTTCCAACTACAAGAAACTTATTGGAGTCCAAAGATGGATTTCTTTAGCTAGCACACCTTGCTTTCCTCAACCATGAAGCCCTGGGGCTACTTCATATGAATATCCTCAGAGAGGTATTCATAGAGGAATGCAATCTTGACTTACATCATGAAGATGTCATAGTCAAGTTGTGTAGCTATAGTTAGCAATATTCTGATGGGTTAAAGCAAGGTCACTGGAGAGCAAGTCTTATCGCAAGCGATGCCTTCTCTTCGATGTGTAGCTCATGGATACGAACCGTGCTTTGATGGTCTCTACCTTCTCATCAGGTTCCCTCTTTCTCTAAAAGATCCATTTACACCTTAATGGGTTTGACCCATATAGGTGGATCCTCGAGGGTCCATATACGACACATGTATATGAAGTCTACATTAGACTTTTATTGCTAACATCCATCTTTCCATGTCATGATCCTCAGGAGCTTCATCACATGAAGTCCGATCATTTTTAGATTTAACTAACACATGGAATCCATCTTCAAACTTATTTGAAGAGGTATTAGTGTTTCATCTTTAATTGTCCTTTCAGTTTCCAATATCAGGAGCCTCATTATCTTTTCAAGATTAAATGAGTTCCTTCACTTCATTTTCATCTTGATTCTCAAGAGAGTCATCCTATAAGAATCATATTCTCAAAGATTATATCTTTTAAGAATCTCAAGGTCATAAAGTAGGTATCCAATACCATCCTTTATTTTCCTAATGAAGTAGCACTCTCTAGTGCCAGATTCCAGCTTAATCACATGGAACCTTATTAAGGATATATAATGCAGTCTCTACCACATATATATACCTGGAAACTAAGAGATAATTATGCTATGATTAATCATTGATCAAATCATGTCACACATGATCAATTGTATCTCCCTACAACTCTATTGAGTTAAGGTTCATTAGGAGGATTGAGATAGGAATGATATTCATATCTCCATAAGGTATTTCTTGAATTCATCTAATAGGTACATACTACCTTGGTTAGATCAAATTCATTTCATCTTCCCTCAAACTTTGGTTCTAAACCAAAATTACGAAATCTTTGAACATTTCAAAGTTTTCTAAGTGAAAAGAAGAAATCTCATATCATAAATAATCACTAATAGATATCACATATCCATAATGTTTATTCTGATATAGATGATCTGCATACATCAAATGTATGAGATCCTTAATACCTAGGCATCTTACACCTTTCCCAATGAAGGATGTATTAGACATTTTACTTTGAATACAATATTCACAAGTATGTGAGATTTGAATCTTTAGACAATCTAAAGTTTCATGTCTTACCAGTCCATTGATTTCATCAACAGACATATGTCCAAAATTTGATGCCAGATCATTGTCAAATGATCTTTATCTTCCTATTGATCTTTTAAAGGTTTAATTTTCAGTATTAGAAATCTCAATGAACCATTCAATAATTTTCTAATTTAATAGAGTCCACTAGATTTTAGATTACTATCTGAAATATTTCCATCATAACTATTTATGATAGATTTATTACAGAATTCATGTTTACATCCAACAATTAGAAATAAACAATGAGTGTATTCTAATATCTAGGTCATAGAGACATTATCTAAGACTAAGGGCTCCCACTGAAAATATGAAGTCTATTGATCTCATGGAAACTGTTGCAACACTTGCATCACTTTCAACATGGATGATCAATAAACCTTAAGATCAAATTTCTAATATTCTAATACATATGCAACCAATTGCAAGTGTTATTAGAAGATTGAGATACAATTATTAGACTTTACCTTATCAAATAAGTAAGTCAATTTCAATGATTATATGTAGATTATACTGATGCTCTATCCGAGTCCTTTTCTGAGGATTCTAGACAGACTTGATAGTCATACTATCAACACCAACTTAATGCAGCATTGGCATTCATCCAACTCTTTGGATGTCATATGGAAGTCACAGAAGTACAGTCAACTATTTGATTATACTTCTTGCTTGAGTCCAACCCATGCTTCCACTGCGCTCCCTTTATCTATAAACAACCATTTCTTAAGAATAAGGATCTCTTATGTTAAAATCAAAAATTTCAATATAAGAGTATTTCAACATTTATACAAGCTTCACCCAATTCATACAATATGAATATTATGAAGCTTCATGAATGACTAGAGTATAGATAGTAGAATGATTACACTCATCATCTACATCCATCTAAACTATTAAAACATAGGTTCAGGTAGGTATTCAAATAATTTGAATACATCATCTCTTATAGAGCTACCATTCTGCATGATGTAGAGAACCACATCATTCATGATTAAATGTCGAGAGCACATATGTATGCCAGAATATCTTTATTGATTTTATAAGGATTAATTTGATAATCATGATCATCATCGACATGTCACTTCAAAAGTACATTCGATAAGATCAAGACTTATAGAGACATACAAACCCTAGGGTTTTAGTCCTATTGTCTATTTAGTTATCACTTCTCATTGTTATGAGGAAACTTGCACATTGCAACCACATACATTGTGTGTCCAATTGCAAGTACAAAATCTGGATTATAGAGTCCAATCCACGATATTTTACTGGTTATTATTGAGTATAATATTGAGTGGGTTTAATGAAGGATTATCTGAAATAAGTAATTTGCATAAGGGTATATATTTATATATATACACATATTATACTTTCATTTAGGAGTTTTTATATCAAAGCTGTCTTGCCTTGTCAAAGACACTGAAAGTTCATTCCCTTAATCACTTTCAATGTAAGAGATATACTTACCATTATATCTCAGCAAGATCTGGGATCTCCTCTTTATCTTTGTTACATCCCAATAATATGAGAAACTGCAACTCCAATGAAGAGAAGCGGGAACACATTCCGCCTTGCAAGTCCAACTTGCATTTCCCAATTCGGTCTTTAACACCCGGGCCCACCACCCCTAAGGTGATGTTGACCCGTCGTTAATTGAACCAACCGTCAACAGGAATACAACTCGCTATGCGAAATCCAATATCGCCCCAATAATATGAGGACCCGATATTGGGGTCACTACGCATACGTCCTTACTCTTTCGAGAAGCGACGAGCCCGATCCAAATGGATCATATGCAGGAGCTGTCACTTCGGACAGGCGTCTCCTACATATAATATCTGGCGACGAAACTCTTCGCCTTGACGGGAGACCATGGATGTCACTTATGTGATCCAAAAGGTCCCTTCCATTTGCTTTGTAATTCCCCTGGAAATAATCTCAACCTAGCATAGAGTACCCATACTCTCTGGTTTGGCCCGACTCAAACTATTTATGGCTGATATGAGAATCATGCCATATCTTCACTCTATCTTTATATTGTAGGCTACTCGAAATGGTTGTATCTCTCAACTCCTCCAGAGCTGCCATTTCTGCTTTCCTTTGACCTCTCACACTCTTAGGATCCAATAATAGCTCTGTAACTACCCAAAGTGATTTGTGCTTGATTTCCACAGGTAAATGGCATGACTTGTCATAAATGAGATGAAAGGGAGATGTGCCCAAAGGTGTTTTGAAGGATGTCCTATAGGCCCACAAGACCGAGTCCAAAAGCTATGACCAGTCCTTACAGTATGGGCGGACGACCTTCAGCAATATAGTCTTGATCTCCCTATTTGATACTTCAGCAAGACCATTGGTCTGAGGGTGATATGGAGTGACAACTCGATGGTCAATGCTAAACTCGTTAGCAAGGCCCCTTACCTTGTCGTTGATAAAGTGAGTCCCCCCATCTGATATCAAAACTCTAGGTACCCTGAACTGTGAAATGATATTCTTCTTCAAGAATCTGCAAACAGTCTTAGCATCTGCGACTCAGGCGGGGATGACCTCAACCCAATGACTCACAGAATCTACAGCAAGCAGAATGTACTCAAACCCCTGACTCTTATGGAATGGACCTATGAAATTGATGGCCCATGCGTCAAAAACCTCATAGAAGTGAATGGACTGCATCAACATCATATCACACTGTTCCCAAGTGCCCATCCTCTGAAAGTCAGTGCACCTCTTCATGAATTCATCTGAATCCTTGAAGAGGGTAGGCCGCCAATGGCCGGATTGGAGAACTTTTTGCATTGTCCGTCTCCCAGAATGATGTCCTCCTACCTCAAGTTTGTTGCAGTAAGTGAGGACGATGTAGTGCTCCTCCTGAGGAATGCACCGACACCAGACACTATCCCCCGGTTCATGATAAAGGGTGGGATCCTCCAAATGGTACAAGTTGGCCTTTGCAAGGAAGGTCTCAAGTTGCTGTCTGGGCAAACCTTGTGGAACTTTCTTGGTAACAAGATAGTTCACTATGTCAACGTACCATGGAAGTAAGGTGATAGCAAGAATCACCTTGTTTGGGAAGGTCTCTGTAATAGGCGTGATCTGATCAAAATTCTCGAGGTTCTCTAAGCGGGAAAGGTGATCCACCACTACATTCTTGACTCCAGGTTTATCCTTAATCTCAATATCAAACTCCTGGAGTAGAAGGATCCATCTGGTCAATCTAGCTTTGGCATCCTTCTTAGCCATGAGGTATAGGATGACGGTGTGATCTATGTATATGGTGACTCTAGATCCAAGAATGTAAGATCTAAACATATCCAAAGAAAATACTATGGCTAGCATCTCCTTCTCAGCGACGGTGTAGTTCCACTAAGTGGCATACAAAGTCCAGCTAGCGTAGTGAATGGAAAACGACAATCCATCCCTCATCTGTCCTAGCACATTCCCTATGGCAAAATCAGAAGCATCCGTCATGATCTCGAATGGGAGAGACCAATTGGGTGGCTGAAGGATAGGAGCCTGAACAACTAGTCCCTTGAGAGTGTCAAACAACGCAAGACACTTATCATCAACAATTAACTCGACGTCTTTCATCAGCAGATCAGTAAGCGGTCGGGAAATATGAATGAAGTCCTGAATGTACTGTCGCTAGAAATCGACATGCCTAAAAAAGACCGCAACTGACGCAAATTGGACGGTGCATTGAGTTTCTTGATGATATCGACCTTGGCCGAATCGACCTCCATGCCCCTGTTGGAGATGATATGGACAAGCACCGTCCCCTGAGTCATCGTGAAATGACTCTTCTCCCAAGATAAGACAAGTTTGACCTCTATGCAGCGCTGAAGTACACGATCTAGGTAGTCAAGACAAGCATCAAACCCATCACCATAGATCGTGAAGTCATCCATGAAGACCTCTAAACATTCACCCACCGTGTCTGAAAAGATGGAAACCATGCACCTTTGGAATGTAGCCGGGGCATTACATAAACCAAAGGGCATCCGTCTAATAGCACACATCCCAAATGAATAGGTGAATGTCGTTTTCTCATGGTCGTCGGACACTATATCCACCTAATTGTACCTCGAATACCTATCAAAAAACAATAGTGACTCTTCCCAACTAGCCTCTCAATAATCTGTTCAATAAATGGTAGTGAGAAATGATCCTTCTTGGTGGCCTGATTCAATCGTCTGTATTCCACACAGACTCTCCAAGAAGTGGGTACTTGGGTAGCTATCTCCTCTCCAGACTCGCTCAAAACTATGGTGATACTCATCTTCTTGGGTACCACATGCAATGGACTAACCCATTTGGAGTCGGAGATGGGGTAGATAAAATAAGCACTCCACCGCTTCAATATTTCCTTCATGACCACATCTTGAAGATTCGGGTACATCCGTCGCTAGAACTCATGTGATGGCTTGGCATCCTCTTTGAGATAAATGTGGTGGGAGCACAGGGCTGGACTTATCCCCTGGAGGTCAGCTACACTCCATCCAATTGCCTTGCGGTTTCTTTCAAGAACCTCCATCAAACGAGATTCTTGGTCTTCAGTTAAATATGTTGAGATAATGATTGGGAACATGTCTGGCTCACATGTAAGGAATCTGTACTTCATACTCTGCAGCAAGGTCTTCAGTTCTGCACATGTGGGAGCTGGCAAATCTGGCTTCTGAAATGTCTACGTGAAGGCTATTAGATCTGCATGGGAGAACTCTTGCTGAATGTGTGAAACTGACAAAGACAACCCTGCTGGCATATCTGTCAACTGCCCTGGGTCGCTCTCCACCCTCGTTGTCGGTTCTGTGGACACAAGACACAGTAAATAATCATCAAACTCCTGTCAATTAAAATCTGTATTTGTGTTTGAGGGATCTGAATCGGAATCACATGAAACAAAATCTGCCTTGCTATCCTGACCAAGGTCATCAGCTTCTAAGGTGTCCTATGCCATGAGTGTGCTATCTGAACTCTCATCAGCTGTCGTCTGAAAATCTGTAGTATCTGAAGTGGTGACGAGAGCTCGTGCTGCTGTGTCTGCCCATACTGCTTCATCATCTCTAATCACAAAGTCGCACTCTTGGTGGACGTCTCGCTTTGCATCTGTCATCTGCTCTGAGTCGCTCATCTACTTTAAGAAGGCTGAATCTCTCACTCTGGTCTCCTAGATCGTCTCTATTTGTACACTTTCGCCCTCGATGCAAAAGTATACCTTCCCGCTATCATGATCGGACACTACCTTGGCTGTGTCCAAGAAAGGTCATCGTAAAATGATGGGGGTATCTATTATAGATTCAGGGATTTCCATGTCCAATACAACAAAGTTCATGAGGAATTTCTGGCCCTGAATTGTGATGACAACGTCCTTGAGTAACCCCTTCGGCCTCTTGACAGATCTATCAACAAACTGAAGGATTGTCCTGCTCTGTCTAAGAGGGCCAAACTTAGATCGATCAAGTAAGGCAGCTGTAAGGAGGTTAATCGAAGAACCGCTTCCTAATAGGGTATGATCGGACCACTTCTCATCAATGTGGCATCTGACATATGGAGCTCTTGCAGGTCTCTTGGCCGGCAACCGATTCTGAACAGCAAAGCATGTTGCACGAGTAAGCACATGGATCTCTGCATCGTGGTTCCTCTTCTTCCTGTGGATGGCGGTCTTCTCTCTTAAATTCTTCTGGAAAAGAGGAATGTGCTCTAGTGCCTCTTGTAGAGTCAACTGTATCTGGAATTTGTCTAACATTTTCTTGTTGAACTTTATCTGGTGTCTCTTTTTGAGATTTTCTTCTTTGATCCCCTTTCCTAAGCGAGTGCTTGACGGAAGGGGATGGATGAACTCTCTCCAGAGAGATGAGGGCCAGGAATAGGTTCCTGTCCATGCAACAAGCTAGAATCCATGCAGTCATCATCATGAGAAGTAGACGAACTCACAGGAGATACACAAACTTTTCCTTTATTCATATTTTTTTATCTTTTCTATTTTTTTTCCATTTTTTGTGGTTTTGTATGAGTGTCCTTAGATACAAAATTGGACAACACAACAGAAGGAAATTTGGTGGCATCGGTACCGCCCACAACATCTGATCTTGCGGCATCAACATCACACTCTACCCTAGCACCTGCAATGGTGGCTTCAGCACCATTGTCTGCATATGGGACTACGATGACCTCAGTACTGTTGTCTGGATCAACATCCTTGGCAACTTCAATGCCACTGTCATCATCATCAGCATCATCATCACAAGCAGCATCAACATCGCTTCAAACCTCCTCTAGCACCCTAGAATTTGCATCTGGTCGTCACTCAAACGAGTCACCGTCGACTGGTATCCTACCGCTCCCAAGTGTCACAAAATCAACATCAAGTACATAAGAAGAAATATCATCCAAAACATTTACTCGGAGTGGTAGTCTCTGTAAACTGTACCTGCTCAGATTTTCTCTTCAGATTGTTCGGATTGAGTTCAATTTGAACTGGTATGACAACCTTGCCCTTGATTATCTCGCTCATTTTCTACCAGAACTCGTCCATCTCTCGCTGGAAGGATGCCTACTAATCAAAAAGTAAGCGAGCGAGGTCATCAAGGGATGGGTTTTCATATATTGGTGCGTGAGAACCGGACAGGTTGCCTCGCTGGAAATGAGGTTGAGTATGTTGTTGTTGGTGGTGAGGAGGAGGAGGAGGATGAGAATACTGCTGAGGCTGCTGCCTTCGTTGCTGTCCCTGATGGTAGGGATGAGGACCCTGTTGCTACTGGTACCGGTGGTAGTGCTGGGGATACAGATGGCTGCTCTACCCTGCCTGAGCTAGAGGCTACTATTGGGACATGGTGCCTCCGGTGGTCCATCGAAGCCGGATGGTCATGATGAATCTCGTGCTGAGGTTGATACTGGGAGTACCAGATTCCGTTGACTTCCATCAATGACTCCTGCTCAAGGTGTGGTGGGGGAAGGGCTGCCAATGGCTGATCTGACTGATAGACCACCATCTGAGTGTCTGGAGATGGTGGCTGTTGGTAGTGCTGGAGCTGCTAGACCGGCTCTCCCTGGATATGGTGGACCTGATGGTATGAGGCAGATGGCTAGGTTGAGTTACTCCCTGTATTGGCCCGTGGCCTGAGACGGTGCTGAGAAGCCGTCTATCCCTCTTGGAGACACATGATCTGGGTCTTCAGGTTACTCAAGGTTTGGGCGAGCTCATCAAGCTTGTTGAGCTTGTCCATTCCTTGGCTCTGATTTTTCTCTATGATCTCAACTTATGACTGATGATGCCCATGTTGGCAGCTGAAGACTCGACAAGTGCGGTTGCTGACGAAGAAGTGATGGACCAGCATCGATGTGTGCAATCCTCTGAAATTAAATCGCCCGTGGGAGGGGCTTCCCCTAAGTATAGACACAGGTCTGGGAAAATACTGTATAGTTCTCTGTCATCTCCTCATAGATGGACCGGACCTGGTCTTCATCCTTGGTAGAATAGGAACCTTCGTACGAGACGTTAACTAGCCCCTGCAGCTCCGTTATCAACCCACAGAAAAAGATCTGAACAAGGTTGGGCTTGGATATCTCATGAGGTGGACACCGGTCAATGAGCTCTCCACATCGATCCCAAGTCTCATGGAACTGCTCATTTGGGATCATGGTGTAATTGATGATCATGGCTCATGCTGTGTTGGTCCGGCCGAGTGGATAGTACTTATTCAAGTACTCGGTCCGGAGCTGCTCCCAAGTGGTGACTACAGTCCCCAAATGCTTCAGCCAATAGGCTGCTTTGTCAGCTATGGAGAACTGGAAGGCAATCAACTTGATAGTATCCTCATCCACAAGTTTGTCGTAGACAGTGCTGCAGATCATCTCAAACTCTTACAGATGGATATGGGGCTCCTCAGTGGCTAGCCCATGGAATCTGGGCATTAACTGAATTGTTTGGGGGAGAAGGTCGAAGTTGCCCAGGATCTCTGGCAGTTGGATCCATCTGTGGGTGAGGGTTGCACCAGGGTTGTACAACTTCCTCATCATCCATGCTGGCCTAGATGACTCCTGCTGGTCATCCTAGTGTATGTCTCCTCCTCCAATTCCTGGTATTTCTCCACCGGCTGGTCTCTACGGCTCTGCTCGCCCAGCTCTCATCTGTGTGAGCTCTCTCCTCACATCGGCCATAAAAACTCCCTGGTTCCGAATCTAATGCTGCATGGTCTCCAGGGAAGCAAGCAAGGTATTGTTGATGGCGGCCTGGTCTAACACATAAGAAGAAGTCTGTGGATTCTCATCGGTACTTTTCTCACTACTGGCCATTTCTCTGGTCTCTGCAAAGGTAAAAGAACCCAACTCAGGTTTTTTCAAATGTTTAAATAACTATACTGGCCTCTGCTCTGGCACCTCAGGTAAAGATGAAGGGTGGTTGAGGGAGAAGAAGGTGGTAGCAAATTTGGGTTCAGAGAGCAGGTCTTAGCTCTCTAAAGCCACCCTATATGAATGAGAGGAGTGCTCGAAAGCGTTGCTGGCAAAGGCAGCCTAAGGGACCTCCTTCCCATCATCGTAATGTGAGGATTTATGACGATTGGATCTAGAATGCAAACAAGATGAGAAATCAAACCCCCTGTTCATCTACGCAACGTGAGCTAATGACCGTGAAAGATCGGTCGTTAATCTTGACAAATTTTATTAAGGTGATCAATCAATCTATCAGAGCGATTAAGCAAGTTGCTGGGAACCCAATACTCCCAAGAGACTGTCCTGAATCTCACAACTAGTTTTTCCCAGCCAGTATGGGTGCGGACCGTTTACCGGCTACCCAATCTGCCCAATTTGATAAGGAAGTCCAAGACCGATTATCGGCTACCCGGTGAAATCCTCACTGGAGAACAAATAACCACGAGACGAGTAGTCTGAAGAGAGATCGAGTGTTGCTCTATCCTAGTGTGCGGGTCACTCTCTCGCTGTAGATAAATCAAACAAGGAGGGGGTGTCTCTCCCCAAAAGAAAGATTTTTATGTCAGATCGGTTTTTGGTCAAGTTTGCATTAGTAGTCCCAAATTTATTTTGTTGTCACTTTTATGTATTTTTTTGAAATAAAAACAAACCTAACAAATTTTCCGATTTCCTTGGTTATTTTAAGTCCAATAAAACTAGGGGAGGGAGTCGGAAAATTCGATGTACGATCAAACACAGAGATGCAAGTAGAGATAGAAATGCGTACCTTGCTCCAACAGTCTACATGCCGTGTGATCCACACATAAAATAAAAGACAAGAAATATACTATCTATATGATGCACGAGGAAATCATCCCTATATGAGCAACTTCTAATATCGTGAAGAACAAGTAGCTAATTATCGTAAAGAGAGACCGGAGTCCGGTCTTCGATTAGTACCTACCATAATGGGTCTTGCCAATGCTGTATACGACCTCTCTCAGCATGTGGTCTCTAATCCCAATAAATTAACTTTTTTAGATTTATTTTAGCCAAGTCCAATTACGTTCTATAGGAACATTTAAGCAATTAAGTGTTGGGACCTTAGCAAATTACGAGCACAATCAGATAGAAGTCCTAAATCTAAGGGCCAAAACCTCGAGAATCAAATAGAAAAAAAGGCGAAAAATCTCAGAAAAGCCGCGATGAGGTCTCCCGAGTGCACCGGCACTCGGCGAAACAAACCCTGAATCAACCAAGAGAGTCCAAGTGTCTAAGAGTCTAAATATTACAATAATGGGTGTTTTTTTCGAAAAAAATAAAATATCTATCTAATGTAACTGCCTTCTTTCCTCCTCTAATCCTCCTCAGATGCGATCTCCTTCAAAGTGATCCGACTCATCCTTGGGCGGTTCCTCGTATAATAAGCGAAACGGAGAGAGGTTAGAAAACAATTATAGCTGATAAATATAAAAATAAACAAAAAATTGAAATCTGACTACTATGTCGTGCTCCCCGACTACAGTGCCATTCTGATGATCATCCAAGCGACTAGGGTTAAATATGCAAATAAACAATGGTCGTTGTGACCCAAATTACTTGGCACGATCAATGCGAAAAATAATCACTAAAGAAGATAAAGCAATCAATGTAAGCAGTCTGCTATTTTTATTTACCTGGTATAGCTACCGGGGTCGAACACAAGGCACACGATTGAAAAACCAAGTAGTCAAATTTTGAAAATATTTTTTTGTGGTTTTTAATTTTTTAATTTTTAATAACACCAAAACAAGCATGAAAATAAAAGAAAACAACACAACACTATTTTTGGATTTTTCAAATAGTAAAAAATACTGAGAAAATTAAAATAAAAATCTATTTGAGTTTCAAAGGTTTTGAGGTATTTTTTGGTAATTTTTAGAGGTTTTTCAAATGTTTTCGTGAATATTTAAAAATCAAACAGTGCTACAACTGTTAAATAATGCATAACCACAACCAAATTGCAAATTAAAAATATTCAAAGTGCCTCAAGTCCTGGATGATAATTTTATGGTAAAGTAGAAATAAAAAGCTACAAATAGGAACTGAAACACAATTTTTAGATTTCTCTTTGATTTTATGTGACATTTTATAATTTTTTGGTTATTTTGTTATTTTTAGGGTTTTTATAAAGATTTTTCAAACAAAATTACTATTGGAGCTAAAACACAATAAAAGACAAACACATGAATTTCTGTGGAATTTTTAAGACATTTTTCAAATTTTTAGAATTTTTATAAGGCAAATAAAGATATTTTTGGCAGTTTTTGAATTTCTAAAAATATTAAATGCAGGCAAATTAATCTACGAAAGTTACCATAAAGATTACACACTAATTGAAGCTAATAGTAATTTTTAGGCATTTTTAGAGATAATTTAATATTTATTATGTCCAACTAAAGTGAAAGAGTTAAATGCAGTTTACAGGGCCTAAAAGTAAATAGTTTAAGTCTATAGACCAAATAAATAACAAGCTATAAAATTACACGGTCAAATATGCAAATAATCCAAGCCAAGCATGCACGACATGTGATCCAGACTTACAAAGGCATAAATGCAATTCTTAAAACTTCACATTCATTTCGTAACAACATAAAAACTCAGGACAAAAAGTGCAAATAACCCAAGGAGCACGTGGGGACACACATGCTTCAGACTCGGAGGGACTAAAATGCTAATATAAAAAGTGTGAGGTCCAAAAATGTAAATGTCTTTAACTACAACTTTTATGTTCTAGAATAAAGAAAAATAGAGAAACATTCAGGGAAAATATGAATTATACCTTGAGACACATGAGGAGCATGTGGGGGCTTTGACAGCTCTGATCTTCTTCTGCAAAGTGATTTGACGGCTCAGGAATGGTCTGAAGGATATGGTAAAATCCTCAAGCGCATCATGGAAGCGTGAGCGTCGTATCAAATATGACGAGGAACGACTAGTCGTACTAGTTGTTCTATGCAGTGGAATTTAAAAAAATTTTCATGCGACGAAACCACTTGATCCAAGAACACTTCTCGGATCATTTTGTCTAAACCACAAACAAGTAACAGGATTACCTCTTGAAGCATGGTTGCGATCGAGTCTCTAAACGAAGAGACATCCTGTCTCAAGTCTGATCCGATAGAGGAGACGCTTGCGAGCGCAGGGATGAATCACGTGCTTCTCGCAATCCATGTTGATGATCCAAGCAGTGGATCTCCTGATCTCGACACACGAGATCCGAAGTCTTCTTCACGAGCGAGGCACACCAAAGGGGACGGAGATCCACGAGCAGACGATCGGGTAGCATAACGACGACGCTACGGCGATGGCGAACCTCCTTAGGGCATCCACGGTGGACGACCATGAGAGGGAGAGAGAGAGTAGACGTGTAGAGAGAAAGAGAGAGAGAGAGACTTATGTTCTCTTGGTGTGTAAAGAAGAGCAAAGGGGTGCCCTTCTATTTATAATATTTTGGGATACATGGATCTCAATCCATGGGCAACACAAATCCAATGGCTCTCATTGATTTTGTTTCTTTTAATGGTCAAGATCTGTGTTGGTAAAAAACCAACAACAATTAATTTAATAAAATCAAATATATATTGAATATAATTTGATTTATATGAAATCAATCTTCATTAGAGAAATAGGAAGGAGGCAAGCCTCCTTCCATAAGGAGGGTGGACGGCCACCACATTCCTTATGGGAATTGTGGCCATCCACTCTTCCTATATGGAAGGTGGATGCCTCTCTCCTATTACATGAGATTACATTATCTCATGATTCTCTCTAATATTTGCAACAACTTTTATTGCAAATTATTTCACAAATAATAAATCCAATCTATTTTTGTGAACAATGTAATCTTGCCATCAAAAATTTGTGGATCACATTCACAACCCAAAATAAAATGTAAATTACATTTTCAATTTAATGTTCAATGTGAATCCAATTCACATTAACATTTAATTAACAAATGTAAATTACAAATAGCTCTCTCTTATATATTATAAATCACATATATAATATATATGATTAATGTGGATAGTACTATCCACATTATTCATATCCATGATAATTAAATCACATTTAATCATCTTGGATCTCTATTCTCATGTTCCCAAATAATATGAATCACTTTCACATTATTCATATCTTTTGATAATCAAATCACTGTTAATTATCTTAGATAACTCTCCTTATAATATGAATCAAATTCATATTATCATGATAATTAAATCACATTTAATTATCCATTTTCTCAATGCTCGGATACATATATCAACAATAGAATTATCCATGAACTCTTTCAAGGATAACGTGCTTTCTCCGTGAATACTTGGAGATAAGGACAGGGCGATTGTATTGTTCCACGAATAGTGACTTGGATATTGAGATTACATCTCAAATCTAGATCTCAGGCCTCCCATAGATGCTTGATTAAATCAAGACCGCAAATCTAATCTTCTCATTGAATCTGAATCACAATCAGATCAATGTCTATATTTGGACTAAGATCAGATTACTTCTCTACTAAGAGGAGTCACTAAAATCCAGACCCGTTTCATCACTCCCTAGGAATGGAAGCGTCATGGTTATACAATCATTTATGATCACATCACCCTCAGGTATTCCCAATACCTGTACATCCTGCATACTGGAAGACTCAGAATAAACCCGAAGTATTAGATCAACTTTATACTATCTACTTCAGGGTTTTATCAGTAAGTTTCTCATTTTGATCATTGGGAGTTAGTATCGATCATATACTTTCCAAAAGTATATATCATACCTTGGTCTTGATCATATACTTTCCAAAAGTATATATCAAACCTACAAATTCAGTCAAGATTCTAAAGCGAGACGACCGTGCGCACAGAATTTGATTCTTCCCAATATCTCATGAGTGAGCTCATGTCTTCTGGTTCAATAGTGAACCTGTATGATCCCTTTGAGAGATCGTATTACTCATATGCCCATATATTCACACCAGCGTGCCAGTCTATAGACCTTGGTTAGGTCATCAACCTATTGGTCTGCCAAATGTACATACTCAGACATATAGTGACACATCTGTCTCCGATCAGAGGATGCGTGCCTATATCATGACAGCATATGGTATAGGACTTCGGTTATCTCGATCTTGTTAAATCAACTCTTTGACCTAACTAATCAGACACCTCCGAATCTCTATTTCTATGTAGAGGACCTACATCAAGAGGTCGGCCAGATATCAGCCTAACTGAGAAAGGATTTCCATCTCCTTGTCAGGCTGGAGATCATCTCTTGATAATCATTTGACGGTGCTCGATGAGTCCTCAATCTAGCTCTTTAGATATTACATAAGCACCAGCCTCTATGATTCAATATTTGAATCAACAGCTGTATGATCATCAAGATGGCCATGGTACATAACCCTAATTGTACTAAGGGACCTATTATGTAAATTATTTATTCTTCATTTCAGATAAGGGAATGATATTTGCAATAACATTTATTGCATAATGGCTCACCGTGGGCTCGCATGCCCAACAATCTCCCACTAGCCCAAAGAGCCATTAATGGGCTAATCATTTAAACCCATACTCATGTGACAATCATAGGCTATTTAGAAAATAGCTAGGTAAGATGATCAGTCACTCTGTTCCCAAGAGACTACGCCAAGTCCTTCTACGACACTTTCATATCCCCTAGTAACAGTGCTCGCATCCAATGCGAATGTTGCATCTTATGCAACCAATACTCAATTTTGTTATAGTGTCCTTGATACTTTAGCTCGATGATTATTATAACCAGTATGTCCATGATCCTTATCAGACTACCTTCATTCCTAGAGATCTCTATCTCCTAAGGTATCTACAGTTAAGACCCTTATAGATTACTATCTATAAGGTCTTAAACTTTTGAAGATAAGACTTTGAGATCACTATCTCTAAGTTTCATCATCTTTGAAGATATTGTTATTATTGAAATCACGTGTTCAATCACCATAGTAGGATTAGTAACCATTTACTACTCCCACTGCATGGTAGACATCTGGTTCTTGTACACATCTAGCATACATTCAATTTCTCATAACTGATGCACAAGTGCAAGAAGTTCTAGCATTCACTTCCTCAACTCTCTGAGGTGCTATCCCTTCAGATAGGTCATTACCATATATTAAGAGAAAGAAGCCTTTCTTGGAATTTTCCAGAAAATGGAATATGTCCAAGGTGTACTACTAATGTGACGGTTCCAATATCCTCTTCTCTTTGCTTCTGAACGACTTCAGAACTAAGATCTAAGAGGTATTCTTGAGATCATATCTTAAGGTATGGAACAACCAAATTATAAAACACTTATTATTATCCTTATATCATTCCAAATGATTAGAATAATATCTACATTTAGCACGATGAACACAATGGCACTCGCACTAAGCTTCACATGGTTCATCAAGATTTTTATCTGAAATCATAACATTTATAATTTCATCAAATCTTATGTTCCAACTACAAGAAACTTATTGGAGTCCAAAGATGGAGTTCTTCAGCTAGCACACCTTGCTTTCCTCAACCATGAATCCCTGGGGCTACTTCATATGAATATCCTCAGAGAGGTATTCATAGAGGAATGCAATCTTGACTCACATCATGAAGATGTCATAGTCAAGTTGTGTAGCTATAGTTAGGAATATTCTGATGGGTTAAAGCAAGGTCACTGGAGAGGAATTCTCATCGCAAGCGATGTCTTCTCTTCGGTGTGTAGCTCATGGCTACGAACCGTGCTTTGAAGGTCTCTACCTTCTCATCAAGTTCCCTCTTTCTCTTGAAGATCCATTTACACCTTAATGAGTCTTACCCATATAGGTGGATCCTCGAGAGTCCATATACAACACTTGTATATGAAGTCTACTTTAGACTTTATTGCTAACATCCATTTTTCCATGCTATGATCTTCAGAAGCTTCATCACATGAAGTCAGATCATTGTCAGATTCAACTGACACATGGAATCCATCTTCAAACTTATTTGAACATGTATTAATGTTTCATCTTTAATTTTCTATTTAGTTTCTGATTTCAGGAGCCTCATTATCTTCTCATGATTAAATGAGTTCCTTTACTTCATTTTCATCTTGATTCTCAAGAGAGTCATCCTATAAGAATCATATTCTCAAAGATGAGATCTTTTAAGAATCTCAAGGTCATAAAGTAGGTATCCAATACCATCCTTTATTTTCCCAATAAATTAGCACTCTCCAGTGCCAGATTCCAGATTACTTGCATGGAACCATATTAAGGATATACATTGTAGTCTCTACTACATATATGCCTTGGAAACTAATAGATAATTATGCTAATATTCATCATTGATTATATCATGTCACACATGATCCAATTGTATCTCCCCACAACTCTATTGAGTTAAGATTCATTAGGAGGATTGAGATAGGAATTATATTCACATCTCCATAAGGTATTCTTTGAATTCATCTAATAGGTACAAGCTACCTTGGTTAGATCAAATTCATTTAATCTTCCTACAAACTTTGGTTCTAAACCAAAATTGTGAAATCTTTGAACATTTTAAAGTTTTCTAAGTGAAGAGAAGAAATCTCATATCACAAATAATCATTAATAGATATCACATATCCATAATGTTTATTCTGATATAGATGATTCACATACATCAATATGTATGAGATATTGAATACCTTAACATCTTACGCCATTCCCAAGGAAGGATGTATTGAACATTTTTACTTTTGAATACAGTATTCACATGTAAGATTTGAACCTTTAGACAATTTAAAGTTTCATCTCTTATCAGTCTATTGATCACATCAACAGACAAATGTCCAAAACATGATGCTAGATCATTATCAAATGATCTTCATCCTCCTATTGATCTTTAATGATTTATTTTTCAGCATTAAAAATCTTAATGAACCATTCATTAATTTTCTAATTTAGTAGAGTCCACAAGATTTTAGATTACTATCTGAAATATCTCCATCATAACTCATTATGATAGATTTATTTCAGAATTCATGTTTATTTCCAACATTTGGAAATAAATAATGAGTGTATTCTAATATCTAGGTCATAGAGACATTCTCTAAGATTAAGGACTCCCACTGAAAATATGAAGTCTATCAATGGAAAGTATTGCAACAATTGCATCAATTCCAACATGGATGATCATTAAACCTTAAGATAAAATTTCTAATATTCTAATACATATGCAACCAATTGCAAGTGTTATTAGAAGATTGAGATACAATTATTATACTTTATCTTATCAAATAAGTAAGTCAATTTCAACGACTATATGTAGGTTATTCTGATGTATTATCTGATTCCTTCTCTAAGGATTCTAGATAGATTTGATAGTCATACTATCAACACATCAACTTATTGCAGTATTGGCATTCATCTAACTTTTTGGATGTCATATGGAAGTCACAGAAGTACATTCAACTTTTTGACTATGCTTCTTACTTGGGTCTAACCCAGGCTTCCACTGCGCTCCCTTTATCTATAAGCAACCATTGCTAAAGACCAAGGATCTCTTATGTTAAAAAAAAAATTCAACATAAGAGTATTTCAACATTTATACATGCTCCATTCATTTCATACAATATGAATATTATGAAGCTTCATGAGTGACTAGAGTATTGATAGTAGAATGATGACACTCATCGTATCTACATCCATTTAAACTCTTAAAACTTAGGTTCAGGTAGGTACTCAAACAATTTGAATACATCATCTCCTATAGAGCCACAATTCTGCATAATGTAGAGAACCATGTCATTCATGATTGTATGTCGAGAGCACATATGTATACCAGAACATTTTCTTAGATTTTATAAGGATTATTTGATAATTACGATCATTATCGACATGTCACTTCAAAATTGCATTCGATGGGATCAAGACTTATAGAGACATACAAACCCTAGGGTTTTAGTCCTATTGTCTATTTAATTATCATTCCTCATTATTATGAGGAAACTCGCACATTGCAACCACATACTTTATGTGTCTAATTGCAAGTACAATATCTGGATCATAGGTCCAATCCATGATATTCTACTGGTTATTATTGAGTATAACATTGAGTGGGATTCAAGAAGAATTATCTGAAATAAGAAATTTGCATAAATATATAATTTACTTTGATTTAGGAATTTTTATATCAAAGTTGTCTTGCCATGTCAACAATGAAAGTTCATTCCCTCAATCACTTTCAATGTAAGAGATATACTTACCATTGTATCTCCATCAAGATATGGGATCTCCGTCCTTATCTTTGTTACATCCCAATAATATGAGAACCTGTAACTCGGATAAAAAGAAGCGGGAACACATTCCGTCTTGCAAGTACAACTTGCATCTCCCAATTCTGTCTTTAACACCCGGGCCCACCACCCCTAATGTGATGTTGACTCGTCATTAATTGAACCAATTGTCAACAGGAATACAACTCGCTATGCACAATCCATTATCGCCCCAATAATATGAGGACCCGATATTGGGGTCACTACACATACGTCCTTACTCTTTCGAGAAGCGACGAGCCCGATCCAAATGGATCGTATGCAGGAGCTGTCACTTCGGACAAGCGTCTCCTACATACAATATCTGGCGACGGAACCCTTCGCCTTGACGGGAGATCATGGATGTCACTTATGTGATCCTCCATATCCTATTCAAATTCTAATTAATCATTATGAATCATATTCATTACGATTAATTCTTCCAAGGGAAATAATAACTCTATTCATAATTGAGTGTTCTTAATTAGATATAATTAACTTAATCGTATTAAATTAATTTTCAATCCAATTCAATCAACAAATTTGATTTTACTTGAATATATGGTATTATCTCAAAATACATATTAATTCGAATTTTAATAATTAGAAAAATACATCATGATCTCTCCGGCATCATTCGTTCCCTATCCGCTATCATGGCCAGTAACAACGGGAGTGGGATGGACTGCATCAGGTGCAACCCGCTACCCCAGCGATCCCCGACTAGACACCATATCCACCTCAGGAAAAAATAATGTCGAGTCAATCACTTTGTACTTGAGATGATCTTCGGTTCTTCAACTTCAAATATATCATATAGTAATAATCAAAATAATTTTGATTATAAGGAAATTTGCTAGACAAATTCTCAATCCTATTCAAGCAATGAGTTTATTGATTAAGTTTCCAATTTTGATCTAGATTAAATCTAATCAATTTATTGGTTGAGGCCAAGTCAATTAAGGAAATAATCATCATTAAATATTTCTCAAATATTTTTCATAATTATTTCTTGAAATTAACAATTAATTTCACTAATTGACAATCACATATTTCTTGATTAGGAAAGTAATTTCAACAGTGACCCATACTTACTAAAATTAGCATATCTCAATCAATTTAAATCCAAATTAAGCAAAGTAAGTTTCCATAGTTTGCTAACTTGATTTAAAACAGAACTTATGTGATTTTCACGCATTTAGAGGCGTCTCAAAACGGTAATTAACTCCTTAATTACGTTAAGATTCGCAGTTCCCGTAACAATGAATACATGTCCATTAAAACAACCATATCTCGAGCAAACGGAATCCAAATTACGTAAACTCAGATCCTATGGTTTCCTTATTTAATGGGGAACAAAATTCAAGCTTTATTTTCGTGTTTAAATAATAATAAAAAAAATAGGGCCGAAATCAATTTCTAAACAGAGATGCGAAAATGAAATGCGATAAAACTTTCGTAACCCTAACGAACCCAAGTCACCTTCGGTTTTATGGATCGTATCCAAAACCTTCAACCTAAGTCTCTGATACCACTTGAAGGATATGGTAAAATCCTCAAGCGCATCACGTAAGCGTGAGCGTATCGAATACGACGAGGAACGAATAGTCGTACTAGTTGTTCTATGCAGCGGAATTTAAAAAAATTTTCATGCGACGAAACCACATGATCCAAGAACACTTCTCGGATCGTTTCGTCTAAACCACAAACAAGTAATAGGATTACCTCTTGAAGCGTGGTTGCGATCGAGTCTCTAAACGAAGAGACCTCCTGTCTCAAGTCCGATCCGACGGAGGAGACGCTTGCGAGCGCAGGGATGAATCGCGTGCTTCTCGCAATCCATGTTGATGATCCAAGCGGTGGATCTCCTGATCTCGACACACGAGATCCGACGACTTCTTCACTAGCGAGGCGCACCGAAGGAGACTGAGATCCACGAGCAAACGATCGGACAACATAACGACGACGCTGCGGCCATGGAGAACCTCTCTAGGGCATCCATGGTGGACAACCATGATAGGGAGAGAGAGTAGACGTGTAGAGAGAAAGAGAGAGAGAGAGAGACTTATGTTCTCTTGGTGTGTAAAAAAGAGCAAAGGGGTGCCCTTCTATTTATAATATTTTGGGATCCATGGATCTCAATCCATGGGCAACACAAACCAATGGCTCTCATTGATTGTGTTTCTTTTAATGGTCAAGATCTGCGTTGGTAAAAAACCAACAACAATTAATTTAATAAAATCAAATATATATTGAATATAATTTGATTTATATCAAATCAATCTTCATTAGAGAAATAAGAAGGAGGCAAGCCTCCCTCCATAAGGAGGGTGGACGGCCACCACATTCCTTATGGGAATTGTAGCTGTCCACTCTTCCTATATGGAAGGTGGACGCCTCTCTCCTATTACATGAGATTACATTATCTCATGATTCTCTCTAATATTTGCAACAACTTTTATTGAAAATTATTTCACAAAAAATAAATCCAATCTATTTTTGTGAACATTGTATTCTTGCCATCAAAAATTTGTGAATCACATTCACAACCCAAAATAAAATGTAAATTACAATTTCAATTTAATGTTCAATGTGAATCCAATTCAAATTAACATTTAATTAACAAATGTAAATTATAAATAGCTCTCTCTTATATATTATAAATCACATTTATAATATATATGATTAATGTGGATAGTACTATCCACATTATTCATATCCATGATAATTGAATCACATTTAATCATCTTGGAACTCTATTCTAATGTTCCCAAATAATATGAATCACATTCACATTATTCACATCTTTTGATAATCAAATCACATTTAATTATCTTCGATAACTCTCCTTATAACATGAATCAAATTCATATTATCATGACAATTAAATCACATTTAATTATCCATTTTCTCAATGCTCGGATACATACATCAACAACAGAATTATCCATGAACTCTTTCAAGGATAATGCACTTTCTCTGCGAATACTTGGAGATAAGGACAGGGCGATTGTATTGTTCCACGTATAGTGACGTGGATATTGAGATTACATCTCAAATCCAGATCTCGGGCCTCGCATAGATCTTTGATTAAATCAAGACCGCAAATCTAATCTTCTCATTGAATCTGAATCACATTCAGATCAATGTCCAATATTTGGACTAAGATCAGATTACTTCTCTACTGAGAGGAGTCACTAAAATCCAGACCCGTGTTATCACTCCCTAGGAATGGAAGCGTCATGGTTATATAATCGTTTATGATCACATCACCCTCAGGTATTCCCAATACCTGTACATCCTGCATATTGGAAGACTCAGAATAAACTCGAAGTATTAGATCAACTTTATACTGTCTACTTCAGGGTTTTATCAGTAAGTTTCTCATTTTGATCATTGGGAGTTGGTATTGATCACATACTTTCCAAAAGTATATATCATACCTAGGTCTTGATCATTTACTTTCCAAAAGTATATATCAAACCTACAAATTCAATCAAGCTTCCGAAGCGAGACGATCATGTGCACGGAATTTGATTCTTCCCAATATCTCATGAGTGAGCTCAGGTCTTCTGGTTCAGTAGTGAACCTATACGATCCCTTTGAGAGATCGTATTACTCATATGCCCATATATGCACACCAGCGCGCCGGTGTAGACCTTGGTTAGGTCATCGATTGGTCTGCCAAATGTACATACTCAGACATCTAGTGACACATCTGTCTCCAGTCAGAGGATGCGTGCCTATATCATGACAACATATGATATAGGACTTCGGTTATCTCGATCTTGTTAAATCAACTCTTTGACCTAACTAATCTGATACCTCCGAATCTCTATTCCTATGCAGAGGACCTGCATCAAGAGGTCGGTCATATATCAGCCTAACTGAGAAAGGATTGCCATCTCCTTCTCAGGATGAGGGTCATCTCTTAATAATCATTTGACGGTGCTCGATGAGTCCTCAATCTAACTCTTTAGATATTAACCCAAGCACCAACCTCCATGATTCAATATTTGAATCAACAGTTGTATGATCATCAAGATGGCCATGGTACATAACCCTAATTGTACTAAGGGACCTATTATGCAAATTATTTATTCTTCATTTCAGATTAGGGAATGATATTTGCAATAACATTTATTGCATAATGCCTCGCCGTGGGCTCACAGGTCCAACATGGTCGAGGATGTGCGTGTCAGATCTGCTATGTCAGACCTGATCCAACGGTCTGCAGATTGTCACGGTCAAATGACTGAGATGATGTTAGGTTCTAATCAGAGCGTCTGTGGATAGGCGTGAATGGATGACCAAGATCAGAATTGGGAGCGAGAGTGCATCCAAAGGCTCAAGAAGATGCACGATGAACTGCTCCCTGAGGAGCTTCAATCGAGAAACCCTAGGGATCCAAGGGTCTGATCGACTCACGGCAAAGTGCAACACCTTCATGAGGGGATTCCATGTCAAGTGGGTTGCTCTGATTGAAGGGAGAATGGTTGGATATGATTGGCGGTGATGTCCTTCCTAGAGCTGCTCTGTTGGAGCAGTAAGGATGTTAGAGGGGGTTCCTTGCGTGCACGGACACCTGTAAAGGGTAGGGTGACTAGGGGGCATAACTCCGGTCGGGTTTATTGCATAGGGAAAAAGGAGAAGCGACAAGGGGTGAGTCTTGGGTTTCTGGAAAAGATGGAGTGGGGGGATCCTGACCATAATCTCACTATGATGGATGATCCTAAGGGGGAAAGGCTGCGGTAGGAGATGAAGGGTGGAACATGGAGTTGATCTGTGCGTGGAGATGGGTGGTACGAAGCTCTGATCAGTTGGTCGGAGCAGAGAAGTTGGCGGCGGATGAAATGGGAAAGATGGAATCGAACTGGAAGGAAATGAGGGTAGGAGTGATACCTGAAGCTACTAGCGGAAGCACGAACTCAACCGAGTTGTGTCTGGCTGGGAGGCTACTCGTGACGGATCTTTGGCCACGAAACGAGCTTCGTGCTTCCAAGCACCAATCCAAGCTCCCAAAGGTTGCCCACATACCCTGTCACTGTCCTGGAGTTGTTGGTGGAAGAAAAGAGGTGCGAGAGATGAGCTACCAGGCCATGGATGCTGAAGAAGATGTTATATAGGATGCCTAGGGGTCTAGAAGAATCAACGAGGGAACCAAAACCCTAGGCAGATACGGCTGCGCCTAGGGTTCCGTGAAGATCGTGGATGTTTGGACTATAATTGGGTGAAAGAGTAGAGGCAATCAGAGGTCGGATCCGATCAGGAGAAATTCGGGAAGGAGCTCCGACGATGCAAGTCCAAACCCGACCTGGTTGGAAGAGACCGTTGACCGAGGTCAACATACGAACGTGGACCAATAGGAACACATGATTTAGAAATTACAAGAAAATTGAATTAAAAATAATAAATGAACTTAAATTAAAAAGTGTATAAATTAAAAAAATATTTATTATTTTATAAGCTATTTTTTGTGATTTTTAATTATTTTTATGAAAATAAAAATAAGTTATATACAATATATAGTATTATATACAAGTATAATATACATATATTATGTACAAGTATTTTTATTATATTATTTTTTCAAAAAATATTTTATATTTTATATTTATTTATTTACACAATAATTCAAGGGATACCAATTGATTTATTTGATTTTTATAAATTATTTATAGGTGTAAATTAAATAGGGATTGTATTATATATTCATACAAGGAATTGATGATTTTATTTTCATTTTTATTTTGTTTTTATGATTTTTATTTTATTTTTATTATATTATCAAAGCTACATACAAGTGTGTAAAAGAATGAAATATTTTATTTTCTCAAAAATAAATAAATAGATATTTGTATATGTTTATGTAGTATGTATAATACATAGTATACACTTATGTCCCTCTACTTATTTTCGTTGTGACCAGGTTAAGGCTTAACCTTCTGTTGTGATCTAGGTCACTTTGTATTTATTCTAAATACATCCTTCCTTTTCTTTTCTCTTTATTCTTTTATCTTTGAGAAATATGTGTTAGTTATACATTATTAACACAGGCATGCAAAATGCTTAGTTATTGTATTTACAAGTATTTATAGGTTGTTTTGCCAAAAGAAAGAGCTAAAATAAAAGAATAAAGAATGAGAATCGTAGATTCATCACATTGCATGTACATTTTTCGAAATGATATTGACAATTGAACAATTCTAAATAAAGTCCGGAGATTGGAGCTTGGTCTAGACCATAATCCACTTAATTTCAGAGGAACTTGTTAAGGACTGGAATTGGGATGCTTCAGATCACTTTGACTTAATTCTTTAGGTTCTCCGAGACTATGTTCATGAGTCGATTCAATGTGTCTAACTTGAACCGTTCATGTCATCTATATGACTCTTGAGACAATGGCTTAACTTGAGACCTAGAACTCAACACTTAGCTCAACCCAGATGAATTATTGAAATATCCTAGAGTCCAAGTTGTGACAATACTAGGCCGCTTTGTCAAGGATGGCTCAAGAACCATTATTAGGGGATGCTGAAACCGATACTTTAACCCCCTATTTCTTGATGACATGCCTTAGTGAATTGGGTTAAAGCAGGAAATAGTCGAAAGGTTGTTGTCACCCAAATCACAAGGCTAAGTCAACAAGAAAAATAGAAACCACACAAACAACAAATAAAACACTCAAAATAATGTTAGCGGTCTCCACTATTTGTTTTAACCTAGTATAGTGACGAGGGTCGAACTCAAGGAGCACGAGTAAACCTACGAAGTAGTCGGTTTTCATACAAATAAAGCATATTTTTGTTAATTTTTAATTTTGCAAAATTTTGTGGTTTTCAATTATGGAAAACAAATAGGAAAATAAGGCAATAAAGCACACAAGCAAGCCTTTATAATTTTTATTAAGGCTAAAAATACTAAAAAATCAGAAATAAAAATATTTTTATATTTTTCAAGTATTCAGATGTTTTTGATGCTTTTCTGGGATTTTTTATATTTTATATGATTGTATAAAAATCAAACAAAGGCAATAAGGGAAAACAATGTACAACCTGGACTAAAAGGAAAATTGAAAATATTAAAAATGCCTTAATGTCCTGGTTGTGCTTTTTATGAGAAAGTAAATAAAAATATCTAACAATACAAATCGAAATCCTATTTTTTTTATTTTTTTAGATTTTTTATTATTTTTTTATAACTTTTTGAGATTTTTTTAGATTTTAGGGTTTTTATAATGATTTTTTTAAATTTTTTGTATTTTTTAAAATAGATAGAATAATTTCAATGTGTTTTTGATTTTTAAAAAATATCAAAAAATAGAAAATTAATTAACAAAAATTACCATACATATTACGTACTGGCAGGAGCTAACAATAATTTTGATGGAAATTTTTGAGTTAACTAGGTATTTATTTGATAAAAAACAAGCCACACAGTTCACAGGAACCTAATTGCAATTAAGAGAAAACTCTAGGCCAATGGATAACATATATAAAAAGCTTAGGGTAAATAATACAAAAAGCCCAGGGGACACGCATGCAACACGTGAATACACCTCATAGGGGTGCAAATGCAAATATCAAAAAACATTCATTCCAAACGTAATATACATGGAGTTCAAGAGAAAATATGCAAAAACACCACAAAATCACGTAAACATGCATGTGTCTCAGGTTTAGATGGACTAAAATGAAAATAATAAAAATATGAGGACCAAACTACAAAATATTTGAACTACAACATTATTTTATTGGACTAAATATCTACACATAAAAGCGCGAGGGTAAAGAGTAATATACCCCTGCAAAGGCACGTATCACATGCTGGAGACATCGTGGTCGTACGGCTCTGATCACTGCCTCAGGTTCATCAGACAATGCAAAGGTTGTCGTGGAAGTGTGATTGGATCTGACGATACTGTGCTGATCTAACAGCCGCAACAGCCTTATTGTCGGACGGCTGTGATGTAATTTGGCAGGAGGGGGCCAATCTGACGGTAGACGAGGATGCTGGAAGAACAGCCCCTGGGCAAACTTGAATCGACCAAAGGAGGCGATCCACCGATCCGATGAGTCCATCGAAGGGATATGTATTGGCATGGAGGTACTCCGCGACTGATGGAGTGTTCCGATGGAGGCAGCAATGGCTAGAGGGTCATGACGGTGAAGTGCCACTTGGGGGAGCTCCTCTGAGCATATGGGGCTCAAAGGGCTTCCTTCGTGCAAATCAGAACCAGTAGAGGATAAGGAGACTCGGGGCGTGGCTTTGGTCGACTTTATTTCAAAGATAGGTACAAGAAGTGTGGGGGAATGAAGTTTGACTCCTGACAGAGGTGAATGAAGGGAGTCGCTATCTTAATCCTGACCTGAGGGTCGATGCTAAGGGGCATTATACTGCGATGCTATGTGGGACGTTCGTAGATAGGTCAATCGATACGGACGTGAAGATGAAATAGTTCTCCAACTAGGGTGGTCGGAGCAGCTGAACTACGACAGAGGGTAAATGAAAGATGCGATGGAACGGAAAATAGAGAGGATAAGATGGTTACCTAAGGGTGTTGATGAACTCAACAAGGTCATGTGGAGCTGGAAGACGGGGTCGTGGCCTCGACCGTGTTGTGGCGGGCAGGGAGGTTGGATGCGGCGGAGGATTCCGGTCACATAGCTGAGCTGCGCCAATACACCACCAAACTCCAATCCGAAGATGCTCTTCTGTAGCTATCACTCAACGGGAGGTCTCTAGGGGTAGAAAACGGGGCGAGGCACGAGCTTCCCAGCTGCGAAAGCTGGTGGCGAGACTTTATAGGCTTCCCAGGGGGTTGGAATGATCAAACGAGAGCGCGGTACCCTAGGAAGATCTGCACCTTCCTAGGGATCCGTGAAGATCACAGATCCTAGGAGGAGTGATGAGCGAGAAATCGGGGCGATAGGAGGCTTGACCTGATCAGGAAAAATAGGAAAAGAGGCTCCGACGAAGCAAATCGGGTCGGGTCGTCTTGGAAGGAGACGTTGACGTGAGTCAACATTCTGTCCGTGGCCAAATCAGGAGGTGCCGAGGTTATGGACAAAATACACCACTGGACAAAACTGAAGACAAAATAAAGATATTTACATAAAAATAATAAATGAATTTAAATGAAAAAATGAATAAAAAAATGTTTTATTTTTAATGTATTTTTTCTAAGATTTTTAATTATTTTTATCAAAAATAAATTAGTGTATATACAATATATAATGTTATATACAGGTATAATATACCTATGTATTATGTACAATTGTTTTTATTTTGTTATTTTTACACAAACTCCCCCATTTTTAAATTTTATTTATTTACAATATGATTTTATGAGTACAAAATAAATTTTATTTTATTTTTTGAGGTCATTTACAAATATAAAATAAATGGTGAGTTTGTTATATATACATGTGTATTTGTACAATGAGCGAGGAATTTTATTTTTATTTAATTTTTCTGATTGTATTTTGTTTTTATTTTATTATTAGAATTATCTATAAGGAGATCGCAAGAATAATTTTATTTTATTTAGTCAAAAATAATTATATGCATGTAGGTAATATGTACAATACAAAGTAGGCCCTATCTCTCTCTACTTGTTTTATTTTGTGATAAGGTCAAGGCTTGACCTACTCTTGGGGTTAGGGTCACTCCGTATTTATTCTAAATACCTCCTTCCTTTTTCTTTTCCTTTATTCTTTTATTTTTGCACAAATACATGCTAAATATGCAATATTAACAAATGCATGCATAATGCTATGTTATTGTATTTACAAGTATTTACATGTTGTTTTGCCAAGATAAATAGCTAAAATGAAAGAATAAAGAGTGAGAATCATGGATTCATCATTTCTCTTGTAGCATGGACATCTAATGACTAGAGGATGGATTGAAATAAAGTTTCGGATGAGGAATGGTCCACTAGCACAATTTTTCTAAGACATCAAAACATGGGTGGAATAAAAGATTCTATATCCGTCAGGGCAAAACAAGAATGCATTGTAATTCCATACAAAGAAATATCAAAAAAGAAGCATATACCCGAAATTCCAAAAATTTTGAGCTTCCAGAAAAGGCCAGTTTCTCGGTTGAGACTTAGTCATACTAACCGAGCTTTACTTGGAAATTCGACTATACTGGTCCATTCCCACTTATTTTCCTTTCTTCGCTTCCCCCTTCTTCTTTGTGAACTAGTGCATGTACCTGAACTTAGAAGGAAATATCCATCTCCCCGAGGATGAGTTACCGGAGGAGGAGACCACTTGATAGTTCATCTATTTATTTTGGAGGAGTTAAAACAATTCACATACATGATACCTGCCATTTCAAGGTTATGAGAGTATGCGTCTGAAATGATTGTTCTGACAGGGTTGTAGTGTTGAACTAGATAGAGGAACATGGAACCTAAGGGATGTTGTGTCACAATTCCTAACCTGAATGTGGTTCTGAACAAACTAAGAATATAAAGGTCTTAATGGAGTTCTAAACTTTGACTTTATTAAGATAAGTTTATGATTCAGAAATTATTCCAAGCTCTTTCTTTTTCTTTTCTTTATTTTCTTTTTATGCACTCATTATCATAAGTGTTTACTAGGGACTAGCAAAGGCAAGTATAGGGGATGATGAATCTCCATTTCATCACCTTTATTCTTTCATTTTGGCTTTAAATCCTTGGTAAAATGCATGTATATAGCCTTAAAATACATGAAATAACACTCATTAATTAACTTGTAAATACCAGATAAATATAAGCATTTAATTGTAAAATAAAACGATAAAGATAAGAAAAGAAAAAGAAAATGAAGTGTCAAAGATACTGGATGACCTTAAATCCCGTGACCAAGTTAATATTGATTTGATCGCTAGGAATAAAGTAGGGGGAGATAGGCCAATTAACTATACATATACACATAAACCCTAATTCAAAAACCTGTAAATAATCATTTTCACATATTTTTTGTTCATTTTATGTACCTCAAATAATAAAATGTTTAGCAAAAAACTTGTACATATTATGTATAGAAAAATAAAAAATTAATTGCACAAAAAATAATGCACAGTATGACCGGGACATAGAAATGAAAAAGCAACAAACTGAACTTTACACACCAATATGTACTCCATATGAAATCAAATATTATCAAACTCACCTTTATTATACTTAAAATTAAATTGTCTATCTAATCGAAGTGGTTTCATTAAAAATGGAGTTAAGATGCAAAAGTCGTCTTTCAGGTCCAATTGTCCCATATACCAGCATATTTTATTCAATATATTTATTGTTTATATTTTTACCTTTCTTATATTTTTATATACTCTTAAAATTATTTGAAATATATAAAAATATAAAAATAAAATAATAACATATAAAATGCATTAAAATAAATAATGTAACCTATATAGGCATACTATACTTACAATATATATCCTTATTTATTTAACTACATAAATAAAACCAAAAAATATGCATTTATTTATACATATATGTATACATGTAAAATTTAGTACCTAATAAATAGGCTTGTAAAAATAAAAAAAATACTCATTAAATAGTACATAAAATAATAATCATTGTCTACGTTTTGACTTTTATTTAATAAAGTCATCATTATTTTATAACTAACTTATAAGGGAGTTATGCCTAGTCTTTTTATGGTTGGTCCACGTGGACCAACTAGAGGCTTGTGTTATTGACCACCTTGTCAACTGCACGGTCCTCCCCATGTCCTTTGTCAAAAGTCACAAGACCCTCTAACTTCTCCATTCTCTTGGCATTGATCCATGGCTTGATGGACCTTGGGACCTTTACCAAACATCTTCCCCATGCATTCCCCCATCTTGCTAGGATCATAACTCTCATAAATTTCACCTTCTACTCATGCAATCAACTACCCCCTTTCGCCAAAACCTCAGTGTATAAATAAACCCCAAATACTTTTTTGATGTATTGGTCCTTTCTAGTCCTTCGTAACCCCAAACCTTAATTGCTTGAAACTCTTGGTGACGACATGAGATTTGTTGAGGCTTCGATGAGGAGAAGAAGTTGCTGGAAGGTACGATCCAGGTCTCATCAGATCCACTCTGGTGAAGCCTCTTCTACTCCCTATTCTCGACAGGTTTGAGAAGATTTTGTTAGGTTTTTATATTGCATTTTTTTCTACATCTTAGTTTATTTTTTGTTTTAAGCAATTAGGTCATAGTTTATCTTAATTTCAAGATCTTCCGTTTACTGGAGCTTCGCGCTCCAACTCCGATCCACCGTGAATCCCTCTACCCGTACTTTCATCACAAGTTCAAACCTCATCGCCTTATCCGTATTTCACCTCATATTTCCACCTCTGATCTTGCGAAGATTAGAGCTTCGATGCTCATCTTCCATCATAGCTTGGAGATTCATCGCCCAGTCCACGTCATCAATGTCCAGCTTCAACTCTTGGTCGAGGCTCGTCCCCTTGAGCCACTGAGTCTGTTTGTGCAAGAACAAAGGCGTAGTAGACCTTTTGGTGCAAGACTCGAAGCAACATCTACTGCTCCAGACTGTTGAACTTGAGAGACTTTCCAGGTCCCCATCATTAGGACCTTGACCTCATTTCACTCACTTGTAGGCACGATGGACTTCCAAGAAAGTGTTGGCCTTGTTGGAGCTGAAGGAGGAGGGCTGAGGATGGAGGAACCAGTGATTGAAAGAGTTCCTGGTGCATGTTCTCGATTGTTCTTACACCTGCCACCATCATCATCGAATTACAAGATCGGCCATGATCTAATCTGGGTCATTGAATATAAGGCGAAGTGAAGCCCCGTCCCGGTCGTCTGATTACAATAAGTAATGCGATGTGGTGCAAGGAGCATCGTCCATCAGTGTCATTAAGGGGTAAATTTTAGCGATCCCCTCTTGCCTTTTCTAATATCTAAGTAGTCATATAAATAATTTATCTAATGTAATTTTATTGTAAAATTTGCAAGTGGACCCATGAATTCTCTTCTAATTATAATTAGGTACCTTACTAGGTTACCTAGCATGCCTCTGCATGTAAGGGCCTCGATGCTTTGCATCAAACCCCCTCTGGGTCTTGATATTTATTTTTAGTACTAAAATTTGCATATATAGTGTAATATTCTAGGATATTTTGCATTAAAGAACCTTGTATTTATCTTTATTGCATTTCAACCTCTGCCAAGTGCAAATAAAATGTGGATTTATTGCATTTCAACCTCTGATCTTGCGAATCAGAGTTTCGAATCTCATCTTCCATCATAGGTTGGAGCTTCATCGCCTCGTCCACGTCATCGCTTTCCAGCTTCAACTCTTGGTCGAGTCTCGTCCCTTGAGCTACTAATTCTTTTTGTGCAAGAATGAGCCTAGCGGACCTCTTGGTACGAGACTCGAAGCAACATCTATTGCTCCAGGTTGTTGAACTTGAGAGACCTTCTAGGTCCCCATCATTAGGACCTTGACCCTTTTCGCTCACCTGTAGGCACGACAGACTTCTAGGAAAACGTTGGGCTTGTTGGAGCTGAAGAAGGAGGCCTGAGGATGGAGGAACCAATTATCGAAGGAGTTCTAGTGCATGTTCTCAGCTGTTCTTCCACCAGCCTCCATCATCGTCGGATTACAAGATTGGACAAGATCTAATCTGGGCCATTGAATATAAGGCGGATTGAAGCCCCACCCCGGTCGTCCGATTACAATAAGTAATGCGCTGGTGCAAGGATCTTCGTCTATCAGTGGTCATTAAGGGGTAAATTTCAGTGATCCCCTCCTGCCTTTTCTAATATCTAAGTAGTCCTATAAATATTTTATCTAGTGTAATTTTTATTGTAAAACTTGCAAGTGGACCCATGAATTCTCTTGTAATTATAATTAGGTCCCTTACAAGGTTACCTAACATGCCTGTACGCATGACAGCCTCAACATTTTGCATCCAACCCCCTCTGGGTCTGGATATCTAATTTAGTACTAAAATTTGCATATATAGTGTAGTATTCTGGGATATTTTGCATCAAAGGACCATGCATTTTATTTTTATTGCATTTCGACATCTGTCAGGTGCATATAAAATGTGGATTTAATTGGAAAAATGCTCTGATTCCCCATGACTTTTCTTTCAGAGTTATGGAACGCTTTTAAAATTTGCCTAAATTACAAACAGGTCCCTACCAGTTCTATAGTTTATTTTATGTAAATTAATTATTGAAAATATCTTTTTACATCTTAAAATTTTAGAAAACTTGTATAAGGTGTATTCTAATTATATTTTTCAAATATATTTTTTACATAGCAATTAAGTGAATTTTCCTATTTAAAAAAAATAAAAACTATGCATTATTTTCCCTGTTTGATTATTAAATTCCCCAAAAATATCAAAACATTTCAAAAAATTCCAAAAAATTATAGTACCTATATTATTATATATTCTACCTTCAAACTAGAAATCACTAGAAATAAGAAAAAATTTTAAAATCACAACACTCTAAAAATACAATAAAAATAAAAAAAATCATTTAAAATCAACATACTTTTTGTTCTATGATTTCTTTATTATATATAATATCTTTAATTTGGGGGGGGGGATTTTTGAGCCTACTACTTATTTTTAAAACTCATACAAATTCAACTATATTATCTTATTCACTATTTTGTTCTTTTCAATACTTAAAAACAAATCAAAATTAGCAAATTTCCCTAAAAAATACCAAAAATAGAGAAAATTATTAAAAACATAGAAAATTTTATTTTTTTTAAATTTGAGTATATTTATATATATTTAAAAATATAAAACCATATATACCTTTTATATTCTTTATATTACTTATATAATATATACTATTACTATAATTATATATATTTTAAAAAGAAAAAAATAAACTTAAAATCACACAATTAAAAAGAAAATACAAATTAAAAAAAATAAAAAAACACTAACAAATCCATGAAATTTAATATATAATTTAAAACCCACAAAAAATGAAAAAAGACTAAGAAAGTACAATAATAATAATTATTAATTATAAATAATTAGTAATAATTATACCTATCCTCCATTGTTCTTAGTGGTTTGACCCGTACTACTTGTCTACTATACACATTTTCTAGGTATAATAAATTTCATCTCATCTTGTTTTTATTGCTTATATTATTTGCTGGTTAATTCTTTGATTTATTCAAATTGTTTGAGCACCGAGAGCCGAGAGATGGATGATACATCGGTTGCCAGATATGACTTGTCGGACACCACATGCTCCTCCATAATCGGACGTTAGGTACCTCGATCATTCCCATCAACACCCCATATTATTACATCGAACCAACGAGTGGTCCTTATTAAATTTTCATTAAATTTTGATTCTTCTGTTGACTTAGGGTTTGTATGCTTATACTTAGTGAGCACATAACTGATGCGCTATGTAGAGAGAACATGCTCCAAATTATGGATCCAATCATAATAATTTATTCCAATCAACTGGTTGACCTCCAGAAGCATGCTGAGCAGGTTCATGGATTTAATATTAGAGGTCAAGAATATATTATATTAGGACATATAAATAATTATATATTCAAATTTAAATTCTTTGATTATGGATTTTTAATCAAATAAATCTTTCCTTTTAAACTCTGAAAGTTCATTTCCTTATTAAACGTTCAAAGCAAGGAATTCACTTACCACTATATCTCTAACAATATCTGGGATATCCTTGTAACCTTTGTTTCATCCCAATTATATGAGAAATTCCAACTTGGGTAAAAAGAAGTGGGAACTCATTCTACTTCACAAGTCCAACTTGCATTTCTATATTCGGTCTTTAACACCCACGCCCACCACCCCTAAGGTGATATTGACCTGTTGTTAATCGAATAAACCATCAATATGAATCAAAGTCATTATGCACAATCCAATACCCCCTCAATTACATGAGGAACAATATTGGGATCACTACTCATACGACCTTACTCTTTTGAGAAGCAAAGAACCCGATCCATGTATGCCTGTATGTAAGAGATATCATTTCGGATAGGCATCCCAAGCATACAATCCATGGCGACAGAACCCTTCTCCTTGATGAGAGACCATGGTTGTCATTTATGTGATCCTCCATATCTCATTCAGAATTTTGTTAATCATTATTAATCATAATTATTATGATTAATTCTTCCAAGGAAATTACAAGTCTATTTAAAATAGACTGCTTAGTATTATTGGATCTAATTAATTTAATCATATCAAATAACTTAAAATCCAATTTAACCAATAATTAATTAGTTTTTTCTTGATATTACTATATAGTATACACCCTCACATTGTACAATTTTATTATTCTAATTAGTTGTTTAAAGTATGAAGAGACTTCTCGTGCTACCCATCCTTGAAACGGATCAAGACAGGTTAGATAGATAATGCTAACAAGGAGCACTTCCACTGCAATGTTTTATGCCAATTAAGTAACCCATTAGCATATCCACGACCTAGACATCATCACCGGACCAATTCAAGACAACACATTTGGTACAAATTATACAAGGATATATTATCGGTCACATGCACTTAGTGACCGACATGATACATATATAGTAATCACTTAGAAATCTTATGCATCTTAATTTTTTTTAAAGATCCGAAATTTCTAATTATATCAAGAAAACATGCTTTGCATGTAAAAGTTGTCCTACAACTATTGTAGGTTAAACTAGGGTTTTGTCATGAACAATCATTCAATGGTGATTGATGTTTAATCAAAGATTTCCATAAATATTAAGCATCAATTTAATATTGATAGATTAATAATTTCCTTGATTTACATTGAATGATGAACACTCTAACAAAGTAATCTTTATGATCCATTCATTATCAAACCCATCTCCACTAAATATGAAATATCTAGGGTGAACGAAATCGGATCATGCAAAATAAATTAGACAGGTTTTCTGGTTGAATTCTATACTTAATTAAATTGTTTATTTCATGTTTCATGGTGAGAAAAATAGAATTAAAAATTAATTATTACAGATATGTGAATACATGCGAAAACAATGTCACTGCGGGAACTTTTAGAATTTTATTTTTTGTACCTTTGGCACTGAATATTGGATAATGATTTTAGGATGTATTTAGACATTATAAATAAATTTTATTATCCAAAAATTTCTTCCAAATAGTGCATAAATAATAGCTTTTCATTTTAGCGAAAAACTATTCGAAACATGCATCATATGCATAAACTATGACTCCTCACGCATCCGATATACAAAACTTGTTCCCTTGAGGTTTGGATCAGGTACAAGACCTTTGACCAATGCTCTGATACCACTTGAAGGATAGGGTTTCGGCCTCAAAGCATCACAGAAGTGTGTAGATCACATCAAATATGATCAAGGGCAACTAGTTATAGCTGTAATGGGTAGTGAAAAAAAATAGATTAAAACACTTGATACAAGAATATTTATCAAATCATTTCATCAAGATCACAAATGAGTCAAAAATATTACCTCTTGAAGCATGATTGCGATGGCGTGTCTCTAAATGAAGAGACCTCCTGTCTCAAGTCCGGTCCAATGAAGGAGGCATTTGTGGACACGTGGATGAGATGCGTGTTTCCTGCAATCCGAGTTGATGATCCGAGTTCTGAACCTCCTGATTTTGTCTCATGAAATTCGTGGCCTTCCTCACGAGCATTAAGAACGGAAGAATACGAAGATCAACGAACAGTCGACCTGGCATCACAACGGTAATGTTATGACTACGAGGCTCTCTATGTCAATATAGTGGACGACCACAATGTTGAGAGAGAGATAGAGACCTTAGGCATGTATGAGAATAGAGAGAGGGGGTGGGGATTTGTTGATCTTGAAATTGTTGTCAAGAAAGAGTTATGTCTAGCCCATCTTCTATAACAAATTAGATGTCCATGGATCTTAATCTATGTCCACAAATAATTAATCGTGTATATTAGTTTGTGCTTTCAATCAATGGCCATGATTTTGTTGCATAAATTTGCAACAAAAAATATTTAAAATAAATTAAATTAATTGAATATTCATCAATATAATTTAATTTGATCTAAACCAATTAACATATGGAATGAATGGAAAGAGAGAAAGCCTCCTTCCTGTCATAGAGTAGACGTCTACATTAAAATAGGACTCAATGGTGGTCATCAACCTTCCAGTAAGGGAATGCAGATCCCTCATTCCAACTTTGTGAGATCTCATATCTAAACAAATATTCCACTTGCATAACAACTTTTATTGCATAATTATTCACGAAAATAATTCCAAATTATTTTGTGATAATTTCATTCAAGCCATTGACAATTATGAATCATATTCATATATCCAACATAAAATGTAAATTGTATTTATAATTAATTACATTATGTGAATTGAATTCACATCAACATTTAATTCATAAATACCATTCACAATTAAATCTCTCCAACATATTATTAATCACGTTTATAATATTTGTGATTATTATTAAGAGTGATATCCATATTAATCATATCTTTGATAACTATATCATATTTAATTATCTTAGATTATTCTCACGTGTTCAAATAATATGAATAAAATTTATATATTTTTTATGATAATTAAATCACATTTAACCATCAATTCCCAATTCTTAGTTACTTTATCAATAATAGAAATATTCTTGAACTCTTTCAAGAATAATGTGCTTTCTTCACGGATACACGGAGATAAGGATAGGGAGATTATATATTCCATATATAGTGACTTGGATACTGAGATCATATCTCAGATCCAGATCAAGGCTACCTCTTAAATATGTTTGACTAAATCAAACTGTAAATCTAATCTTCTCATTGCATCTAACTCACATTCAGATCAGTGTCCAACATTTGGACTAATATCATATTACTAATCCACCTAGAGGAGTCACTAAAATCCAAATATGTTTCATCACTCCCTTGGATTGGAAGACTCATAGTTATACAATTGTTTACGATCACATCACCCTTGAGTAATACCAATACTTATACATCTTGCATACTGAAAGACAGATGAATCCCCATTTTGTCACCTTTATTCTTTCATTTTGGCCTTAAATACATAGCCAAATGAATGTATACAACATTAATTTGTACAAAATAACACTCAATAAAGAATCTGAAAATACAGTTTAAATACATGTATTTAATTCCAAAATAAAAGAATAAAGGAAAGAAAAGAAAAGAAATGGAGTGTCAAAGTCACTGACTGACCCTAGACCCTGAGACCCACTCATCATGATGACTTCATCGACAAGGAAAAAAGTAGGGGGAGATAGGGCAGACAGATTGTATGAAAAACACTCAGAATCCCTAATTTTTATTCATTAATAAATGCATTTTGGCACCTACTTTTTCCACTTTTTATACCTCTAATAATAAAACCATCAACATGAAACATGTAAATAAAAATAGAAAGAAAAAAAATACAAAATTGATTTTACATTAAAATAATACATAGTGCTCTCGGGACAGACAAAACAAAAGGTTGTAAAGAAAACTTCACGGACATATCTCTTCCATACAGATTCAAAATTGACCAAACTCACCTTTATTGTTCATAAAATTTAATTATCTATATAATGAAGATGGTTTCATTTAATTTGGAGTTGAGATGCAAAGGTTGGCTTTTGGGTCCCTATTGTACGATATACATGTATATAATATTCATTATATTCACTCTTTATTTCTTTAACTTCCTTCTATTTTCATATACTTGTAAATATTATTCAAAATATATTTCAATAATAAATATAGAGTAAAACCATTACAAATATATTAAAATAAATAAAGTATTAAAATATATAGGTAAACTATACTTATATAATACATTTACATATATATTTAAGTAAATAAATAAAATTAGAAAAAACTATATATATATATACAAATGTGTATTTAAACAAGTTATAAATATATAAACTATGTAAATATAATAATAAAATGTAGAATACAAAATAAAACTAAAATACACTAAATATGGGTAAATATACCTATGCATATACATGTAAATATTAACACATAATTAATTAAGTTGTTAAAATAAATAAAAATATAATATAATACTACATAAAATAATAAACATTTTTTGTTTTAAACTAAAATTAATAAAATTATTTATTATTTTAAAATGTATTAATAATGGTATTAATTCCTCTATTTTCTAGTTAGTTCATGTGGACGAAATAATGCTCATCGTGGTGACAAAATAGTAAATGTTTAATTAAAAGGGAATTAACCTTGTATATTTTGGAAGTGATCCTAGGCTTAAGAGACCTCAATTCCTTCACAAATATCATTCTACATACTCCCTGTGCTCTTTACTCTATCGCCCCTCAAATCCACCATCATCATTTGTCGATAAAACTCCATCTTTACCTCCTTTTTTTAGTTTTGATCCTCTTTTCCTTTAGTAACCCCAATAGAACCTCAGGGTTGATTGATGATGAGCGAAAATCTGATGCAGTCGAGATGGCATAAATAAAAACAGTGTCGTTGTTCTCAACCAATCGATTCGGTCAACGAGAAAAATAATTTGTTTTAAACCACTTAAGAGAGAGATAAATCAAACAATGATAAGTAAGTGGTATCGCTATTCAATTTACCTGGTATAGCGACCAGGGTCGAACACAAGGAGCACGATTGAAAAACTATGTAGTCAAATTTCCAAGATAATTTTTTAGTGGTTTTTTCTTTTTCATTTTTTTCAAATAAAGCACAAGTCACAATATGCACAAGGGGATAAAAATACACGTACCACACTTTTTTTATATTTTTCCATATATCCAAAAAATGCTCAGAAAATTACAGAAAATAATTTTTGTGTTTTACAGGTTTTGAAATGTTTTTGGTAATTTTTTCAAATTTTTCTGATGTTTTTGTGATTTTATAAAAATCAAACAGTTGAAACTAAGGAAAACAATGCATGACCAATAGTATTTTGCACGTTAAAATTAATTTAAGAGCCTAAAAATCCTGGATCTTATTTTTTTGCTAAAGTACAACTAAATATCTACAAATAGAGACTGAAATCAGATTTTTTTTATTTTTCTATAATTTTCTACAATTTATTATAAGATATTTAATTTTTTCGCAATTTTTTCGGTTTTTAAAAATAATTAATGCATGAAAATTGGATAGAAATTAGAGGACAATAAAATACACATATAATATTTTTTTAGAATTTTTAGGAAAATTTTCGATTTTTTATGATTTTTCTAAATTTAGGCAGAGAATAAGACATTGATTTTGATTTTTTAAAAGATCAAATATCAACAAAATGTGATGAAAATTTTATTCAATGAAGAACACTACAGCAGGAGTATATACAAATTTTTTTGAGAATTTTTAGAGCATGAAAAAAACATTTTTTTGATGTAAATAGCAAGAAAATTAAAGGTCTGGAGTACATGGACTAAAGTGCAATTATTTAAAGTTTCTGCCTTAAAATATAATAAAAAAAGACATGCAGGCAGAATTTGCAAATTATCCAATAACTCGTGTGCGCTGCACGTGACCTTCTGGAGCATAGGGTCTGTTTTTTAATTTCCAAAAGTTACATGGGCATCTTTGTAATTAACCCAAAATTTAATTAAAAACCCATCCTCTGGGGTTTCTTGTGTCTTTCATTTCCAAACATGGTAAGATGCAAGGGTCGCCGCCCAAGGGGGGAGAGGCCGGGTGCAGCCGCCCTCACGATGGGCACGGCGCCGGAGGAGGCGAGGTCTTCGCGACGGGTGGAGGTCACGCCTCCGTTGGAGGTGGCGCGCTGGAGGACTGCTGAAGGTGCCACAGAGGCACGGGTGCACGGACGGCGTGACGTCACGCTATGGGAGGTGGCGGTTCACGGGCTGCCGTGGCCTGGTGGCGCGGGAGGTCGTGCAATGCCGCTGGGGGTGCAACTACGACCCCGCACGCTGGATGAATGCTATAGCAGGTGGCGGTGCTCCGCCTACGTGCGGCTGAGCACGAGGTTCGCTAGAGCGGCTGGGGCAGCACCGTTGTTGGATTACAGGTGGCACCACACAAAGGAGCGCGTGCGACATTCTGGCGGAGGAGGACTGGCGTGCTGAGGTGTGACTGTGGTTGGCACGTTGTCGGCGGAGTGGGAGGTCGCGCTGGCTCTTGCTGATTATTTTTTTGTTTTTTTGATTTTATGTAAACAAAAGTAATAAAAGATTTTTTATTTTTCAAAAACAGTAACTGTAGACAACGGAAATAAAAAATTATTTTTCTAAATTTATTATCTTGTACTGCAAAACAAATGTTAGATTGAGATAAAAAAGAATTATGCGTTATTATTATTTTTAATTTTCCTGCAAAACAAATGTTAGAGATGAAGACAACAATGTTTTTTTAATCTTTTTATTTATTTATAAACAAAATAGAGTGCGTGAATGGAGCGGATCTTGTGATATGGAAGATAGATTCGTGTCTCAGATCACCGTGTGTGATCAGAGGTGGAAGATTGCGTGAGATAGAAATGGAAACGGAGGGATCGTGAGATGAGATAAAAATTGATGTTGGATTGTACAAGTGCGATGGATATCTTTCTGGGATTTTTCATATCTAAAGATTACTCAAATCGAAGCAAAAATTAAGTCTACGATTTATATAAGGAAAATGATGCGAAAGAAAGTTGGATCTCACCTAGGGATCGGATACGTCGTGATGGCCTCGATAAGGGCAGACTCGCTATCACCAGACGACTCGGAGGCTGGGCACCCTTCTTCTAAAAGATTGTTCTCGAAGATCGGGCTCCTCTCCACCAAAGATTAATCAACGAATAAAGAAGGAGGAGGGGCCCATTAAAAAGAAGATGAAAATCAAAATGGAAAATATCTACAAATAAGGAAGGTTTTTATTGGTTAATTAAATAAAAAATTAAATAAATAATTAAAAATTAATTACGAAATTCAGAATTTAAAAACAATAAAATAAATAATTTATAAAAAGTAATTAACTACCTCAATGATGGCTATTAATGGTTTAGAATAATATTTTATATACAAGGCATGGTTTTAAATCAAACACTGAATTAAATAATTAAATCTAGAAACAAAATTCATAATTAAATTAAATTAACTAATTAATGTTAGATATTTAATTTTTTGGTGATTTTTATATAAGGAAATTAGTTGTATACAAATATTATGTACATATAATACAGTTTACACGTGTATAAATAAGGAAATAATTTTTAAATCATTTGTTTAAATTTTTTTGATTATTATTTTTTGTATTTTTATTATGAGGATAATATTTACAATTATGTACATTATGTATGAAAAATAAATATGAATAAATATACAAATATGTAAGTGGTAAAACTGCAAAACACCCCAAAAAATTGACTTTTCAACCGTAACTCTGAAAATTATGAAATAATAGCCATTTGTAAGATAATTTAATTTAGAGTAAAATGGAAGTGAGTTTGATTCCATTTGAGTCCGTATGGAGTCGGAATTGGTCTTTCAATTATCGCTTTATGGCTTTTTCTGAGTGTGATTATTTACATTCTGTACATTATTTTATTTTACAATTATTTACAAAATATTTTTATTTATAACAATTTATATGTAAATAAAATAGTGCATATTTTGTACAAATATACAAGGAAACATTTAAAGTTTTTTTTTGCATTTTTGAATTTAAGATCCTATCTCCCAAACATTATTCCTGGTCGATCAGGTCAAGTATTGACCTTCTCTCAGGGTTCAGGTCAGTCTGCATTTATTTCATAAACACATCCTTTATTTTTCTTTTCTTTTTATTTTCTTTTGTATTTTTTATTTGAGTACAAAAAGTGTTAAAAATGCATATTTAACAAATGCATGCAAAATAGTAATTTCATGGAATCAGTGTGTATTTACAAGTGTTTGACTAAGGAAATGAAGCTAAGATAAAAGAATAAAGGCGATGAATCGTGGATTCATCATTCCCCTATACTTTGCCTTTGGTAGTCCCTTAGCAAACACTTATTTGGAAAATGAGTGAAAACAAAAATAAAGAAAAGAAAAAGAAAAGAAGTTAGAACAATGTTGAATTTTAAACTTATCTTCATAAAATTGTAGTATGGAGCTCTGTTAGACCTTTGGGTTATTAGTGTGTCGGAACCTTATTGGGAAATAGATTTAAAACCTAACAGCCTCTAAGTTCCACAAGACTCCTATTCAGGTCTCCTCAACAGTCAGGTCGGAATAAGTCTACATACACAAATTCTTATGACTATGAATTCTTACTTGTACTGTGTAAGTGAAATATAGATCCCCATCTCAAAAGTAGCAAAGAAACAACCTCTCTCAACAAGGTAACTCTAATCCCCCGGTCTAGCAACTCATTCCTCGAGGAGTGGGGATATTCCCTTCTATGTTCAAGTACAACCAGCTCAAGAAGAGGGGATGGAAAAGAGAATGGATAGTAACCGGTGTAGCTACCTATACTTGGATGCATGACCAGTGTAGCCAAGTCATCCGCTGCAGGCTTACAAACATTTGACTTTGAAGCTCTTATTCTTTTTTTTCACTTGTATATACACTCCGGCAGGTATTTTACTTTTCGGTCAAGCCTGCCCACTTTTGGAGATTTTGCATTTCTTCTTCTTCTTTGTTTTTTTTGATAATATATACAAGGTGCATCATGCACATAAGGAGTATTTCCTCTTGAGCCAGTAGACTGTCCCTCTTTTGAAGCATTATTGCAACCCTCCAACGTCCTGTCTTTAGACCTCAACATCGCCAAACCAGGTTGAGACGCACTTCCCTCCCTAGAGAAGGACGAGAGGTTCCGTCTAGATGTACTACCCTCGTATGCTTCCCCAAGCAAAAAGATTCTGCCCCCTCACTACCTCCTCCCTGAAGAGCTACGTGTAGAGTGCTTGTCCAAGGTAAGACACGGTCTGAAAGAATCATGCGTGTGTTGTTAAATATTCTACATAGACTTATCAAGATGACATGTGAACATAGTCTCATGGACTCAAAGAATTAGGTCACTAAGACCTGAAAAGTCTTAACTACAGTTCTTATAAGGTTCCTATGCAATTAAGTGGATTAAGGTCCAACTAAGCTCCATTCTTCAATTTTATTCCAGACTTAGTTTAAATGTCAAAATTATCCAGAAAAATGCACATGCAAATGCAAGAAATATGTATAATGCAAAGAAAAGAAAGCAAAATATTTTTTGTGAAATATCTTTCTAATTTTGAACTTTTAATGGATTTTTGAAAAATGATGCACATGCAAAAAAGTTTTTTTTGCAAAATTTTATAGATTTTTGGGTCTTATCGTTTTTTTAACAAAAGGTTAATAATATATACAAGTATATATAATTTTTTTAATAAGGGTTAGATGAGATACACATATTTACATAGGAGTGAGTCAATTATTTACAAGAATCAGGTGAAGAGATTTACAACTTGAGTAATTTATATAGGTATATACACACAGTTGGATTTTTTTGTGATGCATATATTCCTCAAACCTATTTGAAAATAATTTTACAAATAATTTTGAAAACTATAGTCCAAAATAATTTTTCAAAAATTTTACAATCATTTACAAACATTTGAAAACAATTTTGCAAACATTTTTCAAATAGTATAATAGATTTTAAAAATAATTTTTTGACCATTTTTAAAACATTTGAAAATAGTTTTACAAAAAATTTTATTTCACACAACGGAAAGAAATTTTTTTACAAACCAGAATATTTTTACAAAGGGTGAAAATATTTTTCAAACAGTTTTCAAGAAATTTTACAAATAGATTTCAAACTACTTTAAAATTTTTTTTCAAAATATTTTAACCTGGCTTATTAATCAGTATATACAAAAAGAATTTTGAGTTGAGGACATATCTGCATCTTTTTTTGGTTTTACTTAATTTTACAAGTATTTATACACTATTTTAGCCATATTTAAAAATATGAAAGTACGAGTTATGGCTAAAGTATATATGAAATATATACGACACCCCCTATACTTAGGTCGAACTATGTCCTCATAGTGATCAAAGAGCTGCAAAAGAAGACATAACTCGTACTAAGTATTAGGAAGTGAAAAGAATTCTATACTACAACGATGAATGAAAGAATAAAATCAATAGAGAACAATGATCCCCCTATACTTAGGATCAAGTAATCCTAAGTATAGAAGACTGTATATAGAGGGACTACCGAGTGATAGGATGTACAGATACTACCTCCCCTATACTCAGGGTAAAATATGCCTAAGTATAGGCAGCAAAACAAAGGTAAAAAGAATTAAAAGAATAATCACAACTCTGACACCGCCACTATACTTAGGGTAAAGTACACTCTAAGTATAGCATAATCACAACATGGAGATGGGGTGTTAGACAAAAGAATGAATGATATGGACAAAATGGATCAGGCTCTGGTATCGGGTAAAGATATGGGAAGATAAAATCAGGCTCTGGTTGCACAAAAGAAATTATCAGCTCAAGGTCTGAATGGAGTTAAAGGATGGAGCCGAAGAAATCAAACATGGAGAAGGAATGATCTGTCAGGTTCTCCACGTCAATCACCATCTCGTATAGATAAAGAAGATCAAGATTAGGAGACTTACTAAAAAGGCTGATATCCGATGTATGTAATGTAGAGAAATCAGTAAAATCATCGAATACCTCAAAGATTGGGTCATCCTCGCGAGGGTTGTCGAGAGAAAAATCAAACTCATGATTAGAAATATCAGAAGACTCGGTCTCATCATCCGACAGATCGGATAAACTCCCAGAAATTGAAACCAAGTATGCAGGGTACGTGGCATCCTCTCACATAGAACCCTCAGGGAGTATTGCTAAATCAGAATCGAATTGGGGATCTATGTTGCCAAGTATCAGGTCCTCCAAAAATGTATCAACCTCATCAAATGGGAGGACACCAGGCTCCAATATGGGACTATCTGTATCAGTCAAATCAAAATGGCATCCCTCATCAAGTTCTCAATGCTGAGATGGATCCAAATGTGTATATGAAAATGAGAGGATATTCTGATGAGTGAAAACTGAATCATCTGAACATGGACACTGAAATGATTGAAAGGATGGCTGAAATGTAGTAGAATCCACATCCTAGGAATGATGTGTGTTATCTGAATTGGCATGAAATGTAGCACACCTAACTGGTAGCACATCATCCTCGTGTGTTGTCCCGAATAAATCATCTGATGGAATGTCTGAAAGTGCTCCTAAGATGGTCTAAAATAAATCCACGTCGGGACTTTGGCATGAACCACCACACGAGGTCACTACCAATCCTTTCTTCTTTATGGTCATCCCCCTCGTGGCGATCTGCACAAGGTCAGTCGCCGAGATTCCATGATCTGGAAATCTCCTCAATAGGTCAACAAATCTAATCCATGAATATCTCAATGTCTCTTGGGGGTCAACTAAAAAATCTCGAATACAATACCGCATCATGTCTGCTCTACGCTGGGGGTAAAATCTCTGAAAGAACAATGATCATAAATCTTCCCACGTAGCGAACTTCCTTCCCAATCATCTATTCCAACTCTTGGCTCTAACCTGAAGTGAAAATGGGAAGGTAATCAGCATCACCTCTTCAGAAGTGATATCAGAATATGATCATGATACATAAAAATCCTCAAACTCAGATATATGAAGATACTGCTCCTCATGCACTTCCCCTAAAAACTTTGGCAGTAGAATAATGAACTCTAAATACAGAATAAAGGGACTCAATGTAGAAGCGGACTGTGCTTCTTGATCTGGGTGCTCATCCATCATCCCAAGATAAAAGTTGTTTAAACTCGTAACTGCCCAATTGGATCTCCTATGGAATGCACTCTCATCTCAGAAAGGTGACCACCAATGTCTTGTATCTGATCAATCTGAACTCTTTGGGTGTCTACTCTTAAGACAACATGTCAAGTATAAAGAGGGAATGGGGAGGGGGCAGAAATATAAGGATACGAGAGGTTGATCGAGGTCCCAACCTCCCAAAAAGAAAACAGATGGAAACAGAAGAGAAGGCGACTGCTAATGATCTATAGATGATGATCGTAACCAATTCACACCAAAAACATACAGACACAATGACAACCCCCAATTCACCTACTCAACACAATGTGGAGACCGTGAAGATGCGGTCAATTTTCTTGTCAATTTTTAGAGTTAGGTGATCAAACAATCTATCAGAGCGAGCTGTTGGGAACCCGATGCTCTCAAAAGACTGGCCCGATCCCAAAGCTAGATCTTTCCCAGCTAGTACGAGTTGCGGATCGTTTACTGGCTACCCAATCAACTTGATCTGTTAAGGACGTCACGGTCCGCTTTACTGGTTATCGGATTGATCCTCACTAGAGAACGACTAACCCTGAAACCAGTAGTCTAACAAGAGTTCTGGTGTGGCTATAGCCTAGTGTATGGGTCACTCTCTCTCTCAAGTAAACCAAACAATGAGGGGGTTGCTCTCCCCAAAACAGTGGTGAATTGGTTACGTTTAATTTTATGGTCTAGAGTTCAATTAGCAGTCCCAATTTTTGTTTTTTTTTTATTTTTTGGATTTTTTCCAAAAATAGTGCTTAACTTGCTTTCCGAATTTCTCTTTCATTAATTTGAGTCCAAAAATTGGGGGAGGAAGTCGAAAAAGCCAATGCGCGATCAAACGCGATGATGCATGTAAAGATTAGAAAATGCATACCTTGCTCCAGTACTCTACATGCAATATGATCCGCACATAAAATTAAATACTGAAAGATAACAAACTATATGATGCTCGAGGAAATTGGCCTTAGACGAGCAACTTTTATTTATCGCGAAGAACATATAGCTAACTAATCAAAGAGAGAGGCATGAGTCCAGTCTCAGATATTGATCGGTGTCCACCCCAACAGATCCTGCCAACGCTATATACGACCTCTAGTGGCGCGTGGCCTCTCAACCGATTAAGTTAACTTTTTTTTAATTTATTTTTAGCAAGGTCCAATTACGTTCTACAAGTATAGTCAAGCAATTAAGTGTTGGGCCTTACCTAATTATGTCACAATCAATAAAAAATCCTACGTCTAGGGGCAAAATCTGCAAGAATCAAATAGAAAGTTATGGTGGTGAAATACAAAAATGCAAAAATAGCGGTGAGGCCCCCAAAGTGCACCGGCACATGGTGAACAGACCCCGAATAATGTCCAAGTCCACAAGTCCAAAGTCTAAATTATTGCAAGAATTAATTATTCTCTAATTAAAATGACTATCTTCTTCTCTTCTTTGCTCCCCCTCCTGTACGGGTCCTCCAAAAAAACTTCAAGTCGTCCTCCAAGCAGTCTCTCACGCAAAAAGAAAACAAGAGAAGGTTAGAAAATAGTTTCATGAAAAACAACTGTGAGGCCGTACTCCCCAGCAAAGGTGCCATTCTGGTGACGTGAAAACATCGGTGAGTCCCCCGAAGCTTTCAAAGGTCGAAAATATTTTCATGAAAAACAACTTTGAGGACGGGCGGCTGGCGTCGGCCGCTGGAGCAGACACAGCGAGGGCAGAGGCACCTCGCAGGGCTGGAGGCTTTGGCGGAAGGGGGGCCGCACACGCACGTCTTGGTGGGCTGGAGCAGAGGGTCGGCATGAGCGGGTTGCCGCGGTGCTCGCAGAGGAGCGGAGGGGGCTTCGCGGTGGTTGGGAACGTCAAGGCGACACCTGTTGTGGGCAGAGGCGGTGGTGCGGGGGCACTACCATGGAGGAAGGTGCGCAGTCGCATGGCGGTGCAGTAGTGCACGACCGTGTGCGGAGGCGTCGCGGCCACACGAGGTTGGAGAGGCGGCATTGGAGTCGCGGGCTGACGGGAACGACGGAGCGAGACTGCCCACAAGCTGCTGCTTTAATTTGATTTTTTTGTTTTTAAAAAAAAAACTATAAGCAAAAAAACTGCAAATAAATGTTTTTTATATCTTTTTGAAGCAGGATCTGTAGACTGACAGAAATAATTTTTTTTATTTTTTTAGATGATCCTGCAAAACAGAAGTTAGAGATAAAAACAATTATATGTTTTTATTCCTTTTATTTATTTATCAACAAAATAAGATACATGAATGGTTGCGGCTCTTGGTGGAGCGGAAGATAGATTCGGGTCTCTGACCACCGCACGTGGTTGCATGAGATAAAATATGAAAATGGAGAGATCGTCAGATGAGATGAAAAACCAGGTTTGGAGGTGGATCAAAGGGTGATAGATATTTTTAGGATTTTAGGATCTCAACTCTAATCCAGAGATCAAAGCAAAAATTTAATCTAAAAGTTATCTAAGAGAAATGACGAGAAAAGAAAATGGATCTCACCTCGGGATCGGATATGCTGTGATGGCCTCGACGAGGGTCGAACATCTGTCACCGGACGGATTGGAGGCTAGGCACCCTTCTTTGATAAGATTTCTCTCGGAGATTGGGCTCCTCTCCACCAAAGATTGATCAAAGAATAACGAAGGAGGAGGAGCCCATTAAAAAGAAGACGAATATCAAAATGGAATGTATCTAAAAATAAGGAAGGTTTTCATAGGTTATTTAAATTAATTAATTAATTAATTAATTACAAAATTCGGAATTAAATCAATTAAATTAAATAATTAATTTATAAAAATTAATTAGCCACCATAATGGTGGCTATTGATGGTATAGAATAATATCTTATATACAAGGCATGTTTTTAAATCAAATAATGAATTAAATATTTAAATCTATATATAAAATTCGTAATTAAATTAATTAATTAATGTTAAATATTTAATTTTTTGGTGATTTCTATATAAGGAAATTAGTTGTATACAAATATTATGTACATATAATATAATATACACATTTACAAATAAGGAAATAATATTTAAATAAATTTTTTAATTCTTATTTTTTAATGATAATGATGAAGATAATATTTACAATTATGTACATAATGTATAAAAAATAAATATGAATAAATATACAAATATGTAAGTGGTAAAACTGCACAAAACACCCCAGAAATCTGACTTTTCAACCATAACTCCAAAAATTATGAAATCATAGCCATTTGAAAGATAATTTAATTAGAGTATAATAGAAGTAAGTTTGATTCAATTTGAGTCCGTATGGAGCCAGAATTGGTCTTTCAATTATTACTTTACGACTTTTTCTGAGCGTGATTATTTGTAATATGTACATTATTTCATTTTGCAATTATTTTTATTATATACAACACATTTTTATTTACAACTTTTGTTTACAAAAATAATTGATTTGAGGTCAACTTATCTATAAATAAAATAGTGTAAATTTTGTACAAATATACAAAGAAAAATTTACAAATTATTTTTGGATTTTTGAATTGAAGACCTTATCTCCCCCTACTTTATTCATGGTCGATCATGTCAAGTCTTGACCTTCTCTCAGGTTTCGGGTCAGTCTGCATTTATTTCATAAACACATCCTTTATATTTCTTTTCCTTTTCTTTTCTTCTTTATTCTTTTATTTGAGTACAAAAAGTGTTAAAAATGCATATTTAACAAATGCATGCAAAATGGTAATTTCATGGAATTACTGGGTATTTATAGGTGTTTGACTAAGGAAATGAAGCTAAAATAAAAGAATAAAGGCGATGAATTGTAGATTAATTAATTAACCTTGGTGATAGCATCGTCGTCCCCTCCTTGTCGACGTGGATAAGGTTAGGAATCATGTTACCCAAGAGTCCACTGGAGCTTCTCCGACGAACTCTTCTCTGCTCCCTACTCCGCAGATAAGAGTTGTTTCCTTCATAATTTAGTTGCATTTTAGTTCCTTAGGTTTGTTCAACCTCTAATTTCATTAATTAGTGGATAGATTAGCGTAATAAATAGATTTAGATCTATTGGACCTTTAAGCTCCAGTTTGAATTCACTGTGCTCCAACTGTCCTCGACCCGCCTCTTCACCTCACCTTTATTCCTCTTCATCTTCTCCACTCATGGATTGGGGATATCAAAGCTCCCTCTGACACCTTCCATCGGAGCTCCTCCACCCCCTCAATCTCGTGTGCATCCGACTTCAAGAGAGGGTCGAGTGACCCTCTCATATTCCTCTTTTTTGTGCAGAAACTGGAGTGTTGCAGCTTCTAGAGCACCATCTCGAAGTCTATCTCAGAACTCCAGCTGCACGAGTGCCCATGCCTCCAACATTGGGGCCTAGACTTGAGAAACACCTCCTCCACAAGAGGAGACGTCCCATGAAACGAACGTGACCGTCAACGAAGAGATAGGTGCTCAGAGGATGGAGATTGACGCGATCGAAGCCAGACTCTAAAATTGTTCTTGGTGTTCCGCCACCATCGTCGAACACTGTTGGATCTGAATGCATGACCCAGATCTAATTTGGGCCACCTATTTCGAGATGAAGCAGTACCATCTCCCAATCGTTAACCCTAAGTGGCCTCCATGTGGCGTGTCATGCACCCTCGGATTGCGCCTTTAAGGGGTAAACACCAACCAAGCACCCACCCTTTTGTATTTTGTATTAGGTCTTGTAGTTATTAAGCTAAGCTTAAAAAATTTTGTAAACTTTGCTTGGACCCCATAGAACTCTTGCCTATTTGCGTTTAGGTCCTCATGTCTCATGTGCAGCACAATGTGAAGCACTATGAAATTTGCAACCAAGGCCCACTGATTTTAATTAATTATCTTTTATTATATAGACTTGTATAACCAGTTTTGAACTTTTGAGTACTTTGCATGCTAGACCCTATAATATATTTTTTATACAAAAACTCCCCTACCAGCATATTTGTTTTATTTTGTGTGTTTATAATTTTCTTAAAGAGCTCATGTATGTTATAATTTATTGGAAAATTGTTGTAGATGATTAAAATCATGTTTATGCATGCTCATATTTTTGATTAAGTATTTATTGCATTTTTATTTTTATTAAAATCAATTAGGATCAATTTATCCCATGTTTACTTATAAAAATAAAAAATAGAATATCAACTTTTAAAACCACAAAAAATACATAGTATATTACTAAATATTATAATTGTAGACCATAAATTTCAAAAAATAAAAAGAAAATGCTAACAATTGCATAACCCTAAAAATCTCGTAAAATTAAGTAAAAACTTACAAAAATCCAAAAAAATAGGTCCCGTTCTTATTTTTATCTATATTATAATATGCATATTAAAAACAATCTGGGGAATTTTTGGACTTTTTATCTATTTTAAAAACCAAAAATAATTTGGCCTATTTTTTGCATTAACTGTTTTGACTTTTTGAATACTTAAAAATACATAAAATTTAATAAAAATTAAATAAAAAATCACAAATACTAAAATACAAAAACATTTTATTTTATAAATTTTGATTATATATAGTTATATTTAAAATTACAAAACCTATATATACCTTATATACTTATTATTATTTATAAATACCTAATATATATTTTAAAACCTTTAAAAATAAAAAGGATTATTCATGTATATATTCCTCTATATATATATTATATACCCATATATATTATTAACAATATACATATTACTATATATTGATATATGTTAACACCCTAGAACAAGAAGAAACTAAAATTTTACAAAATTAAAGAGAAATAAAAATGTTAAAATAAAAATAAAAGAATTCAAGATCCATACAAATTAAATATGATAAAAACCCCACAAAAAATAAGAAAAAGAAGAAAAACACAAAAATAATTATTATTTATCTTTATTAATAGATAAAAATTATACCTATCCAGTTTACTCATATTGGTTAGACCTCTACTACTTGTCATTGTACATCATATGTAGGGTATATTAAATTTCACCATGCCTCTTATTTATTGGGTTATCTTTATTATGGGTTGATTGTTGATCTAATTAGTGAGTTGGGTACCGAGTACCATGAGAGCAGTCTCTACAATGATTGTCGGATCTGACTTTTCAGACACTACAAGACCTCCAAGATTGGACATTTGGTTCCTGTTGAACAGGATTTTTCATGGTTCTAAAGTACGTCTCACACAAGGCGGAGACGCAGTCGATGTGGCGACTCACAAGAAATCCGATTCAAACAACAATTAACCCACAATTCCGAATCAAGCAATGAAAGTAAATGCGGAGTTAAAATTTATTATAACTCCACAAAAGATGTCTATAGTGCAAGTAGTGTAGAGTGTCAAACACATGAAGCAAACATGTAGATTGGGGCAAAAATGCTCAAAAATGATTGTAATGAATTTGTCTATAAGTGCTATTTTTTATGGGGTTTTAATTTTTTTAATTTTTTTTGAATTTTATATTTTTATATTTTCTTTTTAATTTTCTGATTTTCTTTATATATATATTGTTCTTTTCTTTAAAATTATAAAATAAAGTATATATACAATAAAGAAAAGAGAGAGATAATGTATATATAAAAATAGGTAAAAATAAGCAAAATATAGGAAATAAAATATTTTTGGGCTTTTTATAAATTTTTACTATTTTTGTGATTTTTCTATATTTTTTCTATTATTTTTGTATTTTTAAAATAAAAAATACTCAATACAAGGAATAAAATATCAAACATGGTCAAAAATTCACCAAATTAATTTTAAAATAAAGATAATGAAATAAAGAAAATTTAGAAACAAAAATTATATTTTTAGGATTTTTTAGAGTATTTAATATTTTTATAAAGATTTTAGGGGTTTCACAATTTTTATGGGATTTCTTTTATATTTTTTATTGATTTTTGGTTTTAATATAAAAAACAGAGAAATAAATAAAATATATTTTTTTGGGATTTTTTCAAAGAATTTTTATAAATTTTATGTAATTTCTAATGCAAACAGATATAAAAATGCATGTTTTGATTTTTTATAAATATTAGAAAGGCTCAAAAATGAAAAATAAAAATATGGTGTGAAAATTCAATGCAACAAGAACCTAAATCTATTTTTGGGGATTTTTTCGACCTATATGTATGAAATAAATAGAGACAATAAATAGAAATTACACTACTAACAAGGGTAGTTTTGTTGATATGCAGAAGTACGAGGGCCAAAGTGTAAATTTCTGTAAAATATATAACTAATTAATAAAATTCAAGGACCAATAAAAAATAAGCAAAATCCCAAGGTTATTCCTGCAAAATCGCCAAATACCACGTGCCTGAACACGTGACCTTGTAGGGACCTCTTCGTAATTACCAAAAAGCAGATTGTCCAAATGTAAATTTATCAAAAATATTATAATTGAAATAAATAGTTCTGGGATTAAAACTAAATAATAAAAGTCGCAAGGGTCCACACACAAAATACCCACACCTCACGTCAAGTGAGGTGACGTGGTCAGGGACCCAAATGCAAATAATAGAAAGCCATGGGGGTTTTTACAAAATTTACGAAATTATAAAACTATATATGAAAGTTTATATCCTAATTATAAAATACAAAATTGGCCATGGAAAATGTTTAAAATACCCAAGGCTGGGGTGGATCGGACGGCTGATGGCAGCTCACTTAAACACTTGTCGCGATCTTGTCAGATGATACCCCTTCGCCACCGAATGGTCGAGATTAGATCCAGTTGGATTATCTGACGGTGATGGGCATACCAGATCGGACGGTGGCTGAATGGCTGGAAGAACTGGTGGAAATCCGACGGCCCGAAGAGGCTCAACAAGAACACGTGAAGAACTCGTGCCCGGTGAGTTGGGATCCGCCGATACACGAGTTCCTGAGCACCTGGAAGCTCTCTGACCAGTCCTTGAAGCTCTTGCAGCTACGTCACGTCTCCCAAGTTCCTCAAAGGGGACCAAAGACCATTGAATAGCCTAAGGTGCTTGCGGGTGCTCCAGCGAACCTGGGGGAGATGTGTTCGATAAAAAACGGGGCACAAAATCCCCCTTCCGGCCCTACAAGGAAGGTATAAAATACGGTAGCACAATGAGCATGGACCAAGCTTTTATTGGCGAAAAATCGGTGGGGGCGGAGTGGTTGTGGTGGCCGGAGCTCGAGAGCTCCTGCAAGGTTTTGGAAACCTTGATCATCACTAAATACTTAATAAAAAGCCATAATGAAAGCGTTAAATTAAAGAGACAACCTACATCTAACCCAAGGGCAGAAAAATGAAAGTAAAACACAAACTCAACGGGTTAATAATCTAGGAGAAGAACCTCGACGGCGATGTCTCGCCGGAGATGCGGAATCGACCACATCAACCGCTCCTTTGATCCACCAAGAAGGCCGGTGAACCTTCTGTCACTAGGTTCTAACTATTTGGTGCAAGAAGGGGAGAAAAATCGACCAAAATGGGATTCAAATTCGCAAAGGAAGAGGAGGCCGGCTTATGTACAAGTGATGGAAGTGCTCCAAAGATCGAAACGATGCAGGTGCTACAGCGATGCAATCCTCGAGGCAAACACCAAGCGTGTAAGGTGGATCCATGAGGAGAAAAAGTCCAGAAGGGAGCATCATGAAAGGATGAAAGACGGAGCATCGAGAAATCCGTGATGTTGGCGAAAAATGAGGTGTCAGACAAAGGGCAGGCGTGGGTCAGAGAGTTCACCGCGAGTCAACTCTCCGACCCTCCTGGTTGGTCCACGTGGACCAACTAGGAAAAAGCCTGGAAAAAATATTTATAAAATCAATTAAAAATAATAAATTATTTTATGAATTTTATGTTATAAAAAAATATTTACTATTTTATGAATTATTTTATTATGATTTTTATTTATTTTTTCGAGGTTTGGATTATAAGTTACCTTTTATAAGCTATATGGGTATATTTATCTATATATTTTAATGTTTTATTTTTATTTTGTATATTTAATTGTATTATTTTGTTTCATTATTTTATATATTTATAACTTAATTTTATACACTTAAATTTTTTTATTTTTCTGATTTGATATATACAATTAAATAAATAGAAGTATTGGTTGTATATGTATATTTATAGGTACTATACCTATCTATTGTATACAAGTATTTTATTTTAGTGTTTTATTTATTGTTTTATTCCTATTTTAATATGTACAAATATTATTAATAATATTTACAAAATTTAAAAAGTATAAAATTATAAAAAATATGAATAATAATTGAAATGAATATTTTAATCTGTATAATTATACAATAGGCGTCCAAAACTCAACTTTCAAGCCGTAACTCCAAAAAATATGAAACCACCTTCATTAAATAGCTTATTAAAAATACAATTAAAGTGATTTTGATCCATTTTAGGTTTTTATTTGAGAGATACAGGTATGGGAAGATGGGATTTTGGAAACTTATTCACATCATAACTTTTTTTTATGTGTATTATTTTTGTATGAAATAAATTTTGCATTTTTCTATATTTAATTATCAACAACTTTCATGTACAATATTTCTTTATTTGAAGTATAAAAAGTGGAACTAAAAATAGGTCCCAAAAATAAATGAAAATGAATAAAATAAAAGGGAAATTTATTGGTTTTTGGCCCTTATTTTCCTGTACTTTATTCCTTGTTGACCTAGTCATCGAGATGCATAGGTCTCGAGGTTTCAGGTCATAAATATTTGCAATATTTTATTCTTTTTCATTTCTTTTCTTTCTTCTATAATTTTGGCATTAAAAATAGTATTTTATACACTATTTACACAAAAAATGCATGGATGATAAAATGCCTAAATTAAGGGCAATTGCACGCATTTACTAGGGTTTTTTAAGGCCAAAATGATAGAATAAATATGATGAAACAGAGATTCATCATCCCCCTATACTTGCCTTTGCTAGTCCCTAGCAAACACTTATGCAATGAGTGTAGAAAAAGAAAAACAAAGAAAAGAAAAACAAAGAAAATTTGATTAAATTTAACTATCAAACTTGTCTTCACAAAATCAAAGTTTGGAGCTTAAGTAGGTCCTTTGGAATTTTAGTGCGGGTGGAACCTTAATGGGAATCGGATTTGAAATCCAACAACCTTCGAGAATCCCAAAACTCTGCCCAAGTCTCCTCAATAGTCAGGTCAGAAATACTTCAAATCATACACAAACCCTTATGACTGTGAATCTGACTCGTACAGTGTAAGTAATGGTGGCTCTCCCCAACTGAAATGACAAAGAGACTGACTTCTCTAGTATGACAACCCAATGATTGCCCAATCCAGCAACTCCTTCCTCGATGAGCGGGGTATTCCCTTCTAAGTTCAAGTGACAACAAGTTCAAGAGAAGGGGGTGAAGAGAATAATGGACGGTAGCCAGTGTAGCTACCTATCCTATGATGCAAGACCAGTGTAGTAAAGTCATCCAACTGCAGGCTCACATGATTTGACTTTGAAGCTCAAGCGCTCTTATTTTCTATACAACATATGTACACTCCGACAGGCATTTTATTTTTATGCAGGCCTATCCACTTTTTTTGGAGTTTTTTTTTCTTTTCTTTTTTGAATACTATTTACAACAACATTTACATAAGGAGTTTTTCCTCTTGAGCCAATAAACTATCCCTCTTTTGAAGCTTCATCCCAACTCACACTCTCCTGCTTTAGAATTCATCATCACTAGACGGGTTGGGGTGCACTTCCCTCCCTAGAGGAGGACAAATGTTTCCACTTGTGTGCATCTCATACCGGCAAATCCAACCCCCTCACCACTCCAACTGAGTTGAGCCACGTGAAAGGTGCAGGTGTCCAAGTTAGGTCATTATCAACAAGAGTCGTGCGTGTGCTACGGAATACTCTACTTAGGCAGTCAAGAATCCATTGAACCAAGTCTCGTAATCCTCAAAGAATTAAGTCAACTAGAACTACAATACCTCAATTCCAGTTATGATAAGGTTCCCTTTATTAGGTAGATTTCAAGGTTCAACCAAGCTCCAATCTCTGGATTTTATTTATATTTGTTCAACTATTAAACTCAATACGAAAAATGTGAATGCCATGAAAATACTATGTAGAATGCATAAAATATTTTTGTGATGTAATTTTCCAAAGATTTTAAACTTTTAATGGATTTTTGAAAAGGATGATGCATATGCAATTTTTTGGGTTTTTTTCAAAAGGTTTTTCAAATGTTTTTGGATTTTTAGTTTGCAAATGTTTTTGGGGTTTTTTAAAACAAAATATTTTTGTATAAAAACTAGGTACAAATATTTACACATAGATGCAATTCATATTTACAAGAAGTATATTTTAAGAATTTACAAAGGGTAAGTGGTCAATTATATAAATAAAGAATTTTAGTGTAATGCATATATTCCTCAAACTTATTTGAAAAACATTTTACAAACAAATTTGAAAAACTATAGTCCAAAATAATTTTTAAAAATCATTTTTACAAACATTTACACACATTTGAAAATCATTTTGCAATGGTTTTTTAAATAGTATATATAGATTCTTTTCAAAGTATTTTTGCAACCATTTTCAAACCATTTGCAAATCATTTTTCAAACATTTTATTTCACACAAAGAAAATATTTTTTTTCAAACAAAATGTTTTTACAAAGATTGAAAACATGTAACAAAACATTTTCAAAATAGTTTTCAAAAGATTTTTCAAAATGATTTTCAAACTATTTTTCAAACATTTTGCAAAAAATATTTTCACCTAATTTATTAATCAGTAAATACAAAAAGGATTTTGAGGAATAATGACATCTTTTTGTTAAGTGTTTTAATGAATTGTAATATGTATTAATAGCTGTAGTTATTAAGAAAAATATGAAAGTACTAGTTATGGCAATTGTGTATATACGACCCCCCTATACTTAGCTTGAGCTATGTCCTCATAGATCTGAGAGAAAAAGAGAGGACATAACTCGTACTGAGTATAGGAAAATCTAAAGAATAAATGAATGGAGAATAGAATGAACGAATGAGAAGTTGATCATCCCCCCTATACCTAGGATCAAATAGTCCTAAGTATAACATGTTGTACACAAAGTAGGGAGGGTCAAGGGTGGGAATGAACAGATCGTACTCAGACTGTCTCCCCCTATACTTGGGGTAAGGTATCTGATAACCGGTCCGATGGCTAGGGTATAAGGTACTAGAAATAGGGTCGTTGCGACCCAAGCGATCAGACCATGTATATCAAGAAAAATGAACAACTCGATACAAATAAAATCAATCAAGCACGAATAAGCGGTCCTGCTATGTGATTAACCTGGTATAGCACCCAAGGTCGAACTCAAGGAGCACGGATTGGCCGAAGGCCTACGAAGTAGTAAAAACAAATAAAATAAAGAAATAAAATCTTTTTAGTGGTTTTTAATTATTTATATATTTTTTTGGATTTTTAATTGATTAAGAAATTAAGAAAAACAAATACAAGCACACTTTATCAATTTATTTAAAGCAACAAAAATCAACCAAAAATTAAAACAAAAATATTTTTATGTGTTTTATATTTTTTTATGTTTTTGATGAATTTTTGATAATTTTCTGATGTTTATTTTATTTTCTAAAAATCAAACAGTAGCTAAAAACAGTGGTACTGTCCAGCGAAGCCAAAAGTCCCTAGATAAAATATGTAAGGCCCTCCAAATAGCCTGGGGGTAATTTTCCTATAAAGTAGAGAAAACAAGGAAAATTCAAATACCAATTTTATTATTTTTTGATTTTTAATTTATTTATTAGAATTTTTATGGGTTTTTGAGTGTTTTTTAAGTTTTTAAGGTTTTTAAAAAATGAAAAATAGCCAAAATTGGATAGAAAATCAAACAAACTAAATTAAACAATAGCTAATTTTTATGGATTTTTGAGGGGAGTTTTTATATTTTTTGTGAATTTTCTAGTTAAACAGTAACGAAAATAAAGGTTTTTGAATTTTTAAAAATAGCAAACAAAATCAAAAATGTCCTCAAAAATCCTTGAAAATCCTACACCATGGCAGGAGCCATGTGTCAAATTCTCATTGGATTTGGAGGTGACTTGATATTTTATTCAAAAATACAAAGAGGGTACTGCGCACAGGGACTGAAAACCCGAAGTTCTGGGGGTCCCGGTGCAATTAACCCAGCAAAACAAGCGCCACGCGCGTGCCTGGGGCACTCAGGGACCTATATGTAACAAAAATAAGTCCCGAGGGCTTATTGGTAACATGTACCAAAAGTCCAGGGGCCTTGCTTGCAAATTACCCAAAATAACACGCACATGCGGAAATAAAGCATTCACAAGGGTATAACTGCAATTAAAATAAACTTTTCATTCATGCAATAACATCCAGAACTACAAGGGCATCTACTGCAATTAACCCAAAGAAATCACGTGTCGAAGCACGTGTCCACAACAGTCAGGGGTATAAATGCAAATAACATGAAGCTCAGGGTCCTCTATGCAAATAAACCTAAAACTAAACAACTTACTTAACTATTTACAGGATTAATAAGAAATAAAGCAAATATAAGGGCCTAAGGGTAAATTATCCTTTATTAACCGGAGCGGCTGGATGGCTGCCACGTGTAGATCGGACGATCCAGATGGGGGCGGCTCTCCAGCGCTGGGACTGCTCTGGCTGATCCAACGGTCGAGGCCAGGACACGTGTGGATCTGACGGTCCGGATCGAGCTCCTCAGATCTGACGTCAAAAGGCGCTCCAGGAACCAACGGTGGAGATGGCGTCTGGAGCTGGAGCCTGATCCAACGACGCAGGAGGATGCTGGAAGAACTGGTCCCTGGCGAGCTTCGCCGGGCTCGTGCGGGCGCTGGCCTCCTCCTCGGAGCGCTCTGATGGTCAGAGAAGAAAGCTAGTGCGCTCCTGCGTCTGCTGCAATGCTCCGATGAACGACCCGAGCTCGGAGGAGCTCAGGGGTGGTCGGCGGAGCTGGGTCTCCCGGCCTGAATGACCTAGCCCTCAGATGGGCTCGGTGGGACCTGCAAAGTGGCTCAGAAGACTCGCGGGTCGAGGGCAAACTACCTCGACCCAGTTAGGCGGAGCGAAGGTGGCTGGTGCGTCGGGGTGGCGGGCTCCGGCGAAGGTGGTGGACGGAGGAGCCCGGTTCCCAGCTCCTGTGCGAGCTGGGTTGAGTGCGTGGGTGCATAAGATGCGTCGGAGGGAGGCGAACGTGAAGGTCGGGTCCGATGATCGGATGGTGGTCGGAACCGGGGTGAATCGAAAAAGTACGACGGCGAAGCGATTTGGGGGAAAACTGAAATTAGATGAAATGGCGGAGCTACGGGGTTACTTGGATGATCGGTGAGACTGGGGAAGAGCAGGGGGTGCTCCTGGTCGTCGCCTCGAGGGTCGTCTCGGCCCGAGGCTCGAAGCTCGCTCAGGTGGCGGAGCTACGGCGGCAACGTCGCCGGATCAGTGGATCCCTCCTCCTCTCCTCGCTGCAACAGGTGGAATCGCTCGCTGTCACTCTCGCGGTCGCTCTGGAGCTCACAGGGAAGGAGGCGAATGACCAAAGATAGCGTGGGAAGGTGGCGGAGGTGCAGCTATATACGGTGGAAGGGTCCGAGAAGAACGGCTCGGGTAGGGTTGTGGAAGCGCGCGGATCCCGAGGTGGATGCCCGGCGAAGGTGTCGGATGTGTGAGGGTCAAAACGGAGCCGGGGTTTGGCGAATTGGGTGTCGGGTCGAGCGGGTAGAATTAGGAGAAGTCGGGTCCGGAGCCCAGACCCGAGGGAAGTGGTCTGGGGGGGCTAGTTGACCGGGCGGTCAACATCCCTAGGACCCAATGGGGTTCGGCCACGTGGCTGGATCTTGAGGTGACAAATAGGGGTAGCTAGGGGCCGAATCTGCAAAAACTCCAAACATGAAATATTTTTATTTTATTTTTTTCTATTTTTTGGTGATTTTTAATTAATTTTTGGAAATAAAAAATAGGCTATATACGTAATATGTACTAGATATAGGTATATACAATATATATAGGGTTTTGATTTTTGATTTTTATACATTATTTTTATACAATTTTATCCTTATTTTATATTTTATTTATTTATAGAATAAAATAAGGAATAAAACGGTCTTTTTATTTTATTTTTATTATTATTGTACATAGGTAAAATAAATAGATATATACATCTATATACATGGTATAAGTACAATGTATTTTTGTATTTTTAATTTTTCTATTTTTATTTTGTTTTGATTTTAATTGTTTTTATTTTATTTATTTACAATATATAATATAGAATATTTACAAAAAGTTTGGGAAAATAATTTACATAATAAATACCTAGATGAGGTGTATGCACATGATGAAAGGGACATTTTTTTTGATTCTTTTTAATTTTTAGCTTTTTATTTTGTTTTTATATTTTATAGATATGTACAAGTATTTACAAGCATATTTTTGGGTGAGGAAAATATAGTTTTATTTATTTACACCAATATTTACACATGAGCCCCTATCTCCCTCTACTTTGGCTTTTATGCGGTCAGGCCCATGCTGAGCCCTCCCTTGGGTTAGGTTGCTCAATATTTATTCTAAATATTTCCCTCTTTTTCTTTTTAATCTTTATTATTTTATTTTTGCACAAAAACATGCTAATTATAGGTTTTTACACAATGCATGCTTTTGGTAATTATTCCTATTTACACATATCTACATGCATTTGCAAAGGTTTTTGTAGCTAAAATATAAGAATAAAGAGTGATGAATGGGTATTCATCACCCCCCTATACTTAACTTTGCTAGTCCCTTAGCAAACACTTATTTGAAAAAGAAGTGAAAAAGAAAGAAAGAAAAAGAAAAAGAGGATGTACATGGATCAAGGTTGATTATTAAACTTGCCTTCATTAAATTGGGGTATGGAGCTCGATCAGATCTTTGGATTATTAATGTGTCGGAACCTTATTTGGACTTAAGTTTAAAACCTAACAGCCTCTAAGTTCCACTAATCTATAACCAAGACTCCTCAATGCTCCAGAACAGAACAAGTCATCAATCACAAACCCTGAAGACCATGAATCTTTTCTTGTCCTGTGAATGTGAAGTCTAAGCTCTCCACCTCAGAAATGGCAACTTGACAACCCTCCCCAACAAGGTAACTCTATAACCTCAATCTGGCCACTCTTTCCTCGAGGAGCGGGGTATTCCCTTCTAAGTTCAAGTTCAACCGGCTCAAGAAGAGGGGGAAGGAGAGAATGGGTCAAGGCCAGTGTAGCCAAGTACCCTTGGGAGCTTGACCAGTGTAGCCAAGTCTCCCTGCTGCAAGCTACAACAGGTGGAACATGAAACCAAGCTTTGCTTATTGCACTCTATATACATACTCCGGTGGGATTATCATTTTCTATCAGACCCACCACTTTTTTGGAGTTCTTTTCTTTTTGCACATTTTTTTTCAAGTGCATCTGTACAACATATACATGTGCAACATATATACAAGGAGTTTTTCCTCTTGAGCCAGTAGACTATCCCTCTTTTGAAGCTTTATTGCAACCCACAACTCCCGTCGTTAGACCTCATGGCAACCAGACCAAGTTGAGACGCACTTCCTTCACTAAAAGAAGAAGAGAGGTTCCCCCTAGAAGTACTACCCTCATATGCCACCCCAAGTCAAGGAAGACTGCCTCCTCACCACCTCATCCGTAGAGAGCTCGGTGCATAGTGCTGGTGTCCAAGTAAAGCCATAATCTATATGAGTCATGTGTTGTTGTTAAGTGCTCTACTTAGGCTCATTGAGATGACATGTGATCATAGCCTAGTGGACTCAAAGAATTAAGTCACCGTGGACCTGAAAAGCCTTAAACCTAAGCCCTATAAGGTTCCTCTTAAAAATTAGGTGGATTAAGATCTTAATCAAGCTCCATTTCTCAATTTGATTCCAGGCTAGTTTAAATGTCAACTATCATCCAAGAAAAACTATATACATATGTACAAAAGATGCTTATTTACACAAATTTTACAATCATGCAAAATTTTTGAAAAATGTTTTGAAATCATGAATGAATGATGCATGAAGTGCAAGTTTTGCAAAAAGATATTTACACACATTTACACAAGATTTTTGCAAACTTTTGATTTTCAAAACATTTTGGAAAAATTTGTACTATATACATAATTTTGATACAAAAATATTTACACAAGCTTTACACAAAAGATTTTTGAAATCATTTTTACAAAAATAATTTGTACACTAGCTATGTATGTGCAAATAAAAGAAGATTATGTACATGAAAAAATTTTAATTTTTGTGGTTTTTTTGTAGTTTTTAGCCATTTTATTTATTAACACACTCACAAAAAGTACGAGTTATGGCTAAAGTATATATGAAATATATACACACCCCCCTATACTTAGCTCGAATGATGTCCTCAGAGTCAAGAGCGATGGAGAAGACATAACTCGTGCTAGGTATAGGAAAGTGAAAAGGAAGGCTATACAAAGAGAAAAGATAGAAGTCAAGAGGTTCTCAGGTCTTCCCCCTATACATAGGATCAAATAATCCTAAGTATAGCAGGCTGTATACTAAGGGAAAACCTGAGTGCAGAATGTACAGGGTCTACCCCCCCCTATACTTAGGGTGAAATATCCCTAAGTATAGGCAACAAAAGCAGGGGTAAACAGAAACAAAAGAAATACTCAAAAGGTCTCACATCCCCCCTATACTTAGGGTAAAGTGCACCCTAAGTATAGCATAATCACAAGATAAAGGAAGGGATGTGGGACTAAAGAATGTAGTGATATGGACATCTGGATCTATACAAAGCGGAAGATCAGTAAAACTCAGGCGTGAGATGCATTAGATGTGAGTCAAAGACCACATCTCACGCAAAATGAATAGGGGCAAGATCAGCGACCCGCGGCTCATGATCTAGAAATGGCTTGAGCCGCTGGCCGTTCACTCGAAAGGTACTCTCAGAAGACAACTCGGATATATCTATGCTACCGTTGTCGTGTACCTTTCTAACCAGATAAGGTCCCTTCCATTTGCTCTGTAGCTTCCCTGGAAATAATCGTAGCCTCGCATCAAACAGCCATACTCTCTGTCCAATCTCAAAATGCTTGTGGCTGATATGAGAATCATGCCACTCCTTCACTTTCTCCTTATAATGTAGGCTGCTTGAGAAAGCTGCATCTCTAAGCTCCTCCAGGGCAGCTAGCTCTGCCCTCCTCTGGTCTCCCATACCATCTGGATCCATCAAAATATCTGTAACTGCCCAAAGTGACTTGTGCCTCAGCTCAACAGGTAAATGGCATGGCTTGCCATATACGAGGCGAAAGGGAGATGTGCCCAAAGGTGTCTTGAAAGACGTCCTATATGCCCATAAGACCGAGTCCAAAAGCTGTGACCAATCTATTCGGTCAGGGCGGACGACTTTCTGCAGAATAGTCTTGATCTCCCTATTCGACACTTCGGCTAGACCATTCGTCTGTGGATGGTAAGGTGTAGCAACACGATGATCTATGCCGAACTCGCTAGCAAGTGCCTTCACGTGGTCGTTGATGAAGTGAGATCCCCCATCAGAAATCAGAACTCGTGGGACCCCGAACCGCGTGATGATGTGCTTCCTCAAAAATCTGCAAATGGTCCTCGCATCAGCGGCTCGGGCGGGGATAGCCTCCACCCAACGACTCACATAATCAACGGCTAACAGAATGTACTCAAATCCCTGACTCTTAGGGAATGGACCCATGAAATCGATGCCCCATGCATCAAAAACCTCACAGAAGTGAATGGGCTGCATCAGCATCATATCACGTTGTCCACAAGTGCCCATCCTCTGACAATCAGTACACCTCTTCACGAACTCATCTGAGTCCTTGAAGAGGGTAGGCCACCACAAGCCGGATTGAAGCACTTTCTATGCCGTTCTCCTCCCAGAATGATGTCCTCCTGCCTCAAGCTTGTGGCAGTAAGTGAGGACGCTATGGTGTTCCTCCTGAGGAATACACCGACGCCAGACGCTATCCCCTCCCTCATGGTAAAGGATGGGATCCTCCCAATGGTAGGACTTGGCCTTCGCAAGGAAGGTCTCAAGCCTCTGCCTGGGCCAATCTTGTGGGACTTTCCCAGCAACGAGAAAGTTCACAATATCAGCGTACCATGGGAGTGAGGCGATAGCAAGGATCGCCTCATCTGGGAAGGTATCTCTAATAGGGTCAATCTGCTCAGAATCCTCAGGCTGCTCTAGTCGGGAGAGATGATCCGCCACCACATTCTTGACTCCAGGCTTATCCTTAATCTCAATATCGAACTCCTGGAGTAGAAGGATCCATCTAGTCAGTCTGGACTTGGCATCCTTCTTTGCCATGAGGTACCTGATGGCGGTGTGATATGTAAACAAAGTCACTCTAGATCCAATGATATACGATCTGAACTTATCTAGGGCGAACACTACGGCTAGCATCTCCTTCTCTGTGACCGTGTAATTCCGCTGGGCGGAATCCAATGTGCGGCTAGCGTAGTGTATGGCAAATGGAACTCCATCCCTCCTCTGTCCCAGCACTTCCCCTAAGGCAAAGTCGGAGGCATCCGTCATGATCTCGAATGGGAGAGACCAATCAGGCGGCTGGAGGACAGGAGCCTCTATGACACACTGCTGGAGAGTCGCGAAGGACGAAAGACACTTGTCATCGACAAGGAACTCGGTGTCTTTCGTCAAGAGGTCAGTCAACGGTCGGGCAATCCTGCTGAAATCCTGAATAAATCTCCTATAAAATCCAACGTGCCCCAGGGATGACCGTAGCTGCCTCAGATTGGACGGCGGTGCGAGTTTCCTAATGACATCACCCTTGGCCGGATCAACCTCCATGCCCCTGTTGGAGATGATGTGGCCAAGCACCGTCCCTTGAGTCACCATGAAGTGACTCTTCTCCCAAGATAAAACCAAATGATACTCAATACATCGCTGGAGTACCCGGTCTAGTCAGTCAAGACAGGAGTCGAATCCGTCGCCGTAGACCGAGAAATCGTCCATGAAGACCTCCAAACACTCCCCTACCATGTCCGAGAAGATCGACAGCATGCACCTCTGAAAAGTCGTAGGGGCATTGCATAGCCCAAATGGCATGCGTCGAAAAGCATATGTGCCGAAGGGACATGTAAAGGTGGTCTTCTCCTGATCCTCAGGAGCGATGGCCACTTGGTTGTAGCCCGAGTACCCATCCAGGAAGCAGTAATGGCTCTTCCCTGCCAGTCTCTCAATGATCTGGTCAATAAAAGGCAGGGGGAAATGGTCCTTCTTGGTGGCCTGGTTGAGTCTCCAGTAGCCAACATAAACCCTCCAAGAGGTGGGTACTCCTGTAGCAATCTCCTCTCCCGACTCACTGATCACAGTCGTGATGCCCGTCTTCTTGGGCACCACATGCAAGGGGCTGACCCACTTGGAGTCGGAAATGGGATAAATAAAATCTGCACTCCACCATTTTGATATTTCCTTCATCACGACCTCTCTCAGATTGGGGTTCAGACGCAGATGGAACTCACGCGACGGCTTCGCCCCCTCCTCGAGATAGATATGGTGGGAGCACACTGATGGACTAATCCCATGGAGATCTGCTACGCTCCATCCGATCGCCTTGCGGTTCTTTTCAAGAACCCCCATCAAACGGGATTCTTGCTCTCCAGTCAACTCGGCGGAGATGATGACTGGGTACATCTCTGGATCGCCTGCAAGGAATCGATACTTCAGCGATGTAGGGAGCGGCTTCAGCTCTGGAATGCTGGGTGCTGGCAAATCTGGCTGCGGAAGAAACTGAGTGAATGCTGCTAAGTCTGCCAAATCTGCCTGGGAGAAGTGAAGTGAACTCTCGCAAACTGGATCGGGAGAAGGCTGCTCAACTGCACTGTCTCTGCTCTGCTCTGTATCTGCCTCCTCCTCATCTGTAGGCTCAGGTGGAATCAGGTCTGGCATCTGATCATCACAATCGGCCCAATCAGACTCTGAATCCGAGGGATCTATATCAACCCCGGTGGCATCAGTACCACCGTAAAGCAAGGTGGCCTCAGTACCACCATCACTGGAATCCGTGTAGCGATCAAGGACCAGCTCTGTTTCCTCTGTGGTATCCTGAACTAGGGCTGTGCTCTCCAGACTCTCCTCTGCGATCATCTCGGCATCAGCTGTATCTGAATATGAGAGGATGGTCTGTGCTGCAGGATCTGCCCAAGCTGCCTCATCGTCTGTGATCCCAAAATCACAGTCCTGGTGGATGTCTGGCTCTGCGTCTGTCAGCTGCTCTGAATCTGTACTCGCATCTGAGCGGGCTCTCTCTCTAGCTCTGTAGTCCTCGACCGTCTCTATTTGTATACTCTCGCCCTCGACGCGAAAGTACACCTTCCCGCTATCATGATCAGTCACCGCCTTGGCTGTGGCCAAGAACGGACGACCAAGGATGATGGGGGTATCGGCCACTGACTCAGGGATCTCCATGTCCAACACTACGAAGTCCACGGGGAATTTCAGGCCCTGAATCGTGACGATAACGTCTCGTAACAACCCCTTCGGCCTCTTGACAGATCGATCAGCGAACTGAAGGACTGTCCTGCTCTGTCGAAGAGTGCCCAACTCGAAGCGGTCGAGAAGGGCTGCCAGAAGAAGGTTGATCGACGATCCGCTATCTAGTAGAGTACGGTCGAACCTCTGCTCACTAATCTGGCATCTGACATACGGGGCCCCTGAATCTGGCCTCTTGGCTGGCAGTCGGTTCTGGATCGCAAAACACGTGGCTTTCGTCAGCACATGTATCTCTGAAGTGTGGTTCCTCCTCCTCCTCCTGACTGTGGTCCTGTCTCTCAAAGAACGTTGGAGCAGGGGGATGTGCTGCAAAGCCTCCTGGAGGGTCAGCTGGATGTGGAATCGATCGATCATACTCTGGCTGAACTCCTCAAGCTCTCTCTTTTTTGGATCTTCTTTTTTCTTCCCCTTCCCCATCTGAAGGGCTCTAGGGAAGGGGATCACAGGGTCCTTCGCAGATGAAGGACTAGGAAAAGGCCTAGACGGTTCGATGACCGGATCCACACATACATCATGCACCACAGTGGGACCAGAAGAAACTAAACCTTTTTATTTATTCAAACCAAAGTTCTGAGATACATCAAGGCGAGGAAAGACAACATCTCTCTCAACACAAACACCGGTGGCCTCAGTACCACCACGGGCTGGCTCTGCTGCTGCTGCTGCTGGTAGACGTCTCGCGGCATTAGTACCGCGGGCTGGCTCGGCTAAACGGGTGGCATCAGTACCACCTCCTCGAACTGGTGAAGCGGCGGCCTCAGTACCGCCGATGGGATCAGCATCCTTGGTGGCCTAAGTGCCACTCTCATCATCTGGAGCGGCCTCAGTACCGCTTTCCTCCTCCTCATGTGGCGCCTCTGAAGTATCCTCGTGGTGAAGCTCAGATGAGGCGCCGCCACCTGCTGGGGTCCTACCGCTCCTAAGTGTGACAAAATCAGCATCAAATAGATCCGAAGATGTATCAACAAATGGGTCACTAGGAGTGGCAAACTCAGTGTGTACTACCTGCTCAGATTTCCTCTTGAGGTTATTCGGATTCGGCTCGATCTGAGCTGGAATGGCGGCCTTCCCTCTCACCAAGTCCCGCATCTCCTGGCGGAACTCGTCCATCTCCCGTCTGAATGTGTCCTGCTGGTCCGTGAGGAGGCGGGCGATGTCATCCAAAGCGGGGCTCTCGTGTGAGCCCGACGGGTAGCCTCTCTGGGGGTGAGGCTGCTGGAACTGCTGCTGGTGGTAAGAGGGGTATGAGGAAGGGTGCTGCTGCTGAACTGGGTGAGCCTGCTGCTCACGTCTCCACGACTGTCCCTGCTGCTGATAGGGACGAGGACCGAAGGATGATGGCTGGTGTTCCTGGTAAGCTGGGGGATGCTGCTGCGACTGGTGATCTCTATGCTGACCGTACTGCCCTCCCTGACCTGACGGCTGCTGCTGGGACTGGGCACCACCACTCCCCCACCTGAATCCGGGATGGTCTCGTCGGATCCCAGGCTGGGGGTGGTCATACCAAATCCCGTTGACATCCATCAACGGCTCGGCATCGTAGGGGGCTGGCGGGAGTACTGCCAGAGGCTGGTCCGGCTGGTAAACCACCATCTGCATGTCTAGAGATGGTGGGGACTGGTAGGTGGGCTGCGGCTGCTGATCCAAGGATGGGGCGGATCGGACGATTGATGGCAGCTCACTTAAACACGTGTCGTAATCCTATCGGCTGATACTCCTTTGCCACCAAACAGTCGAGATTAGATCCGGCTGGATGATCTGACGGTGATGGGAATCCCAGATCAGATGGTGGCTGAATGTCTAGAAGAATTGAAGGAAATTTTGACGACCCGAAGAGGCTCGGCAAGAACACATGCCCGACGAGTTTGTATCCGCTGATACATGAGTTTCTGGGCACCTGGAAACTCTCCGACCAGTTCTTGAAGCTCCTGCAGCTTCGTTGCATCTCCCAGGTGCCTCAAAGGGGACCAAAGACCATCGAATGACCTCAGGCACTCACAGGTGCTCCGACGAACCTGGGGGAGATGTGCTTGATCAAAAACTGGGCACATAAGCCCCCTTCTGGTCCTGCAAGTAGAAAACACAGCAGCACAACGAGCATGGACCATGTTTTTGTTGGCGAAAATTGGCAGGGGGGAATGATTTTGGTGGTCGTAGCTCGAGAGCTCCGACAAGGAGTTTGAAACCTTGATCTTCACTAAATACTTAATAAAAAGCCACAACGAAAGTGTGAAATTAAAGAGACAATCTACAGCTAACCCAAGGGCAGAAAAATGAAAGTAAAACACAAACTCAATAGCTTAATAAGCCAGGAGAAGAACCTCGACGGAGATGTCTCGTCGGAGATGCGGAGTCGACCACTTCAACCGCTCCTTTGATCCACCAAAAAGGCCGGTGAACCTCCTATCACTAGGTTCTAACTATTTGGCGCAAGAAGGGGAGAAAAAACAGCCAAAATGGGATTCAAATTCGCAAAGGGAGAGAAGGTCGGCTTATGTACAAGAGAAGGAAGTGCTCCAAAGATCGAAACGATGCAGGCGCTACAACGATGCAATCCTCGAGGCAAACACCAGGCGTGTAACGTGGATCCATGAGGAGAAAAAGTCCAGAAGGGGGCATCAAGAAAGGATGAAAGACGGAGCCTCGAAAAATCCGTGAAGTTGGCAAAAAATTGGTTGTCAGACAAAGGGCATGCGCATGTCAGAGAATTGACTGTGGGTCAACTCTCCGACCCTCCTGGTTGGTCCACGTGGACCAACCAGGAAAAAGCCTATAACAAATATTTATAAAATCAATAAAAAATAAGAAATGATTTTATGAATTCTAGATTATTAATGAAAAATATATATTATTTTGTAAATTAGTTTATTATGATTTTTATTTTTTTTCAAGGTTTGGAATTATAAGTTACCTTTTATGAGCAATATAGGTATATTCATCTATATATTTTAATGTTTTATTTTTATTTTGTATATTTAATTGTATTATTTTGGTTTATTATTTTATATATTTATATCTTAAATTTGTGCACTTAAATATATTTTGATTTTATTTTTCTGATTTGATATATATAATAAAATAAATAGAAGTATTGGTTGTATAGGTAAATTTATATGTACTATACCTATGTATTGTATACAAGTATTTTATTTAGTGTTTTATTCCTATTTTAATATGTACAAATATTATAAATAATATTTACAAATTTATAAAAATATAAAAATAATGAATAATTAATAAAATGAATATTTTAATAAGTATAAGTATACAATAGGGATCCAAAACTCAACTTTCAAACCGTAACTCAAAAAAATATGAAACCACCTTCATTAAATAGCTTATTAAAAATTATATACAATTAAGGATGATTTTGATACATTTCGAGTTTTTATTTGAGAGATACAAGTCTGGGAAGTTGTGATTTTTTGAAACTTATTCGGATCATAACTTTTATCTGTATATTACTTTTGTATGAAATAAATTTTGTATTTTTTTATATTTAATTATCAACAACTTTCATGTGCAAAGTTTCTTTATTTGAAGTATAAAAAGTCGAACTAAAAATAGGTCCCAAAAATAAATGAAAATCAATAAAATAAAAGGGGAATTTATTGGTTTTTGGCCCTTATCTCCCCCTACTTTATTCCTTGTCGAGCTAGTCATCGAGATGCCTAGGTCTCCGGGTTTTGGGTCATAAAATATTTGCGATATTTTATTCTTTTTCTTTTTTTTCTTTTCTTTATTCTATAATTTTGGCATTAAAAACAGTATTTTATACACTATTTGCACAATAATGCATGGACGATAAAATGCCTAAATTAAGGGTATTTACACGCATTTACGAGGATTTTTAAGGCCAAAATGATAGAATAAAGATGATGAAATGGAGATTCATCAGTTCCTCATCTATCTTGAATTATCAAATGGTGACATTGCCAAGGAGAAACATGAGATAGTGTATAATTTTTTGCGTATATAGCCATTTTGTTTCCTATTTTATTTCTTAAAATAATTGATTATCTATTTTAACCAATTTCTTGGCTGACTCCTTCATGAGGGACTGCAGAGAGGAGGAAACTTTTCTAGGAGAGTCGGTGCACCCGAGCTATGAGTGATCAGCTCTTTCTTTGTGAGCTGATTGGAGAGAGTAAGGAGGAGACAGAGAGAGGGAGAAGATTAGCGTAGTGTATAATTTTTATTTTTATATTGATAGTGAGACAATTTGATTAATTTGTATTAATACATGTATAAGGACATTTGGACACTCGGACTTTGAAAGCCTATTTTACTAGGTATCTGGCCATATGGGGGCTTGTACCGATTTTCTTCACATTTTCATCGCATTCTAACTTTTTTCCTCCTTATTTTCCACTTGTTTTTATTAATTTAAAGCAATTTTTGTTTTCCGCCTTATTTTTATTTATTTTATGTAAATGAGCCCTTAGGTTTTAGGACTTGCTTGATTAAGAATTCTAGGTTCAAATCCCTAATATTATCGTGTGCCTTTAGGCTCTGATACATTTGGACTTAGATCAAATTAAAATTATTTTCACAATAATAGTAATTCTTAGGTCGATTTCACCGGCATGTATCTCATATAATGTAATTTCAATTCTATTTCGCATTTCGCATGGAGAGTGCTAGGAAGCACTGTGAGTCTTCTATCCGAGCATTCATCATTCTGACATAAGGGTGGGATTTCCATCCTTGTGCCGCCTTGCATTACTTTTCCACTATCTCCCTCAATTTTGTATCACTTTGGTTATAAAGAAAATCCAAAAAATGTTAGGTGAATTAGTCTCACAATACTCAAAAGAGTGAAAATCCAGAAATTAAAACAAGTGGACTGTTTAATAAACTTTGACCAAAAATAAAATTTGTAATGGCAATTCATTATATTGGGTTCATAAAGTCCACATTGTTTTCAGGTACCATCTAGACAGAGTGAGGCATGACCCTAGAAAAGTAAAATTAAAATCCCAGCCTAGGTACTACCTTGTTACTGATTGGATTCACGAAGTATTGGCGCTTCTATTGTACATGGGCGATATTCATCTTCTTGTAGACTTAGTCTGAAGTATTGTGATTAGGCCATCCCTTCACGGGGTGTATGTCTCGTCATTCTGTGTCCATGTACCCCATCAGGGGGAAGTATTGGTTTTTACTATTGGATTCCTTCTCTATTCTTTGGCTGAGTAGTAGATCCAAACCCAATATAAAGCATTCTCTTAAAAAAATTAGGCTACATGTTACAAAGGAAGTGGGAAATACGTGATACTGGCAGTTTCACTCTCTTATAGGGATAGCCTCTATGGACTTACTATAAGATTGCCTGATAACAAAATAAAATTGTAAAGGTAAAAATAGTCGAACTCTTACAGCTTTACTTGGTGTGAGTTGGTGAATCCATTGCTTGATGTTTGCTTGGATCTAGTTTTAGGTCAAAGATCCAGTCCCGCACAGTTGTGCCCTCTTCATTTCACCTATTTTTATTTCTTTTTGCCTTGCTCACTTTGAGCCTTCGCATACTCTATTCATCATTTTAGCATTGTTCATCACTATATTCCATTCCTCATCTACACCACTTCTCGTAGATGCCGAATCATGGATGGTTTAGACCCCATCGACTTGTACATCAATTCCATGAATCTGACATCGTCAATAATTCAAGGCAATTCACGAGAACTCGGTTCGGACTTTGCCAACCGATCTCCAGACTCCTCATTTTCTTCTCCAATAAACAATATCACACTTGTCCCAATATTCAACCCTTGTGGATGGAGATCGATTTCTCTTCATATCAAATGCTCCAGTCACATCTATCTGGGATTGACCCTATATCCAGATTCATCACTTCGTCTAGTGCTTATGATTGTGATTCTGAGCGGGATGATTTAGAACATGTAGATCAAGAGTAGACCCCGGACCCTATGCAGATACATTACTCTGAGTTTGATTCAGAGATGGCTCCTCAGGGAAAGGGAAAGTGACCCCGACAACCAAATCAGGGTTCGCAACTAGATTAGAACACTATCAATGTACAATTGCTTGCTTTCATACATTCTATCTAACAACAACTACATATCAGTCTCCCGCCCATATCTCCTTTCAAGATATGCTCAATGATCTGAGGAGAGAAAGAGAGAACCAAGGAGGAGGAGATGATGAACAAGGAGATGGAACCCATGGAGGACGAACAAATGAATTGAGAAGGGAGGCTCCCAAGCCTACTCCCAGGGAGACATACAATCTTTGCTCTAGCCAAATGACTGAGTGGATATATATTCTTGTAGTCCATGTACACTTTGAGATGAATCCCCAATTATTGGTTCTTCTTGCTTCGTTCCATGGGAACACCAATGAAGAGCCATATATCCATCTCTAGAAATTTTCTCGCATCTGTTGCACTACTCACTACCATAACATCCCATTAGGTGTACTAAAAATGATGGTCTTCCCATTCAGCTTTCAGGATAAGGCCCTCTACTGGATAAATCACTTGGGGAAGGTTGTGACGACCTAGGAGGAACTGAAGTCTGCGTTTCTCCACAAATTTTATACGCTTGGTCATCTTAATTAAATGGGAGTAAGGATTGGTAACTTCTCACATGGACCACATGAGTCCATTCATAAAAGCATGGGTGAGGTTTAAAGATTTACAAGAGAAGTGACCCCATAACGACATTACTTGGACCAATTTGGTCCAACATTTCTTTAGGGGCCTCACACAATAGAGCCACAGATTTGTTGATATCGCATGTGGCGTATCTCACTTCAACAAGGATGAGGATGTCGTCTGGTAGATATTTTAAGAAATGTTAGAAGGAGAGGCCACATTATCCTCATACCATGCATATGAGAGACAGTCACAAATCCATCACAAGTAGTGAACATGGCAACATCCCATGAATTGGATAGAGATGAGTGTTGGACATGCGAGCCCACGACGAGCCATTACGCAATAGATGTTATTGCTAAAATCATTCCCTGATCTGAAATGAAGAATAACTAATTTGCATAATAGGTCCCTTAATACAATTAGGGTTATGTACCATGGCCGACTTAATGATCATACAGTTGTTGATTCAATTATTTAATCATAGAGGTTGGTGCTTCGATGAATATCTAAAGAGTTAGATTGAGGACTCATCAAGCACCGTCAAATGATTGTTAAGTGAGGATCTCCAGCCTGAGTAGGAGATGGCAATCCTTTCTCACTTGGCTGATATCTGACAGACCTCTTGATGCTGGTCCTCTACATGGGAATCGAGATTTGGAGGTGTCATATTAGTTGAGTCAAATGGTTGACTTAACGAGAATGAGATAACCAATGACCTATGTTGAGTACTGTCACAGCATAGGCATGCATCCTCTGACCAGAGACAAATGTATTATTATATGTCTGAGTATGTACGTTTGGAAGACCAATAGGTTGATGACCTAACCAAGGTCTATATACTGACGAGCTGGTGTGCATGTAAGGGCATATGAGTAATACGATATCTTAAAGGGATCATACAGGTTCACATGTGAATAGGGAGACATGAGCTCACTCATGAGGTATTGGGACCAATCAAATTCCATGCATGGTCGTCATGCTTTGGAAGCATGACAAGAATTTGAAGGTATGATATATGCTTTGAGAAATCATATGATCGATATCGATTCCCAATGACTAAGATTGAGAAACTTGATGATTAAACCCTGAAGATGACAGTGTAAATTGATCTATATCTTCAGGTTGATCATAGATCTTCCAGTATGCAGGATGTACATGTGTAAGGAATACTTGAGGGTGATTTGATCATAAATGATTGTATAACCATGACGCTTCCATTCCGAGGGAGTGATGAAACATGTTTGGATTTTAGTGACTCCTCTCAGTAGAGTAGTAACCTAATCTTAGTCCAAGTGTTGGACATTGATATGAATGAGATTCACATTCCATGAGAAGATTAGATTTGCGGTCTAGATTTAATCAAGCATCTATGAGAGGTATGTGAGATCTTGATTTGAGATAAGATCTCAACATCCAAGTCACTACACCTCGAACAATACAATCGCCATGTCCTTATCTCCAAGTATCTGCGGAGAAAGCGCATTATTCTTGAAAGGGTTCAAGAATAATTCCATAGTTGAATTATATCTAAGCATTGTGAGATTGATAATTAAATGTGATTTAATTATCTAGATGCATGTGGATAATTATCCATATGATTAAATGTGATTTAATTATTGTGGATAAGAATAATGTGGATAGAAATATCCAATTATTCATAATATATTATAAATGTGATTTATAATGTATTAGAGAGAGATAATTATGATTTATTTTTTTGATTAATTATTGGTGTGAATTGGATTTACATTGTATAATTAATTGAAAATGTAAATTATTATTTGTTTTGGGTTGTGAATGTAATTCAGAAATTTCCAATGGCAAGATTACAATATTCACAAAATAATTATGAATTTTTTTTGTAGAATAATTTACAACAATTGTTGTTGTAAGTATCATGGAGATTACAAAGAGATTACATGAAATCTCAAGATTGGTGGAGATCCCACACCTCCTTATTGGGAGGGTGGATGGCCACAATTTCCCTAAGGAAATTGGTGGCCATCCACTCCATATATGGAGGGTGGATTCTCCAACCAATTGACTCCATGTTTGGTTGATTTAATTAGAGATTGAATCATATTTGATTTATCAAATATATTTAATCTAAATTAAATTATTAGTTGTTGGTTTTTTTTACCAACAACAATCTTGACCATTGGATTAAACACAAATCAATCTCATCCATTGATTTTGTGTGTCCCACGGATTGTGATCCATGGATCCCAAAACCCTATCAATAGAGAGGCATCCCCTGGTCTCTAGGGTAATGCTACTGAGACACATCTCTCTCTCCCACACACCAATCCTCTCTTCTTCTCCATTGTGGGCGTCCACCAAGCCCTAGAGGAGGAGCCTCGTCGTCGCTTCGCCATCGCGCTGTCGCCTCAACGTTCCTCGGTTATCCAGCTTCTTTGGAGTGCTTCACTTATGAAGAAGGTGTTCGATCTCGTACGACGAGATCAGGAGTTCACCGTGCTTGGATCAACTTCTTGGATTGCGAGGATCACGTGACTCATCCCTGCGCTCGCAAGCATGTTCTCCGAAGATCAGACTTGAGACAAGAGGTATCTTTTCATAGAGACTTGATCAACCACGCTACAAGAGGTATTTCTTTATGATTGATTTGGTTCTAGATGAAACTATCTGAGAATCATACCTGGATCATGTGGTTTCATCGCATGAAAGTTTTTAAATTCCGCTGCATATGACAACTAGTTCGACTAGTCATTCTTCATCGTATTCGATACGATGCTCATGCTTCCATGATGCGCTTGAGGTTATCCCATATCCTTCAAGTGGTATCAGAGCCTTAGGTCGAAGATTTTGAATTCGATCCGTAAACCTAGGACGACTTGGGTTCGTTAAGGTTGTGAAAGTTTTTTTTTTTCGCATTTCATTTTTCGCACCTCTGTTTAGTGAATAAATTCGGCCCTATTTAAAAAGTTTAAACATAAATCAATCACTTGAATTTTGTTCCCCATTAAATAAGAAAACCATAGGATCTGAGTTTACATAATTTGGATTCTGTTTGCTCGAGATATGGTTGTTTTAATGAACATGTATTCACTGTTGCAGGAATTGTGAATATTAACATGATTAATGAGTTAACTACTGTTTTGATCCACCTAGAGATGCGTGAAATATCACTTAGGTTCTGTCCAAAATCAAATTTGCACTCTTTGGAAACTTATTTTGCATAATTTGGATGTTTTGATTGAGTTATGTTAATTTTAGTAAGTAGGGGTCACTGGTGAAATTACATTTATAATCAAGAACCAAGTGATTGTCAATTAGTGGAATTAATTGTTAATTTCATGAAATAATTGTGGAAAATATTTGAAAAATATTTAATGATGATTATTTCCTTAATTGACTTGGCCTCAACCAATAAAATGATTAGATTTGATCTAGATCATAATTGGAACACAATCAACAAACAACTTGCTTGAATAGGATTGGGAATTTGGTTAGAAAATTTCCTTATATTCAAAATTGTTTTGATTATTACTATATGGTATAATTTCGGTTGAAGAACCGATGATCATCTCAAGTACAAAGTGATTGGCTCGGCATTATTTTTTCCCGAGGTGGATATGGTGTCTAGTCGGGGAGCGTTGGGGTAGCAGGTTGCACCGGTTGCGGTCCGTCCCACTCCCGTCGGTACTGGCCATGACAGAAGGTAGGGAACGAATGATGCCTGAGAGATCATAATGTATTTTCAAATTATTAAAATTTGAATTAATACGTACTTTGAGATAATACCATATATTCAAGTAAAATCAAGTTTGTTGATTGAATTGGATTGATAATTCATTTAATGAGATTGAATTAATTATATCCAATTAAAAACACTCTATTATGAATAGATGTGTATTTCCCTTGGAAGAATTAATTTCATGAATATGATTAATGATAATTAATTAAAATTTGAATATGAGGTAGAGGATCACATAAGTGACATCCATGGTCTCCTGTCAATGCGAAGGATTTTGTCGCCAAATATTGTACGTAGGAGACACATGTCCGAAGCAACAACTCCTGCATACAATCCATTTGGATCAGGCTCTTCGCTTCTCGAAAGAGTAAGGACATATGCATAGTGACCCCAATATCGAGTCCTCCTATTATTGGGACGATATTGGATTGCGTATAGCGAGTTGTATTCATGTTGACGGTTGGTTCAATTAATGATGGGTCAACATCACCTTAGGGGTGGTGGGCCCATGTGTTAAAGACCGAATTGGGAGATGCAAGTTGGACTTGTAAGGTAGAATGCATTCCCGCTTCTTTTTATCCGAGTTACATGTTCTCATATTATTGGGATGTGACAAAGATAAGTAAGGAGATCCCAGATCTTGCTTGAAATATATTGGAAAGTATATCTCATACATTGAAAGTGATTAAGGGAATGAACTTTCATTGTTGACAAGGCAAGACAACTTTTGATATAAAAATTCCTAAATCGAAGTAAAATATGTATATATATAAACATATACACTTATGCAAATTTCTTATTTCAGATAATCCTTCATTAAACCCACTCAATATTATACTCAATAAGAACCAGTAAAATATCATGGATTGGATCCATGATTAAGATATTGTACTTGAAGTTGTACACATATTGTATGTGGTTACGATGTGCAAGTTTCCTCATAATAATGAGGAGTGACAATTAAATAGACAATAGGACTACAACCCTAGGGTTTGTATGTCTCTATAGTCTTTAGAAGTGACATGTCGATGATGATCGTAATTGTCAACTAATCCTTATAAAATTCTAAGAAGATGTTCTGGCATACATATGTGCTTTCGACATTTAATCATGAATGACGTGGTTTTTTGCATCATGCAGAATGGTAGCTCTTTAAGAGATGATGTATTCAAAATTGTTTAAGTACCTACCTGAACCAATTTTTTTAAGAGTTCAGATGGATGTAGATACGATGAGTGTCATCATTCTACTATCTATACTCTAGTCATTAATGAAACTTCAGAATATTCATATTGTGTGAATTGAATGAAGCATGTACAAATGTTGAAATTCTCTTATATTGAAATCTTTTGAATTCAGCACAAGATATCCTTCTTCTAAAGCAATGGTTGTTTATAGATAAAGGGAGCGCAGTGGAAGCATGGGTTGGACCCATGTAAGAAGGAAAGTCAAAGAGTTTACCGTACTTTTGTGACTTCCAAATGGCATCTAAATAGTTGGAAGAATGCCGATATTGCAATAAGCTGATGGATAGATAGTATGACTATCAAGTCTATCTAGATGCTTAGAGAAGGACTCGGATAGTACACTATAATAATCTACATTTAATCATTGAAATTGACTTTCTTATTGGATAAGATAAAAGTCTAATAATTGTATCTCATTCTTCTAATGACATTTGCAATTAGTTGCATATGTATTAGAAGACTGTAAAATTTGATTTTAAGGTTTAATAGTCATCCACATGGGCATTGGTGCAATTGTTGCAACGATCTCTATTGGATAGATGGACTTGTTATTTTCAGTGGGAGAACCCTTAGTCTTAGAGAATGTCTCTATGACATAGATATCCAAAAACACTCATTGTTTATTTCTAAATGTTGGAAATAAACATGAATTCTCTAATAGATCCATCATAAAGAGTTATGATGGAGATATTTCAGATAGTAATCTAAAATCTAGTGGACTCTACTAAATTATAAAATTAATGAATTGTTCATAAACATTTCTAATACTAAAATTAAATCTTAAAAGATCAATAGGAGAATGAAGATCATTTGACAATGATCTGGCATCAAGCCTTGGACATTTGTCTATTAATGTGATCAATAGACTAATAAGAGATAAAACTTTAGATTGTTTAACGGTTCAAATCTTACATACTTGTGAATATTGTATTTAAAAGTAAAAATGTCCAATACACCCTTCCTTGGAATGGTGTAAGATGTCAAGGTATTAAAGATCTCATACATATTGATGTATGTGAATCATCTATATCAGAATAAACATTGTGGATTGGTGATATCTATTGATGATTATTTGTGATATGAGATTTCTTCTATTCAATTAGAACCTTTGAAATGTTCATAGATTTCACAATTTTGGTTTAGAACCAAAGTTTGAAGGAAGATTAAATGAATTTGATCTAATTTAGGTAGTTAGTACCTATTAGATGAATTCATAGAATACCTTATAGAGATATGAATAATATTCTATCTCACTCCTTCTAATAAACCTAAACTCAATAAGAGTTGTAGGGAGATACAATTGGATCATGTGTGACATGATATGATCAATGATGAATATTAGCATAATTATTTATTAGTTTCCAAGGTATATATGTAGTAGAGATTACAATATATATCCTTAATAAGGTTCCTTGCAAGTAATCTGGAATTTGGCATTGGAGAGTGCTACTTCATTAGGAAAATAAAGGATGGTATTGGATACCTACTTTATGACCTTGAGATTCTTAAAAGATCACATCTCTGTGAATGTGATTCTTAGAGGATGACTCTCTTGAGAATCAAGATGAAAATGAAGTAAAGGAACTCATTTAATCTTGAAAAGATAATGAGGCTCCTAAAATCAGAAACTAAAAGGATAATTAAAGATGAACCACTAATACCTCTTCAAATGAGTTTGAGGATGAATTCCATGTGTCAGAGAAATCTGACAATGATTAGGCTTCATGTTATGAAGCTCCTGAGGATCATGACATGGAAAGATGGATGTTAGCAATAAAAGTCTAATGTAGACTTCATATACAAATGTTGTATATGGACCCTCGAGGATCCACCTATATGGGTAAGGTCCATTAAGGTGTAAATGGATCTTCATGAGAAAGAGGGAACCTGATGAAAAGGTAGAGACCTTCAAAGCACAGTTCGTAGCCATGAGCTACACACCGAAGAGAAGACATCGCTTGCGATGAGACATGCTCTTCAATGACCATGCTTAAATCCATCAAAATATAGCTAACCCTAGCTACACAACTTGACTATAGCATTTTCAAGATGTGAGTCAAGATTGTATTCCTCCATGAACACATGATAACTAGGGAGATCGAGGGTCGTACGGTTTCACAAGGCGAAACCGCAGTCGGTGTCTTGACCGCTCAAAAATCTCTAATTAATCAACAATGAACCCATAATATATGAATCAAGCAAAAAAAATAAATGTGGAGTCAAATTTATTATTAACTCTACATAAAAAGGTGTATATGTGTAAGTATGTAGAGGTCGAACTCAGGGAGCACACAGGATAGATCAAACAAAGTGCAAAGATGTGATGTGATTAAGTGTCTACAATATGCGAATGTTTTTTTGGGTTTTTATTTTTTTTTAATTTTTTTAATTTTATATTCTGATTTTTAATTTTCTGATTTTATATTTTCTTTTTATATTTTTTATAAATAGAATAAATAAAGAATATAAGAAAAGAGGTGATAAGATATTTATAAAAATGAGGAAAAATACTCAAAAATTAGGAAATAAGATGTTTTTGGTCCTTTTATGTTTTTATACTTTTTTTGTTATTTTTGGGGATTTTTATGAATATTTTTTGTAGTTTTAAAAACCAAAATACAAGAAAGCAGTGAATTAACTACTGGCCGAGATTAAAATGGGAATGAAAAATAGCAAACAGTAATAACATTTTCCCAAATTAATTTTAAAATAAAGATAATAAAATAAAGAAACTACATGAGTTGAGTTTGTATATTTAGGAATTTTCTAGTATTTTTTAGATTTTTATAAAGTTTTTAGGTTTTTTCTAATTTTTTAGGTTTTTGTTTTGAATTTTTTAGTGATTTTTGGACTGACACTAGAAGACACTAAAATAGACCTTAGGTAATTTTTTTGGAATTTTTTAAGGTTTTTTAATATTTTTTGGTTTTTTCTAATGCAAACAGTTGCTAAAATGCATGTTTTTTATATTTAAAAAAATGCAATAAAAATGAAAAATAAAAAAAAGTCGTGAATGTGCAATGCAGCAGGAGCTTAATTTGATTTTTGGGGAATTTTTGAGAGTTTATAGTTGCACGTATTAAATACTAGAAGCATAAAGAAAATGCATGCATGCAGGGGCTTTAAGGTAATTAGGCAGGAATCCAGGGGCCTGCTCGTAAAATTTCCCAAAATATACAACGGCACTTAAACTTTTAAGGACTAAACAATAATCTCAACATCCGTAGGGGTATAAGTACAAAAAACCCTAAGATATACGTGCATAGCACGCACGCCTGTCAGGGGCAAATTAGCAATTATCAAAAACTTCGAGGGCCTAAGTGCAAATGTGCCAAAAAGTTAATAACTGCAATTGGAAATTTAAGGATTAAAACTAAATACGAAAAACGTCCGGGGCCCCTTTGCAAGATCGCCAAGTCACGTGCGCTACGCACGTGACCTGGTAGGGGCCATTCCGCAAATAGACAAACGTTAGGGGTTAAAAATGCAAAATCCCCTAAATAATAAGCCTATAGATGAAAGTTTGAGTATTTAATAGAAATACAAAAAAATTCAAGGGTCTCAGGCGTAAAATACCCTTGCAGAGGCGCTGGCGGACGGCGAATCGGAAGCCACTTAAACACGTGTCGCTACCAGACGCATCGATACCCCTCCGTGAGCGGATGGTCCAGATTAGAACGCGAGTGACGATCAAACGGCTGGGGCTGCAGCAGATCCGATGGCTGCTGCTCCTTTGGATGAACGGAGGAGGATCAATGGCTCAGATGCTCTCATTAATGCCACGTGGCGACAATCCGATGGCCCGTACCGCTTCGATCTAGATGCTCAGGATTAGATCCCACGATGGAATCTGACGGTCACGGCGCGATGTGATCCTGCGGCTGTTGTACCATACAAGAACATCGGCTGATCGGATGGCTGGGGGACGTCAACGAGGAACTGGGAAGAACTCATCACGAGGCGAGTTTTCCACGCCCAGATCTTCCTCCTCCGCCAGGCTTCGACGCTCCAAATGCTCTTAGCTGCTCCTGCGGTGGTCTTCTTCGCACCTGGGGTGGCAAAAGGGGCCGGATCACTGCAGATCTCCTCCATGGCATGACGGAGCTCCGAGGTACTCCGGCGACTTCCAAAATCCCCCCAGGTGTCCGTAAAGCTCCAGGACCTGCAAAATAAGTTAAGGGGGCCGTTGGCAAAATGCCACGACCCTCTGGGTGGCAAAGGCGGTGGTGGAATGCGGATTAGAAGCTCGTCAGAGCTTGCGAAGGTGATGAAGTTGGGCGAAAGGCGAAATGAGGATGGGGATCGAATCTATGGCTAAAGGCAAGTAAAATAAAGCAAGAAAAATGAAGAAAAATGGTCCTCAAGGGCTAGGAGCCAAAGGTGAAAACCTCACGGCGGTGCGGCCGCCAGAGATGGCTGGAACTCGACTCAGGGCCCTCGCCGCACCTCGGCTGAGATGTGGGGAGACTCCCCTGTTAGTGGAGCACACCTCTACCCACACCCGGAGGATTTAGGCACCCAAAAATCGGTTCAAAAGTCATTGGGAAGATAGTGGTTCAGTTTTGAATGATGGTCGAGTGGGCTCATAAATCGAGACGAGCAGCTCGATGCAGTAATCCGCAGCCCAAGGAGAGCCTTGGGCGTGAATCACCACAAGTCGAGGAAGAGAAGTCATGAAGACTTCGTCACTAGATGGTGAAAGGAGCGTCATCGAAAAATGGGTGAAAGCGGGTCAAAACCTCGTCTGACACAGCTACAGAGGTGAAGGTCGGACTGTTGACCTTGGTCAACAGTCCAGACCACCTGGTTGGTCCACGTGGACCAAATAGGAAAAACCTCTAGAAAAATATTTAAAAAATAGTTTAAAAATAGTAAATGATTTATTTAATTTTAGGTTATTTAATAAAAAATGTTTATTATTTTATAAGGTATTTTATTATGATTTTTCCCCTTTTATACCATTTATAGGTATATTACCTATATATTTTATTATTTTATTTTTATGTTTTTTAATTTATTTATTCTTATTTATTATTTTATAAATTTATAAAATATTTTTATACACTTAAATATATTTTTATATATTTTTATGAAGTGTTTTATTCACTTAATAAAATAAAAGTATAGTTTATGTAGGTATATTTATAGGTATAATACCTATGTATTTTATATGCATGTATTTTATTTTGTGTTTCTTTTATGTTTTTATTCTGATTTTAATACACAAATATATTATAAATAATATTTACAAAATTATAAAAATACAAAAATAATGAATAAATAATAAAATGATTATTTTAATCTGTACAAGTATACAATAAGGGTCCAAAACTCAACTTTCAAAGTGTATCTCCGCCAAATGCAAAACCACCTCCATTAAATAGCTTATTTTAAATATATACAATTAAAGGTGAGTTTGCTGCATTTGGAGTTTTTATTTGGGAGATACAAGTCTGGGAAGTTGGGATTTTGGATTTTTATTCAGACCATAAATTTTTATCTGTATATTATTTTTGAGTGAAATCAATTTTGTATTTTTATTTATTTAATTATCTACAACTTTCATGTTCAAAGTTTCTTTATTTGATGTATAAAAAGTGGAACCAAAAATAGGTCCCAAAATAAATAAAGAATGAATGAAAAACATTGTATTCTGACCCTTATCTCCCCCTACTTTATTCCTTGCCGACCTATTCATCGAGATGTCTAGGTCTTGGGGTTTTGGGTCATAAAATATTTACAATATTTTATTCTTTTTCTTTTCTTTTAGTTATTCTATAATTTTGGCTTTAATTACAGTATTTTATACACTATTTACATGCACATGCATGAATGCTAAGATGCTAGATTTAATGCTATTTACACGCATTTACTAGGGTTTTTGAGGCCAAAATGATATAATAAAGATGATGAAATATGGATTCATCATCCCCCTATACTTTACCTTTGCTAGTCCCTAGCAAACACTTATGCAATAAATGCAGAAAGAAAAAGAAAGAAAAGAAAAAGAAAAAAATGGATTTAGTTTAATTATCAAACTTGTCTTCACAAAATCAAAGTTTGAAGCTTAATTAGGACCTTTGGAATTTTAGTGCGGGCAGAACATTACTGGGAACTGAATTTGAAATCCAACAGTTCATGAGAACCCCAAAACTCTGTTCAAGTCTCCTCAATAGCCAGGTCAGAAATATTTCAACTCATACGCAAACCCTTACGACTATGAATCTAACTCGTACAGTGTAAGTGATAGTGGCTCTCCCCAACTAGAATGACAAAGAGACTGACTTCTCCAGTATGACAACCCAATGATTCCCCAATCCAGTAACTCCATCCTCGAGGAGCGGGGTATTCCCTTCTAAGTTCAAGTGGCAACTAGCTCAAGAGGAGGGGGTGAAGAGAAGAATGGACGGTTGCCAGTGTAGCTACCTATCCTGGGATGTAAGACCAGTGTAGTCAAGTCATCCAACTGCATGCTCACATATTTGACTTTGGAACTCAAGCTTGCTCATTGGCTTTACAATATATGTACATACTTTGGCAGGCATTTTATTTTTGTACAGGCCTGTCTTCTTCTTTTTTTTTGAAATACTATTCACAGCGGCATTTACTTAAGGAGTTTTTTCCTCTTGAGCCAATAGACTATCCCTCTTTTGATGCTTTATTGCAACCCACACTCTCCTGTCTTTAGAATTCCTCATCACTGGATGGGTTGGGGTACACTTCCCTCCCTAAAGGAGGACAAATGTTTCCACTTGTGTGCATCTCATACCGGCAAATCCAATCTCCTTATCACTCCACTGAGTTGAGCCATGTGAAAGGTGCAGGTGTCCAAGTTAGGTCATTATCAACAAGAGTCGTACGTGTGCTCCGAAATACTCTACTTAGGCAGTTAAGAATCCATTGAACGAAGTCTTGTGATCCTCAATGAATTAAGTCCACTAGACCTGAAGTACCTCAAACCCAGTTCCTATAAGGTTCCTGTTATTAGGTAGATTTTAAGGTCCAATCAAGCTCCAATCTCCGGATTTTACTTAGACTTGTTCAACTATCAAACTCAATCCGAAAAATGCTCATGCTACGCGAAATGCTATGCAGAATGCAGAAAATATTTTTGTGATGCAATTTTTCAAAGATTTTGAACTTTTTATGAATTTTTGAAAAGATGAGGATGCATATGCATTTTATTGTATTTTTCAAAAAGATTTTTCAAATGTTTTTGGATTTTAGTTTTGCAAATGTTTTCGAGATTTTTGAAAACAAAAAACTTTGGCTAAAAACTAGGTACAAAATATTTACACAGGAGTGCTTCTTATATTTACAAGAAGTGGATTTTAAGAATCTACAAGGGTAAGTGATCAATTTTATAGATATATATAGTAAAGAATTTTGGTGTGATGTATCTATTCCTCAAACTTATTCGACAAATGTTTTTCAAACAATTTTGCAAACTATAGTCCAAAATAATTTTAACAAACATTTTTACAAACATGTACACTCATTTGAAAATCATTTTGCAAAGGTTTTCAAACAGTATAGATAGATTTTTCAAAATATTTTTGCAACCATTTTTCAAACCATTTGCAAATCATTTTTCAAACATTTTATTTCACACAAAGAAAATATAATTTTACAAACCACAAATTTTTACAAAGGTTGAAAACATGTAACAAAATGTTTTAAAAATAGTTTTAAAAAGATTTTCACACAAATTTTCATACAATTTTTCAAACATTTTGCAAAAAAACATTTTCACCTGATTTATTAATCAGTACATACAAAAAGAATCTGAGGAATAATCACATCTTTTTATTACAGTTTTTAATGATTTTTAAAGAATTATTAGCCATATTTATTAGGAAAATATGAAAGTACGAGTTATTGCTAAAGTATATACATAGTATGTACGACCCCCCTATACTTAGCTTGAGCTATGTCCTCATAAATCGGAGAGAAAAGAGAAGACATAACTCTTACTAAGTATAGGCACGTCTAAAGAATAAATAAATAAAGGAATGAACGAATGAGAAGTTGACCATCCCCCCTATACTTAGGATCAAATAATCCTAAGTATAGCAGACTGTACACAACGCAAGGAGGGTCAAGGGTGGGAATGAACAGATCGTACTCAGATTGTCTCCCCCTATACTTAGGGTAAGATATCCCTAAGTATAGACGAGAAGAGGAGACAATGGAGAGGATCAAAAAGAATAGAACAACTCGGGGTGCAAACCCCCCCTATACTTACGATGAAGTACGTCCTAAGTATGGAAAACTGTCTACAAGGGGTGACACCTTTTCGGTAGATACAGAACATATAAAAGGAAAAGAAGAAAAGAAAAAAGAGATATGAAGATATATACGGATCAGAGGATGTACACATCACTCCCCCTATACTTAGGGTAAAAGAAGCCCTAAGTATAGGCAACAATAGGAGAGATGACACGGAACGATGAATGAACACTCGGCTCGTCCACCCCCCTATACTTAGGACAAAGTATGTCCTAAGTAAGGCAAACAAGAGAATGGGTGGATGAGCAATACGGGAGATAGACAGAGGGAAACAAATGAATATATAACAAAGATGGATGTACACATGATTAAGAAGGTGGAAAGCAAACCTTCTTGCGAGACCGCTGAGGGATAGGTCTAGTGTGGTGCAAGTCGACATCGGGGTCCATAGTGTCGACAGAGTGAAGGCCCTCAGTGGAGTCAAATCGGAAAGGGATGAACTGGTCAATGGAAGTAGTATGGCTAGGTTCTCCTGTGGTGGTCCTATGGTGTGAAGGCGCAGACGGGCGAGTGGAAGAAGTGTGGTTAGGTCTGACCTTGGAGGTCTTGCTGATATCAAAGTGGAATGGGACAAACTCATCATCCTCGGAAGAAGTGTAATCGGAGTCGTCCTGCGAGGTATCGTCCAGGTCAAAACCAAAAGGAACGAAGTCATCAGAGAAAATATTCGAACCCAGATCGTCCTCAAGAGTCTCACCCGGATCATCTTCATCATCAGGAGGCCAATAGTTTTGAACATTCGCATCATAACCAACCTCAATCATCATCACTTTTGAGTGACCATGAATGGATTTATCAGTGGAAGTAGTCAAACAAGGTCCGTCCTGTCTAGTCTTGGTATCTGTCCTTCGCTTAATGGGATCAATTACGTAAATTCCTTGGATTTCATCAACACATTGCCACACACCAGAAGGAGGAACTGTGAGGTCTATGCTTTCCGATTTCCTCCCCTTTCGGGGGATTCTCCGGGTCTCATCAGGTGTCGCTAAGCAAACATCTCTAATATCATCAGATCGGTCACATGCCTCAAAGTCAGCTAGAATCGGTGAAGGTGCATCAGGTGTAGGTCTCTGGTCAACTGTGGGTGCGTGATCGACACCTCGCTTTCGTCAACAAGACGGAAATGAATCTCTCCTGATCCATAGTCAATAATGACCCTCGTAGAGTCGAGGAATGGTCGTCCTAGGATGATTGGAGACAACTCCCTTGTGGAGACCTCCATGGGCAACATGACAAAATCAACATGGTAGCTCGTGCCCAGAATAGAAATGACGGCATTTTCAAGGATACCCTTTGGACTCTTGATAGATCCATCAGCAAATTGTACGATCATCCTGGTTTTCTTTAGAGGCCCGTGAAGAGACTGTACTAGCGAGAAGGGTAATATGCTAATAGATGCACCGCCTTCCAGGAGAGTGCGATCACAAGTATAGTCAGAAATGGTGCAAGTGATGAAAGGGGTTTCTAGGAATGGGACGGTGTGTGATGGCGTGGGCAGTGGCCATGGTCAGAATGTGATGCTCAGATCTGCTCCTCTGCTTTCTCTTCTTGGGAAGAGGAGCAGATAAATCAGTCATGGCCTGCTGAAGTGGGGCACGGATAATATCATGAATAGTGGCCACCACTTCGGGTTCAGTCAACATTTTTTTTGAATTTTTGGACTCCATCTGTACAAGGGAGGAAGCCGGAATCAGCATGTACACAAGGCATGCCAAGAGCAGTCTGTACAGCGGCATCCTCGGGGTCAAAAGTGGGACAGTGTGTGAAAGAATGTGTTGTTGAATGATGTGGCAAATGGACCCTCTCCTCACAATATGAATCGACCTAGTGTCTCCCGAACTCTTTTTGTGTTTTTAAATTTTTCTCATTTTTTTGTATTTTTGGCGATTGCAAGCTCCCATGATCACCCACAAGGAAGTCTGTATCCTTGATGAAAGGAGCATTAATATGGGTTTCTCTTACAGTGGCTATATGCTCTCTCATTAAAGTAATGTGATATAGCATTAGGTTCATGACAACCCTCATGGACGTCACGGGAGGTGACTCCAACAGGTCAGACTCGGGTGGATGTGAAGTGGAGGTGGAGGTGGGCAGAAATCCGAGTCTTGATACTGTGGCTGAGGCGGATATGTACAAAAATCAGAAAAAGTAGGAGGAGGGTCCTACTGGTAGAAGGTAGGTGGACCGACTGGAGTAAATGAGGGATCCACAAAGTCCGGATAGAATACGCTCCAAGGGTCCATCGCGAAAACAAAAGGAAAATGATCCGGGAGAGAACGAAGGTCAAGTCAAGAGAAGAGTGAAGAAAGGCGCAAATGCACAGAGACGATCTTGTATGCATACAAAACAATCACAAACAAAAATGAAAACAAGATAAACCCTCAATTCACCTACTCAACTCTGTAGAGACCGAAAAGTCGGTCTTTTTATCTTGTATGTTTTAGAGTTAGGTGAGAAGTCAAAGAATTGCACAACACTTAGGGGCTTGAATAGGATTTGGGCACTAACCTTAGTGTGTACACGAGCAATGTAAAACGAAGACAATGAGGGGATTACTCGCCCCAAGACATTTTTTTTCTTTTTAACTAATTTTAGGGTCGAATAATGTTAGCAGTCTCAATTTTAATGGTTATCACTTTTTTTGGAGTTTTAATAAAAATGCACGAACCTAACAAGGAGTCAATTTTACTTAGCACCTAGGTGATCAAAATCAGAGGGAGAGTCGGAAAAGCAATGCAAGCGGCAAACGATGATGAATATTAAAGCGTAAATGCTCACCTTGCCTCTAAAACTCTACATGCAAAGATGCTCAGCAGAATTGAAACCTATCTATATGCAAATGCAACCGATGAAATCGCCCTAATTTTCAGAAATTGCTATTATTGTGAAGCACCACAAGTCAGTCACCGATTTTCAATCCAAGAGTCCGGTCTAGGCTCACCCCTCCTCCTCTCGACAAATTGAGTTCAGGAGCAGTGCTTGGCAGGGTGGGCTCGCGGCGCGTAGGCTCGAAGATGATGATGCGACTGTTTTATAGTTTGACTAAGTCCAAACGCGGCTATAGGTACATGCAAGATATATTAGGTGTTTGGCCTTAATCTATCACAAGCAATCCTAAAACTAGGAACTCAATCACACAAAACAAATAAAATCAAAATCGGAAAACAAAATAAAAAGAATGTGAAGAAAATGCGAAAAAGCCGCGGTGAGCCCCCAAGTGAACAATCACTTGGAAATTAGGCTCGATAGTCCAAAGTTCGGGGGTACTTGTATTATTACAAACTAAATGAATCTCTCTCTCACAACAGATAAATAAAAGCCGCTAACTACTCTCACTCACTCTTCCTGCTCTCTCATGCCGGCTAGACAAGACTAGCTGACTCCGCCTCCCAAGGTTGCACAAGATCCCCTAGGCGATCCTCCTCGATCCGCGGTCCCTCGCAAGAAGATAAGAAAGACAATGGTTAGATAGCAAAAAAATGTGAATCAAATACAAGAGAGATAAATGGAGCAATAATTTAGATAAATAAAGGCAATCACTCAAAAATGTGATCTATGCGTTGTTGCTCCCCGACAACGGCGCCATTTGATAACTAGGGAGATCGAGTGTCGTACAGTTTACAAGGCAAAACCGCAGTCGGTGTCTTCACTACTCAAAAATCCCTAATTAATTAACAATGAACCCATAATATGTGAATCATGCAATGAAAATTAAATATAGAGTCAAATTTATTATTAACTCTACATAAAAAGGTGTATAGGTGTAAGTATGTAGAGGTCGAACTCAGGGAGCACACAGGATAGATCAGACAAAGTGCAAAGATGTGATGTGATTAAGTGTCTACAATATGCGAATGTTTTTGTGGGTTTTTAATTTTTTAAATTTTATATTTTGATATTTAATTTTCTGATTTTATATTTTCTTTTTATATTTTATTTTTTTTTGTTTTTATAAATAGAATATATAAAGAATATAAGAAAAGAGGTGATAAGATATTTATAAAAATGAGGAAAAATACTCAAAAATTAGGAAATAAGATGTTTTTGGTCTTTTTATGTTTTTATATTGTTTTTGTGATTTTTGGGGATTTTTTTGAAGATTTTTGGTAATTTTAAAAGCCAAAATAGAAGAAAATAGTGAATTAACTATTGGCCGAGATTAAAATGAGAGTGAAAAATAGCAAACAGTAACAAAATTTTCCCAAATTAATTTGAGAATAAAGATAATAAAATAGAGAAACTAAAGGAGTTGAGTTTGTATTTTTAGGATTTTTCTAGGATTTTTTAGATTTTCATAAAGTTTTTAGGTGTTTTCTAATTTTTTAGGTTTTTGTTTTGAAATTTTTAGTGATTTTGGGATGGACATTAGAAGACACTAAAATAGACCTTTGGTAGTTGTTTTGGAATTTTTTAAGGTGTTTTAATATATTTTTGGTATTTTCTAATGCAAACAGTAGTTAAAATGCATGTTTTTGATTTTTAATAAATAGTAAAATGCAATAAAAATGAAAAATAAAAATAGGCCGTGAATGTGTAATGCAGCAGGAGCTTAATTTGATTTTTGGGGAATTTTTGGGAGTTTATAGATGCACGGATTAAATACTAGAAGCATAAAGAAAATGCATGCATGCAGGGGCTTTAATGTAATTAGGCAGGAATCCAGGGACCTGCTCGCAAAATTTCCAAAAATATACACGACAATTAAACTTTTAAGGACTAAACAATAATCCCAACATCTGCAAGGGCATAAGTACAAAAATCCCTATTATATACGTGCATAGCACGTGCGCCTTTCTGGGGCAAATTAGCAATTATCAATAACTTCGAGGGCCTAAGTGCAAATGTGTCAAAAAGTTAATAACTACAATTGGAAATTTAAGGATTAAAATTAAATACGAAAAATGTCCGAGGCCCCTATGCAAGATCGCCAAGTCACATGCGCTACGCATGTGACCTGGCAGGGGTCGTTCCACAAATAGACAAACGTTAGGGGTTAAAAATGCAAAATCCCCTAAATAATAAGCCTACAGATGAAAGTTTGAGTATTTAATATAAAATACAAAAAAATGCGAGGGTCTTAGGCGCAAAATACCCTCGTAGAGGCGCTGGCGGACGGCGGATCGGATGCCACTTAAACACGTGTCACTACCAGACAAATCTATACCCCTTCGTGAGCAGATGGTCCAGATTAGAACGCGAGTGATGATCGGACGGCTGGGGCTGCAGCATATCCAATGGTTGCTTCTCCTTTGGAAGAACGAAGGAGGATCAACGGCTCAGATGCTCTCACTAATGCCACGTGGCGACAATCCGATGGCCCGTACCCCTTCGATCTGGACGCTCAGGATTAGATCTCACAATGGGATCTGATGGTCATGGCACGATGTGATCCTGCGGCTGCAGTACCATCTCAAGAACAACAGCTAATCGGACGGCTGGGGGACGTCGACGAGGAACAGGGAAGAACTCGTCGCGAGGTGAGTTTTCCACGCCCAGATCTTCCTCCTCCGCTGGGCTTCGATGCTCCAAATGCTCCTAGCTACTCCTGTGGTGGTCTTCTTCGCACCTGGGGCGGCAAAAGGGGTCGGATTACGCAGATCTCCTCCATGGCGTGACGGAGCTCCGAGGTACTTCGGCGACTTCCAAAATCGCCCCCAAGTATCCATAAAGCTCCAGGACCTGCAAAATAAGTTAAGGGGTCCATGGGCAAAATGCCATGACCCTCTGGGTGGCAAACGCGGTGGTGGAATGCTGATCATAAGCTCGCCGGAGCAAGCTCCAGCGAGATGCTAGCGAAGGTGATGAAGTTGGGCGAAAGGCAAAATGAGGATGGGGATCAAATCTATGGCTAAAGGCAAGTAAAATAAAGCAAGAAAAACGAAGAAAAATGGACCTCAAGGGCTAGGAGGCCATGGTGAAAACCTCACGGCGGCGCAGCCGCCGAAGATAGCTGGAACTCGACTCAGGGCCCTCGCCGCACCTCGGCTGAGATGTGGGGAGACTCCCCCGTCACCGGAGCACACCTCTACCAACACCCGGAGGATTTAAGCGCCCAAAAATCGGTTCAAAGGTCAATGGGAAGATGGTGGTTCGGTTTTGAAAGATGGTCGAGTGGGCTCATAAATCGAGACGAGCAGCTCGATGCAGCGATCCACAACCCAAGGAGAGCCTTGGACGTGAATCACCACAAGTCGAGGAAGAAAAGTCATGAAGACTTCGTCAGTAGATGGTGAAAGGAGCGTCCTCGAAAAATTGGTGAAAGCGGGTCAAAACCACGTATGACACCGGTACAGGGGTGAAGGTCAGACTGTTGACCTTGGTCAACAGTTCAGACCACCTGGTTGGTCCACGTGGCCAATCAGGAAAAACCTCTGAAAAAATATTTAAAAAATAGTTTAAAAATAGTAAATGATTTATTTAATTTTAGGTTATTTAATAAAAACTGTTTATTATTTTATAAGTTATTTTATTATGATTTTTAATTATTTTTATGAGGTATATATTTAAAAGTTCCCTTTTATACCCTTTATAGGTATATTACCTATATATTTTATTATTTTATTTTTGTGTTTTTTTAATTTATTTATTCTTGTTTATTATTTTATAAATTAATAAAATAGTTTTATACACTTAAATATATTTTTATTTTATTTTTATGAATTGTTTTATACACTTAATAAAATAAAAGTATAGTTTATGTAGGTATATTTAAAGGTATAATACCTATGTATTTTATATACATGTATTTTATTTTATGTTATTATTCTGATTTTAATACACAAATATATTATAAATAATATTTACAAAATTATAAAAATACAAAAATAAAAAATAATGAATAAATAATAAAATGATTATTTTAATCTGTACAAGTATACAATAAGGGTCCATAACTTAACATTCAAATCGTAGCTCTGCCAAATGCGAAACCACTGCCATTAAATAGCTTATTTTAAATTATATACAATTAAAGGTGAGTTTGCTGCATTTGGAGTTTTTATTTGGGAGATACAGGTCTGGGAAGTTGGGATTCTGGATTTTTATTCAGACCATAACTTTTTATCTGTATATTATTTTTGAGTGAAATCAATTTTGTGTTTTTATTTATTTAATTATCTACAACTTTCATGTTCAAAGTTTCTTTATTTGATGTATAAAAAGTGGAATAAAAAATAGGTCCCAAAATGAATAAATAATGAATGAAAAACATTGTATTCTGACCCTTATCTCCCCCTACTTTATTCCTTGTCGACCTATTCATCGAGATGTCTATGTCTCAGGGTTTTGGGTCATAAAATATTTATAATATTTTATTCTTTTTCTTTTCTTTTATTTATTCTATAATTTTGGCATTAATTACAGTATTTTATAGACTATTTACATGCACATGCATGAATGCTAAGGTGCTGGATTTAATGCTATTTACACGCATTTACTAGGGTTTTTGAGGCCATAATGATAGGATAAAGATGATGAAATGTGGATTCATCAATACCTCTTTGAGGATATTCACGTGAAGTAGCCCCATGGCTTCATGGATGAGGAAAGCAAGGTGTGCAATCTGAGGAGTTCCATCGATGGACTCATATAAGCTTCTTGTAGTTGGAACATCAGATTTAATGAAATTATAAATGTTATGATTTCAGATAGAATCTTGATGTACCATGTGAAGTTTAGTGGGAGTGCCATTGTGTTCATCATGCTATATGCGGATGATATCCTAATCATTTAGAATGATATAAGGATAATAATAATAAGTGTTTTATATACTAGCTATTCCATACCTTGAGATATGATCTCAAGGATACCTCTTAGATCTTAGTTTTGAAGATGTTCAGAAGCAAAGAGAAGAGGGCATTGGAACCATCACATTAATGGTACACCTTGGATATATGTTCCATTTTATGGAAAATTCCAAGAAAGGCTTCATTCCCTTAAGATATGGTACTGATTTGTCTAAAGGGATAACGCCTAAAAGAGTGGAGGAAGTAAATGCTAGAACTACTTGCCCTTGTGCATTAGTTACGAGAAGCCGAGTGTATTCTAGATATGTACGGAAGTTAGATATCTGCCAGGCAGTGGGAGTAGTCATTGTTACTAATCCTACTAAGGATATAAAACACTTGATTGCAGTAATAACAATATCTTCAAAGATGGAAAGATTTTTGAGATGGTGATCTCAAAGTATTATCTTTAAGAACTTAAGACTTTATAGATAGTGATCTAAAATGGTCTTAACTGTGGATACCTTAGGAGATAGAGATCTCTAGGAATAAGGGTATTCTGATAAGCATTATGGAAATACTGGTTATAATAATTATTAAGCTATAGTGTCAAGGACACTTTAACTGACAAAATTGAGTATTAGTTGCATAAGATGCAACATTCGCATAGGATGCAAGTACTGTTACTAGAAGATATGCAAGTGTCGTAAAAGGACTTGGCATAGTCTCTTGGGAACAGAGTGACTGATCAGCGTACCTAGCTATTTTCTAAATAGCCTATGATTGTCACATGATTGTGGGTTTAAATGATTAGCCCATTAATGGCTCTTTGGGCTAGAGGGAGATTGTTGGACATGGGAGCCCACGACGAGCAATTACTCAATAAATGTAAATGAAGATTAACTAATTTGCATAATAGGTCCCTTAGTACAATTAGGGTTATGTAACATTGCTGACTTAATGATCATACAGTTGTTGATTCAATTACTGAATCATAGAGGCTGGTGCTTGGATGAATATCTAAAGAGTTAGATTGAGGACTCATCAAGCACCGTCAAATGATTGTTAAGTGAGGATCTCCAGCCTGAGTAGGAGATGGCAATCCTTTCTCACTTGGCTGATATCTGACCAACCTCGTGATGTAGGTCCTCTACATGGGAATAGAAATTCGGAGGTGTCATATTAGTTCAGTCAAAGGGTTGACTTAATGAGATCGAGATAACCAAAGACCTATGTTCAATATTGTCACAGCATAGGCATGCTTCCTCTGACTAGAGACAGATGTATTACTATATGTCTGAGTATGTACATTTGGTAGACCAATAGGTTGATGACCTAACCAAGGTCTATACACCGGCGAGTTGGTGTGCATGTAAGGGCATATGAGTAATACGATCTCTCAAATAGATCATATAGGTTCACATGTGAACCGGGAAACATGAGCTCACTCATGACGAATTGGGACCAATCAAATTCCATGCATGGTCGTCGTGCTTTGGAAGCATGACAAGAATTTGACGGTATGATATATGCTTTGAGAAAGCATATGATCGATACCGATTCCCAATGACCAAGATTGAGAAACTTGATGATTAAACCCTGAAGATGACAATGTAAAATTGATCTATATCTTCAGGTGGATCATAGATCTTCCAGTATGCAGGATGTACAGGTGTTAGGATTACCTGAGGGTGATTTGATCATAAACGATTGTATAACCATGACGCTTCCATTCTGAGGGAGTGATGAAACAGGTTTGGATTTTAGCGACTCCTCTCAATAGAGAAGTAACCTAATCTTTGCCCAAGTGTTGGACATTGATCTGAATCAGATTCACATTCAATGAGAAGATTATATTTGCGATCGTGATTTAATCAAGCATCTATGAGAGGTCCGTGTGATCGGGATTTGAGATGAGATCTCAACATCCAAGCCACTATACGTGGAACAATACAATCACCCTATCCTTATATCCAAGTATCTACGGAGAAAGCACATATCTTGAAAGGGCTCAAGAATAATTCCATAGTTGAATTATTTCTAAGCATTGAGAGATTGATAATTAAATGTGATTTAATTATCTGGATGCATGTGGATAATTATCCAATATAATTAAATGTGATTTAATTATTGTGGATAAGAATAATGTGGATAGCAATATCCAATTATTCTTTATATATTATAAATGTGATTTATGATGTACTAGAGGGAGCTAATTATGATTTATACTTGTTGATTAATTATTGGTGTAAATTGGATTCACATTGTATAATTAATTAAAAATGTAAATTATTATTTGTTTTGGGTTGTGAATGTGATTCACAAATTTCCAATGGCAAGATTACAATATTCACAAAATAATTATGAATTATTTTTGTAGAATAATTTACAACAATTGTTGTTGTAAATATCATGGATATTACAAAGAGATTGCATGAAATCTCAAGATTGCTGGAGATCCCACCCTTCCTTATTGGGAGGGTGGAGGCCACAATTTCCCTAAGGAAATTGGTGGTCGTCCACTCCATATATGGAGGGTGGATTCTCCAACAAATTAACTCCATGTTTGGATGATTTTATTTTAGATTGAATCATATTTGATTTATCAAATATATTTAATCTAAATTAAATTATTAGTTGTTGGCTTTTTACCAACAACAATCTTGACCATTGGATTAAACACAAATCAATCTCATCCATTGATTATGTGTGTCCCATGGATTGTGATCCATGGATCCCAAAACCCTATAAATAGAGAGGCATACCTTGCTCTCTAGGGTATTGCTATTGAGACACATCTCTCTCTCCTTCCACACACCAATCCTCTCATTTTCTCCATTGGTGGGCGTCCACCAAGCCCTAGAGGAGGTGCCTCGTCGTTGCTTGGCCATCGCACCGCCGCCTCGACGTTCCTCAGTTCTCCATCTTCTTTGGAGTGCTTCGCTTACAAAGAAGGTGTTCGATCTCGTACGTTGAGATCAGGAGTTCACCGTGCTTAGATAAACTTCTTGGATTGCGAGGATCATGCGACTCATCCCTGTGCTCGCAAGCGTCTTCTCCGAAGATCGGACTTGAGATAGGATGTCTCTTTTCGTAGAGACTCGATCAACCACATTACAAGAGGTATTCCTTTATGCTTGATGTGGTTCTAGATGAAATGATCCGAGAATCGTTCTTGGATCATGCGGTTTCATCGCATGAAAATTTTTAAATTCCGTTGCATAGAACAACTAGTTTGACTAGTCGTTCTTCGTCGTATTCGATTCGATGCTCACGCTTCCGTGATGCGCTTGAGGATTATCCTGTATCTTTCAATGAGATATCCAACCTCAAAATCATCAGGAGAAACTTATTCAAAGTCGATATTATTGAGAAACGATCGTAGAACCTGGAGAAGTTATTCGTGATTGAACAGAGAACCCAACATGTGGAAAAGTTGGATCAGATCACCAAGCAGCTGGAGCTGCTGGTTAGCACCATCTATATCTTCTAGTCTACGAGTCTGGCAGCTGCATCTCTTATCGAGCCAAAAGAGACTTCATCAACATAGATACCTCACCTGATTTCAGGTCAACCTCACGAAGCACGTATACTACATGCATGCTCCTAACCATGCACCTCCGTAGCCATCACAATATCTTGTAGTCTACTAGCCCGAGCACCATACCCCAACATATGTTGATGCATTTTCACATCACCACCCCAAATCCAAGAAGTAAACGACATCTAGAATAACGATGCACAATTGGTCCATCTAGGCAGACAATAACAGGTCCAATTCTTGACTGCTTGGCCTAATTAGTCAAAGGCCTAGCATAGATGAGGTAGAAGCTTGATGACCTTACTTCCATAAAGACTTCAATTCCAACGTAGGTCAAGGCCAACCCTAATAATATTAATCAAAAGGAGCGAGTAGTTTGTGATGTGTCATCCATGCCCACAAAGTCAAGTATTTTAAATTATGTTTTATTTAACGTTGTGACTCTTAGGAATTGTAGGATGTTACAGTCGTCTAACGTACAGAAGGGAAATAAAAAAGCATCTTGTGGTGAGTCATCTTCTGCATTAGCCGGAGCAACAACATGGCCGAATAAGGAAGAAGATGATGGAGGAGTAGCACCAGATGACCACCATCACCGCCTCATCAAAAATTACAAAAAATAAGCAAAAAGAAAATCTTTAGAAAGATAATAAGAGTCGATGCCAAGTTGCACCAGCCTAGGAGGAGCCATCACTAGTAACAACTCCAGAGCCCACCGATGAAGCCAAATCTCATGTAAATTTATTTTTGCCAATTTTGAATGACTTCTCTCTTTCTAGTCGGTTATCTATACATGAGGATGTAAATAAGAACACTGCATTTCCTTGTGTGAATATTCCATTTCTAAATGTAATGCAAAATTCTAAAAAATAGAATAATTAAAAATGCATTGTTAGACCCTGGTGTTGTGGAGAATATTAAAAATATTATTTTAAATATGCCATTGATGAAGGCCATGGAATACATGCCTGTTGTAATAAAGGTTCCAAATAGGCATGTACCTCTAATCGTCACAGCCGTAAGAACAGACACAATAGAGGAGAAAAACACATACTAACCATGACGACTATGAATGTTATTAGTGATCTCCCACAGAAAAAAAGACAAGGGAGAACCCTTAATCAGATGCCAGATATTTTATCAGACCTTTGAGAAAACTCTGCTTGATAGTGTCCCTTCTATAAACCTCATGCCCTCCTCATTGCTTGAAGAATTCAAGCTGGGACCGTTTAAGACCACTCATATGATCCTTCAGTTCATTGATATATACATCAAGTGGCCTAGGGTTTTACTAGAGTACGTTATCGTTACAGTATTGGACATGCACTTCCCTATGAACTTCATCGTCCAGGATATGGATTCTCCTAAATCGTTACTCCAGACTCCCATAATTCTTGGGTGGTTGTTTCTTTGAACTACCAAAGCAGTCATTGGCTATGGGTCTGGAAAGATTACATTTTGTTCATGCAGTGACCATGTCACAATGGACACATCACCAAGCTAAAAGCTGCATTTGAGGAAGGCTAGCCAGATTTAGTAGCCGAAGACCATGACATTATTGATATCAATGATTCAATAAATTTCTTTAAATGATATTCTGACACAGGAAATATTCTCTTTAGGGGAGGACCTAGAAAGCACAGTCGACCCTTGTTCCATTGTCAACTAAGAGACCAATTCTAAATCACTGATTAGCTTATTTGAAGATTAAAGCCAAATCGAATAGGAAGAATTCAATGTACATGTTCAATACATTATTATTTGAGCCAAGAGTGACTGAGGTGGACATAACCTCACTTATTTCAGCAAACCATTTACTAACCAGCACAGTGTCTAAAGTAACCCCAGAGCAGACTCTACAATTAGCTAAATTGAAATAGCTCCTGGCAGGTCTGAAGTATGCTTTCCTTATAGGTTATGAAATATGTATCCGGTCATCATCAGCAATAGGCTGACTCCCAATCAGGAATCTCAACTTCTTGAGGTTCTAGAGAAAAATCATGAGGCACTTGGTTGGAAAGTCTCGGATCTTCGCAGGATAAATCTGGCCTTGTGTTCACACCATATCTATCTTGAAGATGAGTGCAAACCATCCTGAAAATATCAGTACAGGTTAAACCCTAACCTATAGGGCATGGTTATGAAGGAAATCATGAAGTGGTGTGAAGCAGGCTTTATTTATCCTATCTCTAACATAAAATATGTGAGCCTTTGCATATTGTTCCAAAGAAATCACAACTTACTATGGTTAAGAATGACCAAAGAGAGGCGATTTCTACTGGGTACCAACATCTTGGTGCGTGTGTGTTGATTATCACTGCATGAATTCAACTACAAAGAAGGACTACTTCCCTCTTCCATTTATTGATAAAGTTATTGAAAGATTGGCTGGGAAGGAATTCTTCAGTTTCTTAGATTGGTACTCTGGGTACAACTAGGTGGCGATCACCCCTGAGGACCAAGAGAAAATATAACATTTACCAGCTCATCCAGCACATATACCTTTCACTGAATGCCCAGTGGACCGTGCAATGCTCATGTCACATTTCACAGGTGCATGCTGGTTGTCGTTGTTGATATGGTAGGGAGTTTTCACAAAGTTTTCATGATGATTTCTTAGTCTATGATGACATCTTCGATTCTTTTCTTGAGTACATACACCAAGTGCTGCATAAGTGAAGTGAAGTAAATTTGGTACTATCATGGGAAAAGAGCCACTTCATGGTCACTAATGGTATCATGCTGGGCAATATCGTTTCCATGCGAGGCATGGAAGTCGACCCTGTGAAGGTGGATATTATTGCCAAATTAGAGCGACCTCTATCAATGAATAATGTGAGATCATTCCTTGGGCATGTTGATTTTATCATAGATTTTTCAAGGATCTTAAAGAATTGCTCGGCCTCTAACTGAGCTTTCTTGCAAGGAGACTAATTTCTTTGTTTATCAGGTGGTTGTACAATCTTTTTATCAGTTGAAAGACCTAGTCACTCAAGCTCCAATCCTACAGCCACCCAATTGGCTTCTTCCATTCGAAATCATAACGGATGCTTCAAACTTTGCAATTGGGGTTGTATTAGGACAAAGAGTGAAAGACTACCCTACTGAAGGATATGGGATAATCCTTAAGCACATCACGAAAGCGTGAGCATCGTATCGAATATGACGAAGAACGACTAGTCAAACTAGTTGTTCTATGCAGCGGAAATTAAAAAATTTCATGTGACGAAACCACATGATCCAAGAACACTTCTGGGATCGTTTCGTCCAAACCACAAACAAGTAATAGGATTACCTCTTAAAGCGTGGTTGCGATCGAGTCTCTAAACAAAGAGACCTCCTGTCTCAAGTCCGATCCGACGGAGGAGACGCTTGCGAGCGTGTTGATGAAACATGTGCTTCTCGCAATCCATGTTGATGATCCAGGCGACGAATCTTCTGATCTCGACACACGAGATCCGATGTCTTCTTCACGAGCGAGGCACACTGAAGGAGACGGAGATCCACGAGCAAACGATCTGGAAGCATAACGACGACATTGCGGCGATGGAGACTCTCTCTAGGGTATCCATGGTGGACGGCCACACGAGAGAAGGAGAGAGGGCATGTAGAGAGAAAAAGAAAGAGAGAGACTTATGTTCTCTTGTGTGTAGAGAAGAGCAAAGGGGTGCCCTTCTATTTATAATATTTTGGGATCCATGGATCCCAATCCATGGGCAACACAAATCCAATGGCTCTCATTGCCTTGTGTTTCTTTTTAATGGCTAAGATTTGTGTTGATAAAAATCAACAACAATTAATTTAATTTAGATTAAATCTATATTGATAAATCAATATAAATCAATCTCAAATTAAATCAAATAAATATGGAGATAATGGGAAAGAGAGAGTGCCTCCTTCCATATACATGGAGTGGACGGCCACCCTTTCCTAATAGGAATAGGTGGTCGTCCCTCCTATTAATATGGAAGGAGCATCTCCAATGTAATCTCCATTGATTACATTATTCCATGTATCTCCAATTCATTACAACAACAATTGTTGTAAATTATTCTACAATAATAATTCATAAATATTTTGTGAATATTGCAATCTTGCCATTGTAAATTTGTGAATCATATTCACAACCCTAAATAAAATGTAAATTACATTTTCAATTTTAATGTCCAATGTGAATCCAATTCACATCAGCATTTAATTAACAAATGTAAATTACAAATAGCTCTCTCTTATATATTATAAATCACATTTATAATATATATGATTAATATGGATAGTACTATCCACATTATTCATATCCATGACAATTAAATAACATTTAATAATCTTGGATCTTTATTCTCATGTTCCCAAATAATATGAATCACATTCACATTATTTACATCTTTCATAATCAAATCACATTTAATTAACTTAGATAACTCTCCTTATAATATGAATCAAATTCATATTATCATGATAATTAAATCACATTTAATTATCCATTTTCTCAATGCTCGGATACATATACCAACGATAGAATTATCCATCAACTCTTTCAAGGATAATGTGCTTTCTCCGCGAATACTTGGAGATAAGGACAGGGCGATTGTACTATTCCACGTATAATGACTTGGATATTGAGATCACATCTCAAATCCAGATCTCGAGCCTCCCATAGATGCTTGATTAAATCAAGACAGCAAATCTAATCTTCTCATTGCATCTGGATCACATTCAGATCAATGTCCAACATTTGGACTAAGATTAGATTACTTCTCTACTGAGAGGAGTCACTAAAATCCAGACCCGTTTCATCACTCCTTAGGAATGGAAGCGTCATGGTTGTACAACCATTTATGATCACATCACCCTCAGGTATTCCCAATACCTGTACATCCTGCATACTTGAAGAGTCAGAATAAACCTGAAGTATAAGATCAATTTTACACTGTCTACTTCAGAGTTTTATCATTATGTTTCTCATTCGACCATTGGGAGTCGGTATCGATCATATACTTTCCAGAAGCATATATCATACCTAGCTCTTGATCATATACTTTCCAAAAGTATACCAAACCTACAAATTCAGTCAAGCTTCCAAAGCGAGACGACCGTGCATGGAATTTGATTCTTTCCAATATCTCATGAGTGAGCTCATGTTTCTGGTTTGGTAACTGAACCTGTATGATCCCTTTGAGAGATCGTATTACTCATATGCCCTTGCATGCACACCAGTGGGCCGGTGTATAGACCTTGATTAGGTCATCAACCTATTAGTTTACCAAATGTACATACTCATACATATGGTAACACATCTGTCTCCGGTCGTAGGATGAGTGCCTATATCATGACAGCATACGATATAGGACTTTAGTTATCTCGATCTCGTTAAGTCAACTCTTTGACCTAACTAATCTGACACCTCCAAATCTCTATTCCTATGCAGAGGACCTGCATCAAGAGATTGGTCAGATATCAGCCTAACTAAGAAAAGATTGCCATCTCCTACTCAGGCTGGAGATCATCTCTTGACAATCATTTGATGGTGCTTAATGAGTCCTCATTCTAACTCTTTAGATGTTCATCTAAGCACCAGCCTCTATGATTCAATATTTGAACCAACAGTTGTATGATCATCAAGATGGCCATGGTACATAACCCTATTTGTACTAAGGGACCTATTATGCAAATTATGTGTTCTTCATTTCAGATTAGGGATTGATATTCGCAATAACATTTATTGCATAATGGATCGCCGTGGGCTTGCATGGCCAAAAATCTCCCACTAGCCCAAAGAGTCATTAATGGGCTAGTCATTTAAACACACACTCATGTGACAATCATAGGCTATTTAGAAAATAGCTAGGTAAGTTGATCAGTCACTCCGTTCCCAAGAGACTATGCCAAGTCCTTTTATGACACTTGCATATCTCCTAGTGACAGTGTTCACATCCAATGCGAATGTTGCATCTTATGCAACCAATAATCAATACAGTCAAAGCAGTTATAGCATCCTTGATACTACTGCTCAACAATTATTATAACCAGTATTACCATAATCCTTATCAGAATACCCATAGTCCTGGAGATCTTTATCTCCTAAGGTATCCGTAGTTAAGACCTTTTAGATCACTATCTATAAAGTCTTAATTTCTTGAAGATAAGACTTTGAGATCACTAGCTCAAAAGTTTTGCCTTCTATGAAGATATCGTTATTACTACAATCAAGTGTTTTATCACCATAGTAGGATTAGTAACAGTTTACTACTCCCACTGCATGGTAGACAACTGGCTTTTGTATACATCTAGCATACACCCGACTTCTTGGAACTGATGCACAAGGGCAAGTAGTTTGCATTCACATCCTCAACTCTTTAAGGTGCTATCCCTTTAGATAGGTCAGTACCATATCTTTGAGGAAAAGAAGCCTTTCTTGGAATTTTCTAGAAAATGGAAATGTCCAAGGTGTACTATTAGTGTGACTGTTCCAATACACTCTTCTCTTTGTTTTTGAACAACTTCAGAACTAAGATATAAGAGGTATCCTTGAGATCATATCTCGGGGTATTGAACAACCAGATTCTAAACCACTTGTTATTATCATCCTTATATCATTCTAAATGATTAGAATATTATCTACATTTAGCATGATGAACACAATGGCACTCCCACTAAGCTCCACATGGTTCATCAAGATTTTATCTGAAATCATAACATTTATAATTTCATCAAATCTTATGTTCCAACTACAAGAAGCTTATTTGAGTTCAAAGATGGAGTTCTTTAGCTCACACACCTTGCTTTCCTCAGCCATGAAGCCCTAGGTCTACTTCATATGAATATCCTCAGAGAGGTATTCATAGAGGAATGCAATCTTGACTCACATCATGAAGATGTCATAGTCAAGTTGTGTAACTATAGTTAGCAATGTTCTGATGGGTTAAAGCAAGGTCACTGGAGAGCAAGTCTCATCACAAGCGATGTCTTCTCTTCGTGTGTAGCTCATGACTACGAACCATGCTTTGAAAGTCTCTACCTTCTCATCAGGTTCCCTCTTTCTCTTGAAGATCCATTTACACCATAATGGGTCTTACCCATATAGTTGGATCCTCGAGGGTCTATATACAACATTTGTATATGAAGTCTACTTTAGACTTTATTGCTAACATCCATCTTTCCATGATATGATCTTCAGAAGCATCACCACATGAAGTCAGATCATTGTCAGATTCAACTGACACATGGAATCCATCCTCAAACTTATTTGAAGAGGTATTAGTGTTTCATCTTTAATTGTCTATTTAGTTTCCGATTTCAGGAGCCTCATTATCTTCTCAAGATTAAATTAGTTCCTTTACTTCATTTTCATCTTGATTCTCAAGAGAGTCATCCTCTAAGAATCACATTCTCAGTGATGAAATCCTTTAAGAATCTTAAGGTCGTCAAGTAGGTATCCAATACCATCCTTTATTTTCCTAATGAAGTAGCACTCTCTAGTGCCAGATTCCAGCTTAATCACATGGAACCTTATTAAGGATATATATAATGTAGTCACTACCACATATATATATATACCTGGAAACTAAGCGATAATTATGCTAAGATTAATCATTTATCAAATCATGTCACACATGATCAATTGTATCTCCCTACAACTCTATTGAGTTAAGGTTCATTAGGAGGATTGAGATAGGAATGATATTCACATCTCCATAAGGTATTCCTTGAATTCATTTAATAGGTACAAGCTACCTTGGTTAGATCAAATACATTTCATCTTCCTTCAACCTTTGGTTCTAAACCAAAATTGTGAAATCTTTGAACATTTCAGAGTTTTCTAACTGAAGAGAAGAAATCTCATATCACAAATAATCATCAATAGATATCACATATCCATAATGTTTACTATGATATAGATGATTCACATACATCAATATGTATGAGATCCAGAATACCTTGGCATCTTACACCTTTCCCAAAGAAGGGTGTATTGGATATTTTACTTTGAATACACTATTCATAAGTATGCAAGTTTTGAAATTTTAGACATTCTAAAGTTTCATCTCTTACTTGTCCATTGATCTCATCAACAAACATATGTCCAAAACATGATGCCAGATCATTGTCAAATGATTTTTATCCTCCTATTGATCATTAAAGGTTTAATTTTCAGTATCAGAAATCTTAATGAACCATTCATTAATTTTCTAATTTAGCGGAGTCCACTAGATGTTAGATTACTATTTGAAATATATCCATCATAACTCTCTATGATAGGTTTATTCCAGAATTCATGTTTATTTCCAACATTTAGAAATAAACTATGAGTCTATTCTAATATCCAGGTCACAGAGACATTCTCTAAGACTAAGAGCTCCCACTGAAAATATGAAGTCTATTGATCCAATGAAAATTGTTGCAACAATTGCATCACTTCCAACATGGATGACCATTAAACCTTAAGATCAAATTTCTAATATTCTAATACAAATGCAACCAATTGCAAGCGTCATTAGAAAATTGAGATACAATTATTAGACTTTACCTTATCATATAAGTAAGTCAATTTCAATGATTATATGTAGATTATTCTGATGCACTATCCGAGTCCTTCTCTAAGATCAAGATAGACTTGATAGTCATACTATCTATACATCAGCTTATTGCAGTATCGGCATTCATGCAACTATATGGATGTCATATGGAAGCCACAAAAGTAAGGTAAACTCTTTGACTTTCCTTCTAACTTTGGTCCAACCCATGCTTCCACTGCGCTCCCTTTATCTATAAGCAACCATTGCTCAAGACAAAGGATCTCTTATGTTGAAATCAAAATTTCCAATATAAGAGCATTTCAACATCTATACATGCTTCATTCAATTCATACAATATGAATATTATGAAGCTTAATGAATGACTAGAGTATAGATAGTAGAATGATGACACTCATCGTATCTACATCCATTTAAACTCTTAGAACTTAGGTTCATGTAGGTGCTCAAACAATTTGAATACATAGTCTCCTATAGAGCCACCATTATGCATAATGTAGAGAACCATGTCATTCATGATTATATGTCGAGAGCACATATGTATGCCAGAACATCTTCTTAGAATTTATAAGTATTATTTGATAATTACGATCATTATCGACATGTCACATCATTCGATGAGATGAAGACTTATAGAGACATACAAACCCTAGGGTTTTAGTCATATTGTCTATTTAATAATCATTCCTCATTATTATGAGGAAACTTGCACATTGCAACAACATATGTGTCCAATTGCAAGTACAATATCTGGACCATAGTTCCAATCCATGATATTCTACTGGTTATTATTGAGTATAACATTGAGTGGGATTAAAGAAGGATCATCTGAAATAAGAAATTTGCATAAACGTATATAAATATATAATTTACTTTGATTTAGGAATTTTTATATTAAAGTTGTTTTGCCATGTCAACAATGAAAGTTCATTCCCTTAATCACTTTCAATGTAAGATATATACATACCATTATATCTCAAGCAAGATCTGGGATCTCCTTCCTTATCTTTGTTACATCCCAATAATATGAGAACCTGTAACTCGAATAAAAAGAAGCAGGAACACATTCTGCCTTGCAAGTCCAACTTGTATCTCCCAATTCAGTCTTTAACACTCGGGCCCACCACCCTTAAGGTGATATTGACCTGTCATTAATTGAGCCAACCATCAACATGAATACAACTTGCTATGCGCAATCTAATATCGTCCTAATAATATGAGGACCCGATATTGGGGTCACTAGGCATACGTACTTACTCTTTCAAGAAGTGACAAGCCCGATCCAAATGGATCGTATGCAGGAGCTGTCACTTCGGACAGGCATCTCCTACATACAATATCTGGCGACGGAACCCTTCGCCTTGACGGGATACCATGGATGTCACTTATGTGATCCTCCATCTCTTATTCAAATTTTAATTAAATATTATGAATCATATTCATATAATTAATTCTTCTAAGGGAAATAATAACTCTATTCATAATAGAGTGTTTGAATGGACATAATTAATTCAATCATATTTAATTAATTATCAATCCAATTCAATCAATAAAATAGATTTTTTTTACTTGAATATATATTATCTCAAAGTACGTATTAGTTCGAATTTTAATAATTAGAAAAATACATCATGATCTCTAAGGCATCATTCATTCCCTACCCGTTGTCATGGCCAGTACCGGTGGGAGTGGAACGGACCACAACCGGTGCGACCCGCTATCCCAGCGATCCCCAACTAGACACCATATCCGCCTCGGGAAAAAATAATTTCGAGTCAATCACTTTGTACTTGAGATGATCATCAGTTCTTCAACTGAAATTATACCATATAACAATAATCAAAACATTTTTTATTATAAGGAAATTTGCTAGACTAATTTCCAATCCTATTCAAGCAAGGAGTTTGATGATTGTGTTTCCAACTATGATCTAGATCAAATCTAATCAATTTATTTGTTGAGGCCAAGTCAATTAAGGAAATAATCATCATTCAATATTTCTCAAATATTTTCCATAATTATTTCATGAAATTAACAATTAATTTTACTAATTGACAATCACATGTTTCTTGATTAGGAATGTAATTTCAGCAGTGACCCCTAATTACTAAAATTAACATATCTCAATCAATTTAAATCCAAATTAGAAAAAAATCAATTTTCAAAGATTTCAAATTTGATTTAATACAGAACCTAATGATATTTCACGCATTTCTAGGCGGATCAAAATAATTATTAACTCATTAATTATGTTAAGATTCGCAGTTCCCGCAACAGTGAATACATGTTCATTAAAACAACCATATCTCGAGCAAACAAAGTCCAAATAATGTAAACTCAGATCCTATGGTTTCCTTATTTAATGAGGAACAAAATCTAAGTTCTATTTTCTTGTTTAAACACTTTAAACAGGGTCGAAAATAATCACATAATAGAGATGCGAAAATGAAATGCGATAAAACTTTCGCATCCTTAACGAACCCAAGTCGTCCTAGATTTACGGATCGTATCTGAAACCTCTGACCTAAGGCTCTGATACCACTTGAAGGATATGGGATAATCCTTAAGCGCATCACGGAAGTGTGAGCATCGTATCGAATACGACGAAGAACAACTAGTCAAACTAGTTGTTCTATGCAACGGAAATTAAAAAATTTTCATGTGACGAAACCACATGATCCAAGAACACTTATCGGATCATTTCGTCTAAACCACAAACAAGTAATAGGATTACCTCTTGAAGAGTGGTTGCGATCGAGTCTCTAAATGAAGAGACATCATGTCTCAAGTCAGATCCGACGGAGGAGACGCTTGCGAGCGTGTTGAAGAAACACATGCTTCTCGCAATCCATGTTGATGATCCAGGCGACGAATCTCCTGATATTGACATACAAGATCCGACATCTTTTTCATGAGCGAGGTGCACCGAAGGAGACGGAGATCCACGAGCAAACGATCAGGCAGCATAACGATGACGCTGCGGCAATGGAGACTCTCTCTAGGGCATCCATGGTGGACGGCCACATGAGAGAAGGAGAGAGGGCATGAGAGAGAAAAGGAAGGAGAGAGACTTATATTCTCTTGTGTGTAGAGAAGAGCAAAGGGGTGCCCTTCTATTTATAATATTTTGGGATCCATGGATCTCAATCCATGGGCAACACAAATCCAATGGCTCTCATTGATTTGTGTTTCTTTTAATGGCTAAGATTTGTGTTGGTAAAAATAAATTATAATTAATTTAATTTAGATTAAATATATATTGATAAATAAATATAAATCAATCTAAAATTAAATCAAACAAATAGGGAGATAATGAAAAAGAGAGAGTGCCTCCTTCCATATACATGGAGTGGACGACCACCCTTTCCTAATAGGAATAGGTGGCCGTCCCTCCTATTAATATGGAAGGAGTATCTCCAATGTAATCTCCTTTGATTACAATATTCCATCTATCTCCAATTCATTACAACAACAATTGTTGTAAATTATTCTACAAAAATAATTCATAATTATCTTTTAAATATTGCAATCTTGCCGTTGGAAATTTATGAATCATATTCACAACTCAAAATAAAATGTAAATTACATTTTTCAATTTTAATGTCCAATGTGAATCCAATTCACATCAACATTTAATTATCAAATGTACATTACAAATAGCTCTCTCTTATATATTATTAATCACATTTATAATATATATGATTAATATGGATAGTACTATCCACATTATTCGTATCCATGATAATTAAATCACATGTAATCATCTTGGATTTTTATTCTCATGTTCCCAAATAATATGAATCACATTCACATTATTCACATCTTTGATAATAAAATCGCATTTAATTATCTTAGATAACTCTCCTTATAATATGAATCAAATTCATATGATCATGATAATTAAATCACATTTAATTATCCATTTTCTCAATGCTAGAATACATATATCAACGATAGAATTATCCATGAACTCTTTCAAGGATAAAGCGCTTTCTCCGCGAATACTTGGAGATAAGGACATGGCGATTGTATTGTTTCACGTATAGTGACTTGGATATTGAGATCACATCTCAAATCCAGGTCTCGGGCCTCCCAGAGATGATTGATTAAATCAAGACCGCAAATCTAATCTTCTCATTGCACCTGAATCACATTCAGATCAATGTCCAACATTTGGACTAAGATTAGATTACTTCTCTATTGAGAGGAGTCACTAAAATCCAGACCCGTTTCATCACTCCCTAGGAATGGAAGCGTCATGGTTATACAACCGTTTATGATCACATCACCCTCAAGTATCCCCAATACCTGTACATGTTGTATATTGGAAGATTAAGAATGAACCTGAAGTATAAGATCAATTTTACATTGTCTACGTCAGAGTTTTATCATTTAGTTTCTCATTCGATCATTGCGAGTCGGTATCGATCATATCCTTTCCAAAAGCATATATCAGCGAGACGACCATGCTGGGAATTTGATTCTTCCCAATATCTCATGAGTGATCTCTTGTCTTCTCGTTTGGTAACTGAACCTGTATGATCCCTTTGAGAGATCATATTACTCATATGCCCTTGCATGCACACCAGCGCGCCGATGTATAGACCTTGATTAGGTCATCAACCTATTCATCTGCCAAATGTACATACTCAGACATATAGTAACACATCTGTCTCCGGTCAGAGGATGCGTGCCTATATCATGACAGCATACGATATAGGACTTTGGTTCTCTCGATCTCGTTAAGTCAACTCTTTGAACTAACTAATCTGACACTTCCGAATCTCTATTTCTATGCAAAGGACCTGCATCAAGAGGTCAGTCAAATATCATCCTAACTAAGAAAAGATTGCCATCTCCTACTCTGGCTGGAGATCATCTCTTAACAATCATTTGATGGTGCTTGATGAGTCCTCAATCTAACTCTTTAGATGTTCATCCAAGCACCATCCTCTATGATTCAATATTTGAATCAACATCTGTATGATCATCAAGATGGCCATGGCACATAACCCTAATTGTACTAAGGGACCTATTATGCAAATTATGTGTTCTTTTTTTCAGATTAGGGAATGATATTCGCAATAGCACTTATTGCATAATGGCTTGTCGTGGGCTCGCATGTCCAACACCTACGCCATTCACTATACTAGTAGTACAATTGATGAAGCATGGAAAAATTATACATTAACAAGTAAAGAATTACAGGCAATTATTTTTACTTTAGAGAAGTTCAGATCCTATCTTCTAGGATCTAAAGCCATTGTCTTTACTGACTACTTTACTATGAGATATTTAAAGGAGAAGAAGGATGTCAAATCACACCAACTCAGGTGGATCCTTCTCCTGTAGGAATTCGATTTGGAAATTAGAGACGAACCTAGAGTTCCGAATTTGGTAGCAGATCACTTATATGGAATTGAAGGCCCACATACTCATTTTCGCAGTGCATCGATATCATAAACCATTCCTGATGATCTTATCCTCATTATTGGATCTCTTCCTTGGTATGTCGATACCGTGAACTACCTCATCTCTAAGGTAGTCCAACAAGATTGGACAAAAGTCAAGAAGGACAAATTCATGTCCGATGTTCATTTTTACTGATGGGAGGATCCATAACTTTTTAGGGAAGGAGGGGGATGCATTTGGCATTAGTGTATTCCTCGGGAGGAGTACACAAGTGTCCTCGAGCATTGTTATACGCTCGAATCTGGTCAAAACCATTCTAGAAGTCGAATGTCGATGAAGATATCGCAACGTGGCCTCTGGTGGACCACATTATTCAAGGATGCCACTAAATATTTCAAAGTTGCACTGACAGTCATAAGATGGGAAAAATCCTCAACTCAAAAGATTCTATGACCCTCAAATTCATTCAGATTTCTGATTTATTCGATGAATGGGGCATTGATTTCATGGGTCCATTTCCTAACTATCAAGGTTATGAAGTGATGACACGGACTTTGCAAGGGTCTAAAATGATATTCTCACGGAATCCAAAATATATTGTTACTAAGGCGACTTCTCAAAAAATCTCGTGGTCAATAAACAAATAACCCCACAGATAATCAAGCAATTAAGAGCAAGAATTAAAATTTATTATATCCTACTAAATATATATAGTGACAACAAAGTAGGGGTCGAATGTAGGAAGCAATTATCTAGAGTAATGTAAGATAGAACATCAGAGAACAATGTGTCTCTCAAATACTTAGCCAAATTAAGGTTTTTAGTGGGTTTTGGAATTTAAAAAGTTTTTTATTTAAATTTTTATTTTAAAATATTTTTGGATTTTTAATTTTTGAGAATAAAATAAAAATTAATAAAAAGAAAATAGGACTAGAAATATATAATAAAGATATAGATATAACTAATACAAGTAAGGATATACACAAGTTAAAAATAGGCATACATATACCTAAATTTTCTAGAAAATAAATTTGTATTTTTTATATTTTTATACATTTTTTTATTTTTGGAGAATTTTTTATTATTTTTAAGCATTATAAATGAATCAAACAGTAAACACATGGATAAAATAAAAAACAAGTGTATTTTTGATTTTAAAATAGAAAATCACTACAAAAATCCGAAACTATTTTTAAGTCAAAATATGCTCCAAAACACAAAATCCAGGACAAAGAAAACTATTTTTTAATTATTTTATGATATTTTGCAATAATTTTTTTATAAGATTTCGATTGTTTTGAGATTTTTTGGGTTTTTCTTTTATATTTTTGTTAGATTTTTTGTCACATGATGAAACAACACAAAATAAACACGAAATAATTTTTATAGGATATTTAGAAGAGCTTTTAATTTTTTTGGATTTTTAAAACTTGAATAGGAACAAAAGGAAATGTTTTTGATTTTTTGAAAATAGAAAATTAACTTAATTCACTCCACAAAAAATATATGTGATTAATATAGTGGTAGTGTATTTAAATAAATTTTCCTAGAATTGTTTAAGCATAACAACTTTTTTTAACACATTAAATATCACAAAAAGAAACTACAGGCTAGCGAGGATATAAATGTAATTAAAATAAAGATCCTATCTCTTTTCAAACCCCTTAAATAAACTACATGGGCATGTGTACATATTTCCCAACGAATATAATAAACGATACTTGCATGGATAGATTTGAAAATAACAGAACAATCAGGGGCTCACTTGCAAAATATCCCAAAAAGTCAACACAAATTAATCAAAGTTTTTAAGTGATTAGAAATAAACCAAACCCAGAGGGGTCTGCATGCAATTTCTTAAAAGTTGTCGGCTAATGTGGACATGGGCTAAAGTTCAAATACTTGAAAGCCTGAGGTCCACATTGTAATTATTACAAAAATATTTGAGCTGCAGATGAAAGTTTAAGAACTAAACTATAAATACAAAAATTGCATGATGTGAATATGCAACATACCTTTTCATTGCGCACAGGCGGATGGTCCGGGTAACTCCACTAAAACTCGTGTCAGTCGTCGGATGATGCATACCCCTTTGCGGATGCACGACTGTGATTAGATAGCGGAGCTAATCCGAAGGCCGACGACACGCGTGACCAAATAGTGTCGGTAAGACCTGGACATCTCCATCTGATACAATGGCAACAAATATACCTGGAAGACCTCACAAGAACCGCGAGTTCCTCGAGGTTCAGATTGATGCATGGGCTACGTCGTACCTCCTCGCGACCAGCGGGGTTCTCCTTTAGGTTCCTGGTGTGATTCCGCCAATATAGCTACCATCAAAACTACTAGAGCGCTAAAAATGAACTCGAACGGGACCTCAAAACTGGAAGTCTTCTTTTATCTTCGAAACACCCTGCAAAGATGAACTCTCTCTTTTCTTCATACAGGGAACTAGTCAGCAGCAAAATTGGAGAGCTCTGGTGAGATCTAGGTGGTGAAACGGTGCTAAATGGTTCGGTGCGAAGGCCTTCTGACGAGCAGCGGAACATGAAGACTGATCTTCCAGATCTTAGCGAGACCTGGGGGTGAAGGTTCCCGAGGTGTTCAGAATACAAAGGGGGAGATCGTGGAGGTGACCAATGAGGTAGAGCAACATTCAGATGGTCGGAACAGGGTGGCAGAGCCGGTGCTCCGTCGATCAGAAATTTGGAACTCACAATAAACGAAACGAAACAAAGTAAAACTAGTGCCTATTCTAAATTACTGCTATATCTATGGGTTGAAATGATAAGAAAAGAGATGAAAGAACTCAACAGAGCACCTCCTCGACTGAAGCTCGGGGCAATGGAACTTAGAGCCGAGCCTCCTCAATTCGACACTCTTTCCGGCTAAGAGAAGACTGGGATGACTTCCTACTGCCACCAGTAGGTTATCTCGAAGCACAATATTAGGTCAAAAAGGTGGAAGACGGATAAAAAATCAACAGAAGGCGGAGGAGGTGTTCATATACATGCGAGGAGAGTGGGTACTTAGCTCGATCAAAGTGCTCGATTCAACATTCCTTTGGCCAAGGAAACGACCAAGTGTCTTTGTCCAAAGATCGAGGCACATGGTTGTAGAAGGAACCAATCCAAAAGAATGAAAGGGGTGATGGGAAAAAATCGAAGAAATCAGGGTGAACAACTAGGTCTGACATAGGTCCTTGATCAGAATGTTGACCAAGGTCAACTGGAGGTCAACCCATGTCGGTCCACGTGGACGAATAAGAAAAAACAAAATTCAATATTTTTTTATAAAATTGATAATAAATAATAAACGATTTTATTAATTTTAACAAATAGAATAAAAAATGTCTATTATTTTCTGTTGTATTTTAGTATGATTTGTATTTATTTTTGTTCAAGTTAATATATTACAAGTTTATTTTTAGGGTTTTATTTATAAGTGTATTCATATATGTTTTGGGTATTTTATTTTTATTTTGTAATTCATTTTATTATTTTATTTTTTTAATATTTATAACTTATTTGTATATACATAAATATATTTTTATAATATTTTTTTGATGTGTTTTGTACACTTAAATAAATAAGGGTATTAATATATAGGTATAAGTATAAGTATTTTATCAATGTATTTTGTATTCATATTTTATTTATGTGATTTCTTTTTGGTTTTATTCTATTTTAAATTTGTACATATACTATAAATAATATTTACAAAATTATAAATGTATACATTTATAAAAATACTAAAGAATAAATAAATTGAATATTTTATAGGGATATTTACACTTATAACCCTAAGTATTTTTGTAATTACCCCGGAAACCTTTTATAATCGCGAATTACATCTGTGACCATGAATAGTACTTAACTCTTACAATCATAACCCAGTGTTATTTTCCACCAATATTTCTGTTAAGTAAGACGGTATCTGTTAAGTATTTTACATTTTACACCCTTTCAATTTTCATTTATTTACGACTGACCCCTCCCCAGCAAGGCAAACCCTCCCTCCCCCCTCCTGCTGACTTCCTCCCCCCATGGAAGGTCGACCACCGTCAACAATCTGACAACAATCGAAGCCCCCCTCCCGCCGACTGCCCTGACAGCAATCGAAGCTACCCCCGCCTACGACAACAATCGAAGACCCCTCGTGAGAGGCCCTTGCCTCAACGGCAATCGAAACCGCTACCCTCACAATAGCCCCGTGTCCCCCTCGGTCCTGCAAGAGCCCCCTGTCTCCGAGAAGCCCCCACACCCCCGCAGAGCCCCTAGCCTCCTCTGACCGGAATCGAATCTCCACCCCAACCCCGTAATAGCCCCTACCTCCTTTGACAGGAATCGAAGCTCCTGCCCTCGACCTCGCATGAGCCCCCTGCATCTGAGAAGCCCCCCGGTAGACCCCCCTTCCTCCTCTGACCAGAATCGAAGCTCCCGCCCTTGGCCCCGCAAGAGCCCCTGCCTCCGAGAAGAGCCCACTTCCTCTGACAATCAAAGAACCTCACCCCCCCAGACTACCCACTCTTTGAAGGTCGAAGCACCCCACCCCTCCCCCAACCGCCTGCAAGAACCTTCCCACCCTTGCATCGCCCGCCCGTTCCCACCCACCCACCTCTGCGCATCAGCAACCACCCCCTTGCATCTTCCAACCATTGCTACCCCTCCGCACCTGCATTGTCCCTCCCTATAATCCCGCTCATCTCAACCTTCACCTGCAACCCACCCACCCGCACCACGCAACCTACCTCCACCTCCCACCCCACCCCCCAGCCGCACCCGTCACCACCCACCCCCATCGCCAGCCTCCCCAACAAGCCCGATCCCCATCGCCAGTCTCCCTCCATCCCACCAGCAAGCCCGACCCCCATCGCCAGCCTCCTCCCATCGTGGAACCCATCCCCTAGACCCCACCGGCCACCACGCTGCAAGAAATTTCATTTCTTTTCTTTTACTTTTTGATTAATCCTAACTGTTAGATCACTGATTGGGTTAGACTAACTCATCCATCGGGTTGAGTTGACTAAACCAACAGAAGGTTTTGGGTGTAAAACGGAGCAGTTATTCAGGATCTCGGGTGTAATTCGTGATTATCGAATGTTCCTAGGGTAATTACGAAATTACTCAGGGGTATGGGTGTAAATTTCCATATTTTATATAGGTAAACAATACAATAGGGGTCCAAAACCTAAATTTCACACCTTAACTCCAAAAAGTATGAAACCACCTTCATTAAATAGCTTATTAAAAGTTATATATAATAATGGTGTCTAGTCATTTCAACCTCATCACGACCCCCTGAAACAGAGCCCTGGTCAATCGCCCAAGACCTCAACCAACCTGTCTTGCTTTTCCTCTTCTGTTATATGGGTTTGGAAAGTTGGGATTTTGGCTTTTTATTTAGAGTATAAAATGTATACTATATATTATTTTTGTATGAAATCAATTTTATATTTTTCCATATTTTATTTTCTACAACTTTTTTGTACAAAGTCTCTTTATTTGAGGTATAAAAGAAGGAAAATTAAATAGGTCCCAAAAGTAACTTGTTGATGAATTAAAGAATGGACTTTATTGATGTATTATTGGCCTTATCTCCCCCTACTTCATTCCTTGTTGACCCAATCAAGATGCCTAGGTCTTGGGGTTTAGGGTCATAAAATACCTTTGGCATTTTATTCTTTTTCTTTTCTTTATTCTATAATTTTGACATTAAAAACTGTATTTAATACACAACAAATGGAATAAATAAAGAATGTTAATTTGTACAAAATAATTCCATTTAACAGGCATTAGCTACGGTTTTTAAGGACAAAATGATAGAATAAAGGTGATGAAATGAAGATTCATCACCCCCTATACTTGCCTTTGCTACACCCTATCAAACGCTTATGCAATAATTGTAGAAAAATAAAATAAAAAAAGAAAAAGAAAGAACTTGGAATAATCGTCGACTCTTAAACTTGTCTTAACGAAATCAAAGTTTGGAACTCAAAGAAGGCCATTGGATTAATGGAATGTTTGGAACCACATGGAAGTCCGGAAGTGTGACAACAACCCTTAGATTCCGTACTCCTATCATCCAGTACAGTTTACAACCAGATCAGAATCGTCCTCCCAGTCGTATACTCTTGCTATCTTGAAGTGATAGAACCATGTGTGTGAAATTATTCAGCTCTGCCTAGAAAATACCGATGAACTATCAAGTCATCTACTCCTCTAGTAAGTAGTCCTTATGGAGATAGATATTCACTTTTAAGGTCAGGCACTCCCAGTCATTACAATCAAACGGGGAAAAAGTTTAGAAGAATGGGAAAAGAAGTGGGAATGAACCAGTGTAGTCTTCATTCCCTTGTAAAGTCGGTCAGTGTAACTGATTCTTCACCAAGAAGTAGGCTTTTTTCGAAGATCAATTTTTTGTGGAATTTTTGGTTGTCAACTTCTTTGGATATTTTCTTTAACTTTGTATAGCTTCTACATTCTTGCTTGTGCCCCGGTGGATATAACGTCTTTTTGTTCCACCCATTTTTGGGGGTATTGGAAAATGTTACGCCGGTAGACCATTCCTCATCTGAAGCATTGTCTCAATCCATCTACAGTCTTTAGATGTCATTGTTACCAAAAGAAGTGGGTTAGAGTACCGGTGTCAGCAATCCCCAAGAATGGTTCCTAAGCCACCCTTGACGAAACGACCTTGCATCGTCCCAACTTAGACTCCAAAATCTTTTACCAGTCCATCTGAGTTTAGCTGAGTGCAAGTTTTCCAGTCAAGTCACTGTCTCAATAATCTTATGGATGATATGAAGGGTTCTATTTAGGCACATTGAATTGACTCATGAACATAGTCTTATGGAATCTAAAGAATTAAGTCAAGGTGACTAGAAATATCTCCACTTCCAGTCCTTAATGGGTTCCTCTGAAATTAAGTGTATTAAGGTCTATTCCAAGCTCCAATCTTCAAGCTTTATTCTAACTTTGTTCAATTATCTGATTATTCCAAAAAATGCGAATGCTAAGCACAATGCAAGGAAAATATTTTTGTGATGCCATTTTTTTATTTTGATCCTTTTATGTATTTTTAAAAACGATTTGCTAATTTTTATGCAATTTTTGAAAAAGGTTTTTGCAATTGTTTTTGAATTTTTTGATTTTGCAAAAGTTGAGGGGTTTTTCAAAACACAAGTTTTTGGAAGAGAAAAATAGATACAGATATTTACACAGGAGTGCATCACTTATTTACAAGAGTTAGGTTTTTAAAGAATTTACAGAAGAAATTATTTTTATAGAACATATATACAATTGGTGAAAAGTGTTTATTTATTAGGATGATGTATATGTTCCTCAAACTTATTTGAAAATAATTTTACAAACACTATTGAAAGCTATAATCCAAAAAAATTTTACAGAACATTTACAAACATTTGAGAATCATTTTGCAAAGGTTTTTCAAATAGTATGTATAGATTTTTCAAAATATTTTTGCAACCATTTTCAAAATGATTTACAAATAGGTTTTCAAAATATTTTTATTTCATACAAAGATTTTTTTTATAAAAAAACATCTTTATAAAGGATGAACACATTTTATAATTTATTTTTCAAACAGCTTTCAAAAGGATTTTTAAAAAAAATTTCAAACTATTTTTCAAACATTTTGCAAAATATTTTTACCTGATTTATTAATCAATATACACAAAAAGAATTTTGAGGAATAATATACATCTTTTATTATTGAATTTTATGACTTATATAGTATATATAGTGTTTTAGACATACTTATTGAAAATACAAAAGTACAAGTTATGGTTTAAAGTATATACGCAGTATATACGACCCCCATCCACTTAGCTTGAGCCATGTCCTCATAGATCAGAGAGAAATAGAGAAGATATAACTCGTACATAGTATAGAAAACCCTAAGGAATAAAGGAATGAAAGAATGAGGTAATGAGAAGTCGACCAGTCCCCCTATTGTTGAAGAAGATTTTTCACGGGTCTAAAGTAGTCTCACACAAGGCGGAGACGCAGTCGCTGTGGCGACCCGCAAGAAATCCGATCTTCAGACAACAATTAACCCACAATAGAGTTCAAACAATGAAAAGCATGTTGTGGAGTTAAAATTTATTATAACTTTACAAAAGATGTGTATAGTGCGAGTAGTGTAGAGTGTAGAACATAGGAAGCAAGCATGTAGATCGGGGCAAAAATGCTCAAAAATTTCTATAATGATTTCGCCTATGTGTGCTATTTTTTTGTGGGTATTTAATTTTATATTTTTTTATTTTAAATTGAAATTTTTATATTTCGATTTTTAATTTTCTGATTTTGTATTTTCTTTTTTTATTTTATATTTTTTATTTTCTTTTTTCTTTGAAATTATATATAAAGTAATGTAAAGGATATGTATATATATACAAGAGAGGTAAGGGATATATAAAATTAGGTAAAAATAAGAAAAATTTAGGAAATAAAATATTTTTGTGCTTTTTATATTTTTTTAATTTTTTGTGATTTTCGATATTTTTGTTATTTTTTGGTATTTTTAAAGTCACAAATACTCAAGACAAGGAATAAACTAAAGATTCGAAATCAAAATGGAGATGGAAAATAGTAAACAGTAATAAAAATTCTCCAAATTAATTTTAAAATAAAGATAATAAAAAAATGAAATTATGAGATAAAATTATATTTTTTGTGATTTTTAAGGATTTTATTTAATTTTATAGAGATTTTAGTGTTTTCTATTTTTCTGATTTTGCTTTTGTATAGTGATTTTTGGTCTGAAGGTAAAAGATGCAAAAATACACAAAATATATTTTTTGGGAATTTTTCAAGAAGTTTTTATAATTTTTATGGATTTTTATAATGCAAACAGAGATAAAAATGCATGTTTTTGATTTTTTATAAATAATAAAATACAACAAAAGGCAAAATAAAAATATGCCATGGGAATGCAATGCAACAAGAAGCTAGGGTAATTTTTTGGGATTTTTTAGGATTTTATAGATGCATGAAATAAATAGGGAAAACATAACGAAAATGCAATCCTAGCAGGGGTAGTTTTGTAAATATGCAAAAGCCTAGGGCCCCCAATTGTAATCTTTCCACAAAATTTATAACTAAATAAAAAGCTTCATGGACTAAATATTAAATCCAAAACTCGAAGGTATATCCCTGTAAATTTCCTAAAATCTCATGAGACTATCACGTACCTAACAAGGACTTATTCGCAATTAACAAGACTCCTGGGGACTAATTTGCAATTTTTCCAAAAAGTATTAACTTATTTCAAAAGTTTTGAGACTTAGCAGAAATAATAAAACAAACGAGGGCCCCCGCACAAAATACTCACACCTCACGTGCGCAAGTCACGTGAGGTGACGTGGCCAGGGACCCACTTGCAAATAATCGAACTACAGGAATATTTCTGCAAAATTACAAAATAAAAATAATGTCATATGAAAGATTAGGGTTTGATCTTTAAATAAAAAAATAGCCTGGGGGAAATTGCAAAATACCCACAGCCTGGCGATCGGATGGCAGACGTTCCTTGACTTAGACACATGTCGCTTACTAGTGCGTCGATGCTGCTTCGCACCGATGGTGAGATTAGAATGTGCGGAGTTGATCGAACAACTTGTGAAAACCCGATCGGACGACAACTGGGAATTCTGGGATCAAGACCCGATCCAACAACCGTGGTCCTCCCTGTAAGAACAGGGAAGAACACGACAGGGATCGAGCTTCGATCGTCGAAGGATTGCTACTCCGGCCACTGTCCTTGCTACAGAAGGCTTCCAAAGATGCCTAGGAGTGTCCCTGATCCGCCGGCATAGCCAAAATGGCTCGACGAGCCTCGGTGCTCCGCGGCGAAGTCGAAGATGGAAATGGGGTCAAGGAACCTTGCGTTTTCCAAAATCGACCCTCCGAGGGGGTCCTTTACTCCTGCGACCTCCAAAAATAAGTTAAGAAGGTCACAGGCAAAATGTCGCGGCCATAGCCGGAGATCCGCCCTTCGGCTCGCCTAACCGCGCCTCCGAGGAGCTAGAGAGCTCACTGTCACTTCACTCTATCCTGAGCTCGAAGAAGGGTGGCCAAAACAGGCCCAAGAGGGTTCAAGGAATGAAGGAAAGATAGGGTAGTATTTTGAATAGGTGGTCGAGGCGGCTCGAAGAATGTGGAGGTAGCAGGCGTCTCATCGATCCAAAGATCGAAAAGAGCCCAGGGCATGAATCATGGATGTATGGGGATGAAAAGTTCAGAAGGGAGTGATGAGAAAGGGTGAAAGACGGAGCCTCCAAAAAATACGTGAAGATGGGTTAAAACACACGTATGACACAGAGGCAGACCTCAGTCAGAGAGTTGACTGAGGTCAACCAATGGACGAATCTGGTTGGCCTTGTGGACCAACCAGAAAAAACCTTGGAAAAAAGATTTTTAAATTCATTTAAAAATATTAAATGATTTATTTAATTTAAGGTTATTAAATAAAAAATATTTATTATTTTTTAAATTATTTTATTATGATTTTTATTTATTTTTTGAGGTTTAAAATTACAAGTTACCTTTTATGGCCTATATAGGTATATTTATCTATATATTTTACTATTTTATTTTTATTTTGTATATTTAATTTTATTAATTTTGTTTATTATTTAATATATTATAGATTTATTTTATAAACTTAAATATATTTTTATTTCATTTTTTAAGTAATTTATACAATTAAATAAATAGATGTATAATCTATATAGGTATAGATATAGGTCTTTTACCTATGTATTTTATAGAAGTATTTTATTTTTATGTTTTATTGAATATTTTATTCCTATTTAATATACGCATATATTATAAATAATATTTAAAATATTATAAAAATATAAAATTATAAAAACAATTATTAATAAATAACATGAATATTTTAATCGGTATAGATATACAATAGGAGTCCAAAACTCAACTTTCAAACTGTAACTCCAAAAAATATGAATCCGCCTTCATTAAATATCTTATTAAAAGTTATATACAATTAAAGGTAATTTTGATACATTTCGAGTTTTTATTTAAGAGATACAGTTCAAGGAAGTTGGGATTTTGGAAACTTATTCAGATCATAACTTTTTATCTGTATATTATTTTTGTATGAAATCAATTTTGTATTTTTCTATATTTAATTATCTACACAATTTTCATGTACAAAGTTTCTTTATTTGAAGTATGAAAAGTGGAACTATAAATAGGTCCAAAAATTAAGGAAAATGAATAAAATAAATACGTATTTTTATTGGTTTTGTGGCCCTTATCTCCCCCTACTTTATTCCTTGTCGACCTAGTCATCAAAATGCCTAGGTCTCGAGGTTTCGGGTCATAAAATATTTGCAATATTTTATTCTTTTTCTTTTCTTTTCTTTATTCTATAATTTTGGCATTAAAAATTATATTTTATACACATTTTGTACAATAATGCATGAATGATAAAATGCCTAAATTAAGCCTATTTACACGCATTTACTAGGGTATTTAAGGCCAAAATGATAGAATAAAGATGATGAAACGGAGATTCATCATCCCCCTATACTTGCCTTTGCTAGTCCCTAGAAAACACTTATGCAATAAGTGCAGAAATAGAAAAACAAAGAAAAAAAAGAAGATAATGGATTAAACTTAATTATCAAACATGTCTTCATAAAATCAAAGTTTGGAGCTTAAGTCGGACCTTTGGAATTTTAGTGCGGGTGGAACCTTAATGGGAATCGAATTTGAAATCCAATAGCCTTCGAGAATCCCAAAACCCTGCTCAAGTCTCCTCAATAGCCAGATCAAAAATATTTCAACTCATACGCAAACCCTTACGACTATGAATCTAACTCGTATAGTGTAAGTGATAGTGGCTCTCCCCAACTGGAATGACAAAGAGACTGACTTGTCTAGCATGATAACTCAATGATTCCCCAATCCAACAACTCCTTCCTCGAGGAGCGGGGTATTCCATTCTAAGTTCAAGAGACAACCAGCTCAAGAGGAGGGGGTGAAGAGAAAATGGACGGTTGCCAGAGTAGCTACCTATCCTAGGATGCAAGACCAGTGTAGTCAAGTCAATGATGAATCTCCATTTCATCACCTTTATTCTATCATTTTGGCCTTAAAAACCCCAGCAAATGAATGTAAATATCATCAATTTGTCTATAATAGCATTCAATATTTATTATATTAAGTGTACATAGAATACGGTTTTTAATGCGAAAATTATAGAATAAATAGAAGAAAAGAAAATGGAATAAAATATTGAAAATATTTTATGACCCTAACCCCGAAACCAAGTCCAGAATGGAATTGGTCGACAAGGAATAAAGTAGGGAGAGATAAGGGCCAAAAATACAATAAAAACCCCATTTATTCATTCTTGATTTATGCATTTTTGACACCTATTTTGTATCCAAATATTTATTCATCAAATAAAGAAACTTTGTACATAAAAGTTGTAGATAATAATGTAAATAAAAATACAAAACTGAGTTTGTACAAAAATAATATACAGTGTACATTTTATACAAAGAATAAAAAGCTAAATACCAAACTTCACAGACTCATATCTTTCAAATAAAAACTCAAAACATGGCAAAATCACCTCTAATTGTATATTTCAAGATCTATTTAATGGAGGTGGTTTCATATTTTTTGGAGTTAATATGCAGAAGATAGGTTTTGGGCCCCTATTGTACATAATACCGATTAAAAAAAATCAATTTATAAATTACTTATTATTCTTCCAAATTCATATTTTTATAATTTTGAAAACATTATTTATAACATAGATGTACATTAAAATTAGAATTAAACCTAAAAGAAAAAGGAGAATAAAATAAAACTTTAAGAAAACATAGATGAAATACCTATGTTCTATAGGTATATAAATAAAAGCGAAATACATTCTTTAATTATTTTGGCCTTTCATATTTTTATAATATTTTAAATATTACATATATTAAAATTAAAAATATAAAACCAAAATAAAAACCAAGAAAATACATTAATATAAAAAGAAGTATATAAAACATAGGCAAAATACCTATACCTATACAATTTATATATCTATTCATTTAAATATGCAAATAGACTTATAAAAATTAAATAAAAATATATTTATACATATAAAGTTAAGTTATAAATATGTGAAATAAGAAAATAAAATAATAAAATAAAATATACAAAATAAAAATAAATTATACAAAATACATGTAAATACACTAATAAATACATCATTTAAAATAAACTCATAATAAAATACATCAAAAAAATAAATAAAAATCATAAATAAATACTACACTAATTAATAAATATTTTTTATTTTATATAGAAAAATTAATAAAATCATTTATTATTTTAAATCATTTATTCTTTAATAAAATAACAGTTTTGTCTCGGAGCGGGCTGAGGTGGACCAATCAGGTCCCTCCGCGGGTTGACCTCGATCAACTTGACCTCCAGGCGGCTTAAGTGACATGGCCTGTCATTCCACCCATCTTCTCCCTTAATTCCTGCTTTCCATAGGCATCTTCTGACATCGCGTCCTTCAGACGAATTGCTCCCTGATCGATGTACATACCACCGATTCTTTACTCTCGCCCGGTCAATAAGGGTGCCCCCGTCGTTCATAAATAAACAACCTCTGCTTCCTCCTCCATTTAGGTCAGCTTTTCTTCATCTTCAGCCCTCGCCTCCGACCTAGCGTGCTTCTCCGTGATAGGGAGAAGCCCCTGGAGGGTCCGAGCGGGCAGGAGTGGTGGAGGATGCACCCACGACCACCGCTCGCCGGAGGTCCTGCTCCTTCGCCAAACCGCCAAGTTCGAGCTGCGCAATTTAGTTATTTAGGTAGGATTTTGTCCCAGGTTTCCTTTTATGCATTTAGTTTGATTCGTAGGTCATAGCCATAGCATAGTTGACCCGCGCTCGCAATTCGCTGGAGCTTCACTCCGGCGAATAACTCCAACAATTTCCTTGCTGATGCAGCTTCATCTCTGGTCGAGGTACTTCCCCTCGAGCCGCGTGACCCTTTTTGTGCAGGTTAGGAGCGAAAGGAAGCTCCAGGAGGTGCGTTCGTAGTTCGTCGGGCACCTGGACCCCCACATTGTCTCCGACATCGTGGTGGCGCTCCAGCTTGTCTCCGCCCGATCCAACCCCTCCAGCACGTTCAGCCACCTGCCAGGAACCTCTGGGGACCCTTAGAAGCCTCGAAGGACGCCGGAGAAGCGATATCGGAGACAAGGAAGTTCAACCATCCCGGTCTTCTTCCCTGTTCGTCATCCTTGCCTCTCAACCGTCAAATGATGAAGGTGTCCCCAGGTCGAGCCTAACCGTCGGATCTGCCTGCGCTTTAGTTGTTTGATCACGCCAGATGATCTAATCTCCACCGTGGATCTGCAAAGCGTCATCGTCACACCAGCAACTAACGCGTGAATAAGTGAATGAATCTCCACCGTCCGCCCATGCGTCGTTGGGGGTAAATGGAAAATCCACACCCCCGTATTTTTGTATTTAGATTTTAATTCTGTAAAATAAATTTCATGTGTAAATAAAATGGTCATTTTGCCAAAGGACCCCTGAACTTTCTTTAATTACAATTTGGTCCTTCCGCACCTCACGTGCAGTCCAACATGAGGCGCGTGAAAATTGCATGTAACTCCCTAGCATTTTTGTGTATTATTAAATAGCGTTGAAATATTAAATAAATGTTTATTTCGTTGGTATATTTGCATTGTAGCCCCTGTCATTTATTTTAATTGCAAAAATGCCCCTGCTAGGCTGTTTTATTTTATGTGTTTCATGTGTTTATTAAAAATAGCTATGTAGCTCCTAAAAATCCACAAAAATTAGGTTAGATGTTCCATGCCTCATACTTCCACGCCCATATTTTTAACATGCATTTTTTGCATTTAGTCTAATTATTAAAAATGAATTGGAGCCATTTTTGCCCTGTTTAAATTATAAAATACCAAAAAATAGAAAATGTTTTTGAAAAATAAAAAAATTATATTTGGTATATTTATATATCTATTGAGTTCAGAAAATGAAAAACATTAAAAATAAGAAAAAGAAAAATATAAAAATCAGAAAGCCCCAAAATCTAACAAAAAAATATAAAAACCATAGAAAATATATTTTTCTATTTTATAATTATCTATATACTATTATTTACATATTAAAATTTATCTAGGTAATTTTGAGACTTATTTTATATTTTTAAAACATAGATTATTTTCATTCTATTTAATTAGTCCCATATTAGGGACATTTATGACAATAAAAATGCATAAAAATTAGAAAAATCCCAGAAAAATAACAAAAAAATTAAAAAATATAAAAAACTTAAAAATATTATATCTGATATATTTTGAGTATATATATATATCCATATATTACTTCCCTCTCTCGCCTCTTATATATATATCTATATTATATAATAAAAAATAAAAAGAAAATAAAAAAATATAAAATTAAAAACCCACAAAAATAATAAGGAATTTGACATGAACATTGAATCGAATAATGCACATTCATTTCCACCACACAACCATTTGCCTCCCAGTGTTCGACCTCTACTTGTGGTTACGCCTATACACACTTGCATGTAGAGTTATAATATATTTTAACACCACATTTTTTATATTAATTGCATATATTTCATTGTAGGTTAATTGTTGATTGATTGGGATTTATTGAGCGGTCACCGCGTCGACTATTGATCCGCCATGTGGATTAATACGACCCTTGATTCATCGTATTCATCAAATGGCGTCGTTGCCAGGGAGGCAACAGATTTTGTGTGGATATTCATTCATTGATTTAATTCTTTGCTCATGTCCAGTATTCATTTATTTATTTGATTATTTGCATTATTGAGATTACTGAGACTGTTCTGACCCATCTCCTCTATTTGTCATTGATGCGAGGGACCGCTAAGCGAAGGAGGACCTCCTAGGAGGACCAATGCACCCAAGCGAGGCGGAGTTGGCTTCTCTACACCGGCCAACAGGAGAGAGCATTGGATGCAGATGGAGGAGAAGTTTTGGAAGGCAGTTGACTTTTTGCATCAATTAATTATATGTATATTCATGTGAGATAGTGAGCCTATAATTGTAATAATACCGGACTCTCAGACACTCCAGCTCCTGAGGTCCATTGCCAGAGGGATTGTTCCCTTGGAGGCCTCGATGATTTTGACGCTTTTGCTTTTATTTTATTTTTATTATTTTGTGTGAATGTGCCCTAGCTTAGGATTGTTTGACGTAGACTAAGGCCCAACCCCTAATATATATGCACGTACCTATAGATGTGATTTGGGACTTAGTTAGTTTTGAAATAATGTTCTTCACACTAATAGCATCATGTGTCTAGGGCGATTTCCTCGGATTGCATCTCATATAGCATAGGTTTCAAATTCTGTTCTGCATCCCGCATGGAGAGAGCTGGAGGCACTATAAGTTTTCTTACTTGGCATGCATCATCGTTTTCTGACTTACATGGCTTTTCCGACATTCTCCCTATGTTTTTGCCAACCTAGGATGCTTAATGGAAATTGAAACCTCGATAGGCATGTGCATTGAAAATATCCAAAAAAAGTAATAACAAAAATAAAAGCGGGACTGTTAACTCTATTAGACCTAAAATAAAATGTAATGGATCCCTTGTCTTGGGGAGAGCAACCCCCTCATTGTATGCATTTTAATTGCTCACGTACACACTAAGGAGTAGAGCCGAAATCGCATCAAGCCTCCTATGTGTTTGAACAACTTTGTGATTTTCACCCCACTCTAAAACCGAAAAGATAAATGACCGTCACCTGATGGTCTTCACTGTGTCGAGTAGGATAATTAGGGGTTTGCCTTGTGTATTGATTATGACTTGGAGTCTATTACGTTTTCCTTCATTATTTGAGTAGTTAGTCCCATCCGTGTGAGTTATGCATTTTTCATCTTTGGGTCTCTCTACCTCTCTTATACATATATCTCCTCATTTGCATTAAGTCCTGATATTGGCGCTAGAGCTCAATCATTGTCGCCAAGACTTCCATTTCGATCTTCTTGACCACCCTCCTCGTGTCCACCGTATCATCTCCTCTATCCACATCCTGTGCGGATCAAGGAGAGCATTCTCCTTGAGCCACAATTTTGTTGGTGTTCCCGCCCTGTGTGGAACACCCAAGATTGTGTATGTTCCGATCTTCTCACCCGCCCTCCTCGTCCCCTCTGTGCCACTCTTTTACCACCCGGGAATGTTGTGCATATCGATGAGGTCTGCATTGAGGATTTCATGACTACCTTGATTATTTGTGTAAGGCGGGCATGATGTTGTGGATGCTGAGACTGATATACCACTTTTGGTGGATCTGAGCTGAGACTTGTGCCTCAGAGCTTATTGAGGATGTACAATGATTAGGTGTGATTCTTTATTGAGGATTTGGATCTCGCACACCGGATTGAGGATGTGATATAATGTGATGATTTGATGATGATTTCATGAGCATTAATTGATCTATCTATCTTGAGGTTCCACCCATCTGGATTTTGAGGATTGACTGATTATTCCAATTTGGACTTCCCGATAAAGGTGTGCGGATCCTGCATGATATCTCATCTTCTTGATTGAACCATCTTCGATCTCCTGATTATATCATTAACCTTTGGCACTTGGAGGATTCATGATGACATACTATGCCATCTCAGCTGATTGGATTGACTCCGAGGGATGGCATTGGACTTATTGATCTTTTGTCCCTCTAGTCGATCTTATGTCCTCCTAATTGATTGATGGATTCACATTACCTTGAGGACCTGAGATTCTATGCCAGCATTCCCACGACCTACATTGATCTCACTCGCATTCCTCCCTGAGGACTATCTACGAGAGGATGCTACAATTTCTAGGCCTCCGGCTTCATTCACTGCTTGGGTTGCCATTTTGATGGGACCCGAAGCCGAGTCACGTGATATGATTGGTTGGCCTCCTTCTCTGCTGAGGTGCCCGATCTGTCGGCACATGAGGCCAACTGTCTGATTGCTCTCCTTGACAGTCCTTGCAAGGATGAGCCCTGATATTCCCATTTCTCACTGCCTAGTTCATAGCTGCGAGAGGCTATGACACATTATAGCTCTCTTGGTCTCTTCTGCTGGGTAGACGATTTGTCGCCTACCAAGACCGTACCTGATGATCAGTTTGATGGATAACTGACGCCTTTGCATCCACTCACCTTGACGACCCTTGCAAGGTTGAGTTTGTCTGATTATTCGACGATTAGCATGTACTACTCCCCGAGGGTTATCTGTGGGAGGGTACATCATTTTCTAGGTACTCAGCTTCATTTCTGGTGTCTCTTGTCTGTTGGAGCATGAAGCCGAGTCTTCTGAGCAGTGTACTCGGTCTCCTTCTGATTATGTCTCCATTCTATTAGAGCACGGAGAAGATTTTCATGTTGTGTGTACTTGGCCAACTCTTTGGGTGTGCATCCAATCTTCGGATCACTAGACCAAGTCTTCTGATTATTCTATGATTACCGGCTCTTTTGAGCCCGCTCACCTTGACGACCCTCGCATGGTTGAGCCATGACTTACGGTTTTCGGTGTGTGTCCTGTGATCTTCCGACCTCATGACCACTGAATGCCACGATGTCTCTTGTTCTTTACCTTTCCATATCTTATTGAGACTCTGATTGACCGAGGGAATCTGTACTGTTCCTTCTTCCTTCTGGTCTTACTTCATCGGCTCTATTCCCTCATGCTGACCCTATGAGCCGATTGACTGCTTCATGCTACCTGACCCGATATCTATCCTTTCGATCTATTTTGCTCTGGTAGCCGACACCCACCTAACTGCATATTCGGGTGTCTTACACTGTTTGATTGCGTCACTGTTCTCACAGGGAGATGATGACGCGAGTACGGTATTCACTTACTAGATACCATCATGTACCTCACACTATGTACTAGTTGTATATAGGTGTTTTGTCTTCTATTCCTTCTTTCTCCCGCATGTTATGTTTGCCCTTGATCTATTGCCATATCCTTGTGTCTACACTTAGGACGTACCTTGTCCTAAGTATAGGGGGAGTGATGCATACATTCTCCACGATCTTTTCATCGATCTGTATATATCTATCTTTTCTTCTTTTCTTTTTTATCTTCTTCATCTAAATAAAAGGTGTCACCCCTTGTAGACAGTCTTCTATACTTAGGACGCACTTTGTACTAAGTATAGGGGGTGTGCACCCCGAGTTTCTTTCATTCTTTTTGATCCTCTCCATTGTCTCCTCTTCTTGTCTATACTTAGGGGTATCTTACCCTAAGTATAGGGGGAGACAATCTGAGTACGATTTGTTCCCACCCTTGACCCTCCCTACATTGTGTACAGTCTGCTATACTTAGGATTATTTTGATCCTAAGTATATGGGGGACGGTCAACTTCTCGTTCCTTCATTCTTTCCTATATTTATTTATTTATATATTATTCTTTAGACTTGTCCATACTCAATATGAGTTATGTCTTCTCTTTTCTCTCCGATCTATGAGGACATAGCTCAAGCTAAGTATAGGGGGGTCGTATATACTACGTATATACTTTAGCCATAACTCGTACGTTCGTATTCTCCGAATAATATGGCTAATAATTCTTTAAAATTCATTTAAAAAACCCTAATAAAATATGTTATCATTCCTCAAATTATTTTTATATGTACTGATTAATAAATCAGGTGAAAATGTTTTTTGCAAATGTTTGAAAAATAGTTTGAAAATCTTTGTGAAAATCTTTTGAAAACTATTTTGAAAACGTTTTTTTACATGTTTTCAACATTTGTAAAAACATTTTGGTTTATAAAGTTTATTTTCTTTGTGTAAAATAAAATGTTTGAAAATTTGTTTGCAAACAGTTTTAAAAATGGTTGCAAAAATATGTGAAAATTCTATATATTCTATTGGTAAATCTTTGCAAAATGATTTCAAATGTGTGTACATGTTTGTAAAGTGCTTGTAAAAAATATTTTGGACTATAGTTTTTCAAATTGTTTGTAAAATGATTTTCAAATAAGTTTGAGGAATATATACATAAATTCAATAATAAATAAAATAATAAATAAATAACACAAAATTCTTTAATTGTACATATATACCTATAAATAAAAACTAAACTATAAATCCTTAATTCTTTGTAAATAAAAAGAGGCATGCTTGTGTAAATAGCTGTGTATATTTATCTATTTGTTTCCAAATTCTTTTCAAAATTCTTTACTCTTTTCAAAAATCTTTTGAAAAAGTCTTCTGAATTTTCAAAACCTGTTTGAAAAATTCTTTGTGTATACTTGCATAATAAAAACATTCTTTTGTAAATTGCATTTGCATAACATTCAATATTTTCCACATTGAGATTGAATAATTGAACTAGTCCGAGTAAAGTCGAAGATTGGAGCTTAGTAGGACCTTATTGCACCTCACTTCACTGGAATCTTATGGGAACTAGGTTTAAGGTACTTTAGGTCTATTCAGACTTAATTCTTTGAGACTCAGGGCTGGGTTCAAGTCACCTCAGTGGGCTAACTAGAACTTTTCAAGACATACGCATGGCTCTTGTCGGTCGTGGCCTAACATGGACACTTGCACCTTTCACTTGGATTAACTCAGTTGGAGTGGTGAGGGGGTTCGATTTGCCAGTCTGAGATGCACACGGGTGGAAACATTCGTCCTCGTCTACGGAGGGAAGTGCATCCCAACCTGGTCCAGTTTCAATGAAGTCGAATGACAGGAGAGTGTGGGTTGCGATAAAGCTTCAAAAGAGGGATAGTCTTCTGGCTCAAGAGGAAAAAGTCCTTATGTAAATGCTGCTGTAAATAGTATTTTGGGAAATAACTCCAAAAAAGTGGACAGTCTTGTAAATAAAAAATAAAGTGCCTGCAGGAGTATGCATATACGTTGTATAGAAAATAAGCAAGCTTGAGCATCAAAGTTATACCATGTGAGCCTACAGCTGGATGACTTAACTACACTGGCCTTGCATCCCAAGATAGGTAGCTACACTAGATACCGTCCTTCTTTTCTCCTCCTCCTCCTCTTGAGTTGGATGCCACTTGAACTTAGAAGGGAATACCCCGCTCCTCGACGGTAGAGGGCTGGATTGGGGAATCTTTAGGTTGTCATTCTGGAGAAGTCAGTTCCTTTGTCATTTCAGCTGGGGAGAGCCACCATCACTTACATCATACAAGTCAGCTTCATAGTCATAAGGGTTTGCGTATGATGTAGGCTAGTTCTGACCTGACTATTGAGGTAATTTGAACCGAGTTCTGTGACTCTCGAAGGTTGTTGTGTTTTAAATTCGGTTCCTGACTAGGTTCCACACACATTTTCACACCAAGGTCTAACCCGAGCTCCAAACTTTGATTTTGTACAGATGAGTTTAATAATCATGATCATTTCAATTTATTCTTTAAACTCTTTATTTTTGCTTTTTCTTTTCTTCTTATTCTTTATTCTTTTTGTACCTATTGCTTAAGTATTTGCTAAGGACTAGCAAAGGCAAGTATAGGGGATGATGAATCTCCATTTATCATCTTTATTCTATCATTTTGGCCTCAAAAACCCCAGCAAATGCCTGTAAATAGCATCAATTTGTCTATAATAGCATTCATTATTTATTGTATTAAGTGCACATAGAATAAGGTTTTTAATGCCAAAATTATAAAATAAAGAGAAGAAAAGAAAAAGGAATAAAATATTGAAAATATTTTAATGACCCTAACCCCGAGACCAAGTCCAGAATGGAATTGGTCGACAAGGAATAAAGTAGGGGGAAATAAGGGCCAAAAATAGAATAAAAAACCCATTTATTCATTCTTGATTTATGCAATTTTGACACCTATTTTGTATCTAAGTATTTATTCGTCAAATAAAGAAACTTTGTACATAAAAGTTGTAGATAATAATGTAAATAAAAATACAAAATTGAGTTTGTACAAAAATAATATATAGTGTACATTTTATACCCAGAATAAAAAACCAAAAACCAAACTTCACAGACTCATATCCTTTAAATAAAAACTCAAAACATGGCAAAATCCTCTAATTGTATATAACTTTTCAAGATCTATTTAATGGAGGTGGTTTCATATTTTTTGAAGTTAATATGCAGAAGATAGGTTTTGGGCCCCTATTGTACAAAATACCGATTAAAATATTCAATTTATTCATTACTTATTATTCTTCCAAATTCATTATTTTATAATTTTGAAAACATTATTTATAACATCGGTGTACATTAAAATTAGACTTAAACCTAAAAGAAAAAGAAGAATAAAATAAAACTATACCAAAACATAGATGAAATACCTATGTTCTATAGGTATATAAATAAAAGGGAAATACATTCTTTAATTATTTTATTCTTTCATATTTTTATAATACTATAAGTATTACATATATTATATTAAAAATATAAAACCAAAATAAAAACAAACATAATACATTAAAATAAAAAGAAGTATATAAAACATAAGCAAAATACCTATACCTATACAATTTATATATCTATTTATTTAAATATGCAAATAGACTCATAAAAATTAAATAAAAATATATTTATACATCTAAAATTAAGTTATAAATATTAAAATAAGAAAATAAAATAATAAAAAAAATACACAAAATAAAAATAAATTATACAAAATACATGTAAATAGACTTATAAATACACAAATTAAAATAAACCCATAATAAAATACATCAAAAAAAATAAATAAAAATCATAAATAAAAATCATAAATAAATACTACATTAATTAATAAACGTTTTTATTTAATATAGAAAAATTAATAATAGGAACATTTACATAATAAAAAATGGTGTCATTCAATTGTTTGTCCATATCAGGAATTACAGGTAGAGGGTGTGAATGTACAAAATCATCTACTATTTGTGGACCAAAAATAAGTGGTTTGGCTTCACGAGCTGGTGGCGGTTTTGTTGTGGGAGTTGGCATCTTCAATGTCTGCTCAACTCCAATAAAGTTGTTTCTGATTCCATCTTCTTGTATTTTTTATTTTTCTTCATTTTATGTATTTTTGGGTCAACTGGTGCTCCTCCAAAAACGGTGTCAGGCCTTGATGCTGGCTAGGCTGATAACTCCCCATCAGATGCTAGATGCTTCCCCATTGTTGTTGCCGACAGCAGGAGTGTCCTACAGGTCAGGAGAGTAACAACATCAGATAAAAAGCAAAGCGACTACCAGGCATGTGTCAGAAGTTGTTCGTATTAGGTTGACCTAGGATGGAATGACCGTCGTGGCAACCGTCAGGTCGTCGATCTTTTAGGTCATCTCAACGTATTCTTCACTAGTTGAGCCAAGCAATCGAGAGCTAGGTTCATTGGTGGAGCCTTGGATGTATCGACCGGATGAGGCTCCTTACTGTGGTACTGTAATGGGGGAGGCTAATGGTAACCCTCGTACTCCTAATAATGAGAAGATTGGAATGATGAGTGCTAGGAGTATTGATAATGCGAAGGACCATAATACTGATGCTGATATGAAGCAGCCAACTACTGTTGATGACATACCTGACTATGGTAGCCTGACTGCTGAGGACTATGCTGGTAATTTTGCATCCATGTGTTGCTGTAGTTCAAAGGCTACTGGTTTTGATGGGGTTGAACTATCTTCCCCCTGATGCTACTGTTGGTAGGGACTGATGGCCATATTCTAAACCCATAAGTGTCCCTGAGGACGGGTTAGCTATGCATCATTACTCCACACACCATTTACTTAATGTGTCTTCGGTGGTGGTGGGAAGAACTGCTCTATGTCGGCTGGCTGCATATCGGGTCGTTAAAAAACCATCTGAGTTTGATACTACTGTGGTTGCTCTGAGGTCTGCACGTAGTATACGTGCTGAATGGGTTGGGGCGGCGGGGACTCAGCTGAGGAGGCAGTGCCGGTGTCGGCTCATTCTGCTCAGTAGGAGTCCTTGCAGTGACAGATATAGAATTGCAAGCATTGGCATTCAATGCCCGCATAAGCTGCTCCAACTACTGTTAAATTTGGCCGAGCTTCTCCAAGCCTTGGGTCCTCTTTTCTTTTACGACGAGCTTCTCAAGGTCATGTGACCTCATTCAATTATGTCAACCTTAGAGAGGTGGCTCCCAATTATACTAAGATTGGAGCTCCTATCCTTCTCCTTAGTATGAGCCGCCATGTTGACGGTTTTGTAGCTGGCTCCAGATGTAATGGCCTTTTCATATACACAGGATGAAGAGAGAGCGGCTTGTCCTTCATCCATCTCTTCGAAGATCTACCAGACGACATCCTCATCCTTATAAGGTGGGAACCTCCACAGGCGACATCGACCAGCTTCTGATTGTTAAGTGTCAATCCACTAAAAAAGTATTGCACGAGGCTTGTCTTGGGGACATCATGGTGGGGACACTTCTCTTTAAGATCTTAGAACCTCTACCACACCTCATGAATAGTCTCTTGGGGCTGCTTCATAAAGTTGGAGATCCGAGCTCACATCTGGTTGAGTCTGCCGAGAGGATAGAATTTGTGAAGGAATGGAGACTTCAGCTCCTCCCATGTCGTCACCACCTTCCCGAGGTGGCTCACCTAATAAAATGCCTTGTCTTGCATGCTAAATGGTAAGGAGGTCATCTTTATCACTCCCAACAAATTGTTAGGATAGCGGGTCGTGGAGCATATGAGACCGAATTGTTGCTAGAAGATGTAAGTTTCCTCAGTAGTGTTGTCGTGAAACGACTGGAGGAAAGACAAAAACCGTGGCTTTAGTTCAATATGGGCATGAACTGCCAGAACCTAAATCCTCTATGTAATGTGCCTTGCCGCAGGGTTGTAAGTCTTCTTCCTTGTGGGCTTGGGTGTCGAGGGTATCTATCCTCCTCCTCCTCCATGGATAGAAAAGTTTTCAAAGTTCTCCCGATTGAATTCTTCCTCCTCACAGGCTTCCCTTTCATTTATCTTCCTCTGTAAATCATTCAACATATCTTGGAATGCGGTCTGGGTTAAGGCCTGATTAGTTAGATGATGTTGGACTGCCTATATGGATGCAAGTAACTGACTATTGACCTCAGCCTGAGTTGTGTGCTGCCCATCTCCCTTTTCGATATCTTCTGTTGGTTGAGGCTGCAGTCTCTTTCCTCTTCCTGCAGAGCCATTTTGGATTCTACTTGTAACTCTAGCTCGATATCGGGTTCTTAGTCTGCACATGGAAGAATACCCCGATTAGTCGAAATTGCTACACCGAATGCAGAGAATTATTCTGTATCAAGGTCGACATAGAACATTATTAATGACAGCGATGTATATGGAGTGAAATCAATGGTCATCCAAAATGGGCAGAGTTCGGGACAAGAGTGATCTCGGATTATTGGAGAAGACGTGGAGTCTGGAGATCAGTTCGCGGAGTCCGAACTATGATCTTGGAAATTACCCCAAATTATTGGAGAAGGTGAGCCCATGTAATTGATGTGGGTGCTGACGGAGTCTCGATTAAGCATCCATGCATCACCATCTCGAAGATCAAGAGGAAGATCGATATGGAGAAATGATACATAGGTTTAAGAGAAACAAAAGGTTTGTAAAATAATAGAATGGATCAAAGTGAGAAAGGGTCCAAGAGGATAAAAGTAAAAAGACAAATGGTGGAAACGCATGATATTTTTAATCTTGACGTAAATCAAAATAAGCGATCAAACCTCAAAAACAATGGATTCACCAACTCTACCCTTGAAGCTGTGAAGGTTCGACAATTATCTTTGTAGGTTTTAGATTTGATTTCAGGTAATTTATCTTTTAACAAGTCCTTAAAGTGCTAATCCAATAGGAGCGAGAGTAACACCGAAAAGTATCACGTATTTGTCCTTCTCCTTTGTAACATGTAGTTTGCACTTTTCAAGGTCCTTGTAACCCTTCTTGGATCCCTACTCAGGCAATGAAATATAGGGAGGAAGCCGATAGGAGAAACCACTACTTTGGACCTCGCTCGCAACGAATTCACCCGTGAGCGTGGAAGGATCTACTCGGATGTATGACGATGAGACAAACACCCTCGTGAATGTGTGGCCTAAGCTCAATACTTCAGACAAGGTTGACATTCTACACAAACAAGAACATCATCGTTGATCATGCCCTACTCGTCCACATATGATTGAAGCACCAATTCTTCAAAAATCCAAGCAATACACAAGGCAGTCACAGACTGGGTTTTTGGCTCTAATCCTTACGATTGCGTTCTCTCACTGTGAAGGAAACCTTCCAATGCTACATGAAAAAATGAGGGCTTTGCTCACCTAATGCAATGAGTCAAATTAATCAATTTTTTTTAGGTTAATTTTTTTAGTAGTTTATTTTTTTGTATTATGACTTGATTTGAGTTGATTCAATACAAGTGACTAACAATTTTTATATTTTCTTTGATTCTTATATGATCCAAAAATAGAGGGAGAGTCAGATAAGCAATGCAACGTGACACTAAGATGTCAATCTCACCTTAGTGCCTATATAAGGAATGCTCAGTTAGAGGACTTACATTGCTTCCCAGCGCTCTCCATGCGGGATGCAAAATAAGAATTTATAACCTATGCTATATGCCAATATGCACATGAAAATCGTCCTAAGCAGGAAATTGCTATACGTGAAGAATCAAATGCTAAATACTCAAAGATGAGAACAAGGGTCTGATCTACGATGCCGCTTGTGCCCACCACAGTGGGTCCTGCAAGTGTTGTATGTGACCTCTATCGGCACATGGTCTCAAGTCCAAATGTTTTACAATTAATTTAAACTAAGTCCAAACACGAAGACTATAGTGCATGCAAGGATAGCTAGGTGTTTGGCCTTAATTTATTATTTTTTTGAGAAAGAAAAGGGTGAGCTCCCGAGTTGGGAGTCACCGCATAAAATTTATTTCAATATAAGAAAGTTTACATGATGGATTACATGGACTCCCACAGACTAAGGAGAGATTTACAATGCGATACAACATTTTCCAAGTAAAATCTTTGGTTTTTAAAAATGAGCTCATTTCTCGCCAGCCAAATTGCCCACAAGACTACAAATGGTTTAGCGACGTCGTCCGATGAGTTGCCACCAACCCTTCTTATCGTTCCCTAGAATGCTGAAAAACAGTCTACATCGACCCATGGAATTGCCATTTCTCTCCATAATTTCGTCGAGGCCTCATATTTGAAAAAAATGTGTTCCGTGTTCTCCATCTAAGTCCCACATCTGTCACAGGTCATCTCTTGGAGACCCAACAATCTAGATCTCCACACTTTGTCACAAAGCTTGTCTCTCCGCAAGCACCAGAGGAATACTTTTATCCTGGCTGGTATATTGCACGCCCAAATGATCTTCACGTCCTGACAAAGGTCAAGATCTTGTCCCCCTCCTCCATTCCTCAACTCTCCATAAAATTGTTTAACCGAGAATCTTGCACCAGTCCACACATAGTTATCCCTTATCTGAGAGAAATCCTCAGTGAAAGGAACCACCGCCTTTAATCTATTCAGCTCCTCCATCCTTCTTTCTGAGAGCACCACAGTAAAATTTGGACTCCATTCTCCCGAAGATTCAATCTCCCTTAAAGTGGCCTCCTTCGACACTGCCTATGCAAAGAGTCTTGGAAAGCACGTCTGTAAAGCTCCTTCTCTCGTCCAATCATCCCTCCAAAATCTAAATTCTCTCCCATCCTCCAGCTTCGGTGAAAACCTATCAGAAATAATTGGCAGGGCTTCACGAACCCCTTTCCACAAAGAAGATTCGTAACGAGTAGAAGCAGCCACCAATTCACCTTTCACCCCATAAATCTTCCTCAATAGTCTTATGACAAGGTCCATAGATGATCCATAAATACGCAGAGCCCATTTCACCGCTAAAGCCTTGTTCATGCATTCCAGGTCCCTGATTCCCAACCCCCCCTGCTCATAGGTTCTAGTGACTTCATCCCAGGCCACCAGATGCATGCCTGGCTTCCGTTGTTTCCCATCCGACCAAAAGAATCTTCTCATCAACTTTTCTATCTTCTTTCGTACCCCCACTAGCGTCATCCTACTCGAGAAAAAGAAAGTTGGAATGGTTGACACCACATGCTTCAGCAGCACCAATTTCCCACCCCTAGATAAAGTGGTCGCCTTCCACCCAGCCAGCCTCCATTCTATCTTCTGGATAACTGCATCCCAATCAGCAACTCTGAGGTTGCCGCCAATAAGAGGAAGCCCCAGGTAGGTAATCGGCATGTCCCCCAAAGGGCAACGGAGCATCTTAGCTATACGAACTCTCTCCTCATTTTGTACTCCAAAAGTGATTGCTATCGATTTCTGGAGGTTGATTTCAAGACCAGATAGGCTGCTAAAAATGTCTAGCAATTGAACCGCCCTATTAATCATCTCATTCGTCCTGCCAAGAAAAAGTAATGTATCATCAACATACTGCAACAATGGTATAGAGATCTCACCAAGGCGAAAACCTTCACACCAGCCACCCTCGATCACATGTCTGAAAAAGAACCGCCAACGCATCAGCTACATGCACAAAAAGCATGGGAGCTAGAGGACATCCCTGTCGCACCCCTCTCTGAGGTTGGAACCATCCACCTTCCGGCCGTCCATTTACCAAGACTGAGAAGGAGGTCGTGGTGATGCACCTCTTCATCCATCCAATCCATATATCGGGGAAACCTCTTCTTCTCAGTGACGTCCACAAAAAGTTCCAGTTGACGCAGTCGTAAGCCTTAGCAAAATCAATCTTCCACATCATACCCTTTGTACCCCTGTGCCTCCACTCTAAACATATCTCAGATGCCATAACCAACCCATCTGTCATTTGGCGTCCTGGAATGAATCCAGATTGGCCTTCCATAATGATGGAATCCATGACCCTCTTGAGCCTATTTGCCAACACTTTTGCCACTATGAGATAAATCCCATTCGAAAGCGTGATCGACCTGAAATCATTAGTTCCTGTTGGGTGATATTTCATTGGAAGTAAGAACAACAGTGCCTTATTAACCTTCTCAAATCCCCTATTCCCTTCTCTGAACTCGTCTAACACCTGCAGGATCTCAGTCTTTAACAGGTCCCAGAACTCTTTGTAGAAGAAGATTGGAAATCCATCCGGCCTTGGTGCCCCATCTGCATTCAGTCCCCAAAAAGCATCTTTCACCCGGTGATAAAAATTTTACCCCCCTCCCCAGCCAACCCCAGCCATCTCTTTGTCTTCTTCTCGAGGTCTCAACAAAATGTCTTCTCATTTGATTTCCTATTTCTGCTTCCCCAGAGATTCTCTGACCATCCACATGTAATTCATGAATATAGTTCTTCCTTCTTCTACCATACACCACGGTGTGAAAAAATCGAGTGTTGGCATCCCCTTCTCTTAGCCATTTTTGCCTGGACCTCTGTCTCCATTCTACCTCTTCTTTCTGGTCCTCCCGTATAATCTCCTCCAAAAGCCTTGATCTCTCCGCTGACTCCTATTGGTCCAGACCTCTAAGGTCATCAAGCTCATCCAGACGAGTCACCTCCACCTATGCCTTCCCTCTCTTCTCCCTTTTACTCATTCTCAATTGCCTTCCGAACCCCTTCAGGAAAGAACCCAACATCAACAATTTAGCTGCCAGACTACCAACCGCCGAGCCTCCCGGACTCCAATCCCTCCACTTTTGTGCCAACACCTCCTTGAAGCCATCCTCCAGCAGCCAAGACCGTTCAAAGCGAAAGAAAAACCTACCTCTTCCCTCCTCACCAGAGGACCAAAGAATGGGTGTGTGGTCCGAGTGAGCACGCGGAAGAGCCCAAGCACGTGATAGCGGAAATCTTTCCATCCCTTCAATTGAGAGCAAAAATCTATCTAATCTTGATCTAGACCTCGCATTTCGCCAAGTATATGCACATCTTGATGCATCCAAAATTGATAACCCCAAATTGCGTGTCATTTCCAAAAATTCTGCCGAACTAGCATCTCTCCCGCCACCACGTCGAGGGCTATCACCAGGCAACAAAGTAAGATTCAGGTCTCCCCCCACAAGCCATGTCCCGAAAAGCTGATCAGAGAAAATCTGACCCAAGTCTGCCACAAGAGTATCTCTCCCATTACCCGTAGGCCCGTACACATTCATCACCGTTATTAAGATGCCATCCACCCTTCTCATGAGGCGAACCATAAGCGAAAAAGTGGATCTTTTCTCCTCGTCTGCCTCAAAAAGATCCTTCCTCCACCCTGTGAGTAAACCTCCGTTACTCCTTGTGCCTGCAGCTCCACAACCTCGAATCTACCCCCAAGGCCCAAAACCGAACAACCTACCACAACACTACACGTTAGTTTTGTTTCCTGCAGCATGAATATATCCGCTTTTGCTTCACAAATAAGATTTGTAACAGCCATGCGCTTTTCGGGTTTGCCCAGACCCCTGACATTCCATGATAGCACTTTCATTTTGCACGAACTGTGTTCATCTTAGGTTGCACCACTCCCAAACATTCTACAAAACCACGGTCTAAGATGGTAAAGCGATTCGGCCATGTCCGGGCTGAAGCACTAACTGCATATGAAACCCATGGAGGCATCGATTGTTCAGCAACCTTTAGAACTTCCGCCATTCTCCTCCTCCTTGTTGACTTTAAAGATGTCGCCTTCTCTATAGAGGCATGGGACGTCTCCTCAAATCCCTGCAAAGCAGATTCACCCCCCACCCCCTGCCAATCTCCACTAATGAACTCCCCAACCGTGGCACTACGTCCTCCTCTGCCAACCCAACAACAAACCCCTCCCCCACACCTATCGAGCCCCCAAGACTTCTGGCCAAACTCTTCCAACCTCCAGGCCCCCAAGCCTCCGAAACCTCCAGGAAGCCACACTTCTACCACCACCAGATGCCCGTTCAATAACCTCACTACCCCTTTCAACTCCGTTTGGGGCTGCTTCCAGCCCACTATACCCAACTCGACCAAGACCTGCCACAGAGCCCTCCGAAAGACCCTCCCCACACTTCTTCACCTCGCCTCTTTGGATTTCCTGCCCTCTGTCCATATGTATATGGTTGGCATCCTCACAAGACAACCGTTCTTTCTCCCCCCAATATCCTTGATCTTTATCAGCAACTTCCCCTGCTTGGCCACCACAATCTTTTTCATCCACAACCAGCAGTGTCTCCTGAATGATCTGAGTAAACGTCTCCTCCGATGCCTCCCTTCCTGGGTCAGCCACGGCTGCAGGTCCCTCTACTTGTTTGGGAAGTAGCGTTGTAATTAACGGGTCCCGGATCTCCGGTTGGACCCGTTCTTTATTGGTAGATCCACAACTCGACCAATCGAGGCCTCCTCCACCAATTCAAATGCTAGTGGGTCCTCCCCCAACAAATCAAATGCCACCTCACCAATCAAAGGATCCCTTTTCAGTGCCTCAGTTACCGCCCCAGAATATGGAGAGTTATTGCCATTGGTGACCATGGGAATTGGTAACGTACCTTGCCCTGCTGGCTCCTGCAAACGAATCGGTGTGGTTTCGATGCTACGTAAAAATCCATGCATCGTCTTCGTGAGGACATGAACGGTCGTCTGGTTCCCTACGTTGTCTTCGCGCGCCGGCGGCGCAACTTGCTTGCCCTTGGCCACCTCCTCCCACGTCTTCTACTGGCCGTCTTTGTGCAGTAAAACCTCCTTAGGAACACAACATGAACCAACCGAAGCAATCTTAATGTCCAGAGTTTCACCACCGTACCACACCCTCTTCCAGCTGAGAGCCGACGACCTGCTGCTCCGAATATTGACCACCAAGTCAACATCCCTCCCCGCTTCATTGCCTAATGCTATGATCTCTTCCATCGGTATAACATTGTTTAGAATCTTCTGCACATGTACATGCCCTCTCCAGACAAGAGGTATACCCCGTACGCGCACCTTGCTCAACTGACTTAGATCAAGACGCCCATCAAAGATATTCGGGATATGCCATTGGATGGAAGTCTGTCCAATCTTGCTTAGCCGCAGCAACTCCTTCGCTTCACGCTCGGCAAGGCCTCGTGCAATGATACGCCAGGGGCTCAGGATGGCAAGGTCACCCCGGAACCACCCTCATGTTGCTACTCCCACATCTGAAGTAGTGAGGAACAACTGTCGAGAGCCACCTCCTTCGCCAATAAGAGCGACACCTTCCTGTCCAAACATTGCTTCGCCTCCTCGGGGGCACACTCGAGCACAGTGTGCGAATCCAAGACATCTGAAACAATGCAAGGAAGCAAGCCTAAAGACTAAGGTCTCATTCCACAAAAACAATGAAAATAAAGCAGAAAACACAAATTAGAAGAAACAAAGAAAACAAAGCGGTAAAAAGCAGGGAAACCACGGTGAGCCCTCAAGTGAACAAACACTTGGAATTTGAGCCTGAGTGTCCAAAGTCCACCGTACCTTTATTATTACAAATTAATTAAGCAGAAATAAAATGTCTCTCTCACAAAAAAAAATCAAGCTAGGCGCATGTCTCTCTCTAGAGCCTCCTTCTCTCTCCTACCAGCTTCGTCAGAATAACCGGTTCCTCGTCCCATGGGTGTGTAGAATCACCTAGGCGATCCTTCTCAGTCCGCAGTCCCTAGAAAGAAGACAACACTAAGAGATGTTAGAAAATTCAAAAATTATAATCAAATAAAAGGAAATCAATGCAAAAAATGCTTAGAATAAAAAAACAAACTACTCTACTAACCAATGATCCCCGGTAATGATGCCATTTTGATGATACAAATTTTGGAAGGGTCTAACATGATATTCTCATGGAATCGAAAACATATTATCGCGGAGGTAACCTCTCACAAAATCTCGTAGTCAATAAACAATTAACCCACACAAATAATCAAGTAATTAAGAGCAAGGGTTAAAATTTATTATACCCTACTAAACATGTATAGTGACAAGAAAGTGGGGTTAGAGCACAGGAAGCAATGGTGTAGAGTAATGTAAGATAGAATATCAAAGCACAATCTGTCTCTCAAACACTTAGCCAAATTAAGGTTTTTGTGGGTTTTGGATTTTTTTAAAAAAATACGTAATTTTTAATTTGCAAATGTTTTTGGATTTTTATTTTTTGAGAATAAAATCAAAATAAAATAAAAAGAAAATCGCACTAGAAATATATAATAAAGATATAGATATAGTTAGTATATAGGTAAGGATATACACAAGTCAAAAATAGGTATACACATACCAAAAAATCCTAAAAAATAATTTTTATATTATCTATTTTTGTGATTTTTAGAGAATTTTTATAGATTTCTAAGGATTTTAAAATGAATTAAATAGTCAAAACATGGAGAAAATAAGCAAGCAAAGTATTTTTTATTTTAAATATATCAAATGACCCCAGAAATCCCAAAACTATTTTAAGTCAAATCCAGGATAAAGAAAAATATTTTTTGGATGTTTATAAGTTTTTGAGAATTTTATATGATTTCAAGTGTTTTGATATTTTCAGGGTTTTTCTTTTATATTTTTGTTTGATTTTTTGTCACATGATGAAACAACACAAAATAACCAGGAAATAATTTTTATAGGATTTCCGAAGAGTTTATGAATATTTTTTGGATTTTTAAAACTCAAACAAGAACAAAATGCAAGGTTTTTGATTATTTTTTTAAAAATTAACTTAATTCATTCCATAAAAAAATATATGTGATTAATATATTTGTATTATATTTAAATTAATTTTCCTAGGATTTTCTGAGCATAAAATATATTTAACAATTTTTAGAAAAGAAACTACAAGCTAGCAACGGGGTACGATGAGGTGGGCGATGTTCAAACTGCCAGAACGGGGTGACCGATGAGGTGGGCGATGTTCAGACTGCCAGAACGGGGTGGCCGAGCTAGAGATCCATTTATCGGAAATTCGGAACTCACAACGAACAAAATTAAATGAAGTAATACTAGCGCCTGCTCTAAGTTACTGCTACACCTATGGGTTGAAATGACAAGAAAAGAGATGAAAGAACTCGCCAGAGCTAACGGAACCGAGAGTCAGACCTCCTCAATTCGACATTCTTTCTAACCAAGAGAAGGCTGGGACGACCACCTGCTGTCACCAGGAGGTGATCTTAAAGCTAAATATTAGGTCAAAAAGAAGGAAGAGTGATCAAAAATCAGCGGAAGGTGGAGGAGGAGTTCATATATAGGCGAAGAGATGGGTAGTTGGCTTGATTAGACTACTCTATTCAATGTTCCTTTGGCTGATGAAACGACCTATCATGTTCGGGCAAAGTTCGAGATGCAAGGTTGTAGAAGGAATCAATCTAAAAAAATGAAAGGGGTTGATGAGTGTGCTACCGATAGGGTTAAGTAACAAAATAAATAAATGGTCGTTGCGACCCCAATAAATAGGCTAGCTAAATCGAGAAAATAAAACCACTCAAGAAAATCAAGAAAATTAAATGCGATTTAAGCGATCTACTATTCTTGTTTACCTGATATAACTATCACGGTCGAACACAAGGAGCATGAAAAAGATCGAAGTAGTCAAATTTCAAAAATCAAATATTTTTTGTGGTTTTAAATTTTTAGATGATTAATTTTTAATAAGGAAGCAAACAAGCACAAAATGATACAACACACACAACACTCTTTTTGGATTTTTATAAATGACCAAAAATGCTCAGAAAATAAAATAATTTTTTTTGGGTTATAAAAATCAAACAATGCTCAAAAGACAAAACAGTGCACCATCAAGACCAAATTGCAAAATAAAATTTTTAAAAATACCCCAAGTCCTGGGTGGAAATTTTAGGGTAAAATATAAACAAAAACCTACAAAAAGAAACTGAAAAAGCATTTTTTTTATTTTTCTTTGATTTTATTAGATTTTTAGGATTTTTAGGCTGTTTTGTGGTTTTTATGATTTTTATAGTGAATTTTCAAACAAATTTGATACTAAAATTAAAACACAAAAAAGGCATAACCAAGAATTATTAAAGCATTTTTCGAATTTTTATGATTTTTCTAACATATACATGACATTTTTTAATGGTTTCTGAATTTTTAAAAATAGAAAATGCAACCAAATTAACCCACAAAAATAATAATAAAAACTACACACTATCAAGAGCTAATAGTAATTTTTAGGCAATTTTTTGAATTAATTTAATATTTATTAAGTCCAATAAAAGTATGAAATTAATCACAGTTCACAAGGACCAAAATGAAATTAAGTTAGGTTTCAGGGCCAAAGCATAAAATGCTCTAAAAGTTTGCGGGAAGCAAATGCAATTTATCTAGAGAAAACGTGCGTGACATGTGATCAGGACTTACAGGGGCACGGATGCAATTTATGAAAACATATTCTCTTTTAATAACCTGTTCAAATCTCAGAGAGGAAGTTGCAAAATGCCCAAAAAGGCACGTGAAACAGTGCATGAGTGCAGTCTGATTAGACTAAAATTGAAATAACGAAAATTATGAGGATCTAACTATAATTTATCAAAAACAATTAACATTGCAAAATACATTTACTGGACCAAACTGCAAAGAGGAAAAAATGGGGGCTAAAAGTGCAAATTACCCTTTTATTGCACACCAACAGACGGTGAAGGATGAATCACTTAATGTGATTGACGACTGAGATCTATCGACGACGCTTTGCACTTGGACGGCAAAGATTTGATCCTCATATGCATCTGACGCTCAGGGTTGCTCCTCATCCAACGACGATTGTGGTTCCCTTGTCTCTGTTCTTCAAATCGACGAACTCGCTGCGGGCATGCTCGGAACGTGCATAACTCCCTCCTCTGTCATCGTATCGGCCCTCAGATGGGATCAGTAGGTCTACAAGAGGCCTCCACATGTTAGAGTATCTTCAGTCAAGGCCGGGACCCAGCGGAATGAGGCCTGGAGATGATCATCGCTCCGTGAGACCTGGGAGTGCTCCTTGGATGATTAAGCCTCAAGAAGAGGCTTTGTTGATGCTCGGTTCTGCACACAGAACACCCTAGGTAGAGGGCAGAGTACCTCGACCCGTTAAATCGTGGAAATGGATGGCATGGCATCGATGCATGGAGCTCCGGCGAAGCGGAGGAAGTGGAGGCCCGAAGGCTCGTTCCTGAGTGGAACGAGGTGAATGGATGAGTGAGAAGGTGTAGGGAGGTCAGGTGAAGTTGGATGGAATCTAGAGACTACAGAATGGAGCTCTGGCTGCGACGATCGGAGCTTGGAACTGTGGCTTTGCTACAGACCTAAATCACGAATCGAATGCAGAAATTTGACGAAACCAAAGTACCTAATGGGTGCAACCATCAGGCTAGAGGTCAGAGACCTACGGGGGTCATGGCCTCGATAGCTCGACGGAGCCAAAGGCTGAGCTCACCTTGCAGTGGAGCACGGCGGAGATACCGTTGGACCTATGGCGACACAACTCCAATCCTCTCTACACGAAAGTCCTCGTGCGCTGTCACTCACGGGAAGATGACAGAGTTCATCGGAAGAGTGGAAATGACCAAATGATGCGAAGAGGAAGTTGCTCAAGAGTTTTTATAGGCATCAGGGCTCAACAAGATCTTATCGATAGTGCACGAGCTGAGGTGCAGATCCCTAGGATGATTGTCCGGCACAGATTAAGGATCCATACCTTCCAATATGAGCTAAAGCATGAGAAGGGATTCAGTCAGATCGGGTTGGAGAAATTAGGAAAAATTGGAGCAGATCCCGGTCTGAAGGGAAAACGCTAAGGGGGGTTAGTTGACTTCGGTCAACAAGACCGAGGTGGCCCAATCAGATGCAGTGGAAGAAAAGGGGAGAATAGATTACAAGACAAAATAGAGGGATAAATAAAGATAATTGCAAATAAATTACTAATTGATTTTAAAAGAAAATAAATAAAACAAAAATCATTTAATATTTTGTAAACTATTTTTCCTATAATTTTTAATTATTTTTTTTGAAAAATAAAATAAGGTATATATGGTATATAGTATTATATACATGTATAATATGCCTATGTAGTATGTACAAGTATTTTTATTTTATTATTTTTACAAAAATACTTTTATTTCATATTTTATTTATTTACAACAAGATTTTAGGAGTATAAAACATTTTTTTTAATTTTTTATCAATCATTTAAGGGTGTAAATTAATTAGTTAATGTAGTATGTATATGTGTATTTTGTTCAAAGGTTTAATGATTTTATTTTTAGATTATTTCTGATGCGATATACAAGGGTGTAAAATGAATGAAACATTTTTATTTTGTCAAAAATAATTAAATAAATATTATATACAAGCATAGATGATATGTACAAAACATAGTAGACCCTTATCTCTGTCTACTTATTTTCTTTTGCGATCAAGTCAAGATTTGACCTTCTCTTGGGGTTTGGGTCACTCTGTATTTATTATAAATACATCATTCTTTTTCTTTTCCCTTTATTATTTTACAAAATAAATGCTAAATATGAAATATTAACAATGACATGCAAAATGCTAAGTTATTGTATTTACATGTATTTACGGGTGGTTTCTCCAAAAAGAAGAGCGAAAAAAAATGAATAAAGAGTGAGAATCACAGATTCATCAAGGGCGATGGGAAAAAATCGAAGAAATCAAGATCGACTACTAGGTCTGACAAATCTGGGACCTCGATTAGAGAGTTGACCGAGGTCAACTAGAGGTAAACCCTGGTTGGTCCACATGGACCAACCAGAAAAAAACACATTCAAAACTATTTGTAAATTAAATAATAAATAATCAATGATTTTATTAATTTTTTGTTATAAAATAAAAAAACATCTATTATTTTCTTTAGTATTTTAATATGATTTTTATTTATTTTTTCGAGTTAATTTAATAAAAGTTTATTTTTAGGGTTTTATTTATAGGAATATTCGTCTATGTTTTGATTATTTTATTTTTATATTCTATTTTTTATTATTTTATTTTCTTATTTTTATATTTATACCTATATTTTACATACGTAAATATTTTTTTATTATATTTTTGATATGTTTTGTACACTAAAATAAGGATATTAAATATATAGGTATAAGTATATGTATTTTATCTATGTATTTTGTGTAATATTTTAATTTTGTGATTTCTTTTTGGTTTTATTATATTTTAAATATGTACATATACTATAAATAATATTTACAAAATTATAAAAAATATAAAATTATAAAAATAATCAAGAATAAAAAAAATGAATATTTTATATAGGTAAACTATACAACAGGGCTCCAATAACTTTCACAACTTAACTCCTAAATGTATGAAACCACCTTTATTAAATAGCTTATTAAAAGTTACATACAATTAAAGATGATTTTTATAATATTTTGTGTTTTTATTTGGGAGATATGGGTCTGTGAAGTTTGATTTTTGCAACTTTATTTTGTGTATAAAATGCACACTTATATTATTTTTGTGTGAAATAAATTTTGTATTTTTTTATATACTATTATATAAAACTTCCATGCACAAAGTTTCTTTAGTTGTGTTATAAAAGATGGAAAATAAAATAGGTCCCAAAAGTGACTTATTGATGAATTAAAGAATGGACTTTATTGATGTATTATTGGCCCTTATCTCCCCCTACTTTATTCCTTGTCGACGCAGTCATCAAGATTCCTAGGTCTCATGGTTTAGGGTCATCAAATACCTTTGTAATTTTATTCCTTTTCCTTTCTTTTCTTTTCATTATTCTATAATTTGGGCATTAAAAACTGTATTTTATACACAATAAATAGAATAAATAAATAAAGTTAGTTTGTACAAAATAATGTCGTCTAGCATGCATTAGCTAGGGATTTCAAGGCCAAAATGATAGAATAAAGGTGATGAAATGGAGATTCATCATGAAGACATCTTGCTTTAGGTATACTATGTGAGTCAATGGGTAGAAGTTATCCTTGCTCGAGCCACTGATAGCCGCACAGTGTGTTGATTTCTGAAAGATATCATCATCTTGTGGTTCGGGATACTAAAGATTCTGATCTCAGATGGGAGTAATTACTTTATTAATAAATATGTGAAATTAGTGAAGGATTATGGCATCAATCATTGTATCGCTTCTCCTTATCATCCTCAATCTAATGGCTTGGAAAAACTATCTAATAGAGAAATCAAGATGATGCTGCAAAAAACTTGTAAGGTCGGGCAGAAAGAATTGGTCACAACTTATGGAATCAGTTCTCTGGGCTTACAGAACCACCTACAAGTCTCCTCTGGGCATGTCATCCTCTTGTCTTGTTTATGGAAAGCCATGGCATTTTCTCGTAGAACTAATTCACAAATATCTTTGGGCAGTCAACATCTGTAACCTCAACTCATGGAATGGTGGTCAGAATAGAAAACTAGATATGAACAAGCTACTGGAATTTAGAGAGTACACGCACGATAAACACTTGATGTACAAAGAGAAGATCAAACATTGGCACGACCTGCACATCACATGAAAGACCTTCGAACCTATACATAAAGTGTGGTTAGTTGAAGATTTTCCCAGATAAATTAACGAGTAAATGGACATGATCATACATAGTTAGAACTGTGCGTGATAATGGAAGTATCCTCATATCAGAACTGTCAACTAATGCACTACCATTCATCGTCAATGGTAAGTTACTAAAGTCGTATCTAGAGCATGACACATTCCTGACCATTGTCAATTCAATTCATGTGACATTTGATAAAGATTTCATTGCTACAACATCAGCAAAGTCAGATAATGCCTCCAAAAATATATTTGATTAGTTTTCTTCTTTACTTCTTTTCATTTCTTTTTTTCAAATTCTTTCATTCCTTTGTGTTGCACTCACTCGACTCATCTGTGGTAGTTTAGGATATACTTCATCCTTAGTATAGGGGGATGAGTGTATTCAAGTTATTCATTATCCATTCCCTCTAATGTCCTCTAACTTGTTAAATTTCTTTCTATATGTAGGGATATTTTACCCTAAGTATAAGGGGGACAAGACGAGCACATTTGAGTTCTTACCGTCTGATCTTCGATCATCCCCATTTTATGTTCATATTGCTATAATTAGGATTAGTTTATCCAATGTATAAAGGGGTGAACGACTTCTCATTATTTATTTTGTCGTTGTAGTATAGACTTTCCTATACTTAACATGAGTAATGTTTCTTTTTCTCTCTGATCACTATGAGGACATAGCACAAGCTAAGTATATTGGGTCGTATATACGTTGTATATACTTTAGCCATATCTTGTACTTTCATATTTTCAATAATATGGCTAAAATAAATTATTGGTTAAGAATATAAATAAACCAACTATAAAGAATACACCTAATTATGTGTAAAATCCTTCAAAATTCTTTGTAAATATGATTAATAAACCAGTTTAAAATTGTTTTACAAAATGATTTGAAAAATGATTGGAAAATATCTTGAAAAATCTTATGAAAATCGTTTGGAAAACTTTTACAAAATGTTTTCAAACTTTTGTATAAATCTTTTGTAAAAATTTGCAAAAATGTGTTTTATTTGTTTGAATAAAACATTTTTAAAATTACTTTACAAATGATTTGGAAAATGATTGTTAAAATATTTTGGAAAATCTATCTACACCATTGAAAAATATTTGTAAAAAGATTTTCAAATGTTGTAAGTGTTTGTAAAAAATAATTTCAAAAATAAAGCTTTCAAAAATATTTGTAAAAATATTTTCAAACTATTTTGAGAACCTTGCATATAATTATCAAATAATATTATTTATTTAGTACATATATATACATTCATTATATAGAAAACCTACAAATAGTAACCACTAAATTCTTACAAATTCTCAATGTAGAATGTATCCTTAATTCTCGTAAATATGCATACACTCTTGTGTAAATAGCTGTACATATTTATTGAAGAGGGTTGACAAGGATCCTAACAGTTGGTCTTGAAGGGCATGTAGTGTCTGACAAGTCGGATTCGAAAATCGTTGTATCGACCACTCTCACCATAGTTGGATCTCAATCAACCAATTCAGACACAATCGACCCATAATATACATGAATTAATAAAAGAATGTGGGGTGGAATTTATTATACCCTACATAAAGATGTGTATAGAAAACAAGTATAGGGGTTGAACCACTAAGAGCAAGTCGCAGATAAGGTAATTATTGTCTAAAAATTATATTTTTGTAACTTTTCTGTCTTTTGATTTTTATGGGTTTTTAAATATATTACATTTTTATGGATTTTTTAATTTTGTTTGTAGTTTCTTTTTTTTAAGTATAATGTATATATATAGTAATATGTATACAGTATATAAACTATATCTGATATATAATAAATAAACTTATATAAATATATGAAATATATACATATGCAATCCTTTTTATTTTTAAGAGTTTTACATATATATTAAGTATTTATCTGTAATAATACTATTAATATATATTACAAATAGTCTATATAGGTTTTTATATTTATAAATATACCTCTATATACTCAAAAGTTATAAAATAAACTATTTTTGTGTTTTTATAATTTTTCTCTATTTCAGTGATTTTTCGCATAACTTTGTGCTAATTTTTTAGTATTCTTAATTGATTTAAATATAGAAAATAGTAGCCATAATAGGCATGACATATTATTTTGGGTTTCAAAAATAGATAATAAGGTTAAAATTCCAAAAACTATTTTTACTATATACCAATAATATAAATAAAATAAAAAATAGGAATAAATATTTTTAGATTTTTATAGAAATTTTCCGATTTCATGTCTTTTAAGGGTTTTCAATTTTCACTATTTTTCTTTTATATTTTTGTGTTTTTTGGTAGGGAGTCACACTATATTGTAGTATATAGTATGTAATTTTTTGGGAATTTTTAAAATAGGTAATATATATTTATTGTATTTTTATAGCTAGATAAGGAAAATATAGCTCCAAAAAAATTTTTAATAAATGGAAATATGCAGTAAAATTCTAAATAAAATAACAGAGTGAACATGCATTTGATAAAGCATCCAAATCATTTTCCCCAAAATAAATGAGGCACAGGAGCTATTTAATAAAAATAGGAAAGCAAATAAATAATTATAATCCTAGTAGAGGTATTTTTGCAATAAAAATAAAGGCCAAGATGTTATGTGCAAATAACCCCAAGATATTACACTTATTTACAAACTTTAATATTAAATAAATATATAGGAAACCAGGAGGGCTTACGTGCAAGTTACTCACCTCACATGGATCGCCATGTGAGGTGAGTTGGCATATACATATTTGTAATATTCAACAATCACAAGGGGTCTTATGCAATTTTTTTCTGAAATATTTCAACATTTTTTATTATATACTGGACATATTAAAAATTTTAAAAAGTGATGAGGGGTTCAATGCAATTTACCCATTTAAGTGACCCAGTTGTCTGTTTCTCCTTCCACAATGTGGGGATGATCGACAGCTTGGAGGCACAACATTTCGCCTTAAACTGGACGACCCAGATTAGATATGGGTCGTGGCTTGGATCTGACAACGATGGAGGATCTTGGATGAAATCGAAAGAAGGTTGACTTGGATGAGCTTTGATCAGCCATATCTCCCATCTCCAACCTCCTATTTAGCTGGTGATAGGCTCCAAAGCTTCTTGGAGATCTCGCGCACTCGCGGGATGATTCAAAGTAGACCGGGCCCCATCAAAGAAAGTCTATAGGTCTGCTACTCATGAGCTCCTAATGGATCTTAAACTACTCTTCAAGGGTTTCATTGAGGTCGAACACCTGCACAAAAGCGACAAAACGTATGAGATCTGGTGAAGGCGGTGGACCGGAGCTCATCAGACCTCGATTCCTATAAAATCTAGGGTGGGAAGTGAGGGCTTCTATGAAGGAGGCGAAGGGGAATGAGTGGGAGGTAGAAATGGAGGCGGAATAAGGGGGGATGACAAGTGAATTTGAGCTGGAGCACAATTATCAAACAATTAAAAATCCTATAATTACTCCAACCTACTTAATGATTGTCTAAACTAAGGATGAGACCACACTAAGGAAACAAAATGTGATAGAAAAATGAAACAAATGCAACTCTTACCTGACTATTTCAGGGAGAAGAAGCATCACACTTTCCACACCTCTCATGTCCTCACCAACACTTCAGTAGGACTCTTGTTATCACTAGGCTTCTCGAGCAATCGAAGTTAGATGTTTAAAGCGGGTGAATGGGGATCAAAATTGGGAAGAAGAACTGTATTTATTATTTATAAACATGGTGGAGGAGCCTTATTGACCTACGATTTTTTATTTATTAGGGTTATGTCCAAAGGATCTAAGAATTAAGCTTGTATTAGGGTTGATATGAAAAATGTTTGCATGAAAAATAAAGTTGGATTGAATGATTGATCACTTGGAAAATGTGGGAGAAGATGGTGGGTCACCATCTCTGATAGGGTATGGTCTGGGAAGCAGAGTTGACTGGGGGTCAACAAAGGAAGCTCCCTGATTAGTTTGCATGGACCAATCAGGAGCATCAGGGAATTAACCCCCTTATTAATTGGATATAAAATAATAAATAACTTTATTAATTTTAGGTTAAAACATGAACAATATTTATTATTTTCTTTAGTATATTATTATGATTTTTATTTATGTGTACACGTTAATTTATTATGCATTAATATTTACATGTAGATATATATGTATATATACAAGTATCTTGGTTCTTTTATTTTTATCTTACACTATATGCTTTATTTATTTATATACATAATTTATGTGTTTACAATTTATTTAATTTCGTATTTTTATTGTATTTTTTATTTTATTTATTTCTTAAATAATTATGTACAAGTATTATATAGGTATAATTCATGTATATATTTTAGTAATAATTTATTTTTAATGTAATTTCATCATTTTTATTTTATTTTTATTATTTCAATATGTTTTGAATAATATTTATAAGTATATAAAAATATAAGAAAGTTAAAAATATAAAGAATAAATATATTAAATATTATATACTAGTATATAGTAGGGACCCAAAAGCCAAATTTTACGTCTCCGTTCCAAATTGAATGAAACCACCTTCATTAAATGGATAAATAAATTACATGAACAATAAAGGTGAGTTGGGTAAATTTTGAGTATGCATAGAGGAGACACATGTTTGGGACGTTTTATTTATAGTTTTTTATTCTGAGTGTCCCTAGCACACTGTGCCTTTTTTATACGAAATAATTTTTGTAGTTTTCTTTTTATTTTTGTGTACAAGTTTCATATAGAGGATTTATTATTTGAGGTATAAAAAATGTAAAATAAAATAGGTCCCAAAAGCTTAATTATTGGTAAACAAAAATTAAGATTTTCAATGTATTTTTGTACAATCTACCCTATCTCCATCTACTTTATTCCTTGTTAACCACATCATCATGATGACCTGGTCTCGAGGTGTAGGGTCACTCAATGTCTTTCACACTTCATTCTTTTTTTCTTTTATTTCCTTCATTCTTGAATTTTGAAATCAAATATAATATTTTATACATTATTTACATATAAATGATTGAGTGTTATTTGCACAAAATTAATGTTATATACATGCATTTAGCTAGGGAGTGATGAAATGGAGATTCATCACCCCCTAATACTTGCCTTTTCCATTCCTTAGCAAACACTTAAGATAGTAAATGCATAAAAAGAAAATAAAGAAAAGAAAAAGAAGTGAAGCAGATTGATTATAATTTTTAAACATGTCTTCATGAAATCAAAGTTGGGAGAGCTTAGTCATACCTTTAGGAGATCAGGTTTGGTCGGAACCCTAACGTGAATTACACTTGAAACTCAACATCCGCTAAGAACCGCAAACTATGTACGCATATCCTCAAAAGCCAGGTCAGAGCAAGTCTATGTCGTACGCAGACCCTTATGACTATGAGTCAATCTTGTATATCAAAAGTGATATGTAGTTGCTCTAAGCTGAAGCGGTAAAGAGACATTCTTCACCAACATGGTGGCCCTAATTCCCCAAACCAACAACTCTTTCCTCAAGGAGCAGGGTATTTTCTTCTAAGTTCAAGTGCAATTGACTCAAGAAGAGGAGGTGGAGAAGAGAATGGATGGTAGTTGATGTAGCTACCTATCCTAGGATGCATGACCACTGTAGTCAAGTCATCCGGTTGCAAGCTCACATGATTACTTTGACTTTGAAGCTCAAGCTTGCTTATTATATACGTATACATACATACTCCGATGGGAATTGATTTTTCTTTGATTCTGCATGTCTATTCTTTTTGGAGTTTTTAATTTTTGTGTTCCATTTTTCTAATACTATTTACAACAACATTAACATATGGACTTTTTCCTCTTGAGATGGTCGACTATCCCTGTTTTGATACTTTATTGCAACCTACGACATCCTATCTTTGGAACTCATCGCTATTGGATCGGGTTGGGGCACAATGACCATAGATTGTGACTTTGTATGTTTCCATCCGCTTGTGTCTCGTGCTGGAAAATCTAGCCCTTTACCACTTAAATTGAGTTGAGCAAAGTGTAAGGTCCATGTATGCAAGTTAGGTCAATGTCGATAAGAGTCATGTGTGTGTTTCGAAAGGTTCTACTTAGGTAGTCAAGATGACATCTGAACCTAGTCTTGTGGTCTCAAAAATTAAGTCCAACATACCTGAAGTGCATCAACTCCAGTTCCTATAAGGTTCTTGTGATTAAGTAGATTAAGGTCCAACAAAGTTTTAATCTTCAGACTTTACTTAGACTAGTTCAATTATCATTATCAATCGAAACAATGCAAATGCTATGCTATGAAAAGATTTTTTTGTGAAGCATTTCTTATTTTGATCTTTTTATGGATTTTAAAAGTTGAGTAAATTTTTATGCAAAATTTGAAAACATTTTGCAATTTTTTTATGGATTTTGAAATTTTTTTAATTTTTTAGGAGTTTTTAATAAGGTTTAATAGAAGAAGTATGTGAAAATATTTACATGGCATGCATCGATATTTACAAGAATTGGTTGAAGAATTTATTCTTAGAAGTTTTCACAAAAGTTAAGGGGGAGTTGTTATTTAAATGCTTTTATATAGAAGGTCATATTCAAAAAATTTATTTGAACTAATTATTTATAAGGTTCTCAAAATAATTTGAAAATACTTTAACAATAATTTTGAAAACAATATTTTGAAAATAATTTTTATAAACATGTTTACAAATATTTACAAAATTTAAAATCATTTTGTAAAGATTTTTAAAGTAGTATAAATAATATTTTCAAAATATTTTTACAATCATTTTCCAAATAATTTGAAAACTAAATTTTTAGAATTTTTATTCAAACAAATGAAACAAATATTGTAAATATTTTACAAGATTTGTACAAAGGTTTGAAAACATTTTACAAAAAGTTTTCCAAATAATTTTCAAAGTGTTTTTCAATAAATTTTCGAACTTTCAAATCATTTTGTAAACTATTTTAAACTGGATTATTAATCATATTTATAAAGAATTTAAAAAAAATTATACACATTTTAAGTGCATCCTTTACAATTTATTAATTGTATATTCTGACCCATATAATATATTAGCCATATTATTCAAAATATGAAAGTATGAGTTATGGCTAAAGTATAACAGAGTATATACAACTCCCATATACTTAGCTTGAGCTATGTCCTCATAGTGATCAAAGAGAAAGGAAGATATAACTCGTAATGAATATATGAAAGGTTATACTGTAACGACTAAACTAATAATGAGAAGTCAGTCATCCCCCTTATAGATTAGATCAAGTAACCCTAAGTATAGTAAACTTTATACAAAATGGGAATGATCGAGGATCAAAATGTACAAAATCAACGGGATCAGCTTGTGCCCCCTATACTTAGGGTAAAATATCCCTAAGTATATATAGACTGTCAAAAATTGAGAGACAATAGAGGGAATGAATAATGAAAACCCCGAGTACACTCATCCCCCCTATACTTAGGATGAAGCATATCCTATGTATAACATATATGAATGGGATGAGTGGTATACATAAGAATGAAAGAATTGGAAACTGGAAATGCAAAGAAGAAAAGAAGAAAACTAATCAAAGATATTTATGGAAGCATCGTCTGGATCCATTAATGCAACTTCTGTGAAATTTTCATAGAAAGTTACTTGAATATAATCGATAATGGCCATGAATATGTCACGCTCTAGATATGGCTACAACAACTGACCGTGGACGATGAAGGGATTCGCATCAGCTGGCAACTCTGATATAAGGATACTTTCATTGTCACACATAGTCTTAACTATGTAAAGCCATGTCTATTTACTCTTCAATTTGCTTGGAAAGTCTTCAACTTCATATCTAATAACTAACAACCATTGTTTTTATCTAGTTTCAAAGGTCTTTTGTATGATATGCCGATCGTGCCAGCATTTGACCTTGTCCTTGTACATCAAGCTATTGTCGTAGGCGTAGTCTATGAATTCTAGAAGCTTGTTCAATCTAGTTTTATTTGCTGACCACCTTTTTCTGAGTCCATGTTGCAGATGTTTACCACTCAAAGTGATTTATGAATGATCTCCACAAGCAGGTGGCAATGCTTTCCATATATAAGATAGTTGGGCAACATGCCCAAAGGAGACTTGTTGGCGGTCCCATATGCCCATAGAACTGAATCTAGGAGTTGTGACAACTTCTTTCTGTCCTGCGTCACAAACTTCTGCAGGATCATCTTGATTTCTTTGTTCAATAATTCAGCCAAGCTGTTAGATTGAGAATGATATGATCATTGTCGTGCTCCTTCACTAATTTCTTCACCTCTTTATTGATGAAGTGGATACCCCTATTTGATATCAGATCTGATGAATATATGATTCTGATTCTTTATTCTTTTTTTTTAGCCATATATTTGAGCAAAACATCTATAAATATATGTGAATCCAAGAAAATACCACTGTACATACTCTTGTTAATATTGTATAATTAACACCTTTTTTCAAAATAAAAGAATAAAGAGGAAAAGAAAAAGAGAAGAAGTATGTAATTATGTAATAAGTACAAAATGACCTAAACCTTGAGAGAGGGTCAATTATTGACCTGATTGACAATGAATAAAGTAGGGGGAGATATGGTCTATGTATATTAATCACTATCTATTTTATTCATCAATAAAAAGACTTAAAAATAAATTATTTTCTTAATAAAACTTGTAAATAATTTTTTTCTAAATAATAAAAATAGTTGCAATGCGATTTAATGTATATAGTACAAATAATACCACTCATAAAAAGCGACAAAATATGAACTTAAAAGATCAACTTTGGCTCCATATGAACTCATCTTCCAAAATCCCCTTTATTGGACTATAAATTAATTTATTTTTAAAATGAGGGTGGTTTCATAAATTTTGGAGTTGTGTTCTAAAAGTTTGCTTTTGGGATGCATTATATAGCCACATAGTACACATACCTGTAAATATCTATATTTAATTATTTTAATACATAATTTGCCCATATTATAGTTTATATACTTGTAATAATTTTATAGAAATAAAATAAAAATCATAAACATAAAATAAATATAAAATAAAAGAAATTTTTTCATTGTATAACAACCATGCTTGTATATAGTGTATATAATGACAATTTAATTAACATGTTTATTTAATTCATAAAAATAAAATAAAAATTCTTTTATACTCTTTAAATTATAATGTAAATATATGAAATATCAAATAAAGGATATTTATGAAAAATAATAAAATAAAAATAAAAGGAAAAAATATGTAGGTATACTATACTTGTACATAATACATTGTACTATATATATGTTATATAAATGTATTCATAAAAATAATTAAAAAATAATAGAACAATATTTTCAAAAATAACAAATATTTTCGTTTTTATAATTTTTTATTTTAAATTTATTTACTATTTTATTCAATGTTTTTTCATTTTTAAAATTGGAATTTCCTGATTGGCTGACCCGGGTTTGTTGACGCGGGTCAACCCCTCCTTCTTAGCCAGGTCAGATCCGAAAACTTTCATTAGATCTCTTTTCTCCATTTTCTCTGGCCCCACTCTGACCATCATTCTCCTTGAAATTTGGACCTTTCGAAACCTAGAAGATTTGAGATCCTCACATATCCCTAGTTGTAGCGGAATCCTTCCTGGGTTTGATGCACTCCCTCAATCTTCCTAGACCCTAGGACACTCTATAAATAATCTCCTCCGCTCACCCAGCTGCTTAGCTTGTCCCTCATGCCTCTTTTCTGCCCTTGGCAGCTCTAGAATTGTGATATGGATCCTCTGCATCCATCGGAGCGCTATTTGGTGCTGGTTCAGACGTTGCTCGGACATGGCCGGAGTTGCTCCACCGCAATCAGCCCCTTTTGCTTTACATCATAGAATCGAGGCCACAACCTCGCCTCCACCTTCACCGCACTTTGCCGTCCATCATAGGCTACTCAAGTAACCTCCATTCCTCTCCATTTTCGATTTTCACTCCAATTAAGCTCATCATCGTCGCCTACCATATCTTTAGCTATGACCATCGAGTCAGAGCTCTATCGAATACCTCACCTGCACAGATCAAAGCCTCATCTTGCTGTCATCCTTCTCCCGTAGTCTGACCCCCTGTATTTCGCTCATCAGAGCGAGATTATGTTATACGTCCATCCTTCATTTTTGCCGGATGTCAGCCTTCATTCCCCCCACCGCTTCCCTTCAATGTTCTTTACAATAACCAGACCAGAGCTATGCCTCCAAGTCAGTGTACCCTTTACTATAGGAGCACACAAGGAGGTGCGTTGGGGCCTCAAAATGACTGGTGGAGCACCTCCAGGTTCCAGGCCCTCGTAGAGCATATCTTCCCATCTGTCGTATCATCTGAACCCACCATTCAAGGTGGAGCACCATCACGAAGCTGTTGCACCTTGCTGTGAGCCGATTAGCCTCGTGGATCACCACACCTTCTCGATTGAAACTCGCCTAGCTTCATGTTCTTCCAGCATTCTCCAGAGCTGTCAGATTCATAGGAGCACCCCAGGCTTGATCCAGATCATATGTGTACGCCCAAAAGCTGACCATCTGATCAGGATAGGGTCAAATTTGACCACACATCATCATCTTTCTGCAGACCATCAGATATGTGCCATAATGACCATCTGGCTGTATGCTAGAGCAACACCAGATCTGTCAGATCAAGCCAGAGCCACGTGGCGCCCCTCCTACATTGGGTATATTTCGCTTTTACCCCACACTTTATGTTGTTTCCATTTGTTCCAATAATTATAATAATTAGCTAAAAACTTTTTGCATTCATGATCCTATACTTTGTTTATTGGCACTTTAGTCTAGTTCAGTGAGCTTCTTGATGATATCCACCTTGGTCAGATCAACCTCCATGCCCCTGTTGGAGATGATGTAACCAAGGACCATCCCTTGAGTCATCATGAAATGACTCTTCTCCCAAAATAAGACTTGAAGGACATCAATGCAACATTGAAGTACTTGATTTAGGCAAGCAAGATAAGCATCAAACCAATCATCGTTGATTGAAAATTCATCCATGAAGATATCTAAATAGTCACCCACCATGTCCGAAAAAATGGAAAGCATGCACCTTTGGAAAGTAGATGGGGCATTACATAATTCAAAAGGCATCCATCTAAAAGCATGCGTTCTGAACATATAGGTGAACATCGTTTTCTCCCGGTCTTCGGGCACTATGTCCACCTAATTATATCCCAAGTACTCGTCAAGAAAACAATAATGACTCTTCACAGCTAACATCTCCATGATCTTATCAATAAATGGAACTGGGAAGTGATCCTTCTTGGTGGCTTGATTCAATTGTCTGTAGTCCACACAGACATTCAAAGAAGTGGGATCTCGGGTAGCTATATGCTCTAGAGACTCATTCACAACTGTAGTGATACCTGTCTTCCAAGGTACCACATGCAACAGACTAATCTATTTGGAGTCAGAGATGGGGTAGATAAAATTGGCGCTCCACTGATTAGATATTCTCTTCATGACTACATCTCAAAGATATAGATTCAGCCTACGTTGAAACTCACGCAATGTCTTGGTGTCATCCTCGAGACATATGTGGTGAGAGCACAAGACCGGACTTATCCCCTGGAGATCAGCTACAGTCCATCTGATTGCCTTGCAGTTTCTTTCAAGAACCTCCATCAAATGAGATTCTTGGTCATCAATCAAATCCGCTAAGATAATGATTGGGAACATTTCTGGCTCACCCCAAGGAATCTATACTTCATACTCTGTGGCATGGTCTTCAGTTCAGAGCATGTGGGAGCTGGTAGATCTGGTCTCCGAAAAGTCTGAGTGAAAGCTACCAAATCTGCATGAGAAGAGCTCTTTCTGAACCGACAAATCTAACAAAAACAACCCTGCTGGTGTGTCTATCAATTATACCAGCTCAATCTTCGCCCAAGTTGTGGGTTTGTGGACATCAAACACGGTAACTATTCATCAAAATCCTGCCAATAAAAATCGGTGTCTAATCCCAAGGGATCTGAATCAAAATCATGTTATGTATCCTGTGTTATGAGTGCACTCTCCAAACTCTCATTTGCTAGCATATGTAAATCTACAGACTCTAAAGGTATGATAAGAGCTCGTGAAATCTGGTCTATCCAAACGACTTCATCATATGTGATCCCAAAATCACACTCATGGAGGACGTCTATCTCTGAAATCTATCATCTACTCTGAACTCTACTCGGAGCAAGCTGAATCTTTGGCTATCAATTCCTCAATCGTCTCTATTTGTATACTTTCACCCTTGATGCAGAAATATACGTCCCCACTATAATGATCAAAGACTGCCTTGGTTGTTTCCAATAAAGATCGTCCTAAAATGATGGGGTATCAGTTACACATTCAAGGATTCCCATGTCCAACACAACGAAATCCACGGGGAATTTTAGTCCCTGAATTGTGATGACAACGTCTTTTAATAACCCACTCGGCCTCTTGATAGAACTATATGCAAACTAGAGAACTGTCCTGCTTTATCTAAGAGGGCCAAACTCGAAATGGTCAAGTAAGGTAGTAGTAAGGAGGTAATCTGAGGATCCACTATATAATAAAGTTTGATCGAATTGTTGCTCATGGATGTGGCATCTGACATAAGGAGATCCTACATCATGTCTCTTGGTTGGCAATCGGTTCTGGATGGCGAATCAAGTGGCATGGGTGAGCACATGGATTTCTGCATTGTGGTTACGCCTCTTCTTCCTATATATGGTAGTCTTCTCTCTGAGGTTCTTTTAGAAGAGAGGGATGTGCTCCGGTGCCTCCTGAAGAGCTAGTTGGATATGAAATCTGTCCATCATCTACTTGCTGATATCTATTTGTTGTCTCTATTTTGGGGTTTTTGGTTTTTTTACCTTGCCTAAGTGGAGTGCTTGAGGGAAGGGGATAGAGGGACCCTCCTCAGAAAAATGAGGGTCAGAGTGGGATAGGATACTGAGCATTCATAAGGCTGGAATCCTTGCAAAAATCATCAATCTCAGCAGATGGACCCAAAGGAGATATTGGAACCTTTTCTTTATTCATATTTTTTTCAATGTTTTTCCGTTTTTTGTGTTTTCCCAAAACAGCCTCAGATACATAATAAGAGGAAGGAAACACAACTAAATAACTCTTGGTGGCATTAGTACCACTTATAACATCTGATCTGGCGGCATCGGCACCACACTCTGGCCAAACATCTGGTAATTTGGTGGCATTAGCACCACCGTCTGCAATATCTGGAGAAGGGGTGACATCAATGTTGTCGTCAGGATCATCATCCTTGATGGCTTCAACACCACCATCATCATCATCATTAGCGCCAACTGCACCACTCTTGACTCCATCTAGCGCCCTAGAATCTGCATCGAAATGTCCTCTAGATGAGTCGTTGCTGGCTGGCTTCCTACCGCTCCTAAGTGTCATAAAATCAACATCAAATAAATAATGAATGTCATCTAACACTTCAGTAGAAGTGGTAGTCTCTGAAAACTGTACATGCTCATACTTTCTCTTTAGATTGTTATGGTTGAGCTCAATATGTGCAAGTATGGAGGCCATGCCTTTGATTATTTCCCTCATTTCCTACCGGAACCCATCCATCTTTCGACGAAATGTAGCTTGCTTCTCAGAAAGCATGCGAGCGATATAATCTAAGGTTGGGTTCTCATACGAGTGTTCATGATAGCCGGATGGGTTGCCTTGCTGGAAAAGATGCTGGCTCTGATGCTTCTTGTACGAGTGAGGGGGAGGTTGTGGATACTATGGATAAGGTTGTTGTTGCCTCTACTTTTGACACTAGTATAGGGGTGGAGGAACGTGGCATTGCTATTAGGAGTACCGGGGCTGTCGTTGGGCACCTGATGAATGCGAAATTCACCTCTTTAATAATTGATAATTGTAGTATAGGAGACGAATTTCGGTCGATCAAAAACCACAATCTTTGAATGTTGTGGAGTATTTTTACTTGGTAAGTGTACCAAGGTCGAACACAGGGAACGGATATTTTTAGTTGCTGGTCTTGAATCAAATTAAATAATTAATAAATGCTCGATTAATTTTTGCGTTGATAAAATGTACAATGCAATGATGAAAATGTTATGCAAGAAAAATAAATTGAATTTATGCTCCGGATCTGTGATTTGAAATGTATCTAATTCTCAAATAATATGATCAATAATTTCATCAAAATTTATCACAAATAAAAATATATTGAGTCAATGCTTCAGATTAATAAGTTGATACTCAGAATAATTGAAGCTAGATATCCATCCTCCAAATGTCTTTGATCTAATTCCTAGAATGTTTGATCATAATCTTATAGTAATTGATATGAGATAATCCCCTGTGAAATCTAAATTGTTCAGAATAATCAATGAAGGCTTAATCAGATACAGATACTCATCCGAATTCCTGCAAATAATATCATCAAAATCCCAAGAATGTTCAAAAATTAGCATGCATATGTCAACAGATATCCTCAATAATAATTCTCAATAAATGACCTCAGATCTGTTCATAAGCTGCTAAATGGTAGAGCACGGAATTAGCTTCGAGACGACATATTAAATGCTAAAATCGGAGTTCAGATGGAGAAGATATGCTAAAATGAAATTACAGGGACTAAATTGCAAATAAAAGTAAAGTTTTTGCTTCAAATAGGTCCCTGTAGGGGCTTATCTGTAATTTCGGAAAGTCGGAGGGACTCCTCTGCAATTTACCCATGCGGGGGTATAAATGTAAATTCTGAAAGTGCTAGGGGTGTCTGTGCAATTTTCTCACAAAGCACGTGCGCAGCACGTGAGCAGGCGGCTCGGAGGGGGGCGAAGGCAAGGGCGAGGCTCGGACTTCTGAGGCGGAGGCTCGGGGACAGGCCAGGAGGTTCGACGGTCCGAAGCTGTGGTTAGGGGACCCGAGCCTAAGTAGAGGCTTGTTGGAGGCTCGGGTACCCGAGGCTGAGTCTCGGTGAGCGGAGCTGTGGTTCGGGTGCTCCGAGCCAAGGTGGCAGTGAATGGAGGCTCGGGTAACCCGAACCTCAAGGTGCAGAGGGGCGGCCTGGGGGCCTCCACGTGGCAGCACAGTAGCCGTTGGATCAGGGGCTTCGCCCGATCCAACGGTGATTGTACGTCGCGATGGAGAGCGAAGCTCGGACGGCGAGGCCTCGCACGCAGGGGCGGCGCCTCCGCGCGGAGGCGGAGATGCTTGGTGGTGGTCGGGGTAGCCGAGCATCGTCGGGCAGAGACGGCGGAGGTGCGACGGAGCGCGGTGATCGGTCGCGAGCTGGTGAAGGCGAGGCGACGGAGGAGCGAGGTGAGGTGGCCGTGTCCTGAGGAGGAGGCGCGGGCTGCTATCGTGAAGCACGAGGTGATGGGTTCGCTTGGGGTTGGAGGAGTAGAAGCTTGCTCCCGGTCTTCGCTTCAGCCGCGACGAGGTTGGGGAGGAGCTCAGCCCGCTCGCCGGAGTAAGGGGGCAGCAGAGATCGTGGACCTCTGGATCATGTCGTCCAGGGGCGCTGTCACCGACCTACAATGGAGAATTGGCGGATGGTCTAGAAGGTGGGGTCGACGAGCTTTTATAGGGAGCTGGGGTGAGGGCGTTACTAGGGGGGGGGGCAGCGGCCGCGAGGTAATGGGGCGGCGGTCGTTATGTGTGCATGGCCAGGAGTGAGGCGGTTATGGAAGGGGAAGGGAGGTAACGGCGGGGGGGGGGGGGGGGGGGGGGAGTTGGGGGCTGAGGAAGAAGATGGTCGGGTCACGTGCTGGGCACGTGACCTGGGCAGGCTGGAGAGAGAGTGGAGAGTGGAGCACGCCCTGGAGATGCCACGTGGCACCAAAAAATTTTCAGTTTTTTGGAAGGAAAAATGAGATAGAAGATGACCTCGGATTGAAAACTTTCCTTCATGAAAATTGTTCATCTTGACGAGATCTACAACTTTCATGAAGGATCCGTGAGCAAAAGAGGTCATCTGTGAGAAGTGGTATTTTTGGTGGCCTTCTATGTGTATAGAAAACCGAGTTTTGGGGATTTTGTAATTTTTTTGGTGGTTTTAAAGGGGATAAAAATTATAGAAAAATATGATAAAATACCAAAAAATTAATTGCACATTAATATAATTTTTTTGGATTTTTTGAAAATAAGATATTAGGAAAATAAAATAGAAGTCAGAAACACACAACTTTTTTACAGACCGATAACAGACACTTGGACTTTGTCAGCTTCTTTGATCTCAGTTTTGATTTGGATTTGGATTTTTGTGTCGCTTAATAAAACATTCATCAAAGAACACAGATGAAGAAGAAATAAAATTAAAAGAGTTAATTAAGGACCTAAAAACCTAGGTAAAAAACAGCAAAAAGTCGAAATGCGCAAAAGAGGCCCAAACCCAACTTTCACATATGAACTCCGAATTTTGCGAAATTGGTCTTGTTTTGAAGGTATTTGAAAATGGAGTACTTTAAAAGTGAGTAGACCAAAATTGGAGACTGTATATGAGAGATATGCTCAATTTAGTCTGTCAGATGTGAACTTTGACTTTGGGATTATTTGACACTTATTGGAGTTAGTAAATTTTTTGTATTTTTTATTTAATAAGGTTAGTAATATCTATACAATGGAGGTGGTTTTGGGTCAATCGGAGTTAGAATGAATTATTTACAAATGTGAGAAATTAGCGGCTTTTTGGGCTAATTTACACGGGATTTTTAATGCAATTATGCATGATGAAATGCAAATATTATTCACACATGTATGAATGCTAATAATGATCTATTAATGATTAATTACAGGTGAATGATGGGGAACAGAGCCTAAATGACCAATTTTAGCATGATGAACACGAGATTCATCATACCTCTATACTTAGACCATGCTCGTCCCCGAGCATGAATGAATGACTTAGTTGAATACATCCCTGACTGTGCATGTGAATTTTCAAGGCTTAATTCATAGAAGACCCTTAATTTGAGCAACCCTAAAATTCTGGGCTCAACCACGCTTTAATCAAAAGGAATCCAACCTCTCTAATTATCAGACTCTCTTTTTGTACATATAATATAAGTATATGAACTTAAGTGTACTGCATTTCATGAGAGTCGAGTCGGTGCATCACTCAAAGTTCCAGTCCTAAAGATCCTCCTCTAGACCTAATCCTCAACACTAGGGAATAAGTCTATTCTTGCTTCAGTCAACCGTCACATTAGTTTGTCAGACTTGAAAGTGTAGATGGACGACTAGTTGATGGAGGGCATAGGATTGTGTCTGATTTTCTCTCCCTTTCATTGGAACAAGGTGCCTCTCGAGTGCCTTATTACTTCAACAAAAGTATATTTTATTTTGTTGATCAATGTGTCCGTCAAGAGAATTTGGAGTCGTCTGCACTTGTTTTTCTGGGAGTACACCGGGGTGTGTCTCTTTTGAGTATCTAAGATAACTTCGACACCTAGACTTGTATCACTTACGATGCAGAGCCTTTTTATGGTGTCATCCCTACTCCTTGGTCCTAATTAGCGCTTGGTCCAAGTGGACACTTTGAAAATGTTTGGGAGCGCTCGCCATTAGTGGAAGCTCATTTGGAATTTGACTTTGGATAATAGAGCTTTTCTTTGACATTTCTTTTTCTTTTCTTTTGTGGGCTAGCTCCACTACTTTTACCAAAAGTTGGCGCATACTGATCAACAATTTTCGTTAAGTTTCATCACACCCTAACACATAGGTCAATATTAAAAATATAACATATGAATCTTGTTTACATACTGGCTAGGGTTTTTGCTGACACTCAGGTTTTCTGAAGCCTTCATTAACTTTATCCCATCCTCGAATATCATTAGATCGTGTCTTAACTCAAATACCTAGTCCTGGTTCCTCAAGTGATATCTCAACTCATCTCATCAATCATGCAGTTGTGGAAGTGATTGTGCTGATCATATTCTTTTTGAAGGTAGAGATGAAGAGTGCAATATAGTGCTCAAATCTTTCAAACTAGGGAAGTGTGGATTATTAAGTTCAAAACCCTAATGACTAAGGTAGGCTAACTCAGAATCTCAAGATCTCAGATATTAAGTGTCCTAAAAAATCGTCAAGCCTTGAGTGGTGGTGAATGTGTCAGGAATATATCGACCAAGGAATGCATGAAATGCTTGATGAAATGCAAGACCATGAGTGATGATTTTTTTTAATGCAAAAAGTTTTTTTTGGTGTTTTTTGTTTTTTTTTGTTTTTTTGTTGTTTTTTTGTTTTTGTTGTTTTTTTTATTTTTGAAAAACATGTATTGTACAAACTACTTGTACCCATCCCCGATGTTAAATAAAAATGATTAAAGTACGAGCTATGGATAAAGTAGACAAAATATATACAAACACACCCCCCTATACTTAGCTTGTGCTATGTCCTCATGGCACAACGTGAAATGTGGACATAGCTCGTACGAAGTATATAAGGAATAAAAGAAGAGAAGTGATGTATAAACAATGGTTGCGGTCCCCCTATACTTAGGCTCAGATCAGCCTAAGTATAATCGGATAATTACAGATTGAACCGGGTAGATTTTTGCGGATGTACAAGATCAAGGAGGTTTGCGACGGACCTTCTTGCGGTAGTGTGGAGGGAGATAGTATGGAGGTGTAGAGTGTGATGAAGAGGGGGCCGATGAAGAAGACCAGTCATCGTCGGAGTCGTCCTCAGGAGAATAGTAGTCGTCTGCAGAGGATCTCCAACTATTGTCAATCAGAGGTAAGTGCCCTTGGATCAGAGCTGTACCTATTGCACTTATCTGATGAACCACATCAGGACCGGACGAGGAGTCTTCAGAAATCACCTGATGTCTAAGGTCAAAGTTGACTTTCTTGGTCGTTTGTTTCCTTGAGAAGTATTGGGAGGATGTTGGACAGTCTTCATCTCCCTGTCTTGAGTAACCGATGTGGCATTCGTGAGTTCCTCATCAGATGAATCCCCGTAAAAGTCGACCAATTCTTGAAGGGTCATACGTTGCTTCGGTCGAGGGAGATTGTTCCAGGAGATTTTGTGGTTTATGGCTGGGGGTGTTGATGTTATTTTCGTATGATCATGAATTTTGGTGACATTGGAAGTTTCTGGAGTCGGTTTCTTATATGGTTCAAGTATATCATGAATTACTGCCGACTTAAATATTGGACCACTCAAATAATCATGTTGATCTTCAATAATATGTTCCAATTCTTCATCAGCTCCAAAATCTTGAATTTTCCAGGAGCAGTGATAGGGTGGTGAGAATCCGAAGTTTGTCCAACAATTAGTCTTTTAGGTGACTCTCCTAGGGTTTGTTTCAGTGTATCTTGCGGAGATGTCTGATAATGTGAAATATTTATCTCCTGATCATAATTGTTGGTTTCAAGTTGGTTTTCCTCAGAGCAGGATGTGTCATTGGGGTTGCGTTCATTGTGGTCAGAGTTGGGGAACTTGATTTCCTGAGTCTCACAATCGACGATAGCCTTAGCGGAAGCTAAGAACGGCTTTCCTAAAATAATAGGAGACTCAGACATCCTTCTGGGGTTCTCAATGTCAAGGACCGTAAAGTACACCTTATGTTCTTTACCTCGGAAATTTACGATGACAGAAACAATCCCCCGCGGTCTTTTGGTAGATCGATCGGGTAATTGACGATCACCCTAGTCTTTTTGAGTTGTCCGAATTTAAGTTGATTAAAAATGGACTTCGGGAGGATGTTTAATGTAGAGTCGTCGCTAACCGAACATGAGTGAATGTAGAATCCTCAATTTCACATGTGATCCGAGTCAATCTCTTGACTTTACGGCTTTTGATTTTATGATTCATCACCAAAGAACTAGCCATAGATATGACATGATATTCAGTCCTTGATCGTTTCTTGCCCGTCTTTTTGGGGTTCAGTCGACTCTTCACAAATCTCTTAAGATCGGGCACATATTCTATGCTTTGATTAATGGAAGCTCTAAGATCAGACTCTTGCAAAATGCTTCCATTTCAGAATTGTCTAATTTTTTTGATTTTTTGAAATTTTCAATTTTTTTGGTATTTTTTGAAATATGGTCAGTGGGGGGGTCAGAGGTCAGCAGTGGTTGTGCCTGATTATGTTGATGTAGTGGTTCGCATGGTGGGTGCCTCACTTCTTCTGAATTTTGCATAGACTGGATGAGATCATATATTCTCTCTGTTAAAGTGTCCTGCTCTATGATTAATCTGAGCAATCTCATCCTCAAATATCTCATGACTAGTGATTGAATAATCAGTCTCCATGTGTCGTAATTCTGGCATGTAACCTCGAGTAGAGTGTTGATTGTTCATAAACATTATGGTCTGGTCATGAGTTGTATTTCCTTGACTTTGGTTTTCTCATGGGTTGTCAAAGGAAAATTGATAGTTATCTTGAGTAGGGGATAGTTCAAGAGGCTGTGAGATCCTAGTGACCGGGAAATCGTTTTCTATTGTCAATATCGGTCACTCTATTGTTTATCCTTGATTCTGATCTCTCTCTCTTATGTCCATAAGATTGTCCGAATGTGAGAGATGGCTATTCCAAGAAGAAGTGTGGTCATAGGGTGGGATGTATGGGTGGGCAGAGAATGATGGCTGAGGGGAACTTGACTTGAATGGTAGTTCCCCTGAGGAGTGTGAGAAGAAGAATATCGAGACATGGTCGTGGAGATCGGGAATGAAGACCACTGTGCCGACATCTTGTCAAGAGGGATGGAATGATCAACGAACCACGATTTGCATGCAAATGCAACGTCTTTGACGCACACAAATCAAACACAAAACAAACACATCAATTCACCTACTCAACATGGGTGAAGGCACGTTAGGGTTCCGCCACTTATCTTTTCAATTTTAATTTAATGGTAAAACAATCCTAAAAATTAAGTGGAGATGTTAGGTGCCGAAATATTTCACAAAGACTGTCCCGAGTTCATACAACTAGATGCACCTACTTTCAGCCATTATAGGTGTAAGTACGGACTGTTTAAACGGCTACCCGTGTTACTTGAGGATGGAGCCTTCTGCGGTGTCCTCTAAACCACCCACTCTGCTCAGGGAAGTCGGACCGTAAACGGCTACCCGAGACCCTCACTGAAAAGTAGGTAATTGTTTAAAATCAGTAGTCTGAATGAAGCACTTCGGATTTGGGCACTTTCCTAAGTGTGTGTTCTGGTCCTTACAAACAATGAGTAGGTTCCTCTCCACCAAACACAGGTTAATTTTATGTTAATTTATTTGCAGTCATCTTAGTTAGCAGTCCCGGTTTTAAATTGAGGTTATCACTGAAGTTAATGTGAGCACAGAAATTTATGCCTAACAAACAGTCCCAATTCCTTTAACTCCTATGTTGTAAAACTTGAGGAAGGAAATCGAAAAAGCTGATGCAAACGTAAATCAATGATGCATGCTTAAGAAGAAGACTTACAGTGAATCCTTGCTTTCTTCATGCGGGATGCAACACAAGAAATTTAAAATTTACACTAATGATATGCACAGATGAAAACGGCCCTAAACAGATAGTTCTATTAGCGGGAAGAATTGATTTAAAATTTGGCTAATGTTGAACGATCTATAGTGCGTATAGTTAATGAATGTGTGGCCTAAGAATTACGAGCACAATCAAATAATAAACAAGCAAGCGTATATGTGCCTAAGTCCTATGCCACTCAATTCGGGTCCCAACCACACAGATGGGGTTGAAACGGACCCGACACACTACAGAAGTGTTTAGTCTGAATTATTACAAGGGTTCAAAGAGAGGTACCCTGGGAATATTGCGGAAAATTAAATCTATGCTACTCTCTCTCACAAAATTAAAATACAAATTCATCTTCTTCGCAGGTCCTTGATTTATATCAAAAATTATCTCCGAGTAATCTGCGAAGAAAGAGAGTGTGGTTAAAAAATACAAAAGAAAAAAATGCAAAAGAAAAAACAATGACACAAAAATTAACTTCACAAAAATTAATTATAAAAAATAATTCAAAACCCTAAAAAATTCGTCGTTCCCCGGCAACGGAGCCATTTGATGAACGCGAAATTTTACCTCTTTAATAATTGATAATTGTAGTATAGGAGACGAATTTCGGTCGATCAAAAACCACAATCTTTGAATGTTGTGGGGTATTTTTACTTGGTAAGTGTACCAAGGTCGTTCACAGGGAATGGAGATTTTTAGTTGTGTGGTCTTGAATCAAATTAAGTAATTAATAAATGCTCAATTAATTTTTGCATTGATAAAATGTACAATGCAATGATGAAAATGTTATGCAAGAAAAATAAACATAATTTATGCTCCGGATCTGTGATTTGAAACGTATCTAATTCTCAAATAATATGATCAATAATTTCATCAAAATTTATCACAAATCAAAATATATTGAGTCAATGCTTCAGATTAATAAGTTGATACTCAGAATAATTGAAGCTAGATATCCATCCTCTGAATGTCTTTATTCTATTTCCTAAAATGTTTGATCATAATCTTATAGGAATTGATCTGAGATAATCCCCTGTGAAATCTAAATTGTTCAGAATAATCAATGAAGGCTTAATCAGATAAAGATACTCATCCGAATTCCTGCAAATAATATCATCAAAATCCTAAGAATGTTCAAAAATTAGCCCTGCATATGTCAACAGATATCCTCAATAATAATTCTCAATAAATGACATCAGATTTGTTCATAAGCTATGCTAAATGGTAGAGCACGGAATTAACTTCGAAAGGACATATTATATGCTAAAATCGGACTTCAGATAGAGAGGATATGCTAAAATGAAATTACCGGGACTAAAATGCAAATAAAAGTAAAGTTTTTGCTTCAAATAGGTCCTTGGAGGGGCTTATCTGTAATTTCGAAAAGTCGGAGGGGATCCTCTGTAATTTACCCAGGCAGGGGGTATAAATGTAAATTCTGAAAGTGTTAGGGGTGTCCGTGCAATTTTCTCACAAAGCACGTGCGCAGCACGTGAGCAGGCGGCTCGGAGGGGGGAGAAGGCTCGGGCGAGGCTCGGACTTCTTAGGTGGAGGCTCGGGGACAGGCTAGGAGGTTCGGCGGTCTGAAGCTGTGGTTCGGGGACCCGAGCCTAAGTGGAGGCTTGTTGGAGGCTCGGGTACCCGAGGCTGTCTCGGTGAGCGGAGCTGAGGTTCGGGTGCTCCGAGCCGAGGTGGCAGCGAATGGAGGCTCGGGTAACCCGAACCTAGAGGTGTGGAGGGGCGGCCTGGGGGCCTCCACGTGGCAGCACAGTAGCCGTTGGATCAAGGGCTTCGCCCGATCCAACGGCGAATGTACGTCGCGATGGAGAGCGAAGCTCGGACGGCGAGGCCTCGCATGCAGGGGCGGCGCCTCCGCGCGGAGGCGGAGATGCTCGGTGGTGGTCGGGGGAGCCGAGCGTGGTCGGGCGGAGACGGCAGAGGCATGATGGAGCGTGGTGATCGCCCGTGAGCTGATGAAGGTGAGGCGGCGAAGGAGCGAGGTGAGGTGGTCGTGTCCTAAGGAGGAGGCGCGGGCTGCTGTTGTGAAGCACGAGGTGATGGGTTTGCCTGGGGGTTGGAGGAGCAGAAGCTTGCTCCCGGTCTTCGCTTCAGCCGCGACGAGGTTGCGGAGGAGCTCAGCCCGCTCGCCGGAGCAAGGTGGCAGCAGAGATTGTGGACCTCTGGATCACGCCGTCCAGGGGCCACTGCCACCGTCCTGCAATGGAGAATTGGCAGATGGTCGAGAAGGTGGGGTCGGTGAGCTTTTATAGGGAGCCGGGGCGAGGACGTTACTAGGGGGCGCAACGGCCGCAAGGTGGTGGGGCGGCGGCCGTTATGTGTGCATGGCGAGGAGGGCGACGGTTATGGAAGGGGAAGGGAGGTAACGATAGGGGGGGGTGTTGGGGGCTGAGGAAGAAGATGGTCGGGTCACGTGCTGGGCACGTGACTTGGGCGGGCTGGAGAGAGAGTGGAGAGTGGGTTGCCACATGGCACGCCCTGGAGCTGCCACGTGGCACCAAAAAAATTTCAGATTTTTGGAAGGGAAAAAAGAGATAGAAGATGACCTCAGATTGAAAACTTTCCTTCATAAAAATTGTTCGTCTCGACAAGATCTACAACTTTCACTAAGGATTCGTGAGCAAAAAAGGTCATATGTGAGAAGTGGTATTTTTGGTGGCTTTCTATGTGTATAGGAAACCGAGTTTTTGGGATTTTGTATTTTTTTGGTGGTTTTAAAGGGGATAAAAATTATATAAAAATACGATAAAATACCATAAAATTAATTACACATTAATCTATTTTTTTTGGATTTTTAATAAATAAGATAATAGGAAAATAAAATAGAAGTCAGAAACACACAACTTTTGTACAGACCGAGAACGGATATTTGGACTTTGTCAGCTTCTTTGATCTCAGTTTTGATCTGGATTTGGATTTTTACGTCGCTTAATAAAACGTTCATCAAAGAACGCAGATGAAGAAGAAATAAAATTAAAAGAGTTAATTAAGGACCTAAAAACCTAGGTCAAAAACAGCAAAAAGTCAAAATGCGCAAAAGAGGCCCAAAACTCAACTTTCACATATGAACTCCGAATTTTACGAAATTGCTTTAGTTTTGAATGTATTTGAAAATGGAGTACTTTACAAGTGAGTAGACCAAAATCGGACACTGTATGTGAGAGATATGCTCAATTTTGTCTGCCAGATGTGAACTTTGACTTTGGGATTATTTGACATTTATTGGAGTTAGTAATTTTTTTGTATTTTTTATTTAATAAGGTTAGTAATATCTATACAATGGAGGTGGTTTTGGGTCAATCGGAGTTAGGATGAATTATTTACAAATGTGAGAAGTTAGAAGCTTTTTGGGCTAATTTACACTTGGGATTTTTAATGCAATTATGCATGATGAAATGCAAATATTATTCACACATGTATGAATGCTAATAATGCTCTATTAATGATTAATTACTGGTGAATGATGGGGAACATAGCCTAAATGAACAATTTTAGCATAATGAAGCCTGCCCTGCCTATGCCATAGGTTGTTGTTGGGATTGAGCACCTCCAGTAGACCATCGAAAATCTGGGTAGTCACTATGAATTCCATGATGCTTTTGGTACTGGGAGTACCAAATCCCATTGACTTCCACCAATGGCTCGTACTTCTCATGGACTTGTGAGGGAAGGGATGCTAGAGGCTGATCAGGATGATACACCACCAATTGCGTGTCTGAAGGGGGTGGTGGTAACTGGTATTGTAGGAGAGACTGAATGGGCTCTGCCTAGATGTGATGGACTTGCTGATATGAGGCAGAGGGCGGTGGCAAATTGCTCCCTGGATCAGACCATGACCTGGACTGTGGCAGATAAGTGGTTTGTGCCTCTTAGAGACACATGATTTGAGACTTCAGGTCACTCATTGTTTGGGTCAGTTCATTGATCATATTGAGCTTGTCAATAGCCTAGCACATTTTCTTAACAATTATCTCCATTTGCTCTAGCTTCGAGTTGATGATGCCCATGTCGGCAGTTAAAGACTCTACTAATGCTGCTGATGTAGAAGAGGAAAAAGGATCAGCCTTAATGCATGCTATCCTCTTATATGATGACACCTAATGGGGAGACTTCTCTTGAGTATAGACCCAGGACTAGGACATCACAATGTAATTTTTGGCCATCTTCTCATAAATGGCCCAGACCTGGTCTTCGTCCTTGGCGAAGTAGGAGCCTACACAAGATGCGCTCACAAGCCCATGTTGCTAAGGTGTCAGCCCACAGAAGAAACCCTGGACGAGATTTTGCTTGCTGATGTCATGGTGGGACCACCAGTCAATGAGCTCTCTAAAGCGATCTCAGACTTCATGGAATTATTCATTCGAGATCATTGATAAATTGTTGATCATAGCTCTGGCTGCATTTGTTCGACCAAGTTGGTAGTACTTGTTCAGGTACTCAGTCCGTAGCTACTCCCAAGTGTTGACAATCCTCCCCAAGTGTTTCAACCAGTAGGCTGCTTTATTAACCAAGTAGAATGGGAAGGTTATCAACTTAAAGGTGTCCTCATACACCAGCCTGTCATGGACGGTGCTGCAGATCATCTCAAATTCTTACAAATGGAGGTGGAGCTCCTCGGTGGAATGCCCATGGAATTTGGGAAACAACTGAATAGTCGGGGGGGGGGGGTGAAGCTCGAAGTCGTCAAGGATAGCGGGTAGTTGGATCCATCGTTGACTGAGGGTTGAACTTGGTTTGTGCAAATGCATCATGGTACATGCTGGCCTCTTCGGATCACGTGTCTCCTCCAGATGTCTGTCATCTGCTCAGCCCTCATGTCTTGGTATTTCGCCACCACCAACCGGTATGTCTGGCTCTGCTCTCCCAGCACTCATTTGAGTAATCTCTCTCCTCACCTCTATCATGAATATTCTCGGGTCCCTGTTCCATCTCTGGATGGTCTCTAGGGAGGCTAACAATGTGTTGTTGATGGTGCCTTGGTCTAGTACAAATGATAAGTCTGAGGCTGCTCATCGGTTCTGTCATTGCTGGCCATTGCTCCGGTCTCTACAAAGGCAAAAGTGTTGGACATGAGAGCCCACGACGAGCCATTATGCAGTAAATGTTATTGCGAAAATCACTCCCTGATCTGAAATGAAGAATAACTAATTTGCATAATAGGTCCCTTTGTACAATTAAGGTTATGTACCATGGCCATCTTGATGATCATATAGCTGTTGATTCACTAAATGAATCATAGAGACTGGTGCTTGGATGAATATCTAAAGGGTTAGATTGAGGACTCATCAAGCACTGTAAAATGATTATTAAGAGATGATCTCCAGCCTGAGTAGGAGATGGCAATCCTTTATCACATAGGCTATGATGAGCCGCCCGATAGACTAAGGTAAATATATCGCTAAGGTCGTTGCGACCTCAGTCACTCGGGGCTCAGAGCTCAATCAAGAAAACAAAATCAAACCACCAATTAAAAAGGCAAAAATCAATGAAAACCAAAATAGAGGTCATGCTATGTGATTAACCTGGTATAGCACCCAGGGTCGGTCTCAAGGAGCACGAGTTGGCCTCGTGGCCTACGAAGTAGTCAGAAATCAAGAGAAAACAAAAACAAATATTTTTGGTGGTTTTTAATTATTTTTATATTTTTTGGATTTTTAATAATAAAGGGAAATAATAAAATACAAAAACAAGCACAAATCAACAAATTATTTAAACACTCTAAAATTCTCCAAAAATTCAAACAAAAATATTTTTATGTTTTATAGGTTTTTTACTGTTTTTTAGATTTTCTGAGATTTTGATAATTTTTATATAATTTTCTAAAAATAAAAGAAGGCAAAAACAGGAAGCTATTGTCCAGTCAGGCTTGGATGATCAAGTTAAAATATCAAACTGATCTGTGAAAGCCTAGAGGTATTTTTTTAGAAAAAATAGAAACAACAAAGAAAATTCAAAAAAAGAGTTTATTATTTTTGGATTTTTCTATTCATTTTTAGAATTTTTATAATATTATAATGGTTTTTAATATTTTGGGGTATTTATAAGTCCAAAAATAAGAAAAACTTGATAGAAAGTAAAACACAGCAAAACTAACAAATACTGATTTTTTTATAATTTTTAAAATAGTTTTTATATTTTTTTTATGAATTTCTAATCTGGACAGACATAAAAACGGTTGTTTTTGAATTTTTAAAAATACTAAAAAGCCTAAAAAATGTACCCAAATATTAGGGAAATTTTTACACAGTGGTAGGACCCACTTAACTAAATTTCACGCTATTTGGGTTAAATTTGCTATTTTATTTAAATCAAACAAAAGATTACAGTGCATAGGGACCTAAATGCAAGAAAAATTATTTGTAGGGGCTCAACAGTAACACGTAGAGAAAATATAAGGGTCCTAGTGCAAAATGTCCCACAAAACACGCGCAGCGAACGTGGACCAGGCGCAGAAGGACCTATTTGCAATTCCTATTTATGAAAATGTAAACAGGAACACATAGAAACAACAGGGTAAAATGTGCAAATTAACCACAACCTCACGTGTCGATGCACGTGTTCCACATAAATAAGTACTAAAATGCAAATGTCTGAAACATTAAGGTCCTCAATGCAATTTAACCAAAATAAAAAGAACTATATTAAATATTTACAGGACTAAAGAACAAAAACAAAATGACAGGGGCCTAAGTATAAATTACCCCTTATTATCATAGGGACGAGGGCATGCCACGTGGATTATCGGAAGGCTGGGATGCGTGGCTAACCCATCGTTGAAACGAACGGTCACGATCAATCACTAATGGATTGGACGGTGGGCGGCTGCTCCTCAAATAGATGGTCTGGATCACACTTGGAGCTCCGATGATGAACGGACGGAGGAGGAGGGTCCTCCAAGAACTCGATGCCGGTGAACTTCGCCGGCCCAATGCACGCGGTGGGGACCTCCTCCGGAGCTCGTGGAATATGGAATAGCTTCATCTCGGCGCTCCGCAGCTGAAGGATACCTCCGATGATGCTGGAATATGGAATATGGAATAGCTTCATCTCGAAGCTCCTAGGCTCGAACGAGGCGACCCTCAGATGGGTCGCATTGACCTACAAAACAGCCTAGGAAGCTTCTTGGGTCGAGGGCAAACTGCCTCAACCCGGTTAGAGGTGGAATGGGTGACTGGCGAGTCGAGATGGATGACCTCCGGCGAGGCGACGACGATGAAGGTCGAGCCTTGGTTTCGGGGCGAACAAAGGGGAGCGAGTGGGTGCAGAAGGTGGGTAGGAGTCTCACGAGTGTGACGGTCGTGTCGGATTATGGAATGGATGATCGGAGCGGGCAGAATCGGTCGGAGATGGCGGCAGAGCGAATTGGGCATAACTAGAAATTAGGGAAAACTAGGAAGAATTAGGTCTACCTGGCAGATGCAATCGACTGGGGACGAGCTCAGCGAGCTATGGGGGTTCTGGCCTTGAGGAAGCGTCGAGTTCCGAGGCTAAGCGCACCTCGCAGCGGCGTACAGCGGCAGACGTTGCCGGATCAGTGGCGGAGGGCTTCCTCTCCTCTCTTCGACACGCCAATCGATAGCTGTCACTCTAGGGATTAAGGTGGAGGTCCTGGGACGAAGGAGCAACGCTGAAGATGGAGTGAAAAGTGCGGACGAGGTTCAGCTAAATATGGCTAGGGGTCCGAGAAGAATGGGGTCGGGTGAGGTGGTCGGAGCTCGGATCCCTAGGTATATCCCCGGGCGTGGATCTCGGATGTAGGAAATATTATTAGGACCGGGGGTTTAAGCGAATAGAGCTCGGATCGTGCGAGGATAATTGTATGAAGTCGGGTCGGGCGCACAGATCCGGGTTGACTGGTCCAGGGGGGAGAGTTGACGTGGGTCAACAATCCCCCGTCGACCAATCATAGGCCTCCAAGCAATAAAGATTTGGAAATTCATTTTAAAATAATAAATGACTTATTTTCGAAAAACTTTAAACATGAAAATTGTTTATTTATTTTTAAATTAATTTTTAGTTATTTTTAATTATTTTTTTGAAATAAAAATAATGTATTTACAATATAGTATTATTATATATAGGTATATACAATATGGATTTTTGATTTTTAATTTTGAATTGTTTATTTTTGTACATTTATTCCAATTTTATATTTTATTTATTTATAGCACAAAATTTGGAACAAAAGTGTTCTTTTATTTTATTTTTATTATTTAATTACATAGAGTAAATAAATAGATATATACATATATTTACATGGTATATGTACAAGGTGGTTTTTGGTTTTTAGTTTATTTCTTTTTATTTTATTTTTATTTTTCTAATTTTTATTTTATTTATTTACACCATGGAATAAGGGATGTGAAAATATTTTTATGGGTCTTTAATTATTTATTTACAAGGAGAAATAAATAGCTATGTTATTTCTATGTACATGGTGTATATACAATGGAGAAGGAATTTTATTTCTTTTTATTTTTATTTTATTTTTCCCATTTTTATTTTAATTTTGTATTTAAAAATATATACATATTCACAAAAATGCATTTTTATTTTTATTTAGAGGAAAATATTTTTATATACATACATAGGTATATGTACACACATGAGGTTGACCCTATCTCCCTCTACTTTGGTTCTTTTGCGGCCAGGCCCATGCTGAGCCCTCCCTTGGGATTAGGTCGCTCAATATTTATTCTAAATATCTGCCTCTTTTTCTTTTATTTCTTTATTCTTTTATTTATGCACAAAAACATGCTAATTATACATATTTACACAATGCATGCACTTTGACAATTTATGCCATTTACAAGAATATACATGTGTTTTGCATAGGTTTTGTAGATAAAATAAAAGAATAAAGAGTGATGAATGGGTATTCATCACCCCATATACTTAACTTTGCTAGTCCCTTAGCAAACACTTATTTGAAAAAGAAGTGAAAAAGAAAAAGAAAAAGAAAAAGAGGAGAAAATGCATGGATCAATGCTGATTATTAAACTTTCCTTCATTAAATTGAAATATGGAGCTCGATCAGATCTTTGGATTATTAATGTGTCGGAACCTTATTTAGACTTAGGTTTAAAACTAGACAGCCTTTAAGATCCACTAATCTATAACCAAGACTCCTCAACAATCCAGATCAGAACAAGTCTATATACACAAACCCTGAAGGCCATGAATCTTTCCTTGTACAGTGTATGTGATGTATAGATCTCCACCACAGAAGTAGCAACTTGACAACCCTCCCCAACAAGGTAACTCTATGACCCTAATCTGGCCACTCATTCCTCGAGGAGCGGGGTATTCCCTTCTAAGTTCAAGTTCAACCGGCTCAAGAAGAGGGGGAAGAAGAGAATGGACCATGGCCAGTGTAGCCATGTATCCTTGGGAGCTCAACCAGTGTAGCTAAGTCTCCCTGCTGCAAGCTACATAAGATGGAACATTAGTCTCAAGCTTTGCTTATTGCACTATATACATACTCCGGTGGGATTATCATTTTCTATCAGACCCACCACTTTTTTGGAGTTATTTTCTTTTTGCATTTTTTTTCAAGTGCATATGTACAACATATTTACAAGGTGCAACATATGTACATAAGGAGTTTTTCCTCTTGAGCCAGTAGACTATCCCTCTTTTGAAGCATTATTGCAACCCACAACTCCTATCGTTAGACCTCATGGCGACCAGACCAAGTTGAGACGCACTTCCTTCACTAAAAGAAGAAGAGAGGTTCTTCCTAGAAGTACTACCCTCATATGCTACCCCAAGTCAAGGAATACTGCCTTCTCACCACCTCATCCGTAGAAAGCTTAGTGTAAAGTGTGGGTCCAAGTCAAGCCATTGTCTATATGAGTCATGTGTATGTTGTTAAGTGCTCTACTTAGGCTCATTGAGATGACATGTGATCATAGCCTAGTGGACTCAAAGAATTAAGTCACTATGGACATGAAAAGCCTTAACCCTAAGCCCTATAAAGTTCCTCTTATGATTAGGTGGATTAAGATCTTAATCAAGCTCCATTTCCCAATTTAATTCTAGGCTAGTTTAAATGTCAACTATAATCCAGGAAAAACTATACAAGTATATACAAAGATGCTATTTACACAATATTTACACACATGCAAAATTTTTGAAAAATGTTTTGAAATCATGAATGTGTGCATGAATGCAAGTTTTGCAAAATATTTACACAAATTTACACAAGGTTTTTGCAAACTTTTGATTTTCAAAACATTTTGGAAAAATTTTGTACTATATACATAATTTTGATATGCACATATTTACACACAATTTACACAAAAGTTTTTGATAACATTTTTACAAAAATAATTTGTACAGTAGCTATGTATGTGCAATAAAAGAATGTTTATTTACAAGGAAAATTTTTTAATTTTTATGAATTTTTGGGTTTTTAGCCATTTTTATTTATTAACATACTCACACAAAGTACGAGTTATGGCTAAAGTATATATGGAATATATACACCCCCCTATACTTAGTTCGAACGATGTCCTCAGAGTCAAGAGCGATGAAGAAGACATAACTCATGCTTAGTATAGAGAAGTGAAAAGGAAGGCTATATACAAAGACGAATGAAAGAATAGAAATGCAAGAGGACCTCGGCTTTTCCCCCTATACTTAGGATCAACTAATCCTAAGTATAGCCGGCTGTACACAAACGGAAGGCCGAGTGAAGAATGTACAGGGTCTACCCCCCTATACGTAGGGTAAAATATCCTTAAGTATAGGCAGCAAAAATAGGGGTAAAAATGAATCCAAAGACTACCAGAGAGTCCTACATCCCCCCTATACTTAGGGTAAAGTACACCCTAAGTATAGCATAATCATAGGATGAGAAAACAGATGTGGGACTAAAGAATAGAATGATATGGACAACTGGATCTATACACGTCGGAGGAATAATGATAATCAGGCGTGAGATGCAATAGATGTGAGTCAAGAGATTACATCTCACACAAAGTGAATCGGGGCAACATCAACGACCCGCGACTCATGACATAGATATAGCTTGAGCTGCTGGCCGTTCACTCGAAAGGTACTCTCAGAAGACAACTCAGATATGTCAATACTCCCATTGTTCTGTACCTTTCTCACCAAATACGGTCCCTTCCATTTGATTTGTAGCTTCCCTGGAAATAGACGAAGCCTAGCATCAAACAGCCATACTCTCTGTCCAGGCTCAAAATGCTTGTGGCTGATATGAGAATCATGCGACTGCTTCACTCTCTCCTTGTACTGTAGGCTGTTTGAGAAGGCGGTATGACGAAGCTCCTCCAAGGCTGCTAACTCTGCCCTCCTCTAATGTCCTACACTATCTGGATCCAAAAGTATATCAGTGACAGCCCAAAGTGACCTACAACTCAACAGGTAAATGGCACGGCTTGCCATAAACGAGGTGAAAGGGAGATGTGCCCAAAGGTGTCTTGAAAGACGTCCTATATGCCCACAAGACCGAGTCCAAAAGCTGTGACCAATCCTTTCGGTCAGGACGGTTGACTTTCTGCAATATAGTCCTTATCTCCCTGTTCGACATTTCGGCAAGACCATTCGTCTGAGGGTGGTATGGAGTGGCAACTCGATGGTCTATGCCGAACTCGCTAGCAAGGGCCTTTACCTTGTCGTTGACGAAATGAGACCCCCCGTCAGATATCAACACTCGAGCTACCCCAAACCGTGAAATGATATGCTTCCTCAAAAATCTGCAAATAGTCCTAGCATCTGCAGTTCGGGCGGGGATGGCCTCAACCCAACGACTAACATAATCCACGGCCAACAGAATGTTACTCGAATCCCTAACTCTTAGGGAATGGACCCATGAAATTGATGCCCCATGCGTCAAAAACCTCACAGAAGTGAATGGGCTGCATCGGCATCATATCACGCTGTCCACAAGTGCCCATCCTCTGACAGTCAGTACACCTCTTCACGAACTCATCAGATTCCTTGAAGAGGGTAGGCCACCATAGGTCGGATTGGAGCACTTTCTGTGCCGTTCTCCTCCCAGAGGGATGTCCTCCTACCTCAAGATTGTGGCAGTAAGTGAGGACGCTATGGTGCTCCTCTTGAGGAATGCACCTACGCCAGACGCTATCCCCTCCTTCGTGGTAAAGGACTGGATCCTCCCAGTGGTAGAACTTGGCCTTCTCGAGGAAGGTCTCAAGTCGCTTACTGGGCCAATCTTGTGGAACTTTCTTTGCAACAAGAAAGTTCACAATATCAACATACCACGGGAGAGAGGCGATAGCAAGGATCGCCTCATCTGGGAAGGTCTCACAAATAGGCTCAGTCTGCTCAGAATCCTCAAGATGCTCTAATCGGGAGAGATGATCTGCCACCACATTCTTGACTCCAAGCTTATCCTTAATCTCTATGTCAAACTCCTGGAGTAGAAGGATCCATCTGGTCAATCTAGCTTTGGCATCCTTCTTTTCCATGAGGTACCTGATGGCGGCATGGTCAGTGTAAATGGTCACTCTAGATCCAATAATGTAAGATCTAAACTTATCTAGGGCAAAAACTACGGCTAGCATCTCCTTCTCAGTGATAGTGTAGTTCCGCTGCGCAGCATCCAATGTACGGCTAGCGTAGTGAATAGCAAATGGAACTCCATCCCTCCTCTGTCCCAGCATGGCCCCTACGGCAAAATCGGAGGCATCTGTCATGATCTCAAGTGGGAGAGACCAATCAGGCGGCTGGAGAACAGGAGCCTCAACAACACATCTCTTGAGAGTCTCGAATGACGAAAGACACTTGTCTCGACAAGGAACTTGGTGTCTTTCGTCAGCAGATCAGTCAACGGTCGGGCTATCCTACTGAAATCATTAATGAATCGCAGGTAGAAACCGACGTGCCCCAGAAAAGACCGTAACTGCCGCAGGTTGGACGATGGTGCGAGTTTTCTAATGACATCTATCTTGGCCGGATCAACCTCCATGCCCCTGTTGGAGATGATATGACCAAGCACCGTCCCATGAGTCACCATGAAGTGACTCTTCTCCCAAGACAACACTAGGTGAACCTCAATGCATCGTTGAAGGACTCGGTCTAGGCAGTCAAGTCAGGAGTCAAATCCATCGCCGTAGACCAAGAAATCATCCATGAAGACCTCCAAGCACTCCCCTACCATGTCTGAAAAGATAGACAACATGCACCTCTGAAAAGTCACAGGGGCATTGCATAGCCCAAATGGCATGCGTCTGAAAGCATATGTGCCGAAGGGACAGGTGAAGGTAGTCTTGTCCTGGTCCTCTGGCGCAATGGCCACCTGATTGTAGCCAGAGTACCCATCCAAGAAGCAGTAGTGGCTCTTCCCTACCAATCTCTCAATGATCTGATCTATAAAGGGCAGGGGGGAATGATCCTTCTTGGTGTCCTGGTTGAGTCGTCTGTAATCCACGCAGACCCGCCAAGAAGTGGGTACCCGGGTAGCGATCTCCTCTCCAGACCCGCTGACAACTGTAGTGATGCTCGTCTTCTTAGGAACCACATGCAACGGACTGACCCACTTGGAGTCAGAGATGGGGTAGATAAAATCGGCGCTCCACCATTTCGAAATCTCCTTCATGACAACCTCTCTCAGATTCGGGTTCAGCTGCCGCTGGAACTCACGCGACAGCTTCGCCTCCTCCTCGAGATAGATATGGTGGGAGCATAGGGCCGGACTTATCCCCTGGAGATCGGCTATGCTCCATCCTATCGCCTTGCGGTTCTTTTCAAGAACCCCCATCAGACGTGATTCCTTCTCTCCAGTCAAATATGTTGAGATAATGACTGGATACATCTCATGCTCACCCGCAAGGAACCTATACTTCAACGACACAGGAAGTGGCTTTAGCTCTGGACAAGTAGGTGTTGGCGGATCTGGCCTCTGAAAGCTTTGAGTGAATGCTGCTAAATCTGCATGGGAGAAATGAAACTCTCGCTCACAATCAGTATCTGGAAGAAGGCTGCTCTACTGGATTGTCTCTGCTCTTCATGGCATCAACCTCCTCCCTAGCTGCAGGCTCACTGGAAGTCAGGCATGGTATAAGATCATAAAACTCTGCCCAATCGACATCTGACTCCGAGGGATCTGTATCATCATCATCACAAAACAACCCTGTCTCACGGTCAAGAACCGGCTCTGCCGACCGAAAAGTATCCTGGACCAGGAATGCGCTCTCCAAGCTCTCCTCTGCTGGCGTCTCTGCATCAGCGGACTCTGAAGGTGAGAGGATGACCTGTGCGACTGGATCTGCCCATATTACCTCATCATCAGTGATCACAAAGTCGCAGTCCTGATGGATGTCTGGCCATGCATCTGTCATCTACTCTGAATATGTAATCTGCTTTGAGTAGTCTGACTCTCTGGCTCTGATGTCCTCGACCGTCTCTATTTGTACACTCTCGCCTTCGACGCGAAAGTATACCTTCCCGCTATCATGGTCGGTCACTGCCTTGGCTGTGGCCAAGAACGGGCGACCTAGAATGATGGGGGTATCGGTCACAGACTCAGAGATCTCCATGTACAACACAACGAAGTCCACGTGGAATTGCAGGCCCTGAATTGTGATGACAACATCCCTCAGCAACCCCTTCGGCCTCTTGACAGATCGATCAGCATACTGAAGGGCTGTCCTGCTCTGTCGTAGAGTGCCCAACTCGAAGCGGTCGAGAAGGGCTGCCAGAAGTAGGTTGATCGAAGAACCGCTGTCTAATAGAGTGCGGTCGAATCTCTGCTCACGGATATGGCATCTGATATAAGGGGCTCCTGAATCTGGCCTCTTGGCTGGCAGACGGTTCTGAATCACGAAACAAGTGGCCCTGGTAAGCACATGGATCTCAGACTGGTGGTTCCTCCTCTTCCTCCTAACTGTAGTCCTGTCTCTGAGTGATCTCTGGAGTAGAGGGATGTGCTCCAAGGCCTCCTGAAGAGTCGGCTGAATGTGGAACCTGTCGATCATATGCTGGCTGAACTCTTCCCGCTGCTTCTTTTTGGGATTTTCTATTTTCTTCCCCTTACCCATGTGGAGTGCTCTAGGGAAGGGGATCACAGGGTCCTTCTCATATGAAGGATTAGGAGAGGGTCTAGGTTGCTCAAGTCTGGCAGAATCCACACATACATCAAGCACCATAGGTGGATCAGAAGAAAATAAACCCTTTCCTTTATTGCCAGAAGTGTCCTGAGATACATGAACATATGGAAAGACTACAGGACTATCATAAGTAAAAACGGTGGCATCAGCACCACCCTTGGCATGTTGACTCGCGGCATCAGCACCACACTCTTGCTCGGCAACACTGGTGGCGTCAGTACCACCTCCTCCATCTGGTGAAGCGACGGCATCAGTAGAGTCGGTGGGATCAGCATCCATGGTGGCATTAGGACCACCGTCATCATCTCTCACGGCGTCAGTACCACGCTCCTCCTCGCTTGGTTCTCTGGAAGTGTCCTGGGGTCGTCACTTAGACGAGGCACCGCCTGTTGGCATCCTACCGCTCCTATGTGTGACAAAGTCAGTGTCAAAAAGATATGCAGACATATCACCAAATGAATCACTCAGAGTGGCATACTCTATGAAATCTACCTGCTCAGACTTCCTCTTCAGGTTGTTCGGGTTCGGCTCACTCTGGGTATGTATGGCGGCCTTTCTTCTCATGATCTCCCGTATCTCCTGGCGAAACTCATCCACTCTCGTCTGAAAGTAGCCAGCTGCTCGGTCAAGAGGCGGGCTAGATCGTCTGAGGCAGGGTTCTCATAGGATGGTCCATGAGAACCTCACGGGTGGCCTCGCTGGTAGTGAGGCTACTGTTGTGGCTGGTTTTGTGGGTGAGAGGGGCACTACTGTGTATGAAACTGCTGCTGAGGCTGATCACGCCTCAAAGAATGTCCCTGCTGATAGGGACAAGGACCATACTGCTATGGATGGGATGACTGTTGCTGCTGCTGGTACACTGGGGGTTGCTGCTGATGGTGATCTCTCTGATGGCCATATTGGCCACCCTGAACTGTAGGCTGCTGCTGGGAATTGGCACCTCCGGCCGACCAATGGAATCTGGGATGGTCTCGTCGGATACCGGGTTGGGGTCGGTCGTACCAAATCCCGTTGACATCCATCAACGGCTCGGGCTCGTAGGAGGGTGGCAGGAGTACAGCCAGAGGCTGATCCGGCTGGTAGACCACCATATGAGTGTCTGGGGATGGTGGTGACTGGTAGTAGGGTTGCGGCTGCTGGTACGGCTCCGCCTGTACAAAGTGGACCTGTCTAGGCTAGCTGGAGCTGGAGTGCTGGGACGAGCTGTCGGTGCCACTCGGATCTCCTCGTGACTGAAGACGGGGCTGAGAAGCCGTCTGTGCCTCCTGGAGACACATGAGCTGTGTCTTCAAGTCACTTAGTGTCTGTGCCATCTGATCCATCTACGTGATACCCTAGCACTGCTTCTTCTCTATGATCTCTCTGATCCATCTTCTCACTGATAATGCCCATGTCGGTGGCTTTGGACTCGGCCTGTGCGGCTGTCGCTGACAAAGTGGAAGGATCGGCGTCGACCCGTGCGATCCTCCGGTACTGCACGGTCTGTGGCTGGGGGCGTCCCTGAGCGTATAGTCGGGTCTGGGACATCACAGTGTAGTTCTTGGCCATCTCCTCATAGATGGCCCAGACATGATCCTCATCTCTAATAAAGTAGGACACACTGCAAGAAGCATTCACCAGGCCCTGCAGCTCTAGTGTCAACCCGCAGAAGAAGCTCTGAACTAAGTTCGGCTTTGAGATCTCGTGGTGTGGGCATCTATCTGTAAGCTCTCTAAACCTCTCCCATTCCTCGTGGAATTTCTCGTTGGGGAGCATGGAGAAGTTGCTGATCAGGGCCCTCGCTGCGTTCGTCTGCCCGAGTGGATAGTACTTGTTCAAGTACTCAGTGCGGAGCTGCTCCCAGGTATACACAAACTTCCCCAAATGCTTCAGCCAGGTGGTTTCTCTATCTGCCAGTGAAAAGGGGAAGGCAATCATCCGAATCGTATCCTCGTCCACCTGACGGTCGTGGATAGTGCTGCGGATCATCAGAAACTCCTGGTGGTGAAGATGGAGCTCCTCAGTGGCGAGCCTATGGAACCGGGGAAGGAGCTGAAGGGTGTTCGGGGGGATCTTGAAGTCCCCCACGATAGCTGGTAAAACCACCCAACGGTGCGTCAAAGCTGACTCGGGGTTGTGCAACTCCTGCATCGATCTCGGCTAGTCTGGTGCTGCTGCTGTGGTGGATGCTGTTGCGGCGGCTGCGACAACTGCCACATCGTCGGGTCTCCTCGTTCCATCTCCAGACCTGCGCTGGTCGCGGTCGGCTCTCATCTGCTCCATCTCTCTCCTCATCTGAATCATAAAGGCTCCATGATCCCTCAGCTGCCGCTGTACTGTCTCTAGAGAGGCGATCAGGGTGGAGTTGATGTCACCCTGGTCCATGATGAATGTCTGCTCGGCTCGAGGACCTCCGGTGCGGTCGTCGCTACTGCCGGCCATGGTCTCTGCAAAGGCAAAAGACCCAAACTTAGGTGCTAATAAATAGTCTGATTGTGGTCTCTCATCTGGCACTGGTATCTCTGGACTGGTAGAAGGGTGATCGAGGGGGAACATGGCGGAATTGAACTCGGGTTCGAAGAGCGGGTCTCGGCTCTCGGGAACCAACCTAGATGAATGGGGGGAGTGCTGAAAAAGCGGTGCAGCCAGAGGTTGCCTAAGGGACCTCCTGTCCATCATCTTGATCTGGCGAGTCAGGCGGATGGGATCTGGAAACAACTATGATGACCAACAAAACCCCAGATTCACCTACTCAACGCGAGCTGAAGACCGTAAGAGTTGGGTCAATTATCTTGTCAGTTTTTATTAGGTGATCAAGTCAAGATAGCAGAGCGGTTACGTGACCTGTTGGGAATCTGATTCCCCCAAGAGACTTTCCCGATCCCGAACTAGTTCTTTCCCAGCCATTATAAGCCGCAGACCGTTTACCGGCTACCCGATCGGCTCGCTCTGTTAAGGATATCGTGGCCCGCTTTACCGGAGACCGGAGCGATCCTCACTAGAGAACGACTAGCCCAGAAGTAGTAGTCTCAAAGGGATCCAGATGTGGCTCTATCCTAGGGTGCGGGTCACTCTCTCGCACATGCAAACCAGATAAGGAGGGGGTTGCTTTCCCCAAGACAATTTATTCTGGTGAGTGTCTTTTAGGGTCAAGTTGAGTTAGCAGTCCTAATTTTATGGTTTTGATTTTTTAGGTATTTTTCAAATAAAACAATCGCCTAACGAATTTTTCAGTTCTCCTGGTTATTTAAGTCCGAAAATGGGGGGAGAAGTCGAAAAAGCTGATGCGCGTGAAATCAATAATGCATATACGAGATAGAAGGCGTACCTGACTCCAGCAGTCTACATGCAATATGATACGCGCATAATTGAAAGACATAATTAAAACTACCTAAATGATGCAAGCAGAAATCAGGCCCTAACAAGCAGTTCTACTCGAAAGAACAATGGCTAAATGGTGAACAGGAGGGGTCGGTGTCCGGTCTCGGATGCTGATCGGTGCCCACCACAACGGGTCCTGCCAGCGCTGTATATGACCTCTATCGGCGTGGGACCCCTCAAGTGACCAGATAGTCTTTTTATTAAGTTTTTATTTTGGTCCAATCAACGGTCTATAGGTATAGGCAAATTATTAAGTGTTTGGATCCTATTTATTATGGCGCAATCAAGCAAAAATCCTAGGCTAAGGCTGAAATCCGTGAGAATCAATAAGGCGGGAAATAAACGATAAAAACTGCATAAAAAGCCGCGAAAAACCGATGGGGTCCCTCGAGCACAACGCTGCTCGGTGAAACAAACCCCGAGAGTCTAAGTGTCTAAGTCTGTCTCTGGTCCCTGTATTATTACAACAGTTCAAATAAGTATTAAAAATAAAACTAAACTAATCTAGACTAATTCCCGCACTCTTGCTGCTCCTCGCGCTCTCCTGCGGCTCCGTGCAGAAGGGAGCTGCCTCCGATTCCCGCGGTTGCATCGGCTCCTCGAGAGGAGCTACCTCGGTCCTCGGGACCTCACAAGCAAACAAGAAGAGTGTCAAACCAGATAAACAAAGCTAATAATTAAAACAGGGTATATATGCAAAAATGGAAAATAAATATAAACACTCAAAACAACCAAAAACAAAATATAAGAAAATAAAAGAAAATGAAAATAAAAGAAAACGAAAAGCCGCGAAAAGCTACGAACGAAGAAAAAGCCACAGAAAGCCGCAAAAAAAGAGAATAAAACGAAAATAAAAGTGACTACTAAGTCGTGCTCCCCGGCAACGGTGCCATTATGATGGGCCGCCTGATAGACTAAGGTAAATATATGACTAAGGTCATTGCGACCTCAGTCACTCGGGGCTTAGAGCTCAATCAAGAAAACAAAATCAGACCACCAATCAAAAAGACAAAAATCAATGAAAACCAAAATAACGGTCCTGCTATGTAACTAACCTCGTAAAGCACCCATGGTCGGTCTCAAGTAGCACGAGTTGGCCTTGTGGCCTACGAAGTAGTCAAAAATCAAGAGAAAACAAAAACAAATATTTTTGGTGGTTTTTTATTATTTTTATATTTTTTTGGTTTTTTAGTAATAAAGGAAAATAATAAAAGACAAAAACAAGCACAAATCAACAAATTATTTAAACACTCTAAAAAGCTCCAAAAATTCAAACAAAAATATTTTTATGTTTTATAGGTTTTTTATTGTTTTTGGTGAATTTTTGAGATTTTTATTATTTTTATAGAATTTTCTAAAAATAAAAGAAGGCATAAATAGGTAGCTGATGTCTAGTCCGACTTGGAAGATCAATTTAAAATATCAAATTGATCTGTAAAAGCCTGGATGTATTTTATTAAAAATAGAAGCAACAAACAAAATTTAGAAAAAGAGTTATTATTTTTTGGATTTTTCTATAATTTTTTAGAATTTTTATAAGTTTTTAATGGTTTTTAATTTTTTAGGGTATTTATAAGTCCAAAAATAACAAAAATTGGACATAAAATAAAACACAGCAAAACTAACAAATACTGATTTTTTAGAATTTTTAAAATAGTTTTTATATATTTTATGATTTTTCTAATCTGGATAGACACAAAAACGACTATTTTTGAATTTTTAAAAATACTAAAAAGCCTAAAAAATGTACCCAAAAATTAGAGAAACTTTTACACAGTGGCAGGAGCCATGTATCCAAATTTCACGTTATTTGGGTTAAATTTGCTATTTTATTTAAATAAACAAAAGCTTACAGTGCATAGGGACCTAAATGCAAGAAAAATTATTTGCAGGGGCTCAACAGTAACACACATAGAAAATATAAGGGCCCTAGTGCAAAATCTCCCACAAAACACGTACAGCGCACGTGGACCAGGCACGAAAGGACCTATTTGCAATTCCTATTTCTAAAAATGCAAACAGGAACACATAGAAACCACAGGGTGAATTGTGCAAATTAACCACAACCTCACGTGTCGATGCACGTGGTCCACATAAATAAGGACTAAAATGCAAATGTCTGAAACATAAAGGCCACAATGCAATTTAACCAAAATAAAAAGAACTATATTAAACATTTACAGGACTAAAGAACAAAAACAAAATGATAGGGGCCTAAGTATAAATTACCCCTTATTATGGCAGGGACTAGGGCGTGCCACATGGATGATCGGAAGGCTGGGATGCGTGGCTACCCCTTCGTTGAAACAAACAGTCACGATCAATCCCCGATGGATTGGACGGTGGGCGGCAGCTCCTTAAATAGATGGTCTGGATCACACCTGGAGCTCCGAGGATGAACGTACGGCGGAGGAGGGTCCTCCAAGAACTCTACGTCGACGAACTTTGCTGGCGCAATGCACGTGGTGGGGACCTCCTCCGGAGCTGCTGGAATATGGAATAGCTTCGTCTCGACGCTCTGCAGTTGAAGGATAGCTCCGATGACACTGGGAACCACCGGAGTGGCCCGGCGATGGCGGAAGCTCGAAGCTCCTGGGCTCGAACGAGGCGACCCTCAGATGGGTCGCATTGACCTGCAAAACAGCCAAGGAAGCTTCCTTGGTCGATGGCTAACTGCCCCGACCCGGTTAGAGGTGGAATGGGTGGCTGGCGAGTTGAGATGGACGACCTTCGGCGAGGCGATGGCGATGAAGGTCGAGCCTTGGTTCCGGGGTGAACCAAGGGGAGCGAGTGGGTGCAGAAGGTGGGTAGGAGTCTCACGAGTGTGACAGTAGGGTCGGATGATGGAATGGATGATCTGAGCGGGCAGAATAAGTCAGAGAGGGCGGCGGAGCGAATTGGGCGTAACTAGAAATTAGGGAAAACTAGGAAGAATTTGGTCTACCTGGCGAATGCAATCGACTGGGGACGAGCTCGGCGAGCTCTGGGGGTTCTGGCCTCGAGGAAGCATCGAGTTTCGAGGCTAAGCGTACCTCGCGGCGGCGCACGGCGGCAGATGTCGCCGGATCAGTGGCGGAGGGCTTCCTCTCCTCTCTTCGACACGCCAATCGATAGCCGTCACTCTAGGGATAAGGGTGGAGGTCCTGGGACGAAGGAGTAACGCCAAAGATGGAGTGAAAAGAGTGGACGAGGTTCAGCTAAATATGGCTAGCGTTCCGAGAAGAATGGGGTCAGGCGAGGTGGTCGGAGCTCGGATCGCTAGGTAGATCCCCGGACGTGGATCTTGGATGTAGGAAATATGATTAGGACCCGGTGTTTAGGCGAATGGAGCTCGGATCGTGCGAGGATAATTGCGAGAAGTCAGGTCGGGCACACAGATCCGGGTTGACAAGTCCAGGGGGAGAGTTGACCGGGAGTCAACAAACCCCCGTGGACCAATCACAGGCCGCCAAGCAATAAAGATTTGGAAATTCATTTTAAAATAATAAATGACTTATTATTGAAAAACTTAAAACATGAAAAATGTTTATTTATTTTTATAATTATTTTTTGGTGATTTTTATTTATTTTTTTGAAATAAAAATAATGTATTTACAATGTAGTATTATTATATACAAGTATATACAATATGGATTTTTGATTTTTAATTTTGAATTGTTTTTGAATTGTTTATTTTTGTACATTTATTCCAATTTTATATTTTATTTATTTATTGTATAAAATATGGAACAAAAGTGTAATTTTATTTCATTTATATTATTTAGTTACATAGAGTAAATAAATAGATATATACATATATTTACATGGTATATGTACAAGGTAGTTTTTGGTTTTTATTTTTTTCTTTTTATTTTATTTTTATTTTTCTAATTTTTATTTTATTTATTTACACCATAGAATAAGGGATGTGAAAATATTTCTATGGGTCTTTAATTATTTATTTACAAGGAGAAATAAATAGCTATGTTATTTCTATGTACATGGTGTATATACAATGGAGAAGGCATTTTATTTCTTTTTATTTTTATTTTATTTTTTCCATTTTTATTTTAATTTTGTATTTACACATATATACATATTCATAAAAATGCATTTTTATTTTTATTTAGAGGAAAATATTTTTATATACATAAATAGGTATATGTACACACATGAGGTTGACCCTATCTCCCTCTACTTTGGTTCTTTTGCAGTCAGGCCCATGCTGAGCCCTCCCTTGGGATTAGGTCGCTCAATAATTATTCTAAATATCTCCCTCTTTTTATTTTATTTATTTATTCTTTTATTTATGCACAAAAACATGCTAATTATACATATTTGCACAATTGCATGCACTTTGAAAATTTATGCTATTTACAAGAATATACATGTATTTTGCATAGGTTTTGTAGCTAAAATAAAAGAATAAAGAGTGATGAATGGGTATTCATCAGGATGATATTTGACCGACCTCTTGATGCAGGTCCTCTGCATGGGAATAGTGTTTCAGAGGTGTCAGATTAGTTAGGTCAAAGAGTTGACTTAGCAAGATCGAGATAACCTAAGTCCTATGGTGAATACTGTCACAACATAGGCACACATCGTCTTACCAGAGACAGATGTGTTACTATATGTCTGAGTGTGTACATTTGGCAGACCAATAGGTTGATGACCTAACCAAGGTCTATACACCAGCGAGTTGGTGTGCATGTAAGGGCGCATAAGTAATACGATCTCTCAATGGGATCATACATGTTCACTTATGAACTGGAAGACATGAGCTCACTCATGAGGTATTGGGACCGATCAAATTCCATGCATGGTCATCGAGCTTTGGAAGCATGACAAGAATTTGAAGGTATGATATTTGCTTTGGGAAAGCATATGATCAATACCAAATCCAATGACCAAGATTGAGAAACTTGGTGATCAAACCCGGAAGAAGACAAAGTAAAATTGATCTTCATCTTCAGGTTGATAATTGGTTTTCCAGTATGCAGGATGTGTAAGTATTGGGAATACCTGAGGGTGATGTGATCATAAACGATTGTATAACCATGACGCTTCTAGTCCGAGGGAGTGATGACATAGGTCTGGATTTTAGTGACTCCTCTCAGTAGACAAGTAACTTGATCTTAGTCCAAGTGTTGGACATTGATCTGAATGTGATTTAGATGCAATGAGAAGATTAAGTATACGGACTTGATTTAATCAAGCATCTGTGGGAGGTTCGTTAGATCTGGATTTGAGATGAGATCTCAACATCCAAGTCACTATACGTGGAACAATACAATCGCCCTGTCCTTATCTCCAAGTATCTGCGAAGAAAGCACATTATTCTTGAAGGAGTTCAGGAATAATTTTATGATGAATTTTGTATCCAAGAAAGAAGGTCTTGATGATTAAATGATATTTAATGATCAAGCATAATATGAATAAGATTCATATTATGAGAATGATTGTCCAAGATAATTAAATGAGATTTAATTATTAAAGAAAAGCAGATCGTGGATAGTGCTATCCATAATATCCATGTATATTATAAATGTGATTTATAAAATATATATCAGAGAGAGAGAGAGAAATTTTTTAAATAGCATTTGTTAATTATTAATGTGTATTGGATTCACATTAAATTAATTAATTGGAAATGTAATTTACAAATTAGTTTGGGTTGTGAATATGATTCACATATTTTTCAATGGCATGATTGAAATATTAACAAATTAATTTGGAATTAATTTGGTGGATATTATTGCAATAAAAGTTATTGCAATTTATTAAGAAATAATAGGATAAAATAATAAGGAGACAAAAACACCACAAAAAATAGGTGGCGTCACCTATGACATAGGTGACGCCCCCTATTTTTTAGGGTGGTTTGTTGTCTCTTTTATTTTATTATCTTGTTATCTATTAATAATTAATTTGTCTTAATTAAATTGTGTTAATAATAATTCAACATATATTTAATTTAATATAAATAAATATTGTTGGTTTTTAACTAACAATAATCATGGTCGTTGATTGGCACATGGATTATCATAGACGTTGGAACCATGTGTGCCATGGATTGACATCCATTGGATGCCAAACTAATAATAAGGAGGGCATCCCTAGCCCTTTGGGATAGACGACTGGATAGAGTACACGCCTACTCTACTCTCTCTCTCATTCTCGTCCTCTCTCCCCTCTCTCTAAGGTGGCCGTCCATCTATGTGTTGAGAGAGAGAGCTTCTCACCTTCGCCTTCGACTACTCGAGGCTCTCCATCTTCTTTGGGACTGCTTTCTCTAGAGGAAGACGACGGATTTCGTTGGACGAAATCAAGGTATTCGAGGGCTTGGATCTTCGTCGAGGATTGCGGGAGTCACGTGTCTCATTCATCGCGCCCACAAGTGTTGTCTTCGTGGATCGGACTTGGGACAGGAGAATCTCTTGCTTTAGAGATCTCATGATCGCAACCACGCTTCAATAGGTATTTTCTAATACTATGTGATTTGATGAAATGTTCCAAGAAACATTCTTGTGATCATGTGGTTTCATCACATGTTTTAAAATTTTTAAATTCCGTTGCACCTTGCGACTGGTGCGACTAGTCGCCCCGATCGCATGAAATGCGATCATCATGCTTCCGTGATGCGCTTGAAGATTCTCGATATCCTTCAAGTGGTTTCAGAGCCATAAGTCGGAAAAGGTTTTGGATATGATCCATAGACCTAGGACGACTTGGGATTGAAAGGGTCGCGAAAGTTTTATCGCATTTGAATTTTCGCACCTCTGTCTAATTGATATTTTTGGCACTGTTTAAATTGTTTAAACAGAAAATATCAATTGCATTTTGTTCCCCATTAAATAAGGAATCCATAGGATCTTAGTTTACTAAATTTGGATTTAATTTGCTCAAGATATGGCCTTTTGAATAAGCATGCATTCACTGTTGCGTGAACAACAAATCTGAACGTGATTAATTTATTAATTACCATTTTGATGTGCCTCGAAATACGTGAAATATCACTTAGATTCTTTTCTAAATCAAGTTGGAAATATTAGTAAAATGATTTTGCGAATTTTGGATTTAAATTGACCAAGATAAGTTAATTTTAGTGTTTAGGGGTCACTTCTGGAAATTGACAAACTTGATCATGAACCTTGTGATAGTCATTCAAACATGTTGATGAAAATTAATTGTTAATCTTCTGAAATTGGTTATTGATCACTATTTGTGAAATATTTAAAGATGATAATCAATTCCTTGAATGACATCCCACTAACCATATGATAAGATAGTTGATCTTAATCATTGGTTAATATGAAATCATCAACAAACATTGTTTGCATACAAAACCCTAGGTCATCCTACAATAGTTGTAGGGCAACTTTTACATGAAAAACCCTCTTGCTTGAATAGGATTGGGGATTTATTTATCAAATCTCCTTATAATATAATCAAAATTATTTTGATGTATATTATATGGTATAATTTCGGTTGAAAGACCGATGAGCATATCAAAGTACATGATGATCTATCTGGCATTATCCTTTCCTGAGGAGGATATGGTGTCTAGTGGACCAGGCACGAAAGGACCTATTTGCAATTCCTATTTCTAAAAATGCAAACAGGAACACATAGAAACCACAGGGTGAATTGTGCAAATTAACCACAACCTCACGTGTCGATGCACGTGGTCCACATAAATAAGGACTAAAATGCAAATGTCTGAAACATAAAGGCCACAATGCAATTTAACCAAAATAAAAAGAACTATATTAAATATTTACAGGACTAAAGAACAAAAACAAAATGACAGGGGCCTAAGTATAAATTACCCCTTATTATGGGAGAAACTAGGGCGTGCCACATGGATGATCGGAAGGCTGGGATGCGTGGCTACCCCTTCGTTGAAACGAACGGTCACGATCAATCCCCGATGGATCGGATGGTGGGCGGCAGCTCCTCAAATAGATGGTCTGGATCACACCTGGAGCTCTGAGGATGAACGGAGACGGAGGAGGGTCCTCCAAGAACTCTACGTCGACGAACTTTGCTGGCCCAATGCACGTGGTGGGGACCTCCTCCAGAGCTGCTGGAATATGGAATAGCTTCGTCTCGACGCTCTGCAGCGGAAGGATAGCTCCGATGACACTGGGAACCACCGGAGTGGCCCGACGATGGCGGAAGCTCGATGCTCCTGGGATCGAACGAGGCGACCCACAGATGGGTCGCATTGACCTGCAAAACAACCTAGGAAGCTTCCTGGGTCGATGGCTAACTGCCCCGACCCGGTTAGAGGTGGAATGGGTGGCTGGTGAGTTGAGATGGACGACCTTCGGCAAGGCGATGGCGATGAAGGTCGAGCCTTGGTTCCGGGGTGAACCAAGGGGAGCGAGTGGGTGCAGAAGGTGGGTAGGAGTCTCACGAGAGTGACAGTAGGGTCGGATGATGGAATGGATGATCTGAGCGGGCAGAACAAGTCAGAGAGGGCGGCAGAGCGAATTGGGCGTAACTAGAAATTAGGGAAAACTAGGAAGAATTTGGTCTACCTGGCGGATGCAATCGACTGGGGACGAGCTCGGCGAGCTCTGGGGGTTCTGGCCTCGAGGAAGCATCGAGTTTCGAGGCTAAGCGTACCTCGCGGCGGCGCATGGCGGCAGATGTCGCCGGATCAGTGGCGGAGGGCTTCCTCTCCTCTCTTCGACACGCCAATCGATAGCCGTCACTCTAGGGATAAGGGTGGAGGTCCTGGGACGAAGGAGCAACGCCAAAGATGGAGTGAAAAGAGTGGACGAGGTTCAGCTAAATATGGCTAGGGGTCCGAGAAGAATGGGGTCAGGCGAGGTGGTCGGAGCTCGGATCCCTAGGTAGATCCCCGGGCGTGGATCTTGGATGTAGGAAATATGATTAGGACCCGGTGTTTAGGCGAATGGAGCTCGGATCGTGCGAGGATAATTGCGAGAAGTCAGGTCGGGCGCACAGATCCGGGTTGACTAGTCCAGGGGGAGAGTTGATCGGGAGTCAACAAACCCCGTGGACCAATCACAGGCCGCCAAGCAATAAAGATTTGGAAATTCATTTTAAAATAATAAATGACTTATTATCGAAAAACTTAAAACATGAAAAATGTTTATTTATTTTTATAATTATTTTTTGGTGATTTTTATTTATTTTTTTTGAAATAAAAATAATGTATTTACAATATAGTATTATTATATACAAGTATATACAATATGGATTTTTGATTTTTAATTTTGAATTGTTTTTGAATTGTTTATTTTTGTACATTTATTCCAATTTTATATTTTATTTATTTATTGTATAAAATTTGGAACAAAAGTGTAATTTTATTTCATTTATATTATTTAGTTTCATAGAGTAAATAAATAGATATATACAAATATTTACATGGTATATGTACAAGGTAGTTTTTGGTTTTTATTTTTTTTCTTTTTATTTTATTTTTATTTTTCTAATTTTTATTTTATTTATTTACTCCATAGAATAAGGGATGTGAAAATATTTCTATGGGTCTTTAATTATTTATTTACAAGGAGAAATAAATAGCTATGTTATTTCTATGTACATGGTGTATATACAATGGAGAAGGCATTTTATTTCTTTTTATTTTTATTTTATTTTTTCCATTTTTATTTTAATTTTGTATTTACACATATATACATATTCATAAAAATGCATTTTTATTTTTATTTATAGGAAAATATTTTTATATACATAAATAGGTATATGTACACACATGAGGTTGACCCTATCTCCCTCTACTTTGGTTCTTTTGCAGTCAGGCCCATGCTGAGCCCTCCCTTGGGATTAGGTCGCTCAATAATTATTCTAAATACCTCCCTCTTTTTATTTTATTTATTTATTCTTTTATTTATGCACAAAAACATGCTAATTATACATATTTGCACAATGCATGCACATTGACAATTTATGCTATTTACAAGAATATACATGTATTTTGCATAGGTTTTGTAGCTAAAATAAAAGAATAAAGAGTGATGAATGGGTATTCATCAGGCTGATATTTGACCGACCTCTTGATGCAGGTCCTCTGCATGGGAATAGTGTTTCGGAGGTATCAGATTAGTTATGTCAAAGAGTTGACTTAGCAAGATCGAGATAACCTAAGTCCTATGGTGAATACTGTCACAACATAGGCACACATCATCTTACCAGAGACAGATGTGTTACAGTATGTCTGAGTGTGTACATTTGGCAGACCAATAGGTTGATGACCTAACCAAGGTCTATACACCAGCGAGCTGGTGTGCATGTAAGGGCGCATAAGTAATACGATCTCTCAAAGGGATCATACATGTTCACTTATGAACTGGAAGACATGAGCTCACTCATGAGGTATTGGGACCGATCAAATTCCATGCATGGTCATCGAGCTTTGGAAGCATGACAAGAATTTGAAGGTATGATATTTGCTTTGGGAAAGCATATGATCAATACCAAATTCAATGACCAAGATTGAGAAACTTGGTGATCAAACCCGGTAGAAGACAGAGTAAAATTGATCTTCATCTTCAGGATGATAATTGGTTTTCCATTATGCAGGATGTGTAAGTATTGGGAATACCTGAGGGTGATGTGATCATAAACGATTGTATAACCATGACGCTTCTAGTCCGAGGGAGTGATGACATAGGTCTGGATTTTAGTGACTCCTCTCAGTAGAGAAGTAACTTGATCTTAGCCCAAGTGTTGGACATTGATCTGAATGTGATTTAGATGCAATGAGAAGATTAAGTATACGGACTTGATTTAATCAAGCATCTGTGGGAGGTCCGTTAGATCTGGATTTGAGATGAGATCTCAACATCCAAGTCACTATACGTGGAACAATACAATCGCCTTGTCCTTATCTCCAAGTATCTGCGAAGAAAGCACATTATTCTTGAAGAAGTTCAGGAATAATTTCTATGATGAATTTTGTATCCAAGCAAGAAGGTCTTGATGATTAAATAATATTTAATGATCAAGTATAATATGAATGAGATTCATATTGTGAGAATGATTGTCCAAGATAATTAAATGAGATTTTATTATTAAAGAAAAGCAGATCGTGGATAGTGCTATCCATAATATCCGTGTATATTATAAATGTGATTTATAAAATATATATCAGAGAGAGAGAGAAATTTTGTAAATAGCATTTGTTAATTATTAATGTGTATTGGATTCACATTAAATTAATTAATTGGAAATGTAATTTACAAATTAGTTTGGGTTGTGAATATGATTCACATATTTTTCAATGGCATGATTGAAATATTAACAAATTAATTTGGAATTAATTTGGTGGATATTATTGCAATAAAAGTTATTGCAATTTATTAAGAAATAATAGGATAAAATAATAAGGAGACAAAAACACCACCAAAAATAGGTGGCATCACCAATGACATAGGTGACGCCCCCTATTTTTTAGGGTGGTTTGTTGTCTCTTTTAATTTATTATCTTGTTATATATTAATAATTAATTTGTCTTAATTAAATTGTGTTAATAATAATTCAACATATATTTAATTTAATATAAATTAATATTGTTGGTTTTTACCTAACAATAATCATGGTCGTTGATTGGCACATGGATTATCATAGACGTTGGAACCATGTGTGCCATGGATTGACATCCATTGGATGCCAAACTAATATATAAGGAGGGCATCCCTATCCCTTTGGGATAGACGACTGGATAGAGTACACGCCTACTCTACTCTCTCTCTCATTCTCGTCCTCTCTCTCCCTCTCTCTAAGGTGGCCGTCCATCTATGTGTTGAGAGAGAGAGCTTCTCACCTTCGCCTTCGACTACTCGAGGATCTCCATCTTCTTTGGGACTGCTTTCTCTAGAGGAAGACGACGGATTTCATTGGACGAAATCAAGGTATTCGAGGCTTGGATCTTCGTTGAGGATTGCGGGAGTCACGTGTCTCATAATCGCGCCCACAAGTGTTGTCTTCGTGGATCGGACTTGGGACAGGAGAATCTCTTGCTTTAGAGATCTCGTGATCGCAACCACGCTTCAAGAGGTATTTCTAATACTATGTGATTTGTTGAAATGATCCAAGAAACATTCTTGTGATCATGTGGTTTCATCACATGTTTTAAAATTTTTAAATTCCGTTGCACCTTGCGACTAGTGCGACTAGTCGCCCCGATCGCATGAGATGCGATCGTCACGCTTCCGTGATGCGCTTGAGGATTCTCAATATCCTTCAAGTGGTATCAGAGCCATAAGTCGGAAAAGGTTTTGGATATGATCCATAGACCTAGGACGACTTGGGTTTGAAAGGGTCGCGAAAGTTTTATCGCATTTGAATTTTCGCACCTCTGTCTAATTGATATTTTTGGCACTGTTTAAATTGTTTAAACAGAAAATATTCAATTGCATTTTGTTCCCCATTAAATAAGGAATCCATAGGATCTTAGTTTACTAAATTTGGATTTAATTTGCTCAAGATATGGCCTTTTGAATAAGCATGCATTCACTGTTGCGGGAACAGCAAATCTGAATGTGATTAATTTGTTAATTACCATTTTGATGTGCCTCGAAATACGTGAAATATCACTTAGATTCTTTTCTAAATCAAGTTTGAAATATTAGTAAAATGATTTTGCGAATTTTGGATTTAAATTGACCAAGATAAGTTAATTTTAGTGTTTAGGGGCCACTTCTGGAAATTGACAAACTTGATCATGAACCTTGTGATAGTCATTCAAACATGTTGATGAAAATTAATTGTTAATTTTCGGAAATTGGTTATTGATCACTATTTGTGAAATATTTAAAGATGATAATCAATTCCTTGAATGACATCCCACTAACCATATGATAAGATAGTTGATCTTAATCATTGGTTAATATGAAATCATCAACAAACATTGTTTGCATACAAAACCCTAGGTCATCCTACAATAGTTGTAGGGCAACTTTTACATGAAAAACCCTCTTGCTTGAATAGGATTGGGGATTTATTTAGCAAATCTCCTTATAATATAATCAGAATTATTTTGATGTATATTATATGGTATAATTTCGGTTGAAAGACCGATGAGCATTTCAAAGTACATGATGATCTATCTGGCATTATCCTTTCCTGAGGAGGATATGGTGTCTAGTTGGAGATCATCGGGGTAGCGGGTTGCAACGTATGTGATCCGTCCTACTCTTGCTGGTACTGGCCATGACAACGGGTAGGGACTCGATAATGCCAGAGAAATCAAAGTGTATTTTTCTAATTATTAAAATTCGAAATAATACGTACTTTGAGATTATACCTACTATTCAAGTAAAAAATTCAAAGTTTGTTGATTTAAAATTGGATTGATAATTGATTTAATGTGATTAAATTAATTATATCCTATTAAAAATACTCTATTATGAATAGATGTGTATTTCCCGTGGAAGAATTAATTATGTGAATATGATTCACGATAATTAGTTATTTCAATTTGAATAAGAGGTAGAGGATCACATAAGTGACATCCATGGTCTCTCATCAAGGCAAAGAATTTCATCGTCAAAAGTTGTATATAGGAGATGCATGTCCGAAGTGACAGATCCTATATACAATTATTTGGACCGGGTTCTTTGCTTCTCGAAAGAGTAAGGCCGTATATGTAGTGACTCCAATATCGGGTTCTCATATTATTGGGGCGATATGGATTGTGTATAGCAAGAATTAAGTCTGTTGACATTTGGTTCAATTAACAACTGGTCAACATCATCTTAGGGGTGGTAGGCCCGGGTGTTAAAGACCGAATTGGGAAATGCAAGTTGGACTTGCAAGGCGGAATGTGTTCCCGCTTCTTTTTATCGGAGTCACAGGTTGTCATATTATTGTGATGTGACAATGATAGGAAAGGAGATCCCAGATCTTGCTAGAGATATAATGGTAAGAATACCTCTTACATTGAAAGTGATTAAGGGAATGAACTTTCATTGTTGACAAGGCAATAGAACTTTGATATAAAAATTCCTAAATCAAAGTAAAATATGTATATATAATATATATATATAACTTATGCAAATTTCTTATTTCAGAAAATCCTTCACTAAACCCACTCAATGTTATACTCAATAATAACCAGCAAAATATCATAGATGGGACTCATGATCCAGATATTGTACTTGCAATTGGACACATAATGTATGTGGTTGCAATGTGCAAGTTTCCTCAACATAATGAGGAATGACAATTAAATAAGACAATAATACATCATCTTGGGGTTTGTATGGCTCTATAGTCTTGATCTTTCATCGAGTGTACTTTGGAAGTGACATATTGATGATGATCGCAATTGTCAAATAATATTTATAAAATCTAAGAAGATATTCTGGCATACATATGTGGTCTAGACATTTAATCATGAATGACATGGTTCTCTGCATTATGCAGAATGGTGGCTCGAAAGAGAAATGATGTATTCAAAATGTTTGAATACCTACCTGAACCAATGTTTTAAGAGTCTAAATGGATGTAGACATGATGAATGTCATCATTCTACTTTCTATACTCTATTCATTCATGAAGCTTCATAATATTCATATTGTATGAATTTAATGAAGCATGTATAAATGTTGAAATGCTCTTACATTGAATTCTTTTGAATTTAACATAAGAGATCCTTAGTCTTAAGCAATGGTTGTTTATAGAAAAGGGGAGCACAGTGGAAGCATGGGTCAGACCCAAGATGCTGCACGGTTTTAAATGAGAGAAAGAAGTGAGGAATCCTCTTTTCGACTCTGACTCTCCTACTCCAATCGTTGCTTTTCTTTCTGTTACTTCAAAAGCAGCTACTTCAGCTTCAACCACGCGAATTTTTGATATTCCTTTTTATTTCTCATCAAATGAATGGCATCTTCTTCTGAAAATCCTAGTTATTCTTAGCATGATATTGGGGAATATCATTGCTCCATGGCTGAATGGTTAAAGCACCCAACTCATAATTGGCAAATTCGTAGGTTCAATTCCTGCTGGATGCATGCCAATGGGAACGTTCAATAAGTCTATTGGAATTGGCTCTGTATCAATAGAATCTCATCATCCATGCATAACGAATTGGTATAGTATATTCATACCATAACATATGAACAACAAGAACTAGAATTCTTATCAATACTGGAACTTATAGGGAAGAAAATGGATTTATGGATGGAATCAAATATGCAGTATTTACAGAAAAAAGTATTCGGTTATTGAGGAACAATCAATATACTTCTAGTGTCGAATCAGGATCAACTAGAACAGAAATAAAGCATTGGGTCGAACTCTTCTTTGGTGTCAAGGTAATAGCTATGGGCAAGAAGAATGGGGTAATCCGTATTGACTTGGTTCTGCTTCCTCTCCCTTTTTTTAACAATACCGGGTCGGGTTCTTCTCCTACTAGTATCGAATAGAACATGCTGAACAAAATCTTCTTCATGTAAAACCTGCTCGATTGAGATCGGAAAAATCGAAGGATAGTCAAAGAGTTGATCATACTTCTATGACTTCCATATGACATCCAGTGAGTGGGATGAATGCCTATACTGCCATAAGTTGATGTGTTGATAGTATGACTATCAAGTCTAACTAGAATCCTTAGAGAAGGACTCAGATAGTGCATCGTAATAATCTATATCTACATTTGATAATTGAAATTGACTTGCTTATTTGATAAGATAAAGACTAATAATTGTATCTCAATCTTCTAACAACACTTGCAATGTGTTGCACATGTTTTAGAAGACTAGAAAAAATTGATCTTAAGGTTTTCAGTTATCCACATGGATATTGATGCAATTGTTGCAACAATATATGTTGGATTGATAGACTTCTTAATTTCAGTGGGAGAGCCTTAGTCTTAGAGAATGTATCTATGACCTAGATATTAGAATACACTTATTGTTTGTTTCTAAATATTGGAAATAAACATGAATTCTGGAATAAACCTATCGTAAAGAGTTATGATGGATATATTTCAGATAATGATCTAGCATCTGGTGGACTCTACTAAATTAGAAATTTAATGAATGGTTCATTAAGATTTCTAATACTGAAAGTTAAACCTTATAAGATCAATAGGAGGATAAAGATCATTTAACAATGATTTAGCATCAAGTTTTGGACATATGCCTGTTGATTTGATCAATAGACAAGTAAGAGATGAAACTTTAGAATGTCTAAAATTTCAAATCTTACATACTTATGAAACAGTATTCAAAGTAAATAGTCCAATACACCCTTCTTTTGAGAAAGGTGTAAGATGTCAAGATATTCATGATCTCATAGACGTTGATGTATGTGGATCATCTTTATCATAGTAAACATTATGGATATGTGATATCTATTGATGATTATGTATGATATGAGATTTCTTCACTTCACCAAAGAAAACTTTGAAATGTTCTAAGATTTCACAATTGTGGTTTAGAACCAAAGTTTGAAGGAAGATTAAATGAATTTGATCTAACCAATGTAGCAAGCACCTATTAGATGAATTCATGGTATATATGGAGAAAGGAATATCATTCCTATCTCACTCCTCCTAGTAAACCTAAACTCAATAGAGTTGTAGGAAGATACAATTCGATCATGTGTGACATGATTTCATCAATGATGAATTTTAGCATAATTATGTGCAGTAGAGACTACACTATATATCCTTAATAAGATTCCATACAAGTAAGCTGGAATTAAGCACTAGAGAGTGCTACTTCATTAGGAAAATAAAGGATGGTATGGATACCTACTTTATGGCCTTGAGATTCTTAAAAGATCCCATCTTTGAGAATATGATTCTTATAGGATGACTCTCTTGAGAATCAAGATGAAAATGAAGTGAAGGAACTCATTTAATCTTGTGAAGATAATGAGGCTCCAGAAATAGGAAACTAAAAGGAAAATTAGAAATGAAACACTAATACCTCTTCAAATAAGTTTGAGGATGGATTGCATGTGTCAGTTGAATCTGACAATGATCTGACTATGTGAAGAAGCTTCTGAAGATCAAATCATGGAAAGATGGATGTTAGCAATAAAGTCCAAAGTAGACTTCATATACAAATGTTGTATATGGACCCTTGAGCATCCACCTATATGGGTAAGACCCATTAAGGTGCAAATGGATCTTCAATGGAAATAGGGAACATGATGAGGTGGTAGAGACCTTCAAAGCACGGTTCGTAGCCATGAGCTCCACACCGAAGAGAAGACATCGCTTGCGATGAGACTTGTTTATCAATGACCATGCTTATACCCATCAGAATATTGCTAACCCTAGCTATACAATTTGACTATGGCATCTACAAGATGTGAGTCAAGATTGTATTCCTCTATGAATACCTCTTTGAGGATATTCACATGAAGTAGCCCCATGGCTTCATGGTTTAGGAAAGCAAGATGTGCTAGCTAAAGAACTCCATCTTTGGACTCAAATAAGCTTCTTGTAGTTGGAACATAATATTTGATGAAATTATAAATGTTATGATTTCAAATAGAATCTTGGTGAACCATGTGAAGCTTAGTGGGAGTGCCATTGTGTTCATCGTGCTAAATGTAGATTATATCCTAATCATTTGGGATGATATAAGGATAATAAGTATTTTATAGATTGGTTATTCCATATATTGAGATATGATCTCAAGGATACCTCTGGATCTTTGTTCTGAAATTGTTCAGAAACAAAAAGAAGAGGATATTAGGACTGTCACATTAGTGGTACACCTTGGACATTTCCATTTGATGGAAAATTCCAAGAAAGGATTCCTTCCCTTAAGATTTGGTACTGACCTATCTAAAGGGTTAGCACCTCAAAGATTTGAGGAAGTGAATGCTAAAATCGGTTTCCCTTTTGTGCATCAGTTACGAAAAGCTGAAAGTATGCTAGATGTGTACGAAAGCCAGATGTCTGCCATGCAGTAGGAGTAGTAAAATGTTACTAATCCTACTATGGAGATAGAACACTTGATTGTAGTAATAACTATAACTTCAAAGATGAAAAGGCTTTAGAGATAGTGATCTCTAAGTCTTATATTCAAGAAATTAAGACTTTTAGATGGAGATCTAAAAGGTCTTAACTGTGAATACCGTAGGAGATAGAGATCTCAAGGGATAAGGGTATTCTGATAAGGATAATAGAAATTACATACTGGTTATAATAATAATTTTTGAGCTGTAGTGTCAAAGACACTATGACTGACAAGATTGAGTATTGGTTGCATTAGATGCAACATTCACATTAAGTGCGAGCACTGTTACTGGGGATATGCAAGTGCCGTAAAAGGACTTGGCGTAGTCTCACAGGAACAGAGTGACTAATCAGCTTACCTAGCTATTTTCTAAATAGCCAATGATTGTCACATGAGTGTGGGTTTAAATGATTAACCCATTAATGGCTCTTTGGGCTAGTGGGAGATTGTTGGACATGCAATCCCACGGCGAGCCATTATGCAATAAATGTTATTGAGAAAATCATTACTTGATCTGAAATGAAGAATAACTAATTTGCATAATAGGTCCCTCTGTACAATTAGGGTTATGTGCCATGGCTTTCTTGATGATCATATACATGTTGATTCATTAAATGAATCATAGAGGCTGGTGCTTGGATGAATATCTAAAGGGTTATATTGACGACTCATCAAGCATCGTCAAATGATTATTATGAGATGATCTCCATCCTGAGTAGGAGATGGCAATCCTTTCTCACATAGGCTGATATCTGACAGACCTCTTGATGCAGGTCCTCTACATGGGAATAGTTATTCGGAGGTGTCAGATTAGTTAGGTCAAAGAGTTGACTTAGCAAGATCGAGATAATCTAATTCCTATGTTGAATACTGTCACAACATAGGCACACATCCTCTGACCAGAGACATATGTGTAACTATATGTCTGAGTGTGTACATTTGGCAGAACAATAGGTTTATGACCTAACCAAGGTCTATACACTGGCGATGTAGTGTGAATGTAAGGGCATATAAGTAGTATGATCTCTCAAAGGGATCATACAGGTTCACTTATGAATCGGAAGATATGAGCTCACTCATGAGGTATTAGGACCGATCAAATTCCATGCATGGTCGTCGTGCTTTGGAAGCATGACAAGAATATTAAGGTATGATATATGCTTTGGGAAAGCATATGATCGATACCGAATCCCAATGACCAAGATTGAAATACTTGGTGATCAAACCCTGAAGAAGACAGTGTAAAATTGATCTTCATCTTCAGGTTGATCATTGGTTTTCCAGTATGCAGGATGTGCAGGTATTAGGAATACCTGAGGGTGATGTGATCATAAAAGATTGTATATTGATGATGCTTCCGGTACGAGGGAGTGATGAAACAGGTCTGGATTTTAGTGACTCCTCTCAGTAGAGAAGTAACTTGATCTTAGTCCAAGTGTTGGACATTGATCTAAATGTGATTCAGATGCAATGAGAAGATTAAGTATACGTACTTGATTTAATCAAGCATCTGTAGGAGGTCCGTTAGATCTGTATTTGAGACGAGATCTCAACATCCAAGTCACTATACGTGGAACAATACAATCGCCCTGTCCTTATCTCCAAGTATGTGCGGAGAAAGGATATTATTCTTGAAGGAGTTCAGGAATAATTTCTATGATGAATTTTGTATCCAAGCAAGAAGGTCTTGATGATTAAATGAGATTTAATTATCAAGTATAATATGAATAAGATTATATTATGAGAATGATTGTCCAAGATAATTAAATGAGATTTAATTATAAAGGAAAAATAGATCGTGGATAGTGCTATCCACAATGTCTGTGTATATTATAAATGTGATTTATAATATATATATATATATATAAGAGAGAGAGAGAGAATTTTTGTAAATAGAATTTGTTAATTATTAATGTGGATTGGATCCACATTAAATTAATTAATTGGAAATGTAATTTATAAATTAGTTGGGTTGTGAATATGATTCACATATTTTTCAATGGCATGATTGAAATATTCACAAATTAATTTGGAATTAATTTGGTAGATATTATTGCAATAAAAGTTATTGCAATTTATTAGGAAATAATAGGATAAAATAAAAAGGAGACAAAAACACCTCCAAATAGATGTGGCATCACCTATGATTTAGTCAAAGGTGACGCCCCCTATTTTTTACGGTGGTTTGTTGTCTCTTTTATTTTGTTATCTCTTAATAATTAATTTGTGTTAATTAAATTGTGTTGATAATAACTCAGCATGTATTTAATTTAATATAAATTAATGTTGTTGGTTTTTAACTAACAACAATCATGGCCGTTGATTGGCACATGGATTATCATAGCCATTGGATCTATGTGTGCCATGGATTGAGATCCATTGGATCCCAAACTAATATATAAGGAGGGAAACCCTAGCCCTTTGGGATAGACGACTGGATAGAGTACATGCCTACTTTACTCTCTCTCTCTCTCATTCTCGTCCTCTCTCTCCCTCTCTCTAAGGTGGTCGTCCATCTATGTGTTGAGAGAGAGAGAGCTTCTTGCATTCGCCTTTGACTACTCGAGGATCTCCATCTTCTTTGGGGCTGCTTGCTCTAGAGGAAGATGACGGATTTCATTGGACGAAATCAGGGGATTCGAGGCTTGGATCTTGATCGAGGATTGCGGGAGTCATGCGTCTCATCATCACACCCACAAGTGCTGTCTTCGTTGATCAGACTTGAGATAGGAGGATCTCTTGCTTTAGAGATCTCGTGATCGCAACCACGCATCGAGAGGTATTTCTAATACTTTGTGGTTTGATGAAACGATCCAAGAAACGTTCTTGTGATCATGTGATTTCATCACATGTGTTAAAATTTTTAAATTCTGCTGCACCTTGCGACTAGTGTGACTAGTCGCCCCTATCGCATGAGATGCGATCGTCATGCTTCCGTGATGCGCTTGAGGATTCTCACTATCCTTCAAAAAGACCCTAGCTCAGGTGCTGTCGAATGAAAATAGAGCTATGCTGGCCTATCTGTCTGTACCTCAGGAGTGGAAGAAGGGTGGTCGAGGGGGAATAGGGTGGAGGTGAATTCGAGTTCAAAGAGCGGGTCTATGCTCTCTGAAGCCTCCCTAGATGAACGGGCATGAGCGCTGGAAAGTAGTGCTACCAGAGTAACCTATGACTCCTCCTGCCCATCATCTTGATGTGGGAATTTACGAAGAGTAGATCTGGACTACAAAAAAAGATGATAAATCAAACCCCTATTTCACCAACTCATCACAGGGTGATGATCATGAAAGCTCGATCTTTTATCTTGTCAATTTTTATTCTGTGTTGATCTAATCATACAGAGTGAGTTGTTAGGAGCTCGATTCTTCATGGAGACTGGTCAAGATTCTTACGATCAGTTGCGCCTATTTCCAGCCAGTATAGATGTAAGTACGAACCGTTCCGGCTACCCAATTACTTGAGAATGGAGCCTTACACAATGTCCTCGAAACCACCCATTCTGCTAAGGAACTATGGACCGTTTACCGGCTACCCGTAAATCCTCACTGGAGAATAGCTAATCGTTATTGTCAGAACCAGTAGTATGAAGAAAGTCAAGGAATGGCTTTATCCTAGTGTACAGTTGCTCAACTCTCAGCAGGTAAAATCATACAAGGAAAGGGTTACTCTCCCCCAAAATAAGATTTTGTCATTAATTCAGGTTTTAGGTCAAGTTTTCTTTAACCGTTCGGATTTATTGATTAACACTTTTTACGTATTTTTCTTAAATAAAAACAATGTCTAACAAATTTTCTGATTTCCTTTTATTTTATGTCTAATAAAACATGGGAAGGGAGGCAGAAAAGCCTATGCACGATTAAAACTCAATGATGCATGCAGAGTTAGAAATGCATACCTTATACCGACAATCTACATATAGAACGATTCGTGCATAATTAAAAGACATAATTTAAACCAATCTAAATGATGCACGAGGAAATCGCCCAAAGACAATAACTTCTATTAGTAGGAAGAACTAGAGCTAATTATTCATGAGAGAGACATGAGTCTGGTCTTCGATGCCGATTGGTGCCTACTATAGCGGGTTCTGCCAGCGCTGTATACAACCTCTCATGGCAGGTGGTCTCTAATTCGAATAAATTATCTTTTTATTTTGACTAAGTCCAATCGTGATATATACAAACATATATTCTTGATTAGGGTGTTTGAACCTTAGTTTCTTGCCAAGCTCAACCAAGTGAAAATCCTAAGTCTAGGCGCTAAAACCTCGGAAAACAAATAATAATAAAATGTAGAAAAACTCAAAAAAATCTGAGTGTAAATGTCCAATTATCCCAAATAGAGTTTAAGAGTCTATGTTATTACAAGTATTTCTGGAAAAATGAAGGCTAAAATAAATCTATCCTAGATAACAGTCCCCCCGAGTGCACCGACACTTGACAAAACAGACCCTGAATAAATGTTCAAGTGTCCCAAATAGATTCTAAGAGTCTATGTTATTACAAGTGATTCTTAAAAAATAAAGGCTAAAATAAATCTGTCCTAGATAACTGCCCCCTGCTCCCTACTCCTCCTCAGGTGATCGTCCCTCCAATGCTGATCGAGTAGTGCTCCAACAGTCCCTCATACAAAAAGCAAAAAAAAAGAATGTTAGAAACTATTATAAAAGATATAAACAAATAAAATATAAAATATAGATGAAAATCCTACATAGTTGTGGTCCCCGACAACGGTGCCAATTTGATGTGCACAGGATCCGACTTTAGTTAAGTTGATTAATTAAGTGTCGTTGTGATTCAAACAGGATTCTCGATCAATGAGAAATTTTTTTAAACAACTAATAAATCAAGCAATGAGAATAAGTTGTTTTGTTACTTTTATTAACCTAGTATAGTGACCTAGGTCGAACTCAAGGAGCACAATTAAGAGCTAAGTAGGTGATTCGAAAATCAAAGGATTTTTAATATATTTTTTAGTTTTAAATTTTACAGATTTTTCATTTTTCCAACAAGGAAGAAATAAGAATAATGGTGACAAATATGCACAAGTACTCTTTTCGGATTTTTCAAAAACGTAAAAAATGCTTGTAAAAATGAAGCAAAATGATTTCTGTGTTTTTTATATTTTATACTTTTGATAAAGATTTTTGTAATATTTTAAAAGTGTTTTTGTAATTTTCTAAAAGTCAAACACCGAGAAAAGAAGTGAAAGTACACAACAGAAGAGTTATACAATTTTAAAATAGTTTAAAATGCTCAAAACTTCTAGAAATACTTTTTTTATTAAAAACTATGAATGAATATCTACAAAGAGAAAATGAAAAAGCAATTTTTAAAAATTTTGTTTATTTTCTATGACTATTAAATTTTTTTAGTATTTTGCAAATTTTTAGCTTTTTATAAGGTATTTTCAAACAAAAATTATACATAAGCTAAATAGGCTAAAAGATAACTACTTGAATTTTTATGAGTTTTTTTGAACTTTTAGGAATTTTATAAGGCAAAAAGGGAATTTTTCTACGATTATTGAATTTTTAATAATATAAAATGCAAGAAAAATGGCACACAAAAATCACCACGCAAAGATCAAGTTAGCAGGAGCTAGACACAATTTTAGGGAATTTTTAAGGCCAAAAATTATATTTATTAAAACTAGTCAAATATAATAATTAAAAGCTGATAAGCAAGGATCTATTTGCAATTATTTTATGTTACAGGGCCCAGAGAATAACAAATGCTTAAATCCAAGGGCCACTATGTTGTTTATCTAGAAAAGGCACGCGTAGCATGTGGAACAATATACGCTGTGGTATGAGCGTAAATATAAAAACATTTAATTCATTTCGTAACAAAATGGAAGTTCAGTGCAGGTGCTATAAATTACCCACAAAGGCATGTGTGGACGCATGTGAACTTGACCTCTACCATCCAATTTGAGACAATTGTGATCTTTTCTGGGGCAAGTCAGTTTCTACCGACGGTTCATACAAGACTTTAGTTGTATTGCCCGACCGTTCATTGATTTGCTAACGAAAGACATCGAGTTCTTGGTAGATGATAAGTGTCTTTCATCTTTTGAGACTCTAAAGAACTTAGTTGTGTAGGCTCATGTCCTTCAACCACTCGATTGGTCTCTTACATTTGAGTCATGATGGATGCTTCCAATTTTACCGTAGGGGCTGTGCTTGGACAGAGGATGGATAATTTGCCATTTGCCATACACTATGCTAGCCAGAATTTGATGTTGCTCAGAGGAACTACACCATGACTGAGAAGGAGATGCTAGCCATAGTATTTGCTCTGGATAATTTTCGATCTTATATTCTCGGATCTAGAGTGACTATATATACATATCACACAACCATCTGATACCTAATGGCAAAGAAGGATGCCAAAGCCAGATTGACTAGATGGATCCTTCTACTCCAGGAGTTTGATATTGAGATTAAGGATAAACATGGAGTCAAGAATGTGGTGGTGGATCACCTCTCTCGATTAGAGCATCTCAAGATTTTGATATGATCCCACCTATTACTGAGACATTCCCATACGAGGCGATTCTTGCTATCACCTCGCTCCCATGGTATGCTGACATTGATTGTTGCCAAGAAAGTTCCACAAGACTTGCCTAGGCAGTGACTTAATCCCTTTCTTGTGAAGGCCAAGTCATACCACTCTTTACAATAAAAGGGGTATAGTATCTAGCATCGGTGTATTCCTCAGGAGGAGCACCATAGGGTTCTCTCCTATTGCCACAAGCTTGAGGCAGGAGGACATCACTCTGGGAGACGAACACTGTAAAAGGTTCTCCAATCCAGTCTTTGGTAGCCTACCCTCTTCAAAGATTCAGATGAATTTGTGAAGAGATGTACTGACTATCAGAGGATGGGCACTTGTGGACAAAGACATATGATGACGATGAAGCCCATTTACTTTTGTGAGGTTTTTGACACATGGGGCATCGATTTCATGGGTCCATTCCCTAAGAATCAGTGGGTTTGAGTATATTTTATTGGTTGTGGATTATGTGAGTCGTTGGGTTGAGGCCATCCCTACCGAGCCATAGATGTAAAGATGATTTGCAAATTCTTGAGGAAAAATATCATATCACGGTTCAGAGTACCTAAAGACTTGATTTCTGACAGGGGACTCATTTTATCAATGACAAGGTAAGGACCCCTTGCTAACGAGTTCATCATAGACCATAGAGTTGCTACTCCATTCCATCCATAGATGAATGGTCTTGCTGAGGTTTCAAATAGGGTGATCAAAATGATTTTGCAGAAGGTTGTCCGCCTAGACCGAAAGGATTGGTCACAGCATTTGGACTCGGGCTTGTGGGCCTATAGGACTTCCTTAAAGACACCTTTGGGTACATCTCCTTTCCAACTCATTTATGGTGAGCCATGCCACTTACATGTTGAGATCAAGAATAAGTCACTTTGGACAGTCATTGAAATACTATTAGATCTTAAGAGTCTAGGAGATCAGAGGAGAGCGGAATTGGCAACCCTGGAGGAGTTGAGAGATACATCTTTCTCAAGTAGCCTACAGTATAAGGACAGAGTGAAGATATGGCATGATTCTCACATCATACATAAGCAGTTTGAGCTGAAACAGAGAGTATGGATATTTGATGCTAGGTTTAGATTATTTCAGGGAAATTATAGAGTAAATGGAAGGGACCATACCTGGTAAGAAAGTTGAACAACAACGGTAGCATTTATATATCCGAGTTATCTTCTATGTCCACCTTTAGAGTCAATGGTCAACACATGCAGACTTACCTTGATCATGATCCATGGACCGTTGATGTTGCCCATATTCATTTTATATGATGTATTCCTTGACTCACATCACCTGCATCTCATACTTGATTTTCCCTTCTACTCTGCTTCTGTATACATCCATATTATCTATATCATTCATTCATTCATTTTGTTTAATACTCCAAGATCCATCCTATGATTTTTCTATACTTAGCACTCTATTCTAAGTATAGGGGGTATTGGACCTGTGAATATTCACTTTTCTATTTCCTCTATTTTTGCTGCCTATACTTAGGGATACACTAAGTATAGGGTATGTAATATCTATGCACTATATTCCTTGATTTTCAACTTTATGTACAATCTTCTACACTTAGGATTACTTCATCCTATGTATAGGGTGGATCACTGACATCTATTGATTTTATTCTTTTGTTTTTTTGAGTCATTGTAGTATAGAATTCTTTTCACTTATCTATACTCAGCACGAGTTATATCTTCCTTCATTGCTCTCTGGTCACTCTGGGGACATCGTTGGAGCGAAGTATAGGGGTGTCATATATATTGTATATATACTTTAGCCATAACTTGTACTTTGTGTGTGTTAATAACATGGCTATTGTTTATAAAATAGGAATAAATTTTTTTTGAAAAATGTTTTAAAAAATGCTTTTTAAAATGCTTTGTAAAAATTATTCATAAAAACCTTTGCAAAAATATTTTGTACAATTTTTGTAATAATGTTTGTAAAACTATTTTGTTTGCATAAGGTTTGTAAATTATTTTCAATATCAAATTTAGGTATACTATACAAAAATTTTGAGAATTATGTGCAAATAAAATGTTTGCAAAAACAATTTGTAAAAGTGTTTGTAAACGTTTGTAAAAATAGTTTTGAAAATCTTTTTAAAAATAATTGCAAAATTGTTTTATAACATGGAAAATAACTTATGGGGTATAAAAATTACTTCTTTATATATATATGTGTACATAATGTACCCAAATTCTTTGTACATAAATACCCTTAACAAAGTCAGGTTAAGATCCTATAAATAAAATCCATTTATATATAAAACATGTAACAAAACCCTATTGTAAATATGTATATATCTCTGTGAAAACCATTCCTTGTTTTACAGTTTCAAAAAATACCTAAAAGTATGAAAAATTAAAATTCCATATAAATTTGCATAGTTTGAAAAATTTCCACAAAAAGAGTTTTTGTAAATACTTGCATGTGCATTCTTCTGAATCATGGTTGACATTTAAACTAGTTTGGAATAAAATTAAGAATGGAGCTTGGTTAAGACCTTAATGCACTTAACTTCAAAGGAACCTTATAGGATTTGTGGTTAAGACTTTTCAGGTCCATAGCAACTTATTTCTTTGAGTCCCCTAGTCTATGTTCGCATGTCATCTTGATTGGCCTAAGTACAACACTTAACAATGCACACATGACTCTCAGAGATAATGGCTTGACTTGGACACACACCTTAGACATAGCTCAACATGGATGAGGTGGTGAGGAAGTAGAATCCTTTGACTTGCAGTAGCATACAAGTGTAGTACCGCTAGCAGGAATCACTCGTCCTCCTCTATGGAGGGAAGTGCACCTCAACCTGATCTACTAGCATTGAGGTCTAAAGACAAGATGCTGTGGGTTGCAATAAAGCTTCAAAAAAGGGATAGTCTACTAGCTCAAGAAGAAAAACTCCTTATGTACATGCTGCACCTTGTAGATATGTTGTATGTACATAAAAAAAGTGCAAAAATGCAAAAATCCAAAAAGTGGGCATGCCTGATAGAAAATAAAATGCCTGTCGGAGTATATATAGTTGAATAAGCAAAGCTTATGTATTCTACTGTCTCATCTCATGGAAGCTTGCAAGTGGAGACTTGGCTACACTAGTTAAGTTCCAAGGGATATGTGGCTACACTGGTCACAGTCCATTGTCTCTTTTCCCCTCTTCCTGAGCTGGTTGTACTTGAACTTAGAAGGGAATACCCTGCTCCTCGAGGAAAGTGTTGCTAGACTGGGGGATTAGAGTTACCTTGTTGAGGGAGGCTGTTTCTTTGCCATTTTAAGGTGGGGAGCTAAATATCACTTTGACAGTACAAGAAAAGATTCATAGTCATTAAAGTTTGCATATGTAGACTTGTTCTGACCTGGTTGTTAAGGAGATCTGACCATAGAATTATGGAGCTTCAAGGTTGTTGAGTCTTAAACCCATTTCCTAATAAGCTTCCTCCTAATTAATAATCCAAAGGTTTGATTGAGCACCATACTTTAATTTTATGAAGATAAGTTTAATAATAAACTTTGACTCTTCCTTTTTCTTTTCTTTCTGTTTCACTTCGTTTTCAAATAAGTATTTGCTAAGGGACTAGCAAAGGTAAAAATATAGGGGGGTGATGAATCTATGATTCTCATTCTTTATTCTTTTATTTTAGCCATATCTTTAAGCAAAAACATATGTAAATATATGTAAATCCATGAAATTTCCACTATACATACTATTGCTATTATTCTACAATTTACACCTTTTTCCAAAATAAAAGAGTAAAGAGTAAAGAAAAAGAGAAGAAGAATGTAACTATGTAATAAGTGTAGACTGACCCAATCCCTGAGAGAAGGTTAATTATTTACCTGATCAACAAGGAACAAAGTATGTGGAGATAGGGTCTTTGTATATTCATCACTATGCATTCTATATACATATCATTAACCTATTTATTCATCAATAAAAATACTTCAAAATAAACTATTTTCTTAATAAAACTTGTAAGTAAAAATGTTTTTTAAATAATAAAAATAGTTGCAACACGATTTGATGCACATAGTATAAATAATACCACTAAAAAAAGCCACAATACAAGAACTTAAAAGAGAAATTCCGGCTCCATATGAGCTCAAATTCTTCCAATATCTCTTTTATTGGACTATAAAATAAATTATCTTTAAATTGAGGGTGGTTTCAAAAATTTTGGAGTTGTGGTGTAAAAGTTGGCTTTTTGGGTGCATTGTATAACCACATAGTACCTATAAATGTATATATCTATATTTAATTATTTTAATAGATAATTTGTGCATATTGTATTTTAAATACTTGTAATAATATTATAAAAATAGAATAAAAATCATAAACACAAAATAAATCAAAAATAAAATAAAAATTTCATTGTAAACCAACCACACTTGTATACAATGTATGTAATGACTATTTAATTAACACCTTTATTTAAATCATAAAAATCCAAAAAAAATTCTTTTATACTCTTGAAATTATGTTGTAAATATTTAAAATATAAAATAAAGGATATTTATGTAAAATGAATAAAATAAAAATAACAGAATAAAATATGTAGGTATACTATACGTATACATAATACACTAAACTGTATATATTATATAGACATATTCATATAAATAATTAAAAATCATAAAAAAATAGCTTGAAAAATAATAAACATTTTTATTTTTAAAATTTTTTATTTTAAAATCATTTATTATTATTTTATTTAATATTATTTTATTTTTAAAATGGTAACTTCTTGATTGGCTGACAAGTGTTTGTTGACCCGGGTTAACCCCACCTCTCAGGCATGTCGAACCCGAAAACCTTTGCAGGAGCTTCTTCCACTTTTTCTTTGGCCCGACTCTGACCATCACTCTCCTTGAAATTCAGACCCTTTGAAACCTAGTAGATTTGAGATTCTCACGGAGACCTAAGTGTTGTCGGATCCTCCTAGGGTTTCACACATTCCCTCAATCTTTCTAGACCCTAGGACACTCTATAAATAAACTCCTCCGCTCACCTAGATCCTTAGCTCATCTCTTATGCCTCTTTTCCTCCCTTGAAAGCTCTAGAATTGTGACAGGGTTCCTTTTATCCATCAGAGTGCTATTTGGTGCTGGTTCGGACACTGCTCGGATGTAGCCAGAGGTGCTCCGCCACAATCAGCCTCGTTTGCTTTCCACTGCAAAATCAAGGCCATGACCTCTGCTCCACCATTGCCGCACTTCTCCATCCACCGTAATCTACTCAGGTAACCTCCATTCCTCTCCATTTTTGCCTTTCACTCCGATTAAGCTCATCATCGTCGCTGACCATATTTTTGGCTCCGACCATCGAGTCGGAGCTCCATCGATGACCTTACCCGCACAGATCGAAGCCTCGTCTCACCGTCATCCATCTCCCGCAATCTGACCCCATGTATCTCGCTCATTGGAGCGAGATTAAGCTAGACATCCATCCTTCATTTTTTCCATACATCGACCTTCATTCCTCTACCACATCCCTTCATTGTTCTATGCAATAACCGGTCTGGAGTTACGCCTCTGAGTTGTTGTTCCCCTTGCAGGTATAAGAGAAAGTGAGGAGGGGCATTTGGAGCCTTAAACTAATCGGTGGAGCACCTCAAGGTACCAGGACTCTGTCGAGCACATCTACTTGTTTGCTATATCAGCCCATCCCGCCATTTGACGCAGAGCACCATCACAAAGTTGTTGCACCTTGACATGAGCTGATCAGCCCCGTGGATAGCCAAGCCTTCTCAATGGAAGCTCACCTAGCTTTATGTTCTTCCAGCATTCGCTAGAGCCGTCGGATTCATAGGAGCATCCCAAACCTTATCCAGATCGTACGTGCATGCCCAAAAGCTGACCGTCTGATCAGGACAGGGTCAGATCTGATAGCACGTCATCGCCATTCTCCAGACTGTTTGATCTGTGCCATAACGACCATCTGACCGTACACCAGAGAAACATCATAACTGTCAGAACGTGCCAGGGCTATGTAGCGACCCTCCTACACATGGTATATTTTGCTTTTAGGGCGCACTTTGTGCTATTCCATTTGGTCCAATAATTGTAATAATTAGTTAAAACCTTTTTGCATTCAGGACCCTATACATTATTTATTTACACTTTAGTCTAGTTAGGTCGAGTTCACGTGCTTCCACACATGCCTTTGTGGGTAATTTATAGTGTCTGCCTTGAACTTCACTTTGGTTATGAAATGAAATAAATGTTTTGATATTTATGCTCATACCTTGTGCATAATGTTTCACGTGTTGCGCGTGCCTTTTTTGGATAAATTACATAGTGTCCCTTGGATTTCAAGTATATGTTATTCTTCAGGCGCTAAAACTTAAAACAATTGCACATAGGTCCTTGCACATAGATCTATGCTTTATAGTTTTTAATTATTGTCTTCGATTAGCCTTAATAAATATCATTTTGGTCTTAATAATTCCCCCAAAATTATTTCTAGCTCTTGCTAACTTGATCTTTGTTTGGTGATTTTTGTTGCCCATTTCCTTGCATTTTATATTATTAAAAATTCAAAAATAATAGAAAAATTCCTGGTTTGCCTTATAAAATTCCTAAAAATTAAAAAAACCTTTGAAATATTCCATAATAAATCATGTAGTTGTCTTTTAGCCTATTTTAGCTTCTATATACTTTTTGTTTGAAAATACCTTAAAAAACCTAAAAATTTACAAAATACTCAAAACTTATAAAAATATAAATCAACAAAAAATCCAAAAATTACATTTTCAATTCCTGTTTTTAGATATTTCTTCATAGTTTTTAATAAAAATCATTTCCAGAAGTTTTAAGCATTTTAACTATTTTTAAATTGCAAATCTCTTCTAGTAGTGCACTATTCACTTATTTTCTCATTGTTTGATTTTTAGAAAATTACAAAAATACTTTAAAAATATAACAAAAATCTTTATAAAAATTATAACATATAGGAAATCCAAAAATATTTTTATTTTATTTTTTTGAGTAATTTTGACATTTTTAAAATATCCGAAAAGAGTTCTTGTGCATATTTGTCAACTTTGTTCGTATTTGCCTTATTGGGAAAATAAAAAAAATTCAAAATTAAAATCCACTAAAAAGACAATAAAAATCCTTTGATTTTCGAATCCCTACTTAGCTATTAATTGTGCTCTTTGAGTTCGACCCTGGTCACTATACCAGATTAATAAAAGTAGAGAAACTGCTTATTTTCATTGCTTGATTTATTAGTAGTTTAAATAACATTTCTCCTTGATCGTAAATCTGGTTTGAGTGACACTTAATTAATCAACTTAACTCAAGTCATATCCTGCGTACATTAGTATCTTTTGTATCCTAAATCACAAAATGATGTTCTCCTTCAGAAACTGGAAAATTATACGGCTATCTGTGGCTCGAGCAGGGATAGATTCCACCTATCAACTCATGTAGTCTACAACAAGCAGGATGCATTCATAGCCTTGACTATAAGGAAATGCCCCCATAAAATCAATGCCCCATGCGTCGAACCTATCAGTTAACTGAATGAATTTGAGGGCATAGAATCTTTTGAACTAAGGGGTTTTCCCATCTTCTTGCAATCAGTGCATGCTTTGACATATTCATTTTCATCCTTGAATAGTGCAGGCCACTAAAGGCCACACTACAATATCTTCATTGTCATTCTACTTCCATAACAATGTCCACCAGATTCGACCTTATGACAATGCTCAAGGACCCTCGTGTACTCCTCTTGAGTAATACACTAACGCCATATGCAATCTGCTTCTTGCTTGAACAACTATGGATCTTTCCAATGGTAGAAGTGGATATCAGACATGAAATTCTCTTTCTAGATTCTCCTCCAATATTGTGGGACTACCCAGAGACGAGGTCGTTCACAGTATTGGCATACTAAGGGACAGATCCAATGATGAGGATGGACTCATCAGGGAATGTCTTTGTAATCAGTGCACTGCTTAGTTGAGTCTCTTCCCCTTCTATTTTGGACTCATGATCTGCTACCACAATCTGAACTCTAGGCTTATCTCTGATTTCCAAATCAAATTCCTAGAGGAGAAAGATCAATATGAGTAAGCGTGTTTTGACATCCTTCTTCTGCTATAGATATTAGATAACAGAGTGCTTAGTGAAAATAATAACTTTTGATCTTAAAAGGTATGATATGAACTTTTCTAAAGTGAAAACAACTGCTAGCAATTCTTTCGTTCTAATTGTGTAGTTTCTTTGTGCTTCATCAAATGTTCTGTTGGCATAGTGAATGGCATAGGGCATATTTTCTCTTCTTTATCCCAATACAACCCCAATTGCGAAGTCTGATGTGCCTGTCATGATATCAAAAGGTTGAGACTAATCAGATGGCTGTAGGAGTAGAGGTTGAGCGACAAGATCTTTCAACTATTGAAAAGGTTGGAGAACCTATTGATCAACAATGAACTCGGTCTACTTGTAGAATAGATCTGTAAGAGGTCGGGAAAGCTTGCTGAAGTCGTCGATGAATCTTCTATAAAAACACATGTGCCCAAGGAATGACCTCACATTCTTAACATTCTGAGGTGTCTCTAGATTTGTATTCACATCCACCTTTGTTAGGTATGCTTCCATGCCAGGCTTGGAAATGACATGACCTATCACAATCCCTTTTGTGATCTTGATGCGACTCTTTTCCAAAGATAGTACGAGATTAACTTCACAGCATTTATGATGCACTTTGTATAGGTGCTCGAGACAAGAATCGAAACTGTCACCATAGCCTGAGAAGTCGTCCATAAAAAATTCGAGAAAACTGCAAAACATATCATCAAAAACAACAAGCATGCGTCTCTAGAATGTGACAGGTGCATTGCACATACCAAGAGGCATTCTTCTAAAAGCATAGATGTTGAACAAACAAGTCAATGTCATTTTATCTTGGTCCTCAAGGGCGATCACCACTTGGTTATACCCAGTGTACCCATCAATAAATCATAAGAACTCCTTGTTGGCCAATCCTTCCAATACAAGATCTATAAATGGTAGAGGTAATGGTCCATCTTTGTTGCTGAATTTAGGTATATGTAATCAACACACATACAGATACACACTATGATGTTGGTACCTGAGTATAAATCTCCTCTGATTTCTCATTGGTAACGACGATGATCTTTGATTTCTTCAAAACTTCATGTTAGGGACTCACCCATTTTGAATCAGAGATGGGATAAACGAAACATGACTCATACCATTTCGTTATTTCTTTCATGATGACATCCTGCAAATTGAGGTTCAGTTTTCTTTAAAACTCTTGCTATAGCTTGGCATTATCCTCTAAATAAATTTGATATGAACACAAGGCTGGATTGATCTCGCAGAGGGCTGAAATATTCGAACAAAGAGCCTTTTAGTTTCTCTCTAGAACCTCAAGCAATCGAGATTTTCGACCTGGAGTCAACTTGCTATTGATGATGATGGGATATATGTTTTCTTCACCCTCTAGGAAAGCATACATGAGGCCTGGTGGAAGCTGCTTTAATTTTGGCAATACTTGAGATAGCTTCTCGGACACTTCTGTGATGGTGTTGGTAAGTGGATGATCTGCTGGAAATTTAGAGGTGCGGCTTACCTCTGTCACTTATGGCTCAAACAATAATGTGACGAACATATCTGTAATGAATTGTTCTTGTTTGGTCTGGCTTGAATCTTCTTCTTCGAAGAGGCTAATCAATGAGTTGAACTTTGTCTCCAAGTTGACAATGGAGCTTGGGCCGACTGTGCTTTCCAAGACATCATATAAAAAGAGGATTTCCTGGGTCAATATATCATTCAAGGTTAATGTTGGATATCTTTTCTCTGCTATGATGACATAGTCTTCTACATGTGGTTCTGCTCGACTCTTATCAGGTGTTGCTTTTGGCTCGTATATCATGTCCATGGTGACACAATCATTACAGGAGTGGAACGTGATCATTCTAGATGCATAGTCAATTACCGCCTCAAAAATCTGAAGGAATGATCGACCAAGGATAATGGATGTATGGAGTAAGGGTGTACGTGAATCCATGTCCAGGACCACAAAGTTCACATGGAATCGCATATCATGCATGGTTATAATAACATCCTCCAATAAACCTATGGGTTGCTTAATGGATCGATCAACAAAGTGAAGTATCATGTATGTGGGCTTAAGCGAATCCAGCCAAAATTTCTTGAGCAGTGATGATGACATGAGGCTGATTAAAGAGCCTCTATCAAGAAGAGTTCGCTCAAAGATTTGATCGAAAATATCACATCTGATCAAAGGGTCTCCTCCATCTTGTTTTTTTGAGGAAGATCACTAATAGGACTTATGGTGGCCATGGTCAAGATGTGCTTTTCAGCTTGGTTGCATCGGTTCTTATGGCTTTGATGCTTTGTTGTACAAGCCTCTTTCAACCCTTTCTTTACTGCTGGCATATACTCCATGGCCTTTATTAATGGCATTTCAAAAACCATGTTTTGAATAATCTCCACAACTGATGGGTTCGAACAACACATTTTTCAAAAATTTTCATTTTTTTCATTACATCATGAAAAGGAATACTTACATAATTGAACCAAAAGCATTGTTCTTATTGACATATGAATTAGCTTGTAAGAATTACTTGCTAGAAGAGGGTAAGCAATTATTTAAAACAGTAGGGAGAATAGGACTAAAAGCTAGACATAAGCGTAGTCGATTAACATGGGAGTGGTTGCAGGTGCTAGCTTCTCCTTGTTTGTCTCGGCTCGACCTTGGCTGTTTTTCAATTTTTGGTCTTTGTCATTTTAATATTTTTTGGTTCTTTTTACAGATGGTGATGGTGGATAGATGGTGCAACTCCTCCTTCATCTTCTTCCTCATTTGATCATGTGAATGGTTCAACAGACGTAGAAGATTATGATTTGCCTGGCGATGCTTTGTTCTTCCCTTTGACTTTAGCATACGATGGCAAAGTCCTACCACTCCTAAGAGTAACAACATTAGTCAAAATAAAATTCGGGTTATCTGAATCTATGGATGACGAATCTCCATTTCATCACATTTATTCTTTCATTTTGGCTTTAAATCTCTAGCTAAATACATGTATATATCACTAATTTGCATAAAGTAACATTCATATATTAATCAGTAAATATTATGTACTTGTATATAAATCTAAAATAAAATAATAAGGGAAAAATAAAAGAAAAAGAAATGAATTATTGAAAATATTAAATTACCCTAGACCCCGAGTCCAAGTCAATATTGATTCGGTCGATCGGGATAAATATGGGGAGATAGGGACTATAACTGCACAAAAATGCACACAAAAATACTCAAAATTCAACCATTTGTAAGTATTTTTATACCAATCTTATTTAAATGATTTCTTTTGCATTAATTCAATAAAAATATATAGAAAAATATAAAAATATTACAAAAATAGAGCCATGAATAATTAATATATGGACCAGCTTCACTTTTTCCCATATATGTGCAATCCATATTTTCTATCTGGAGCATATGAACTCCAATTTACCCCAACTCACTTTTAAAGTTCATCATTTGAAAACTTTAAATTCTAAAAATACCTTGAAAGTGGCTGGGACTCATTTATGAAAAGTCAGTTCTGGGACCCATTTGTACAATAGTTTACGACTTTTTTTCTTTTGTATAGATTTCATTTATCTCATTTTCTTTTGATTTCAAATTTAGTTTGTTAGTTGTATACTCTACTTTCTAGTAAAAATATAAAAACCAACTAAAAAAAATAAAAAAGACACAAAATAGGTCTTCTCTATACAAGTCAATTTTTTATCTTTAGTATTTTTTATAAAATTAAAAATCAACAAATATATTTCCAAGTATCTTATATTAACACGAAAATAAAATTAAAAAATATGTTTTAAATTTGTAGATTTTATTCGAAACATATTTTGGGAATACTTTCTTCTGTAATAATTTAGATAAAATTATTTTGAGAAAGTTCTATTTTGAGTTTTTTTTTTAATTTTTGAGATCTCCTACTATTTATTTCGAGCATAGTTTCATTGGGAAAACCTCTTTTTTTTTGTAATTGGTCCACATGGACATGAGGATACCCACTAGAGTCCAAAAATTTGTAAATAACTCACTCCCATTGGTGAAGATTTTCTCCAACCTCCATCCTCTCCTCCATCTTCTCCGCCACAATTAAAAGAGTTTTTGCCCCATTTTTGAATCCATCCACCATTAGTATCCTCATTCTAACTCATCCACCTCCATTGTGAGAGAGTGAATGTTGGAGACGGAGCCACGACAAAGAGAGGACTATTTGGCACGATCCCTTGGTGTCGCGACACCATTGTAGCACAAGCCCTTGACTTGTTGAGCTTCCGGTCGTCGATCGTCGAGGCCATGACCAGTGCTTCCATGAGCAAAACCCCAGGCACAAGATCTAGTACTTGTAATCGTAAGTTACTTTACTTCCAGTTTAGTTTTAGTTTCTTTCATGATGTAGAAGTAGAACCCATCTTCACCACCCATTCCTTTCTCACTACGACATTCGCCCCCACTTACCACTGACATGTCACCTTCTTCGCACATCCTCCGCAACCCCCAACCTCCGACCAAGATTGTGGTCAGAGGAGCACCTCCATCTACCCTCACGTAGGACGAACAACCCATTCAATCCATAATTTTTTTGTGTAGGAAACTCGCAGCCGAGCCTACACAACTCGAGCAACCCCTTTTCTTCTTGCAGATCGTGGACGACATCGGTAGTAGCGATCTCCCCATGCCTCCATTGCCGCCATAAATTGACGGAGCTCTACTGGGGCCCCTTTTGTGCCTACAACCTACTACAGAACAAAGGAAAAAGAAGGAGGAAGATGACGAATAACAACCACCGTTGGATGTTATTCCTCTCCTTCAATCTGAACTATCCATTGGTTATTGGAGTTTTTGCAAAAGAATACCCCAAAGTTGCCATTTTTGAACAACTATATTCACATCTTGAGATGCCATGTAGATAAGTAGTCTATTTGTATGAAATCCCCTGGATTAGTAGTATAAGGGGCCTTTTGACCTCCATTCTGAACTGCATTTCCATTCTTTGCTTTTCATCTATACTATTGCACTAAAATGCTCATTAATCATTCATATAATCTACATTTTTTGTGAAATTTGTTCTTTAGAAAGCTTCTTTAAAGATTTACATTTCATAATATTTTGATATAAGAATTATTAATGGTGAATTGTTGAATTCATGGTACTATTTTTGCTTATTTTGTTAATAGCTCTATGAATACCTGATATCACTTGCTTATTTTTAGATATATTGTTACAATTAATTAGACATAACTTATATCCAAATTTCATCTAAAGAAAATTTGATTTGTGGCTTGTAGAATTTCTATAATATTTTGAGTGATTGATTTATTTTTGGAGCATCGTTAATCTATTTAAAATTTTTAAAATATGGTCATGTGTCCCTGATCTTGTTCTATAATTAGGAATTTTTGTTGTATTTTTATAGTATTGTTAAAAAATTTAAAATATGGTCATATGCTCCTAATCTTATTTTATAATCAACGATTTTCGTTGAACTTTTATAGTTTTTTGAATAGTCATAAAAATCAAATACATCATTTCAACCTTCCTGTTATCTTTTATTAATTATTCATTGCTTCTCAGGAAAATAACAAAAGATATTGTAACTTGTCCTCATCTATGTGTATCACATACCATAACACGTTCACTTTTATTGCGTTCAGAGTCCAAAAATACTTCAAGCATTGTAAAAATCACTAAAAATTGAAATAATGTCAAAAATCCATTAACAATGTCTGATTTTCTTCTATATAGTCTTGTTTTATCTAGGAAAAATATAGGCATAATTTTAAGGCTTCATTTTGAGCTATTGGTAGCATTTTTTCGAGTGCCTTGTTTGCCTTCTTTTTCCATGCGTAGGATTGCTTGTTTTATTTTATTACTCGTATTTTCTTATTTCTAGAAATTCTAAAAACATTTGCAGAATTAATTAAAATACAAAAAAAATTTATTCTCTTTCTTTTAACTTTATTTGACATATTTTAAGAATCCAAAAATATTTTCTCTATTTCTTTTATTTATCTTTTTCTCCTATTATCTAGATATCCACATATATATCTGTCATTATTATATATATTAGTATTACTATAATTTTATTTATAAATTTAAATCACAAAACACTTGCATAATTTAAAATCAAATAAAAAATAAAATCTTAAAAACCCATGAAAATAACAAAAATAAAGACAAAAGAAGGAAATCTGGGATTAAAAATGATTTTTCATAATTGATTTCTAATTCCTCCATCTATCGTGTGTGCTCGTGTTTGACCTCTACTACTTTGTCACTATAGAACTATTATAGAGTTATAATAAATTTTAACTTACTTCACATTTTGGTGTTAGTCATTCTGTGGGTTAACTATTGAAACAGTTCAGATTTTGACTGGTCGCCTAAATGATTGGGTATCTTGCTTGTCAGATTCTTTAGCGGCCTTAATTCTCGTGCTATTCAAATGGAGCAGTTATTGAGGAGGAACACCACATAGATTCTTTTTCTTTTTCTTTGTTTGTTTTAGTTCCAATATTTATATCTCCACTTTTATTTTTACTATATAGAACTGTTCTGACCATCTCTCTGTTTGATTTAGTTGCGAGGGACCATGGATTGAGGACAGACTTCCTAGCAAGACTGATGCACCCACGTGAAGAAGAGTTGGCTTTTCAACACAAGCCAGCAAGAGAGAGCAGTAGAGGAAAAACCTAGAGAATTTTTTAGTGTTGTACTACTTTTATTTTAATATGTATTTAAGTGAGAGAGAGAGAGATTTATAATTTGTAATAATTAAATACTCTAAACACTTCGACATTTCGAGGTCAATTGCCTAGGTGATTTTTAACTTAGGGGCCTTGTCGGCTTTTTCGTGTTTTCTAACCTTTCTTTTTCTTTGTTTCTCGTGTTTTGATTTTTCTCGACATTATTTTTCCTTGTTTAATGTGATTGATTCCTAGCTTAGGACTGCTTGACTCGGTAACCCTGGTCCCAAGCCTTAACTATACCATGTTCCTATCGGTTCTTCGTTTGGACTTAGATCAAATTAATTGTTACCTACTTAGATCTGAAACCGGGCACCGAGAGAGTTTCAATATAGTGATTGCAAGATCTGATTTGTCATACACCGAAGGACCTCCAAGATTGAACTTTTGGGTTTTGTATCTAAGCATTCAGCATATTGTTCTTCATGCTAATAACAAATCATGTACTAGGGCGATTTCATGGGCTTTGCATCTGCATATAGAATAGGTTTCAATTCTATTTAACATCCTGCATGAAGAGAGTTGAGAAGCAAGATGAGTACTTCTGACTCAACATTCATCATTGGTTTTTACGCTTGCATTACTTTTTTGAACCTCTCCCTCTGATTTTGATTACCTCGGATTCTAAAGGAATTGGAACCTCGCTAGGCATCTTGCTTGAAAAATAACCAAAAAAAGTGCTAACCAGAATAAAATCAGGATTACTAAATTTATTTAACCTTAAAATCAAACATAATTGGATTCATTGTTTTGCGAAGAGCAACTCCCTCATTGCACACAGTTTATATTCTGACTGAGTGAGGCATGTAACCTTAAGGACTAGAGCCCCCATCCTTGGAATTGTACCCTAAGTGCTTGGGTTGGCTCTTGGGCCATGTTACTTGGTGCAAGCAATTACCATAGACCGGACGAAGTGTCTCATGTTCAAGTAGGTGTGGTTCTACGACTTGAGAATGGTTACTCTAGGAGACCAAACCCGTGAGCTTGTAAAACTGTTTGACAATCACCTAACTCTAAAAACTAAAATAATAAATGACCAATCTCTTACGAGCTTCACTTTTTTGAGTTGGTGAATTGGAGTTTGCTTGGTGTATGATTGTAGACATTGGATCTGAGTGTGTTTATCTTTCCCGTATGTTATCGGTCTTCGAGTCTTTTCTTCTTTTCATTTCTTGAGTCCATTTTCTTCTTTATATTCATTGTGATCATGGGATATCCATATCTTTAGCCATATCTTGTGGCTTCTTTTCACCCATATCATTCTCATGTCTGCATCCCTGGTCCAACATAAGATGAATCTCTTCTTGAGCTGCAATTTTGCCTCATTCAGTTTGACCTCAATCCTCGTGTCGTTTGTGTCCTTTCCGGAATTTTATTTCGTATGTCTCACCTACCTTCTTTGTTCCCTCCTGTCCCACCTTCTCCTACTCCTAGGCATGGTGTGCTGCATGATAAGGCCTACACTGAGGATATTGTTCATATTAATGAGCTGGGAAAATTCGAGGCTGGAATGAGTATCATCTCTTTGATGGATGCCGTATATGATTTGTTTGTTGCTATTTCTGAGGTTTCTTCTTTAGAACACCAGGTTGAGGATGTGATCATCGAGGATATTCAGAGTATGGATGATGATATTGATTTTGAATGTTTTCATTTCCCCATACCGATCCTTTAGTCAATTTTTCTCATCTTCTTTCAAGAGCCTGTTTTACCACCTTTGCTGGTATCGTAGGAGATAGAGCTGGAACCTGCATTGTGTCACCCATTTTATCAGCAGATATATTTTCCTTCCCTGACTTCCAGATCCCCATAAAGCACATAGCTGATTTTGACCAATGCATTGAGCAATTCTAGTGGATGTTGTTTGTTGGTGACATACATTTTCATAATCCCCACCTTATTAGCCCCTCCCATCAATCATACTCCTCCTGGTTGATGAGTGTGATGATTTCTTTGAGGATGAGTGTTCAGATACCAATATAAACTTTCTTTTCATTAATCATCTGGCATTACTCCCTGAGGTTTATGTGCGGGAGGATGTACTACTTTCTAGTTATGCCTCCCTTTCTAATTATGCATCCGATCTATCTGATGTTGAGACCTAGTCCTTATATTTATCTTATATTTATGAGACCTATCTGTCTTCTCTTCTCGATGACCCTCATGAGGATGAGCCTTGTTTTGAGGCATTTGATGATTTTTATGATCTTTCGGATATATGTACATCGGATTACCAAATGCTGAGAGAGTCAACTGATATTTACTTTTCGTAATTATTGAGATTTTGATTAATGTGGAGGATTCCATGATAGATCCTTCCTTCTCCACATTTGATGTTGTCGGCTTTGATCACTCACTCCATTCTTACAAGTCAATGGTTTCTTTTGAACTATCATATCATGTTTTTGTGGTCAATTCTCTTCTCTAGGTAGTTTACAGTCACTTGATTTCATATACGCGTGTTCTTTTTTATTTTGTCATTGTTCTCACTATGAGATGATGGCATGAGTACAACATTTGTCTAATAGATGTTGTACTAAACCTTTATACAACAATGTCCTAACAGTTGCGCTCGATTGGATGTGTAAAGCCTAACGCTCATTGAGAGGCACCTCAAAACTCTATATCTCTTGTATATATGTGTTTCGTCTTTTGTTATTTATGTCTTTTGTATGTACTACACCCTAGATATCCTATCGGATATTTGTCTCAATAATTAGGACATACTTTGTCCTAAGTATGGGGGTTATAGACTGAGTTGTTCTCTTTTTGTTCTGTTTCGTGATTCCTATTTTTCCCTATACTTAGGGATCTCTTACCCTAAGTATAGGGGGAATGATATGTTCATTCCCCATAGTATTTTTTTCTTTTCATCAGTTTATTGGTCACCTCTCTTGTCTCCTCTCTTGTTGATATTCATGTCTATACTTAGGAATCTCTTACCCCAAGGATAAGGGGGACATATCGAATTATTGATCTGTTTATTCACACCCTCGATCCTCCCTGCATGTTGCATACAATTTGTTATACTTAGAATTAATTAATTGATCCTAAGTATAGGGGTGACAGTCGACTTCTCATTCTTTCATTATTCAATCATTCTAGTATGGGCTTTTCTATACTTAGTACAAGTTATATCTTCCTTTTTTCTCTCTGACCTATGAGGACATAACTCAAGCTTAGTATAATGGCGTTGTATACTATAGCCATAACTTGTACTTTCATATTTTTGAATAATATGGAGAGTATACTATATGGATTAGAATATATAATAAATCAACTATAAAGAATATACCTGTATAATTTTATATGAAAATTTTCAACCATATTTTTATATATCGATTAACAGATTGGTTTAGAATTTTTTTGCAAAATGATTTGAAAAATGGTTGTAAAACATTTTGGAAAATCTTTTGAAAGCTGTTTGGAAAACTTTTGCAAAATATTTTCAAACCCTTGTAAAAACTTTTTGCTTGTAAAAATCTTCTTTATTTGTTTGCTTTTTTTTGAAAAACCAGCTTGCAAATGATTTGGAAAATGGTTGCAATAATATTTTGAACAATATATACATATTGTTTGAAAAATATTTGCAAAAAATGTTTTTTAAATCTTTTATAAATATTTGCAAAATTGTATATCGAAATTATTTTCAAAAAAAAGATTTCAAAAGGTTTGTTAAAACATTTTTAAATTATTTTGAAAACCCTTTTCATAATTATAGCAAATAAAATTCTTTACAAACCATGTAGATAAAAGCCTATATATAACCATTAAATTAAATTGTGTAAATTACCAAATCTTCACTTAATTCTTATAAATATATACGTACTCCCATATAAATATTTGTATATACTTTACCCATTAACCTTTATTAAAATTTCCATAAAAAAGTTCAAATATTTCAAAACCCATAAAAATTGCAAAATGTTTTCGAAAATTGCATAAAAATTTACAAAACTTTTTCAAAAATCCATAAAAAAGTTTAAAATCAAAAATTAATATCATAAATTTTTTTGCATTGCGTTTACATTTTTCAGATTGATAATGATAATTGAACTAGTCTAGAATAAAATTTAATGATTGGATCTTGGTTGGACCTTAATCTATAATCACAGGAACCTTATAGGAATCGGAACTGAGGCACTTTAGATCTATTAGACTTAATTCTTTGAGATCACAAGACCGAGTTCATACATCATCTTGCCTAAGTAGAATATTTTCAAAATACATGCATGACTCTTGTCAATAATGACCTAGCTTGCACACATGCACCTTACACTTAGCTCAACTTAGATGATATAATAGAGGGTTGGATTTGTCATCATGATACACAAGTGAATGGAAACATACAAGCTTGCAATTTATGTCTTCTGTACCCCAATCCAATCTAGTAGCGATGAGGTTCAAGGACATAATGTTGTGGGTTGTGATAATGCTTCAAAAGATGTATAGTCTACTGGTTAAAGAGGAAAAACTCCTTATATTAATGATGTTGTAAATAGTATTAAAAAAATGAAAAATAAAAAACTCCAAAAAGAATAGATGGGCAAAAATCAAAGAAAAATCAATCTCCATCGGAGTTATGTATTCAATAAGCAAGGCTTATGCTTCAAAGTAAAATATTTATGGTATCTACAGCTGATGACTTGACCACACTAGTCAAGCATCCTAGGATAGGTAGCTACAAAAACTACCATCCATTCTCTTATCCACCTCATCTTCTTGAGCCGGTTGCACTTGAACTTAGAAGAGAATACTGTTGAACGAGATTTTTCTCGGGTTCAAAGTAATCCACACAAGGCGGGATCACAATGTTGTTGAGGCGACCCGCGAGAAATTCCAATTCAAACAACAATTCACCCACAACAGAAATCAAGCAATGAAAAGTGGTGCGGAGTTAAAATTTATTATAACTCTACAACAAAGATGTGTATAGGTGCACGTATGTGTAGAGGCCGAACACAGGGAGCAGACAGGTAGAACGAGGCAAAATGCTCAAAATGTGAATGTGATCAAATGTCTATTTATGCTCCAAATTAATTTTAAATGAAATATAACAAAATAAAGAAAACTCAGGAAAAGAAAACACAATTTTTAGATTTTTCTGGATTTTTTAAGATTTTTAGAGTTTTTATATTTTTATGGGTTTTCTTTTGTATTTTTTAATGATTTTTGGACTGAAGTGAAAATACATCAAAATAAGAAAAATATATTTTTTGGGGAATTTTCTAAGGTAATGTAAACAGTGCACAAAATGCTTATTTTTGAATTTTTATAAATATTAAAATGCAATAAATATGCAAAATAAAAATATGTGGACCTACAATGCAACAAGAATCTATGCTATTTTTTGTGGATTTTTTAGCAATTTAGATATGCATGAAATGGATAAAAACAACAAAAAGGAACTACATAGTTGGCAAGGGTATTTCTGAAAATAAGCAAGAGTTCAGTGGCCCAGATGTAATTTCTCCAAAAATTATATAACATAATTAAACACTCTTTGGACCAATTAGAAATAGACAAAATACCAGGGATACTATCGTAAAATGCCCAAGCACACGCGTGACTAGCACGTGCCTGGCAAGGACCTGCTTGTCATTTACAAAAATTCAAAGTCTGACATACAAAATACCCACAAATACTAAAACGTGCAAGCCGAGTTTCAGGACCATGTAGAAACACACCAAAATACGGGTCCTTGCCGGCAAAATAGCCAGACGTACGTGGTTGCGCACGTGCGCCTCGCTGGCAAGGACCTAACGGCAATTATATGAAGTTCGGGGGTCGTTTTATAAATATTACAAAACTAATGAGACTGCAAAGGAAAGATTTTGTGCTAATAAATAATGAAGAAAAATGATCGGGTGGCTTATGCAAAATACCCAATACCTTGCACGATGGGACGACGCTGATGTATCCACTAATCCACGTGTCACGATCCTATGCCGTGATACCCCTTCAGTCTGACGGTCGAGATTAGATTAGATGATGATGATCAACGGCACGAAAGATTCTGATCCAACGGTAACTGCTCTTCTGGATGATCAGGGGAGATACAACGGTGCTGGGTTGATCAGGAAGAATGTGCGAAGAACAGGGTCCTGGTGAGATTGGATCGTCCAGAGCTCGAGCCTCCGTGCACCTGGATCTCCTCCGACGGTCTCCTCGTGCTCCTGTTGTGTTCCCGCGACTTCATGTGGCTTTGATGGGGCCGAAGACCAAGGAATGGCCTTCCACCCCTCGAGAACGCTCCGGCGGACCTGGGAAGGTGCGCTTGCTCAAAATCGCCTCAAGATGAGGCTCTTACGCATGTACCTGCAAGAGAGGTTAGGGGTTCTCAAAATCAATTTTTTGGTCTATGGTGAGTCCTTTGACGATTGTTTAGCGCACCTAGACCAGGTTCTTAAAAAGTGTTGTGAGGTAGACCTCGTTCTGTCTTGGGAAATGATCCATTTTATCGTTACTCACGGGATCGTGTTGGGGCACATCATCTCCCAATGAGGCATGGAGGTTGACCTTGCCAAGGTGGATGTCATCAAAAGATTTGAACCACCATCCAATATCAAACAGTTACGATCATTTCTGGGGCATGTCAGCTTTTACCGACAGTTTATCCAAGACTTCTCCAAGATTTCCCGACCGTTAACTGAGTTATTAGGCAAAGACATCGAGTTCTTGTTAGATGATAAATGTCTTAATGCCTTCCTCACACTTAAAGACAAGATTATCAGTGCTCCTGTCCTACAGTTGGCTGATTGGTCTCTACCCTTCGAGATCATGACGGATGCTTCAGATTTTACGGTCGGGGCTGTATTACGACAGAGGAGGAATGGACTTCCCATTGCCATCCACTATGCCATCAGAACCTTAGACGATGCTCAGAGAAATTAAACAGTGACAGAAAATGAGATGTTGGAAGTGGTATTTGCTCTAGATAAGTTCCAATCCTATCTTCTTGCTCGAAAATCACAGTTTACACAGATCACTCAGCTATCAGGTTTTTAATGGAAAAGAAGGATGCAAAGGCACGCCTTCTTAGATGGATTCCATTACTTCAGGAATTTGATTTGGACATTAAAGATAAACATGGGGTAAAGAATGTGGTAGATGACCACCTCTCCTGATTATAGACAGATCAGACTTCAGATGAGTACACGCCAGAGATCGCAGAGAGATTTCCTGACGAGAGCATCTTTGCGGTTACCGAACTTCCATGGTATGCAGACACAGTAAATTTTCTGGTTGCATAGAAAATCCCTCTAGGTTGGCCAAAGAACCGAGTTGATAAACTAGTCTCTGAGGCACGATATTACCACTGGGAGAATCCGATTCTTTTTCGTGAAGGACCGTATTGTGTTTACAGGCATTGTATTCCTCAGGAGGAATATAATAGTGTCCTCACCTTATGCCATTCTTTAGAGTCAGGAGGACATCACTCAGGGAAGAGGACAACGCAGAAGGTACTTTAGAGCGGATTATGGTGGCCGACTCTTACTAGAAATGCCTGCACATTTGTGAAGAGTTGCCCATATTGTCAGAGAGTTGTAGGGATAGTTACTACTAGAGATGCAATGCCAATGCGACCCATTATTATTTGCGAGATCTTTGACGCATGGGGCATAGATTTCATGGGACCGTTCCCTTCCAGCAGCGGCTTTGAATACATTCTTCTCACTGTAGACTATGTTAGTAGATGGGTGGAGGCTATACCCGCACGAACCGCAGACAGTAAGATAGTTTGCAAGTTCCTAAGGGAACACATTATTTCGTGGTTCGGGATCCCACGTATTCTTATTTCTGATGGGGGTAGCCATTTCATTAATAAGGAGGTGAAAAAGCTAGTGAAGCAATACATCATTGATCACATAGTAGCTTCTCCTTACCACCCACAGACGAACGACGTGGCTGATGTTTCAAATAGGGAGGTGAAATCAATTCTCCAGAAGTTAGTACGACCAGATAGGAAGATCTGGTCACTGCTTCTAGATCAAGTTCTTTGGGCATACTGCATACAAAACTCCTTTAGGTACTTCATCATTTAGATTGGTTTATGGAAAGCCGTGCCATTTGCCCATAGAGATCATGCACAAATCTGAATGGGCTATTCGAGAAATTTTACTGGACACACAGAAGGCAGAAGCCAAGAGAAAGATAGATCTGAATGAGCTGGTAGAGATTCAAAATCAAGCATACGAGAACACACTCATTTATATGGACAAAGTGAAGAAATGGCATGACAGACATATTCAACACAAGACCTTTGTCCCAGAGCAGAAAGTATGGTTGTTCAATGCGAGATTAATAATTTTCCTAGCAAATTAAAAAGCAAGTGGGAAGGACCTTATGTAGTCAGAACGGTGCACGACAATGGAAGTATAACAATATCAGATGTGTCACCTGGTGCAGAACCGTTCGTGGTTAACGGAGAGATGCTGAAGCACTTTGTCGAGACTACTGATCATCTCGCCTGTACTAAAGTGATCTATTTTGTACAGGATTCATAATCATCTTTTTATTTCATCTCATCCTGTACAAATTCTTTTGAGCCTTTCAATTCTCGAGATCCGCAACACTTGTATATTCTTCGTAGACCACAATCGTCCCCATTTTTTCTCGTATCCTATGCTTAGGATACCAGATCCTAAATATAGGGGGGACCGATTGTTCGTTGATTCACGTTTTATATTTTGTTCTGATTCTTTTGTATAGCCTTTATTTTTCACAAATCACTGGTCTCTGATATTTGGCTACACTCTTTTCTATACTTAGGATGCCTTATCCTAAGTATAGGGGGGACCGAGTGATTTCGATGATTTTGTATTCTTTATTCCTTTTGATCTTTTGATGTATATTCTTTGTAATAAGTCACCTCGTTTTTGCTCTTCCGTTATACTTACGATGACCTGATCGTATGTATGGGAGGGTTGAATGACTTGTATTCTCTATTCGTTTTCATCCACTTTTACTTAGCACGTGTTATGTCCTCCTTTTTCTCTTTTTACGCTATGAGGACATAGCACAAGCTAAGTATAGGGGGGTGCGTATATATTGTATATATACTTTTATACATAACTCGTACTTTTATGTATTTCTATATCTATAAAATACATAAAAAGTGGGTAAGGGTTAATTTAAAATCCAATATATATTTATTTATTACTTAAAAAATCCTTGTAAATAAGTAAAATATTTTTAAAACTTGTATTTAAAACTTGTAATTAAAATATGTAATTAAAATATGTATTTAAATTTGTATAATACTTATTTAAAATCCTCTTTATTAAAACATGTGTAAAAATTATTTAATCCTCGTAAAATCCTTTGTAGATAAAATCTGGAAAATACATTAGATATTTAACTTAAATAAAATATATCTTGTAAAATTCTTCTACAAAAACTTGTTTATAAAAATCAGAAAATCCATAAAAAATACAAAGTCCTAAAAGTCATAAAGATTACAAAAGCCTTAAAATCCGTAAAAATGAGTAAAATTCAGAAAATATACTTCACAAAAACATGGTTGCATTTGCATTCGCATTTTTCAGAATAAGTTTGATTTCTGGAACTAAGGACTGAGTCTAGTCTAAAAGATGGAGCTTGATTACGGCCTTAAACTTTCGTTGTAAGGAGCCTAGTTAAGATCTGGAATTTAGACTCTTCAGGTCTTGTGACTTAAAATCTTTGGATTCCATAAGACCATATTCGGGAAATCAAGTCATACGTGCTTAAGTAGACCATTTGGAGTCATCCGTACAACTCTATACCAGTGAACCAATCTTGAATACATGCACTCTGCACTTAGCTCAACTCGCATGGAGTTACGAAGGGCAGTACATCTTGGTAGTGTGTTTCTATCCTTATCTTTGCGGCATTGATGTCTAAAGACGGAGAGATTGGGGTTGCGATAGTTGCTTCGGATGAGGGAAGGATCTGCTGACACAATTTTTCTAAGACTTCAAAAAAGTGACGGAATAAAAAGATATATCCGTCGAGGCACAAAAAGATGAATGCAGTGCAAGCAAATTACAAAGTCAAAGCAAAGAAGAAGAAGCCAAATATGACCACAATGGTCCAATCTTCCACCAAAAATGCATGCACATCTTAGTGAAGACTTAGCTACACCGGTTGAGCTTCACAAGAAGATGCGTCTACACTGGTCGCACTCCACTTCTTTTCTCATTCTTCTACTTTCTCCCTATACTCGATTGTGGACATAGCAGAACTGAACTCAGAAGGGAATACCTCCCTCACCGAGGAAAGAGTAGCGGGATGAGGAAGCCATAGAAGTGTATAGCCGGTATGGACGGTTTCTTCGTTTCTCTAAGCAGGAAGAGCTAAATCAATTCACACACTGTACAAGTTGACTTCAAGGATGATAGAGTTTGCGATATGAATAAGTGAGTCTCAACTAGTTGATGAAGTGATCTTGAGTAAGGATTTGTGGAACTTGAGGACTGTTGAGGATAAAATCCTAATCCTAGTTAAGGCTCCGATAAAATGCTTATTTCAGCCCGATCGAGCTCTGTCCTTTGTTTATTCTCATGAATTGGTTTAGGAAAACAAATTCATTCTAACTTTCTTTCTTTTTCACATACTTTTTAAATAAGTGTTTGCTAAGGGACTAACAAAGTTTAAGTATAGGGGGTTGATGAATCCATGATTCACTAACTTTTCTGTCGCATTTTGTCTTAAAACCCTTAACAAATGCATGTAAATATTCATTATTTCCCATCTTTTAACAAAACCTCATTCATGAAGAAATAGTCACTTTTAAGCATCAAAATCATGTAAATAAATAAAGAACAAAGAAAAAGAAAATAAGGCAGATTGGATATATGTATATATATACAATATGAATTTAAAATATAAATATAACTGCATGGTATATTTATAGCCTAACCCCTGAGACCAAGTCAGAATGGATTGGTCGACAAACCAATAAGTAGGGGGAGATAAGGAAAGAAAACCCTAAAAATAAATTAAGACACACCTCATGTACCTTTCATTATTTATCAAATAAATACAAAACTTCAATGATTTTTAATTAATTCATATGTACATATTTTTCACCAAACTCTTTTCCTAATTATTTATAAAAATGTATATAAAAATAAATTAAAAATATTACCATTTACATAAACCATGAAATCCTACATGTAAATTGTCAAAATCTCAACTTCCAAACGTCATAACTTCTTCATACGAACTCCAATTTCACTCTACTCACCTTTAAAGTTCAATAAAATAATATTCTCTAATCAATAGAATGGTTTCATCGAATTCGGATCCGTTTGCAAAAAGTCAGTTTTGGGACCAAATGACAACGGGGTGTCTGGGCTATTTATTTTATGTAACACACATTATTTATAATTTTCTTAATTTTATAATTTTTAATTATTTTCATGATCTTCTATTTTCACCCTAATTTATTTCATAACTTTTGGAGTTTATTTATTATTTTAATAAAATCAAAAACCCTAAATTATAGGTAAAAATGAACTGGCTAGATACTACCTGTATTTATTAATATATGTAAATTAATTCATTAAAATCCCTAATAAATTCACACAACCCTTATTTATTATTCTAATAATTAATAAAATATAAAATTAATTTTTAAGTATTCATTTATTAAATAAAAAATCCAAAACCTATTTATTTATACATATTTATTAATATAATATTTATATTTCAAATAATATTTATTATTTATAAAAAGTAATTATTCCATAAATTAGATAATTAATTTATTTACATTTCTTGTATTTATACCTATTTAAAATAACATTATTTATTATTTATTAATGAATTTACAAGCATTTTCGTGCATCTGGCCAACCAGGTGCTGACATGTGTCAGCACCTGGTTCATCTTCCCCAAGAAGGCTGAACTGCCTTCTGTTCCAACTGATCAACTTCACCAAATTTTCCAGCTGGCATCTTGACTTACTCCGACGATCCAAACCATTGAAAACTTTCTCCTAACAAACCCTCTCCATCGCCCATCCTTGGATTTTACTTGGAGCCCACGAATCTGATCTATAAAAACCTACAAAGTCCCCATTTCGCAACTAACTTTCCAACCACCTAAAGCTACCGGCTCCAATGGCCGACCCCCATTCTTCATAGCCTCGCTTCGCCTGACGTGGAGGTGACAGCTCCGCCCAAGCAAGCCCGCGTGGAGGAGGGATAATCGGAGGAGGTTACAAGGCTCTTGACAGCCTTGCATCGTTGCCACAGCACCGCGTTCAGCTCGGCGAAGGTCGACCGTCGAGCAGCCAATAGAGGTAATACACCTCTGAACTCCCACACCTATTCATCCACCTTTTTCGAATTTCTTTCTCGATCTTCGTGTATCCATTAGCGAGGTTAAGACGTCATTAGGACGCTTAATCATTCCTCTTAATCACCAAATCAAATCACTCCTCTTTTCGTTCAAATCAACCTCGAATCGTGTTTCCCTTTTTCGTACGTTTTCACACAATTCTCTAAACTGGAAATACCATGTTTTGAGCTTGCAGATTATAACCTTTGAGCTTATTCTTTGAGAATTGAGCATATACGTTTCATATTTGCAGGTTCGTCTTCCATCAGGAGCCATTATGAAACATCAGGAATCTTCAATCCTCAAAGAAATTGCAATTCAAAAGAGGCGCATCAACTTAACTTCAGAACATACCATCAAGATCCGCCACCTTCGTCGAGCTGTAGCTGATGCTCAGATCCACCTCAGCCGGCCACCTACTGCGGGTAAGCTCGAGGGTTAGAGGAGCTAACCCTCTGGCCCCACCGGAGCTCGAAAGCCTTCGTCAGCTGATCGTTAAAATTCGGGGAAGAAGCCTTCATCGGCAGTCACGCAACAAACCCAAGAACAGCGGAAGAACCCCAGGTCGCACAGGCTTGTGACACGTGGCGTGAGGACGGCCAGGATCAAGGAGCAGCTTCTAATCTCAGCCCTTCAATCTGAACCGGTGGAAACTTTGCAGGATAAACCCTGAAGACTTCCAGAAATTAATTCCCACTGCAGAAAGTTTCCAGATTTGCATTTAGGTCCCTACACAGGGACCTAAATGCAAAAGATTTTATTTTCTTTACAAAACCGTCCCTATAAGGACCTAATTGCAGAACTTTTTAATTACTTTTCTTGCGCTTATACCCCTGTGCTGTAGGGGATTTTTGGACCCATTTTTGACCTCATTTTTCATAGATTATCTTGGGGTAGTTACACAACTACTAGCACGAGTTTTCATTCATTTTTCATGTAATTTTCTTGTGTTTTTATCGTGTTTTAATTCGTTGAAAATCGTCTTCGTTTTGTTTTATTTTTGTTTGCTTGTTCGAGCCCGTTTCTCAGCTTTTCACCTACTATATAGTATCATCTACCTATATTCCACCTATTATATATAAATAAATCTTGTGAAAAATACCCCTTTGAAAAATAAATAAAAATTGGAAAAGATTGAAATCAAAAATTAAAAATAAAAAAAACTTAATAAAAATCGTATCTTTTCTTTGATCACTTTAAGAAGAGGAAAAATAAATTGCAAAAATATTTTCTTAAAAACATCAACATACCCTATTCTGCCTCCTTGAGTTTGACCCAGACACACTCACCTGGTAAAATAATTAGTGTAGGTTTTCTTTAAAATCGATCTTTGTTTGATCGGAGCTAGGATCTTTTTGTAGCTTTCTACATCGACAACTTCTTTTTTTTTTAAAGCTGTAAAATGATTTTATCGCCCGGTATCAACCGCGGGCAAAATGCCGCATCCTACCAGGAGATGGAATGATGTGGAAATGGTAAAAATGGAGCTCGCTGGAGCAAGCTCCAACGAGGTGTTATAGCAGGTGAACGAATGGATGCGAAGCGAAAATGGGAAGAGGCTACTGAATCCTACTTCTACCAGGAAGAAGAATCATGCGAGAAAAACAAGTAAACAGGACACCTCCAAGGCAAAATGCTCGAGATGGAGACCTCAACGGTCGGGGCCGGAGATGGGGTTGTGGAGCCGCTCCTCACCCTTGGCTGGGCTCCTCCCGCTAGCTGTAGGATGCCTGTCATGCCTCCAATCCAGAGCTCGGCGAGAAGAAGCAAAACCAAGGTCAAAAGAGGGTTCCAAATGTGAAAATGGACGGAGGGGGTCTTTTGAAAGAGATGGTCGACTGGGCAAGAAAACCAAGCGTAGAAGGTGATTCAACGACCGGAAGGTTGAAAAAACCTATGGGCGTGTATCATCGATTATGGAGGAGCAAAAGTCATGAAGGATGCGACACGAGATGGTGAAAGGCGTGATCTCCAAAATTCAGAGAAAACGATAAAAAAAACATCTTTTGACACTGTCCAGACCTCGGTCAAAGAGCTGACCCAGGACAACCAATGGAGTCTTCTGGTTGGTCACGTGGACCAACCAAAAAATTCCTTGGAAAAAAGGACTGTAAATTCATTTAAAAATAGAAAATGAATTAATTAATTTTAATTATAAAATAAAAAATGTTTATTATTTTATGAAGTATTTTATTATTATTTTTATTTATTTTTATTAGGTATAAAAATAGAAGTTACCATTTTAGGCCTATATAGGTACATTTATCTATATATTTTAATGTTTAATTTTATTTTGTATATTTAATACATTTATTTTTGTTTATTATTTTATAAATTTATAAAATATTTTTATACACTTACATATATTTTTATTTGATTTTTTTGATATATTTTGGATACGTAATAAAATATAAATGTTATACGTAATAAAATATAAATGTTAATTATACAAGTATATATACAGGTGTTATACCTATGTGTTTGTTATATACAAGTACTTTTATTTTGTATTTCTTTTGTGTTTTTATTCTAATTTTAATATACATATAAATTATAAATAATATTTACAAAATTATAAAAATATAAAATTACAAAAATAATGAATAAATAATAAAATGAATATTTTAATCTGTACAAGGATACAATAGAGGTCCAAAACTCAACTTTCAAACCGTAGCTCCGCCAAATGCGAAACCACTTCATTAAATTCCTTATTTAAAATTATATCCAATTAGAGGTGTGTTTTATGCATTTCGAGTTTTTATTTAGGAGATACAGGTCTGGAAGTTGGGATTCTGAATTTTTATTCAGACCATAACTTTTTATCTGTATATTTTTTTGAGTGAAATCAATTTTGTATTTTATTTATTTAATTATCAACAACTTTCATGTACAAAGTTTCTTTATTTGGAGTATAAAAAGAGGAACCAAAAATAGTTCCCAAAATGAATAAAGAATGTATGAATTAAGAGGATTTTTGATTGTATTTCGGCCTTATCTCCCCTTACATTATTCCTTGTCGACCTAGTCATCGAGATGACTAGGTCTCGAGGTTTCGGGTCATAAAATTTTTACAATATTTTATTATTTTCTTTTCTTTTCTTTATTCTATAATTTTGGCTTTAAAAATTGTATTTTGTTCACTTTTTACACAAATGCATGGATGATAAAATGCATGATTTAACACTATTTACACGCATTTAATAGGGTTTTTATTGCCAATATGATAGAATAAAGATGATGTAACGTAGATTCATCATCCCCCTATACATGCCTTTGCTAGTCCCTAGCAAACACTTACGCAATAAGTGTAGAAAAAGAAAAATAAAGAAAAGAAAAGGAAGAAATTGGATTTAGTTTAATTATCAAACTTGTCTTCACGAACTCAAAGTTTGGAGCTTAAGTCGGACCTTTGGAATTTTAGTGCGGGCGGAACCTTAACGAGAACCGAATTTGAATCCAACAGTCCGTGAGAATACCAAAACTCCGTTCAAGTCTCCTCAATAGCCAGGTCAGAAATATCTCAACTCATACGCAAACCCTTACGACTATGAATCTGACACGTACAATGTAGGTGATAGTGGCTCTCCCCATCTACAATGACAAAGAGACTGACTTCTCCAGCATGACAACCCAATGATTCCCCAATCCAATAACTCCTTCCTCGAGGAGAGAGGTATTCCCTTCTACGTTCAAGTGGCAACCATCGCAAGAGCAGGGGGTGAAGAGAAGAATGGACGGTAGCCAGTGGAGCTACCTATCCTAGGATGCAAGACTAGTGTAGTCAAGTCATCCCGCTGCAGGCTCACATAATTTGACTTTGAAACTCGAGCTTTCTTATTGACTTATACACCATATTCACATACTTTTGCAGCCATTTTATTTTTTGTATATGCCTGTCCTTTTTTTTTGAAATACTATTTACATCAGCATTTACATAAGGAGTTTTTCCTCTTGAGCCAGTAGACTATCCTCTTTTTGAAGCTTTATCGCAACCCACTCTCCTGTCTTTAGAATTCCACATCACTGGATGGGTTGGGTGCACTTCCCTCCCTAGAGGAGGACAAGTGTTTCCACTTGTGTGCGCCTCATACTGGGGAAATCCAATCCCCTCACTACCCAAACTGAGTTGAGCCATGTGAAAGGTACAGGTGTCCAAGTTAGGTCATTATCAACAAGAGTCATGCTTGTGTTCCGAAATACTCTACTTAGGCAGTCAAGAATCCATTGAACCAAGTCTGTGATCCTCAAAGAATTAAGCCAACTAGACATGTAGTACCTCAATTCAAGTTCCTATAAGGTTCATGTTCTTAGGTTAGATTTTAAGGTCCAATCGTGCTCCAATCTCCGGATTTTACTTAGACTTGTTCAACTATCAAACTAAATCCGCAAAATGCAAATGCTATGCAAATGCAAAAAATATTTTTGTGATGTAATTTTCAACATTTTGAACTTTTTATGGATTTTTGAAAATATGATGATGCATATGCATTTTTTTGTATTTTTCAAATAGATTTTTCAAATGTTTTTGGATTTAATTTTACAAATTTTTTGGGATTTTTTTAAAACAAAGATTTTGGCTAAAAGCTAGGTACAAATATTTACACGGGAGCGCTTCTTATATTTACAAGAAGTACATTTTAAGAATTTACAGGGGTAAGTGATCAATTTTATAGGTATATATAATGAATTTTGGTGTAATGTATGTATTCCTCAAACTTATTCGAAAAGGTTTTTCAAACAATTTTTGAAAACTATAGTCCCAAAATAATTTTTACAAACAATTTTACAAACATGTACACAAATTTGAAAATCATTTTGCAAAGGTTTTCAAATAGTATAGATAATTTTTTCAATATTTTTACAACCATTTTTCAACCATTTGCAAATTGTTTTTCAAACATTTTATTTCACACAAAGAAAATAAAAATTTTCAAAACAAATAATTTTTACAAAGGTGAAAACATGTAAAAAAATAATTTCAAAATAGTTTTCAAAAGATTTTTCACAAAGATTTGCAAACTATTTTTCAAACATTTTGCAAAAATATTTTCACCTGATTTGTTAATTGATAGATACAAACAGAATTTGAGGAATAATCACATCTTTTTATTAAGTTTTTAATTAATTTTAAAGAATTATTAGCCATATTATTATTAAGAAATATGAAAGTACGAGTTATGGCTAATGTATATACGCAGTATATACGACCCCCCCTATATTTAGCTTGAGCTATGTCCTCATAGATCAGAGAGAAAAAGATAAGACATAACTCGTACTGAGTATAGGAAAATCTAAAGAATAGGACGAAGAAACGAATGAACGAATGAGAAGTTGACCGTCCCCCCATACTTAGGATCAAATAATCCTATCTATAGTAGACTGTACACAAAGCAGGAAAGGTCAAGGGTGGGAGTGAATAGATCGTACTCAGATTGTCTCCCCCTATACTTTAGGGTAAGATATCCTAAGTATAGACAAGAAGAGGAGACAATGGAGAGGATCGAAATAAATGAAAAACTCGGGGTGCACACCCTCTATACTTAGGACAAAGTACGTCCTAAGTATAGAAGACTATTAAAAAGGGGCGACACCTTTTAGATACAAAAAGAAGATAGAAAGGGAAAAGAAGAAAAGAAGAAAAGAAAAGAGATCTGGAGATGGGAGAAGAGATCGTGAGAATGTACTCACCACTCCCCCTATACTTAGGGTAAAAGAAGCCCTAAATATAGGCAACAACAGGAGTGATGAAACGGAACGAAGAATGAACACTCAGCTCGTCCACCCCCTATACTTAGGACAAAGTACGCCCTAAGCAAGGCAAACATGAGAATAGGTGGATGAGCAATACGGGAGAGGGACGAAGATGAACAGAAGAGGATGTACAACAGAGATGGATATACACATGATCAAGAAGGTTAAAAGCGAACCTTCTTGCGGGACCGTTAGGGATGGATCTGCTATGGTGCAGGTCGACATCGGGGTCCATGGTGGACGGAAGCCGATCAGGGTCGACAGGGTGTAAGTCCTCAGTGGAACTATGTGTGAAGGCACAAACAGGTCAGTGAAAGAAGTACGACTGTCCGGCCTTAGGAGTCTCGCTGATATCAAAGTGGAATGGGACGAACTCGTCATCATCGGAAGTAGTGTACTCAGTGTCGTCCTGCAAGGTGTCGTCCAGGTCAAAACCAAAAGGAATGAACTCATCAGTAGAAGTAGTAGAACTCTGTTCGTCCTCTATAATCTCAACCAGATCATCTTTCTCATCAAAAGGCCCGAATTCCTGAATGAAAGCAATCAAATCAAATTCGGCCTTTTTAGTCTGATCTGAATCTAAGTGAACAGGCACGGACCCATCGGTGAAAGTACTCAAGTCATGTCCGTTTTATCTAGTCTCTAAATCTGCCCTCCGTTCAATGGTATTGATCGTGTAAATCCCGCAGATGTCATCAACACAATACCAAGTCCTAGAAGAAGGAACTCCGAGGTCCATGCTTTCCGATTCTTCCTCCACGGGGAGGAATTCTCGGGTCTCAGTGGAATCTAATGAATAGAAAAATTCTCTGATAGTCTCGTCAAGGTCATGGTCCTCGAGTTCAGCCAAGATAGGTGAGGTCGCATCAGGTGCAGGTCTTTGGTGGCAGTGGGTGAGGCGATCAACGCTTCACTCTCGTTAGCAGGACGAAAGCGAATCTCTCTTGATCCATAGTCAATAACGACCCTCACAGAGGCGAGGAATGGTCGTCCCAGGATGATTGGAGAGTGCTCCCCAGTGGAGGTCTCCATGGGCAAATAGACAAAGTCAACGTGATAGCTCATGCCCTGAATCGAAATGACAACATTTTCTAGGATACCCTTTAGCCTCTTTATTGATCCATCATCAAATTGTACGATCATCCTGGTCTTCTTGAGAGGCCCTAAGTGAAGAGACTGTACCAACAAGAAGGGTATGATGCTAATCGATGCACCACCATCGAGGAGAGTGTGATCACAAGTATGGTCAGAGATGGTGCAACTAATTAAAGGTGTGGTTGTGTTCTTCTTCCGAGGAAGGGGACGGTGTGTGATGGTGTGGGATGTGGCCATGGTCAAGATATGACGCTCAGATCTACTCCTCCACTTTCTCTTCTTTTGAGGAGCAGATAATTGGTTCATGGCCTGCTGAAGTGGGGCACGGATGATCTCATGATTAGTGGCCACCACTTCGGGTTCAATCAATTTTTTTTTTGAATTTTTGGACCTCCTCCATACAAGGGAGGAAGTCAGAATCAGTGTCTATAATCGGCATCCTCGGGGTCAAAGGTGGGACAGAGTGTGAATGGATGTGTGGATAAAGGATCCTTGCAAGTGGTACCTCTCCTCGCAGTCTGACTTGATCAAAGGACTCCCGAACTCTTTTTGTATTTTTAAAATTTCTCATTTTTTGTATTTTGGGCGATTGCTAGCTCTCATGGTAATCCTCAAATTATTCCAAATCATCAGATCGTGAAGCATCAATGTGTCTCTTATTTATGCAGGTGAGGTTGTCAATCCTCGAATTCATTTGCTCCATGAACTGGGTCAAGGTCTCAAGTGTGGACATCGTGAGAGGCGACTCCAACAGGTCAGTCTCGGGTGGATATGAAGGTGGAGGTGGATAATATACAGTGTAGGTGGAGGTGGGTAGAAATCCGAGGTCTGATGCTGTGGCTGAGGCGGGTATGTACAAAAATCAGAAAAAATAGGAGGAGGTCCTCCTGATAAAAGGGAGGTGGACCGGCTAGAGTGAGCAAGGGATCACAAAGTCTAGATAGAAAATGCTCAAGGGGTCCATCTCGAAAACAAAAGACAATGATCGGGAGAACACGAAGGTCAAGTCAAGAGAAGTGAGAAGAAAGGTGCAAGTGCACAGAAGCGATCTAGTATGCTCACAATCAATCACAAGCAAACATACACAAACAACCCTCAATTCACCTACTCAACTCGGTAGAGACCGTAAAATCGGTCTTTGTATCTTGTCTGTTTTAGAGTTAGGTGAGAAATAAAAAATTCCATACACACATAGGGGGATGAAATGGGATTTGGTCACTAGTCCTTAGGGTGTGCGCGAACAAGTAAAAGCGAAGACAATGAGGGGATTACTCGCCCTGAGAGATTTTTTTCTTTTGGTTAATTTTAGGGTCGAGTAATTTTAGAAGTCCCAATTTTATTTGTTATCACTTTTTTTTGGATCCTTAGTGAGAAATGCACGAGCCTAACGAGGAGTCAGTTTCACTTAGCACCTAGGTGGCAAAATCAGAGGTACAGAGATGGAAAAGCAATGCAAGCGGTAAAATGATGATGTATGCTAAAGCGTAAATGCTCACCTTACCTCCAGCACTCTACATGCAAGGATGCTCAGCATAATTGAAACCAAATCTATATGCAAATGCAAGCTGATGAAATCGCCCTAAGTTCAGAAATTGCTATTATCTGGGAAGAACAATTTCAAAATTTGACTAGATCCAAAATGTCACTATAGGCACATGCAAATATATTAAGTTTTTGGACCTACTCTATTGCCAAGCAAATCCTACAACTAAGGTCTCAATCGCACAAATAAATAAAATCGAAAATTGGAAAACAAAGTAAAAAAATGCGATGAAAAACCGTGAAAACCGCGGTGCGCCCCAATGTGTACAAACACTGGAAATTAGGCCCTAATGTCCAAGTCCTGAGTACATGTATTATTACAATAAATAGGGTCTCTCTCTCACTTGAAATTACAAAAATAAATAAAAGAAAATAAATGCTACAACTACAGATGGAGCTCAGTCTTCAAAAATCCAATAAGTCTCCTTCGGTGTCCGGCAAGCTAGAGCTGGCGTCACGTGGGTGCCCAAGCGCCTAGGGTTGAGCGCCTCCCTCGATCCTGGTACCTCGCACAAAATCGACAAAGAGAAGGTCAGACAGCTCACATATATCATAAATAAGGAAAATAAATAAGAGAAAATAAAAGCCGCAAAGCTAGACAAACAATCACAAGTATAAGTAAAAATCCGAACTAAGCGTTGTTGCACCCCGGCAATGGCGCCATTTGATAACTGAGATTTGGCTAGGGTCTAAAGTAGTCCACACAAGGTGGGACAACAGTGTCCGCTGAGCGACCGCTCACGAAACCTCAATTAATCAACAACCAACCCACAACAGAAATCAAGTAATGAAAAGTGGTGCGGAGTTAAAATTTATTATAACTCAACAACAAAGATGTGTATAGGGCAAGTATTTGTAGAGGCGAACACAGGGACCAGACAGGTAGAACGTGGCAAAATGCTCAAATGTGAATGTGATTAAATGTCTATTTATGCTATTTTTTATGGGTTTTTAATTTTATATTTTTTGTTATTTTAATTTTATAATTTTATATTTTGATTTAATTTTCTGATTTTATATTTTCTTTTTATATTTTATATTTTTATGTTTTCTTTTTCTTTAAATAGAATATATACACAATATAAGAAAAGAGAAGGATAAGGTTTTATAGAAGTAAGTAAAAATAAGCAAAATCCGGAAATAAAAAATTTTGAACTTTTTATAATTTTATAATGTTTTATGATTTTTCTGGATTTTTCCTAGTTGTTTTGGTATTTTTTAAAGGGCAAAAAATACTGAAAATAGTGTAGAAATAAAAGGCTGAAACCAAAATGGAGAAATAAAATAGAAAACAGAACAAAAATTCTCCAAATTAATTTTAATGAAAGATAACACAATAAAGAAAATTCTCGAAAAGAAAACACAATTTTAGATTTTTTCTAGATTTTTTAAGATTTTTATGAAGATTTTTTGAGTTTTTATATTTTTTTGGGGTTTCTTTTGTATTTTTTAAGATTTTTGGATTGAAGTTATAATACACTAAAATAAGCAAAAATATATTTTTTGGGAAGTTTCTGAGGTGTTTTTATAAATTTTATGTATTTTATAATGCAAACAATGCACGAAATGCTTGTTTTTGAATTTTTTATAAATATTAAAATGCAATAAATATTCAAAATAAAAATATGTCGTGGACCTACAATGCAACAGGAACCTATGCTAATTTTTGTGGATTTTTTTAGCAATTTAGAGATGCATGAAATGAATAAAAACAACAAAAAGGAACTACACAACTAGCTAGGGTATTTCTGTAAATAAGCAAGAGTTCATGTGCCCAGATGTAATTTATCCAAAAATATATAACCTAATTAAACACTCTCTGGACCAATTAGAAATAGACAAAATACCAGGGATACGATCGTAAAATGCCAAAGCCCACGCGTGACTAGCACATGCCTGGCAAGGACCTACTTGTCATTTACAAAAATTCAAGGACTGACATACAAAATACCCATAAATACTAAAACGTGCAAGCTGAGTTTCAGGACCACGTAGAAATACACCAAAATACGGGTCCTTGCCTGCAAAGATAGCAGACGCATGTGGTTGCGCATGTGCGCCTCGCTGGCAAGGACCTAACAGTAATTATCTGAAGTTCGGGGGTCGTTTTATAAATATCACAAAACTAATGAGACTGCAAAGGAAAGCTTTGTGCTAATAAACAAAGAAAAAAATGATCGGATGGCTTATGCAAAATACCCAATCCTTGCACGATCAGATGACGCTAATGTGTCCACTAATCCACGTGTCACGATCCTGTGCCGCAATACCCCTTCGGTCTGACGGTCGAGATTAGATTAGACGATGATGATCTAACGGCGCAGAAGCTTTTGATCCACGGTAACTGCTCTTCTGGATGATCAGGGGAGATCCAACGGCGCTAGGTTGATCAGGAAGAACGCGCGAAGAACAGGGGCCTGGTGAGATTGGATCGGCTAGAGCTCGAGCCTCCGTGCACTTGGATCTCCTCCGATGGTCTCTTCATGCTCCTGCAGTGCTCCTGCGACTCCCATGTGGCTTTGATGGGGCCGGAGACTAAGAATGTCCTTCTACCCCTCGAGAACGCTCCGACGGACCTGGGAAGGTGCGCTTGGCCTCAAATTGCCTCCAGATGAGGCTCTTACGCATGTTCCTGCAAGAGAGGTTAGGGGTGGCCCACGGGCAAAATGCCGCAACCCACCAGGAGATGGAATGATGCAGAAATGGTAAAAATGGAGCTCACGGAGCAAGCTCCGGCAAGGTGGTATAGCGGGTGAACGAATGGATGTGAAGTGAAATGGAAAGAGGCTACTAAATCCTACTTCTACAGTAAGAAGAATCATGCAAGAAAAACAAGTGAAAACGACACCTCCAAGGCAAAATGCCCGAGATGGAGACCTAAACGGCCAGGGCCGGAGATGGGGTTGTGGAGCCGCTCCTCGCCCTTGGATGGGCTCCTCCCGCTAGTTGGAGGATGCCTGTCACGCCTGGCAGTCCAGAGCTCGTCGAGAAGAAGCAAAAGATCAAAAGAGGGTTCAAAATGTGAAAATGGATGGAGGGAGTCTTTTGAAAGACATGGTCGACTGGGCGAGAAAACCGAGGCGTAGAAGGCGATTCAACGACCCGAAGGTCGGAACAAAACCTATGGGTGTGTATCATCGATAATGGAGGAGCAAAAGTCATGAAGGATGTGACACGAGATAGTGAAAGGTGTGATCTCCAAAATTCGGAGAAAACGCCAAAAAACACATCTCTGACATTGTCCAAACCTCGGTCAGAGGGTTGATCGATGTCAACCAACGGAGTCTTCTGGTTGGTCCACATGGACCAACGAGAAAATTCCTTGGAAAACAGGATTGTAAAATTCATTTAAAAATAGAAAATGAATTAATTAATTTTTAATTATAAAATAAAAATGTTTATTATCTTATGAAGTATTATATTATGATTTTTATTTATTTTTATGAGGTATAAAAATACAAGTTACCATTTAGGCCTATATAGGTACATTTATCTATATATTTTAATGTTTTATTTTTAATTTGTATATTTAATGTATTTTTTTTTGTTTATTATTTTATAAATTTATAAAATATTTTTATACACTTAAATATATTTTTATTTGATTTTTCTGATATATTTTCTACACATAATAAAATATAAGTGTTAATTATACATGTATTATACCTATGTGCTGTTATATACAAGTATTTTTATTTTGTATTTTTTTGTGTTTTTATACTGATTTTAATATACACATAAATTATAAATAATATTTACAAAATTATAAAAATATAAAATTACAAAAATAATGAATAAATAATAACATGAATATTTTAATCTGTACAAGGATACGATAGGGGTCCAAAACTCAACTTTCAAACCATAACTCCGCCAAATGCGAAACCACCTTCATTAAATAGCTTATTTAAAATTATATACAATTAAAGGTGAGTTAGACGCATTTTGAGTTTTTATCTGGGAGATACAGGTTTAGGAAGTTGGGATTCTGGAATTTTATTCAAACCATTACTTTTTATATGTACATTATTTTTGAGTGAAATCAATTTTGTATTTTTATTTATTTAATTATCTACACCTTTCATGTACAATGTTTCTTTATTTGGAGTATAAAAAATGGAACCAAAAATAGGTCCCAAAATGAATAAAGAATGTATGAATTAAAAGGAATTTAGATTGTATTTCGGCCCTTATCTCCCCCAACTTTATTCCTTGTCGACCTAGTGTCATCGAGATGCCTAGGTCTCGGGGTTTCAGGTCATAAAATATTTACAATATTTTATTCGTAATCTTTTCTTTTCTTTATTCTATAATTTTGACTTAAAAACTGTATTTTGTACACTTTTTACACAAATGCATGGATGATAAAATGCCTGATTTAACACTATTTACACACATTTACTAGGGTTTTTAAGTTCAAAATGATAGAATAAAGATGATGAAACGTAGATTCAACAAATACCCCGCTCCTCAAGATAAGACTTGTTGGCTTGGGGAATTAGGGTCACCATATTAGAGAAGACTATCTCTTTGATGTTTCAGCTAAGAGGAGCTACATACCACTTACACTATATAAGATAGAATCATAGTCATAAGGGACTGCATATGTTATAGACTTGTTCTGACCTGGCTTTTTAGGAGAATTGGACATAGTGTTGTGGTTCTTGAAGGTTGTTGAGTTTCAAGTACGATTCCCAATAAGGTTCCGACGAAACCTAAATTCCTAAAGGTCTGACTAAGCTCCAAACTTTGATTTTATAAAGATAAGTTCGAACGTTAAAATCAATCCAGATATATTTTTCTTTTCTTTATTTACTTTTTATGCACTCATTATTATAAGTGTTTGCTAGGGACTAGAAAAGACAAGTATAGGGGATGATGAATCTGTATTTCATCACCTTTACGCTTTGATTTTGCCCTTAAACACTTTGCTAGATACATGTATATATCACTAACTTGCATAAAATAACTTTCGCATATTAGCCTAAAATTTTATGTAAATACAAGTATTTAAACCCAAAATAAAAGAACAAAGGAAAAAAGGAAAGAAAAAGAAATGAAGTATTGAAAATACTAAATGGCCATAGACCTTGAGTCCAAGTCAATATTGGCTTGGTCGACCAAAAATAAAGTAGGGAGAGATACGGCCAATAACTGCACAAAAATACATACAAATATACTCATCTTTAAAACTTTGTAAGTATTTTTATACCACTTTGATTCAAAAGATTTCTTTTGCATTAATTCAATACAAATGTATATAAAAATATAAAAATATTACAAAAATATCACCTTGAGTAAATAACAAATGGAACAGCTTCATGTTCTCCCATAATCGTGCAATCCAGTATTTAAATGTGGAGCATATGAACTCTAATTTACCCCAACTCACTTTTAAAGTTCATCATTTGAAAACTTTTAAATTCTAAAAATATCTTGAAAGTGGTCAGGGCTCATTTGTGAAAAGTTGGTTCTAGAACCCATTGTTAGTTTACGACTTTTTCTTTCTTTTGTATAGATTTCATTTTAACTCCTTTTATTTTAATTTCAATTTAAGTTTGTTAGTTGTATATCAACTTCTATTAAAAATATAAAATCAACTGAAAAAATACAAAATAAAAAAGACACAAAAATAAGTCTTCTCTGTACAAATCAATTTGACTTGTATTTTATCTTTAGTATTTTTTACAAAATTAAAAATCAACAAAAATATATCCTAGTATCTTATATTAACAAGAAAATAAAACTAAAAATCATAAAATAACAAGATTTGTATTTTATACCTAAAAACATGTTTTTAATTTGTAGCTTTTATTCAAAACATATTTTGGAAAAAACTTTCTTCAGCAATATTTTAAATAAAATTATTTTAAGAAAGTTTCGTGTTTTGAGTTTTTTTTTAATTTTTGAGGTCTCCTGCTACTTTTTTGAGCATTATTTCATTGGAAAACCTCTCTTTTTTATGATTGGTCCATATGGACATTGGGAAACCAATTAGAATCCAAAAATTCTGAAAAATCTCACTCCCATTGGTGAATATTTCCACAAATCATCATCCTCTCTTCCATCTTCTCCACCACAATAAAGAGAGCATGAAGCCCCATTTTTGAATCCATCCACCATTAGTATCCTCATTGTAGCTCCTCTACCTCCATTTTGATAGAGTGAAGGTTGGAGACGAAGCCACGATGAAGAGAGGACACTTGGCCATGATCCCTTGGTGTCCCGACACCAATGTAGCACAAGCTCTTGGCTTGTTAAGCTTCCGGCCACCGGTTGGTGAGGCCATGACCCATGCTTCCATGAGAACAAACACATGAACTTTGTCTAGTACCTGTAGTCGTAGCTGATTTAGTTGTAGTTTAGTTTAAGTTTCTTTTTTAGGAAGAAGTAGAACCCACCATCACCACCCTTTCCTTTCACCTCGCTGTGGTATTTGCTCCTACTTGCCCCCAACACCTCACCTTGTCCGCAACCCTCTCCAACCTTTGGCCAAGATAGTGGTAGGAGGAGCATCTCCATATACTCACATGCAGGAGGAATAAACCACCCACCATATTTTTTGTGTATAGTAAACTCACAGCCGATCCTGCACAACACGAGCAACCGGTTTTCTTCTTGCAGATTATGTACAACATCAGCAGTAACAATCTCCCCACTCCTACATCATCGTCGTCAATTGCCGGAGCCCTACTAAGTCCCTTCTTTTGCCTCCAACCTGCTGTAGAACAATGAAAAAAAGGAGGATGAAGAAGAGGAATAGCACCTACTATTATTCTCCTTCAATCTCAACCATCAAATGGTTATTAGAGTTTTTGCAAAGAAGACCCCATAGTTGCCATTTTTGCACAGCTATATTCACATCTTGAGATGACACATGGATAAGTTGCGCCTTTGTAAGACGCCTCCATTTTTGCTATATTTCAGGGGCTTTTCGAGGTCGATTCTAAACTGCATTTTTGTTATTTAGTTTCATTTGTACCAATGTACTTAAAGGATCATTAATCATTCATCTTAACTCTTTTTTTTTGTAAAATTTAGTTTGTTAAAAAACTATTGTAAAGATCTACATTGGATCCAAATTTCACAATATTTTGAAAAAGAATTATTAATCGTGAATTTTTGAATTCAAAATACTAGTTTGTCTTATTTTGTTAATAACTCTTCTAATACCTATTATCACTTGCCCATTTTTGGATATTTTGTAGAAATTAGTTAGACCGAACTTGTTAAGTTTCATCTAAAGAAAATTTGATTTGTGGCATGTAGAACTTCTACAACATTTTGAGTGATTTATTTATTTGGAGCATCTTTCATCTTTAAAAATTAGAAAATATAGTCATGTGCCCCTGATATTGTTCTATAATTAAGGACTTTTGTTGTATTTTTAAATTGTTGTTTTGATTGTCAAAAAATTCAAAAACATAATTACATCCATCATGTTAACTTTCATTTTTAATTTCTTTATTGCTTTTCAGAAAAATACCAAAAATATTGTATCTTGTCCTCATCTAAATCTATCATGTATCCAAAGGACATTCTGTTTTATTGTGTTTAGAGATCAAAAATCCAAAAGTACATCAAACATTGCAAAAATCACTAAAAATTGAAATAGTGTCAAAAATCCAATAACAAGGTCGTATTTTCTTCTATATAGTCTTGTCTATATAGGAAAAATATATTTTTGTACTTCATTTTGAGCTATTGGTAGCATTTTTCTGAGTGCCATGTTTGCCTTCTTTTTCCATCAGTAGGAATGCTTGTTTTATTTTTTTACTCGTATTTTCTTATTTCTAAAAATTCTAAAAACATTTGAAAAAGTAATTAAAATACCAAAAGATTTTATTCTCTTTATTTATAACTTTATTTGACATTTTTTTAAAAATCCAAAAATATTTTCTCTATTTCTCTTATTTATCTTTCAGTCTTATTATCTAGATATCTAGATATATATCTGTCATTCTTATCTATATTAGTATTACTATCATTTTATTTATAAATTTAAAATCACAAAAACATTTGCATAATTAAAAACCAAATAATAAATCAAATCTTAAAAGCCCACACAAATATCAAAAAAAAGACAAAAGAAGGAAATCTGGGATTAAAATTAATTAGTGATAATTGATTTCTATTTCTTCCATCTATCACGTTTGCTCCTTATGTTCGACCTCTACTACTTTGTTACTATAAGTATTTGATAGAGTGATAATAAATTTTAACTCACTTCACATTTGTAGGATTATTCATTTTGTAGGTTAATTGTTTAAACGATTCGGGTTTTTAATGGTTGCATCGATTACCTGGTATTTGGCTTGTAAGATTCTTTAGTGACCTCGATTCTCGTACTATTCAAATTATGAAAGGATGGTTGGGACATCCCACACTACATGCTCCATCCTAAAGTTTTTAGGGTTTGCTTCGACCTACATCGGAGTGAAAGCTTTTGTGGTGGTGAGGTCATCGAGCATCTAGCTCATCTCTACCATGCTCTTGACTAGTTGAACCAGACAATCAAGAGTAGGATTTACAAGAGCCTTATAAGGGTCAACATGTTGACCACACTAAGATTGGTGAGTTGCAGAGGCTGTAAATAGTAGTATTGAGACTGGTGCTGAGGAGGGTATTACTAGTGATGCTAAGGTAGAGATGGATCCTGGTTCAGATCTTAGATGCATTAGACACATGGGGCATTGATTTTATGATCCCATTGCCTACGAGAAAAGTCTTTGAGTACATCATGTTGGCCATTGACTATGTAAGCAGATGGGTGGAGGTAATCCCCGCTCGAACCCAGATAGTGACACCATTTGTCAATTTCTGAAGGACACCATCATCTCATGGTTCGGGATCCTGAAAATCATTATATCTGATGGGGTGAAACACTTCATAATCAAAGAGGTCAAGAAGCTGACCAACAAATATGGCACAGAACATTGTGTTACATTGCCATACCACCATTGATCCATTGGCTTGGTTGAATGCTCAAATAGAGAGATCAATACTATCCTACAGAAGCTTGTATAACCTAATAAAAAGAATTAGTCACAGTTGCTTGATTAAGTTCTTTGGGCATATTACACAGTGTACAAGTCTCCTCTTGGAATGTATCCATGCCACCTTACATATGGCAAGCCATGGAACCTTCCATTGGAGTTAATTCATAAATCTTATGGGCATTGAATATGTGCAACTTGGATTCCAACAAAGCGGGAAAGAATAGAAAATTTGATCTGAACTGTTGTCTATAATTTAGAGACTATATGGATGACAACAACCTTATGTATAATGCTAAAGTCAAGAAATGGCATGATAAACACATCTGAAGAAATGCTTTCAAGCCTGGATAGAAGGTGTGGTTGTTCGATGAAAAGTTGAATTTTTTTACAAGTAAACTGAAAACAAATGGACTGCGCCTTTCATTTTGAAAACTGTGCGTGAAAATGGATGCCCCTTAATATCTGAATTGTCTACTGACACACATCCTTTTGTAGTCAACGGATAGTTGCTGAAGCCATATCTAGAGCATGATATATTCATGTATTTTGTCGATTCGATTCAAGTCGTATTTCAAGATGAGCTCACAACGTTCAAACGATCAGATACTTGAGCTTAAAATCACATAAAAATTACTTTTCTTTTCTTCTTTTCCTTTTCTATCTTGTAATCCTTCCTAGAAGGTCTCATCCCCTTCATCACTGCTATACTTAGGATTTACTTTGTCCTAAATATAGAGGGGATGAGTATACTGAGTTATTCATTTCTTAATCCCTCACTTGTCTCCTCAACTCTTGATATTATATCTTTACTTAGGCTATTTTAGCCTAAGTATAGTGGGAGACGGGTCGAGTCGATGATTTCGTACATTCCCACCCTTGACGCTCCCAGCCTATGGTGTAGTTTGCTATACTTAGGATTATTTGATCCTAATTATGGGGTGTATGGTCGACTTGTCATTCTTTGATTCTTCAGTCATTGTAGCATAGGTTCCTCTATACTTAGTACAAGTTATATCTTCCTTTTTTCTCTCAGTCTATGAGGACATAGCTCAAGCGAAGTACAGGCGATCGTATATAAGCTGTATATACTTTAGCCATAACTAATACTTTTGTATTTTCAATAATATGTCTAATTAATAAAATACACATATTTCTTTGTAAACATAAGTGATAAGCTGGTTAAAAAATATTTTGCAAAATGATTTGAAAAATGATTGAAAATGTATAAAAGCTCTTTTGAAAACTGGTTGGAAAACTTCTACAAAATGTTTTAAACCTCTGTAAAAACATTTTATTTATAAAAATTTATTTTATTTATGTGAATAAAATTGTTGAAAACCTATTTGCAAATAATTTGAATAATAGTTGCAGAAATACTTTGAAATATATATATACACATATATATATATATATATTGTTTGAAAAATCTTTGCAAAAGGATTTTCAAATTTTGTAAATGTTTGTTTGGCGAATTATGTGCAAAAATTAGTTTTGAAAATGTTTGTGAAAATGTTTTCAAATGTTTTCAAATGTTTTAAGGACCTTGTGTAAATAACAACTCAAATAAAAAGCTTTATAAAAAAGTTGTATAAAACATGTATATAAAAACTTGTAAATGAACTCACTAATAGATAACTTATAAATTCCACGGGTAAAAATACACCCTTACTCTAGCAATATAGATGCATTCTTGTGTAAATATCTGTACATATCCCTTCACTAACCATTATGCAAAAAATTCCTAAAAATTTCAAAACATTTTTCCAAAAAAATCCATAAAAATTCAAATTAGAAAATGTTTTCACAAAAAGATTTTCTCTTGCATTGTACATAGCATTCACACTTTTCGAAATGATTAGTACAATTGAACAAGTCTAAATTAATGTCTGATGATTTGAGCTCCTTAATCCACTTAAATTCAGTGGAACTCAATAAGGACTGGAATTGAGATACTTTAGGCAGCATTAACTTAATTCTTTAGGTTCCAAAAGACTATGCTAATGAGTCAATTCATTGTGTCTAACTAGAACCCTTCATATCATTTGTAAGACTCTTGAGACAACAGCTTCAATAGAAACCTTGCACATAACACTTAGCTCAACTCAGATGGGTTGTTGAAAAATCTTGGAGTCTATGTAGGTACGATGCTAGGCCACTTCATCAAGGGTGGATCAAGAACCATTATTGGGGATTGATGAAAGCGGTACTCTAACCCACTTCTTCCGGTAACTGTGATATCTAAAGACCGGAGATGGAATAAGACAATACTTCGGATGAGGAATTGTCAGCTGGCGCAACTTTTTCCAAGATCCCAAAATATGGGCGGACTAAAAGACTTTATATTTGTCGAGGCACAAACAAGAATGCAGTGCAATGCAAAGTCAAAGAAAAATCCAAAGAAGAAGTTTACACCAAAAATAACATAAAAATATGAGCTTCTAGGAAAAAGTCTACTTCTTGGTGAAGAGTGGGTTACACCGACCATGTTTCACGTGGGAATGAAGAATACACAAGTCCATTCCCACTTCTTTTCCCACTCTTCTAGCTTCTCTCCCTTTCGGTTGAAAAGACCAGTGACACCTGATCCTACGAGGAAATATCTATCTCATGAGGACGAGTTATACAGAGAGTAGACTCCTTATAGTTCAGTAGTTTTGTCTAGGAAGAGCTAAAAAAATCACACATATGGATATGTTATTTCAAGGTAGCAAGAGTATGTGACTGAGAAGATGTCTCTGACCTGACTGTGAAGAGAACTGTATGATATGATTTTGGAACCTAAGGTCTAAACCCAAAGATCGTAACTGAGCTCCAAACTTTGATTTTAATAAGACTAGTTCCAAAGTCAAAAATTGTTCCAACTTATTTCATTTTCTTTTCTTTATTTTCTTTCTCTGCACTTATAGGCATGAGTGTTGCTAGGTACTAGCAAAGGCAAGAATAGGGGGTGATGAATCTCCATTTCATCACCTTTATTCTTTCATTTGGCAATTAAACCCTAGTTAAATGCTTGTATATAACATTATTTTGTTAAAAATAAAATTAATCATTTAAACTATTAATGTTATATAAAGTAATCTATTAAATGCCAAAATAAAATAATAAAGAAAAGAAAAAATGAAATACCATCGGTATTGAATGACTCTAAAGCCTGAGACCTAGGCATCATGATGATAGAGTAGAAAACAATAAACCCTAATTTTTATTCCCTAATAAATAGGTTTTGGAACCCATTTTTTTATTATTATTATACCTTAAACATAAACTTCGAATATGAAACTTGTAGATAAAAATTTATAGAAAATTACAAATTTATTTCACATAAAAATAATGCACGATGTACCCTAAATGCTTAGAATAAAAAATCGTAAAGAAAAATTCATAGACCTATATCTTCTCCATACAAACTCAAAATTCACCAAACTCACCTTTATTAGTCCTAAAATTAACAAATCTATTCAGTGAAGGTCTTTCGTTCAATTTGTAGTTACGATGCAAAAGTTAGGTTTTGGGCCCACATTGTGCAATATACTTGAATAAAATAATCAATATATTTATTCTTTATATTTTCACTCTTTTATATTTTTATAATTTTGTAAATATTATTTATAATATATATACATATTTAAAATAAAATAATTAAAAATACATTAAAATAATAGGTATATTAAAATTCATAAATGAATATACTTATAATATACCTATATGTTATATGTAAATATTTATTTAAGTGTAAAAATAACTTCAGAAAAGTACAATAAAAATATATTTATGTTTATTTAAATATTATATAAATATATAAAATTATGTATATAAAATGAAAAAAATATTAAATAGAAAAAAAATACCCAATATACATATATTATTACATGTAAAAAGTAATATTCAAGAAATTAACTCGAAACAATAAATAAAAATCATTATAAAATACTCCACAAAATAATAAATATTTTTGGTAATTTAAGAAAAAAATAAAATCATTTACTATTTCCTTTTGATTTGTTTTTTCATTTTATTTCTGGTTTGTCATATAGCATCCAACATTGCCTAATGTGGGCATGGCCTTAGTTGACCCACTAGTTAACTGCCCCCCACACCCTAGGCATGTCTGATGTCGTTGACCACCCTACTTCCTCAAATTTCCCCTTCAATCCTTGCATCCTTTCGATTTGATTCCTTCTTCGATTTTGCACCTCGATCACTGGCCTTTAACGCAAAAATCTTTCCTCAGTCAATGGAGCCTTGGTCATCGAGCTAAATCGAGTAAAAGACCTACTGTAAATGTATCCCCCTCCTCCAATTTGATTTTTGATACAGTTTTAACCCTTGAAAACCCCTGATTTCTTGTGCTTTGGCTCGCTGGTGACATTAGCAAGCTTGCTCACCATCTTAGAGTGGAGGAAGAGGTCTAGAATCCGTTGATCCGAGCTCGTCGTGCTTCTTCAACGGAGCTTCTCCTTAGCTCCCTCTCCTCTGAGGTAGAGCCATAGTTTTTACGTTTCTTTTCATTTCTATGGATAATATTAGTGTAGTCTAGCATTTTATTTCGATAGACTTTGTTTTTTATTTCATGAAATTACTCGATCATAGTTTACCAAAGCTTCTTCTCTGGCAATCGTTTCCCCATGACCCGACCGTGCTCTGCCTCGCCTAACACCTCCATATTCTTCCCCTTCACTTTTTCTATGCCACATGCACCTCCATACACATCAACCCACTCCAGATTGAAGGATCAGCTCTCCACCCCCGCCACTCATAGGAGAGCATCACCCCGACTCCTTCATTTCCACCCAAACCGACCCCTCAGACCAATCTTTTTGAGTGTTTGAGCTAACCTTGTAGCTTCAGGAGGTCAAAAACATCATATGAGGCGATTTTGACTCCAAAGAAGGTTCCATCTACCATGTACCTTCTTCGAACTCCTATGACCTCATCTGAGGTTCTTGGAGATTTTTGATGCCTTCAGTCGCTACGGACTGCCGAGAGCATTGATTAGAGTATTGGAGCATCACCAGAGATGGCCAGAGGAGGGAGGAATCGTCGATCAAAGCTCGCCCATTCAAATATTCTTCAGGAAGAGTAGTAGCCATCTGATCTTCATCTCACTCCAATTTTAAGCTTTGTTGTTGGACCTGCAGCACAATCCTCGTCTGATAGAACCTGGAAATCTAATCATAGCCATACATACATGAAGCGGTATTGGCCTTTGAGAGGGCGACGTGTGTCCAAATGTAGTGGTCTGAACCGTCCGCCCAGGCGCCTTTAGGGGTATTTTGCACACTTTCACCCAAGCTTTTGTATTTCATTGATATCCTGACATATTTATCTGTAGTAATATTATTTTTGTAAATTTTGCACTTTAACCCCCGTACTAATTTTGTTTGCACATTGGTTCCTTGCCACGTGTCCTAACAAGCACATACACGCGAGGCAACATGCATTCTGTAGAGGACCCCCTTGTGTGTTTTGTTATTATTTAGTCCTTAATATTTTTATTCCAGTGTTAAAGTTTTTGTTTAATTTGCAGGTATGCCCTGTAGTTTCTTGGATATTATAAAAATACCCTACGGGCATGTTTATTAGACTATATTTGGGGTTTTTACAAAGAGGCCCTTGTATTTCTATTTTATGTTCTGGAATGCTTACTAGGTATTTTAAATTACATCTGGGTCCTAGCCACCATATTAATTTGTATTTCTTTTATTCCTTTTATTTAAAATTTCATTTTGCATCAAACATTTTCAGGAAAATTATTTTAAGTATCTAGATTCATATTAAATCATATATATATATATTATAAGGTAATTAAAGTTATTTTACTATATTTAAACATTCAAAAATATTACATTTATTCCATGTTTGCAATGAAAAATACATAAAAATTAGAAAAATGTTTTAAAAAATTCCAAAAAATTAGAGTGTCTTTATTAACTTTTTGAACTCCAAACCAAAATTCATTACAATTTTCAAATGAAGATACAAAAAATTGAAAAGCCTAAAAACCTTATAATAATTATTAAAAACTATTTAAAAATCAAAAAAATATCATTTTTTAACATCTTATTTATATTATATATTATACATTGAAATTAGTTTTGGAAATTTTGTAGGTATTTACCTATTTTTAAATTCCATAACAATCCGACCTATTACTATTACTGACTATTTTGAACTTTTTATTCATTTAAAATAAAAAATCGTAAAAATTCTATGAAAAGTAAAAAAATAGAGAAAAATATAAGAAGTATAAATATTTTATTTTACCCATTTCGAGTATTTATAGCTATATATATGTATATATTAGAGTATATTATATATATAGATATATATACTTATAATAATATTATTATTAGAAAATCCCTAAATATTTTGAAAATCCTTAAAAAATAAAAAAGACTATAAATTAGTCTACTTTCCAGATTTTGTATGTATTTATTTTATATATTATCTATATTATTCATATTATCTATATATACATATAGACATACATATTACATATATTAAAAAGAAAACAAAACTATGAATTAAAAAATTTAAAAATATAAAATTTAAAAATTAAAAACAAAACAGAAATAATATTTAAAAATCCAAAAAACATAAAATATTAAAACCCACAGAAATCCCTATAAAAAACAATAACATTTATTACCTTTTTTGACAATTTTTATGGTTTATTCTCGTTGCTCCTTAGTGGGTTGACCTCTACACTTGCATATTATGCATATCATTTTATAGGGTATACTAAATTTTTGCTGACATGTCATTGCGGGTTAATTGTTGATGCATCTGATTGTGGATATCTGAGAGCCGAGAGAGTGGTTGACACAACGATTGCCGGACTCGACTTGTCAAGCATCGTAGACCCTTCAAGGCCGGATGCTAGGATCCATTTACTTTTGGGTGTTCATCAAAGGGCATTGTTGCTGGTAAGCAACGCTTGGGATATATTTTTGTTTTGATTTTTCCTTTCGTCGTTTTCCTTACTTATTTTTATTTTATTTGATATATCTATGTTCATCATTTTTTCTATTATTTTTTTGAGGGATCGCATGGTGAAGGTGACTCTTTAAGGAGTTGGTGCACATGAGCTGCGAGGAGATTGTCCACTCTTCTTGTTGGCCAATTAGAGGGAACAAGAGAAAGATACAACGTGGATATTAGCATAGCATTTTCTCTTTTATTATTGTGAGTGAGAGACAAAATTTGTATTTCCATTTATTAATTCATAATAATACAGGTGGACATTGAACATTCTCACATATTTTACCAAGTGATTGTAAAATTGGGGCCTCATCGGATTTTCTACAGTTTTCATCGCCTTCTTCTTTTTCTTCTCCCTATTTTTCCTTTATTTTCTTTTTTTCCCGCTATTTGTGGTTTCCACCTTTATTTTGATTTGTTTTTTATGAATGAGCCCAAATTATTGTAGGTTTTCTTTATTGAGTAAGCTAGATCCACACACCTAATATTTTGTAGGTATCTATAGTCTGCTTGTGAATCTAACCAAACTCAGTTTTATGTCTCACGCTAATAGCAAATTCCTACTTAGAGTGATTTCATTGTTTTGCATTTTATATTCACTAGGGTGATATTTCCATACAAGAGTCGCCTTGCATCGCTTCACTGCTATCTCCTTCCAGTTTTGATCACTTAGAACCAAAAGGAAGTAAAACAATTATCAGGCACTTATTATTGAAAACGACTCAAAAAAGGTGAAAATTTTAAAATTAAAACATGGGGTATGTTAACTAAACTTTGATCCTAATTAAAAGCCATACCAAACATCATCGTTTGGTTTTCACAAAGCCCTCATTGTATTCAGGTATCCTCCGGACAGAGTGAGGCACAACCCTTAAGGATTAGAGCCAAAAACCCATTCTGAGGCTGCCTTAATTATCACCTGGGACCAGCAAAGTATTGGCTCTTCTACCATACATAGGTGAGTAGGCATTGTCAATGATGGTGCTCTCACTTTGTATAGAGCATCTGATTTGATCTGGAGTATTGAGCATAGGTTACGCCCTCACGGATGTGTCTATCTCATCGTCTTGCATCAGAATACCTCATTTTTTAGGGATGTAGTGGTTTCGCTTATCAGCTTCCTCTCTCTAACTCTTTAGCTGAGTAGCCCCCGAAGACCCATATTGAGGACCTTAAAAAGTGCAGATCACATGATACAAAGGAGGTATAACAAGTACGGGGAAACTTTGCTTGTAGTACCCGCTTTCCTTTAGGGCTAGCTGATAAGGACGTGTAATATTTTGTTTCCTGAATCACAACTCTAAAATTGAAAATATAAAAATAGCCTAACTTTCATGGCTTCACAGTGTTGAGTTAGTGAACAAATTTTGTTTGGTGTTTTTTTGATCTAGATTAGGATTCAAAGATCAAGTCTCATGCACATGCACCATTTTATTTTTTCTTCTTTTCACATTTATATTTGACACTTTCTCATTGTGAGCATTCTATTGTTTTACACTCCTTTTATTTCTTGTTCATCTACATAACATTCATCCATCCTCGATCTTCCTTTTTTCCTTCAAGATGTCTTCTTTGGGAAGGCTTAGTTTTGACTCCACTGACACCCACATCGATTCCACAGGTTCGATATCTCCAACAATCTGGGGCGATCCAATTGCGTGGTTTGGATTTTACGAATCATCTTTATATCTCCCTACATCTTCTAACTCCCTCAGATTGAGAAAAACTCTCTTCATGAGTTTCCCTTTTTGGATGGAGATTGATTTCACTCCTTACACTTCTCCATCACTGATAAATTTCTTAATTGACCCTAAATTGACCCTAATTCTGAATTATTCTCTACATATGGTGCCTACATGTAGACTAATCTCGGTATTTTCCTATTTGCAGATCAAGACCTCGATCTGGAGCCCGAGCTTTCATAGTCCGACTCAGAGATGGCTCTGATTGGAAGAGGAAAGAGACCACATATTCCGAGTATAGAGCAGACCATCGGGAATGGTATGAATTAGACCAATGTGTATAGTCAGCTATTGGCCTCCATCCATGTCATTAAGTAGTAGTTGACTGACCAAGCACTTTCAATAGGTTGCCTTTCAAGAGATGTTAAATGACCTAAGGAGGAGGTCAGAGGTAGGATATGGACAATGAGGAGCAGATGATGGTCTCCATGGTTATGACGAGAATAGTCACTCTGTAGATGGATCTCACAAAGGCGAGGGAGAAGGAAGGAGAGGCCAACCTGAGCTCAACTTGAAGAAAACATGCAACCTTGTGGTCGATTGCATTATCGAGTGGATCAAGATTCTGTCGATCCACAGGCATTTTTAACTAAAGCCACAGCTCCTCTCTCTTCTCCCCAGCGTCCACGGGAACTCAATTGAGGATCCATATATCTATCTGCAGTAGTTTGGAAGCATCTACAATACAACTCACTACCCCAACAATTGTTTTAGGTGTAGTTAAGATAACTTCCTTTCCTTTCACCCTTCAGGGCAAAGCTTTGCATTGGATCAATCATCTAGGAATGGTGGTGACAATGTGGGAAGAGTTGAAGCCCACATTCCTTTATAAATACTACCCACTTGGTCATCTTAACTTGATGCTTTCCAAGATAGCCAGTATATATCAGGGACACCAAGAATCCATTCACAAGACCTAGTAGAGATTCAGTGATCTGATCAAGAAGTGCTCCCACCATGACATCCCAAAGACCAGCTTGGTCCAACATATTTCTGAGGGTCTCACTGAGAACAGTTAACGTCTTGTTGATGTTGCTTGTGGAGGATCCCACTTGAACAAGGACGAGGATGCAATCTGGCAGATTTTCGAGTAGATGGCTGAATGAGAGGCCACACTTTCTTTTTCTCGTTCATTCCAAGTTCAGCCACAACGATAGATCCTCTGCAAAAATGTCAATATGGTAGATACCCATGAAGTGTACAAGTGTGACAACTCTGATCTCAACATCATTTGGAGTCACATGTTCAAGGTTGACATTATAAAGAAAAGGTCTCATGACCTAGAGAAGCTCTTGGGATAAAGCAAAGAATGAAGGTCATTGACAAACTCGACATCATTACTAAGAAGTTGGAGCTACTAGTGGACACTATCAGTGCCTACAATGCCGCGACAACCACCCTCGATACTCCAGCTGAGAAGAAGGAGAAGACAATGTAACATCCACCTCAACCGAGTCTGAGTCATCCTCCAGTCCAACACGTATATTACGTACAAATGCCAAAGCAACCACAACCACAACCATAGACACATATGCTTGTTTACCAGCCACCTGAGTTCCAACATTAGTACCTTGAGCCACGTTCCCCACCTACACCACTCATCCAGGAGGTGAATGACATTTTGAGCAATGATCAGCAGATGACCCATCCTTAAGGACAACCCCCGGGTCAAAACTCATCCAACTGCTCTTCCACCAGCAACAAGGAGGGCGGAACTACCAACCCATCCCATCGACAGCATTCTCCACAACATGGATACACATGGATGCAGAATTATCATCGGTATGGATACTCTCATCAATAGTATCAGTAACCGACTGCTTAGTACCACCACTAATACTACTATTCCAACCTAGATCGTGAGTAACGTGAATAACTTCCGTTGCAAGGAGCAGGTAGTCTGTAGTGTTCAACCCAATTCATGTGAAAATATTGCTTTGTCTAATTTTATAACTCTCAGGAGCAATAGGACACTCCAACCATCTACAACATCAATATTGAAGAGCAAAGCGTCTGATGGTGAATCTTCGACTAATCCAGCTGAAGGGGCCAAAGATTTTTTTGGATAATGCAACACAACCAACAAAAATACAAAAAATATGAAAAAAATTCAAAAACTCAAAAGTAAAGCAGCAACCAAGGTGAATCCATGTCAGTAATGGAGACACTAGTAGCAGACGTAGAACCATCACCACCTGATGGAGCCAAGACTGCAGAATTTTTTGTTCCACATAATATAGATGATTTTTGCACATTTTTGACATCTACCTGTAAACAATAATATGGAAAACTTTACGTAATTCAGTATCTTCATATTTACATATTCCTTTTCTAGATGCTATTAAATCAAAAACAATAAAAATTGAAAAATGCTATATCTAAACTTAGCATTGTCAAAATATTGCAAAATATTATGCTTGAAATGCCTTTACTGAATGCCATGGACTACATGCCTGCTATAAAGAGAGGAATAAAAGAATCGTGTACAACAAAGCGTCCGAAACACAGACACATATTGATAAAATCGGAGACACATTCTGATAATTGTCATTGTCAATGCCATCAACAATCTACCAAATAAAAAGAAAGACAAGGGATCTCTGCTCGTCAGATGCCAAATATTCAGTCAAGAGTTCAAGCGCACTTTGCTCGATAGTGGATCATCTATTAATTTGTTGGCTTCATCCCTGCTCAAGGAATTTGGAGTAGGATCGTCTAGCCCACAAAGATGATTCTACAGTTTGTAGATAGTCTGTTATGTGGCCCGGGGGCATGTTGGAGGACGTGATCGTCATAGTTCAAGTGATGAAGTTACCTATTGATTTCATTGTCCTGGATATGGACACCTACGGACCTTTACTCCACACTGCTATAATTCTTAATCGGTTGTTCCTTCGAACTATTAAAGCAGTAATGGATTACAATACTGGAGAGATCACTTTCCACTCCAATAGTAATAAAGTATTGATAGAGATCGTCCCCGAACCAAAACAAGTGGCATCTATTTTCAGATAGCTCAAGCTGAAGGGACAAGAAGAATGTGATTTTCTAGCTGACATTAGAGACACATATTTATTCTTGGACAACACTGAAACACAATCATTCCTCTTGCATGAGGAAGGCCTGGAGAGCGTAATCGAGTTTACCAATGTCTGTGATAAAGAGATTTTCATTAATGGTTATCCTGAGTCGATTGAACAACAATACTCATCGGAGAAGGATGATTCTATCGTCGATTTGTGTGATGTTTTAAATTCCGATATAGAATGCACAGTAGTGGACAACATGCATAAGAAAGAGGCAAAACCTGTCTAATAGGGCACAATCAAGCTAACTCACACTCCCCTAGAGCTCAAGCCTCTTCCCTCGAACATGAAATACGCCTTCTTTGTAGGTGATCTTGACATGAAAATAGTCATCATTAATTCCCATCTGATCAAAAAACAAGAATCTCGTCTACTTAAGGTTCTTGAAAGAAACCTCAAGGCAATTTGCTGGAATATTATCGATCTCCATGGGATAAATCCTTCATTGTGCTTGCATCAGATCTATTTGGATGAAGATAGCAAGCCCTTACAGGAATATCCAGTGTAGATTGAATCCCAACCTATGTGAGGTAGTCATGAATGAAATCACCAAATGATGTGATGCAGGATTTATCTATCCCATCTTCGACTCCAAATGGTTGAGTCCCCTACATGTCGTATCGAAGAAATCCAGGATTACCATTGTCTCCAATGATAAAGGAGAGGAGATTCTGACCTGAGTAATGACGTCATGTTGCGTCTATGTGGATTACAAAAGCTTAAATCTTCCAACCAAGAAGGACCATTTCCCATTGCCACTCATCGATCAGATAGCCGAAAGACTATATGTGAATGAATATTTCTGATTCTTGGATGTCTACTGCGGTTATAATCTAGTCATCATTACTTTAGAAGATTAGGAGAAAACTACCTTCACCTATCCATTTGGGACATACGCCTTCTGCAGAATGCCCTTTGGATTATGCAATGTACCCGCTACATTCCAAAGGTGCATGTTGGTTGTGTTTGCTGATATTGTTGGTAGTTTCCTCGAAGCATTTAGGGACAACTTCTCTATCTACGAAGACAATTTTTACCAATGTTTAGGTTATTTTAGACCGTCTTGAAGAGGTGGTGTATGGTGAACCATGTTCTCTTGTGGGAGAAGAGTCACTTCATGGTGACCGAAGGGATTGTACCGGGTTGCAACTTCTCTAAGAGTGTCATGGAGGTTGACCCAGCCAAGTTGGACATAATTTCGAAACTTGAGACAAATCTGAAGCAAGTCTAATCATACTTAGGGCATGTGGGTTTCTACAGAAAATTCATTAAGGACTTCAGCAAGATTGCTCGATCATTGACTGATCTACTTGGTAAGGAGGAGATTTTGTGGTCGATGACCAAGTCCTCCTGTCCTTCAATCTGTTGAAGGATCTCATCGCACATGCTCCAACCCTCCAGCCACCTGATTGGTTTCTACCCTTTGAGATCATGACGGAAGCTTCTGATTTCGCAATTGGTGCTACGCTAGGACAAAGAGATATGGGATGGCATTTGTAATTCATTATGCTAGCAGAACATTAGATGAGGCCCAAAAAAACTACACAGTAATAGAGAAAGAGCTTCTAGCTGTAGTTAAGATCACATCTTTTGGGATCCAAGGCTATCAATTACACTGATCACTTTGCCATCAAGTACTTACAGAGCAAGAAGGATGCCAAAAATATGGTGGTAGATCACCTTTCTAGAATTATCGAAGCTGAAACTCTTGAACATAATGCCATTTCTATTACAAAAGAATTTCCATATGAGGCAATCATGTGTATTGCCTCACTTCCCTAGTATGTTGACATCGTCAACTACCTTGTCTCCAAGAAAACTGTGCCTGATTGGCCAAAAATCAAAGTTGATAAGTTCTTGGCAGACATCCATTTCTACTAGTGAGAGGATCCACATCTATTCTGTGAGGGATCATATTTCATCTGGAGGAGGTGTATAGCTCAGGAGGAGTTTAAAGGTGTCCTAAACCATTGTCACAAGCTTGAAGCCGGTGGACACCATTCTAGAAACATAACAACAACAGAATTGATTCAATGTAGCCTCTTGTGGCCAACTCTATTCGATGATGGAACTAATTATGTAAAGAAATGTATTGGTTATCAAAGAATGGCTAGACATAAGTATGAAAGACACAATGCCCCTAAAATACATTCATATATCACCCACTCCCTAACAGTAAAGGCTTTGAATACATCATGATGGCAGTTGACTATGTAAGTAGATGGGTGGAGGCAATCCACGCTCGAACCGCAGATAGTCGCACCGTCTATCGATTTCTAAAGGACAACATCATTTTGCAGTTTATGATTATGAAAATCTTTATAACTGATGGGGAAGCAACTTCATAAATAAAAAGGTCAAGAAGCTGACCAAAGAATATATCATACAACATCGTGTTACATCATCGTAAAGTCCTTAATCTAATGGCTTGGCTGAATGCTGAAACATGGAGATCAAGACTATCTTTTAGAAGCTTGTACAACATAATAAAAAGAATTGTTCATAGTTGCTTGATTTAGTTCTTTGGGCATGCCACACAACGTACAAGTCGCCTCATGGCATGTCTTTGTATCGTCTTGTATATGGCAAGCCATGGCACCTTCCCGTGGAGTTAATTCATAAATTGTATCGGCATTGAATATGTGTAACTTGGATTTTGACAAAGAAGGAAAGAACATAAAAGTTGATTTGAACCGTTTGCTAGAATTCAGAGACTATGCTTACGACAATTGCCTAATGTATAAGGAGAAAGTCAGGAAATGGCATGATAAATACATTCGAAAAAATTATTTCGATCCTAGACAGAAGGTGTGGTTGTTCGACATAAAGTTGAAAACTTTTCTAGGAAAACTGAAAACAAATTGACTGGGCCATTCATTGTGAAAACTATGTTTCATAATGGAAGCTTCTTAATATCGAAATTGTCACCTTACACACAACCTTTTGTAGTCAACGGACAGTTGCTGAAATCGTATCTAGAGCATGATACATTCATGTCCGTTATCGGTCGATTCAAGTTATATTTCAAGATGAGCTCAGATACTTCAAAGGATTGGATACCTTAGAAAAAATCTCATAAAATTATCTTTTCTTCTTTTCCTCTTCTCTCTTGCAATTCTTCTGACAAGGTCTCATCCCCTTCATCACTGCTATACATAGGACTTACTTTTTCCCAAATATAGGGGGGAATGAGTAACCCGAGTCATACATTTCTTAATTCCTCACCTATCTCGTCAACTCTTTATATTCTGTCTAAAATTAGGGATATTTTACCCTTAGTATAAGGGGAGATTGGTCAAGCTGATGATTTCGTATGTTCCCACCCTTGACTCTACATGCCCTTTGTACAGTCTGTTATACTTAGGATTAATTAATCCTAAGTATAGGGGGACAACCAAGTTCTAACTCTTTGATTCTTTAGTCATTGTAGTATAGTCTCTTATATACTTAGTATGGCTTATGTCTTCCTCTTTTTCTCTGATCCATGAGGACACAAGCTAAGTATAGGGAGGTCGTATATATGTTGAATATACTTTAGCCATAACCCATACTTTTGTATTTTCAATAATATGGCAAATTAATAAAATATACATAATTCTTTGTAAATACACATTATAAACTAGATTAAAATGTTTTGCAAAATGATTTGAAAAAAGGTTGAAAAATGTATGAAAATATGTTGAAATTTACTTGGAAAACTTTTATAAAATGTTTTCAAACCGTTGTAAAAAGATTTTGTTTCTAATTTTTTTTATTTATGTGAATAAAGCTTTTAAAAATATATTTGCAAGTGATTTTAACAATGGTTGCATAAATACTTTAAAAAAACTATATATATTAATCGAAAAGTCATTGCGAAATGATTTTCAAAATTTGTAAATGTTGTTTGGAAAATTATTTGCAAATAAGTTTCAAAATGTTTGTGTAAATGATTTCCAATATTTTGAGGGCCTTGCGTAAATAACAACTCAAATAAAAAGCCTTATAAAAAAGTTGTATAAAACTTGCATATAAAAACTTGTAAATGATCTCACTAACTGACAACTTCTAAATTCCATGTGTAAAAATACACCCTCACTCTTGTAAATATAGAAGCACTCCCACGTAAATATCTATACATATCCCTTTCACTAACCTTTATGCAAAAATTACTAAAAAATGTAAAACCTTTTCCAAAAAATCCATAAAAAATCAAATTAGATAATGGTTTCAGAAAAAGATTTTCTTTTGCATAGTACATATCATTTGCATTTTTTAAAATGATGAAGTCAATTGAACACGTCTAAATTAATGTTTGAAGATTGTAGCTTGTTATAGACCTTAATCCACTTAAATTCAGAGGAACCCATTAAGGACTGGAATTGGGATACTTCAAGTCATCTTGACTTATTTCTTTATGTTATATAAGACAATGTTCAAGAGTCGATTTATTGTGTCTAACTAGAACCCTTCATATTGTCTGTAAGACTCTTCAGCCAGTGGCTATACTAGAAACCTCACACTTAACACTTAGCTCAATGTAGATGAATTGTTGAAAAATCATGGAGTCTAAGTTGGGATGATGCTAGGCCGCTTTATCAAGGATGGCTCAGGAACCATTCTTCAGGTTTTTCAAAATCGATACTCTAACCTATTTCTTTTGGAAACCATGATATCTAAAGATTTGATATGGATTGAGACAAAGCTTTTGATGAGGAATGGTCTACTGGAGCAACTTTTTCCAAGAACCCAAAACATGGGCGGACCAAAAGAGTCTATATCCTTCGAGGCATAAACAAGAATGCAGTTCAATGCAAAATCAGAGAAAAATCCAAAGAAGAAGCCTATGCCTAAATTCTATAAAAATATGAGCTTCCAGAAAAAGCATGCTTCTTGGTGAAGGGAATGAAGACTACATTGGTCTATTCCCACTTCTTTTTTCATTCTTCTAGTTTCTCACCCTTTCGGTTGTAAAAACCAGTGGCAACTAACCTTAGAAGGAAATATCTATCTCCATAAGGATGAGTTACCAGGAGAGCAGACTCATTTATAGTTTAGCGGTTATTTCTAGGAAGAGCTAAAAAATTTCACACACATGGATCTGTCATTTCAAGTTAGCAAGAGTATTCGACTGAGAGGATGGCTCTAACCTAACTATAGAGAGAATTGGATGATAGGATTATGGAACCTAAGGGATGTTGTGTCACCCTTCCTAACCTCAATGGGTTTAAGATCAAACAATAATGCAAAGGTCTTAACTGTGCTCCAAATTTTGATTTCAATGTGATAAGTTCCAAAGTAAAAAATTGTTCCAAGTTATTTATTTTAATTTTCTTTATTTTCTTTCTCTGTACTTATAGGAAAATGTGTTTGCTAGGGCCTAGAAAAGGCAACTATAGGGAGTGATGAATCTCCATTTCATCACCTTTACTTTGATTTTGGCCTTTAAACCCTAGCAAAATGCATGTATATAACATTATTTTGTATAAAATAACATTCATGATTTAAAATGTAAATGTTCTATAAAATACTCTATTAAATGCCAAAATAAAAAAATAAAGAAAATGAAATGAAATGAAATAAAATACCATATGTATTGAATGACCCTAGACCCCGAGACATAAGTAATGAATGGTCGACAAGGAATAAAATAGGGGGGGGATAAGGGCCACTAAATACAAATAAACCCTAATTTTTATTTCCTAATAAACAGGTTTTGGGACCCTTTTTATTTTCTTATTTCATACCCCAAATCAATAAACATTGAACATGCAACTTGTAGATATAAATATATAGAAAACTTATAAAATTTATTTCATGTAAAAATAATGCACAATGTACCATGGAGACTCAACAAAAAAAGCCGCTTAGAAAATTTCACGGACCTTTATATTCTCCATATGAACTCAAAATTCACGAAGCTCACCTTTATTGGTCCTAAAATTAAATTACCTATTTAATTAAGAGTGGTTTATTCAATTTGGAGTTAGATTTTGGGCTCTCATTGCTGAATATACATGACTAAAATAATCAATATATTTATTCTTTATATTTATCAATCTTTTATATTTTTATAATTTTGTAAATATTCTTTAGAAAATATATACATAATTAAAATAAAATAATTAGAAATACATTAAACTAAATAAATATACTAAAGTGCATAGATAAGTATACTTGTAGGGCTGTCAAAAAAATTCTCATGTTCGACATTCGTTCAGATTCAGCTCGCTAAATGTTCGATTCTGATTCGATTCGAAAATAAATGAACCGAACCCGAGAACGAATTTGGGCTCGGCTAATAAATGAATCGAACCTCTAAAACATAGGTTTGCTCAGGTTCAATTCGTTAAATGTTCGATTATATACACACACATATATAAAAGTATATATATACACATATTGTATACAGATAAGGAAAAAATACATTGTGCATTAACATAAGGGCTATCACTTATTATCCCAAACCCATCCAATCATCCACTCCTTAAGTCCCTATTCCCTATTCCTGAAACCCCGCAAAACCCTCCCGTACAACTGTAGTTTTCCCCTTTGAACAGAATCATCTACACAACATTCATTCTCAAACGAACCTTTAACAAGCTGAACAGAACATTTTTGAACCTTACCCGGGCCGAACCTGATTACAATTTTCATTTTATCGAGTCGAACCGAACCTGATCCTGAAAGTATGCTAAAATGAACTGAACAGAGCTTGGTTTGGTTTGCTCAAGTTCGGCTCATTTACACCCCAATATACTTGTAATATACATATGCATTATATGTAATTATTTATTTAAGTGTACAAATTACTTTGGAAAAATACAATAAAAATATAATTATGTGTATTCAAATGAATTATAAATACAAAAATTACATATAAAAAATAAAAACATCTTAAATAAAAAAATAAAATACCCATTATATTGGTAAATATACCTATATTATTGCATGTAAAAAGTAATATACAATAAATTAACTAGAAAAATAAATAAAAATCACTATAAAATACTACATAAATAATAAGTATATTTAAAGTTTTAATATAATAATAAAAAATCATTTACTATTTCTTTTTTTATTTATTTTTACAGTTTATTTCTGGTTTGTTGTCTAGCATATAACATTACCCAATGAGGGTGCGACCTTGGTTGACCCGCCAGTCAACTGCCCCCTCACGCCCTAGACATGTCAGACCCTAAACCCTGAACCCAAAACACTAGTGACATCAACAAGCGTGCCTACCATCTTGGAGTGGAGGAAGAGGTCTAGAATCCGGTGATCTGAGCTCGATGCGCTTCTTCGCCAGAGCTCCTCCTTGGCTCCCTCTCCTCTGAGGTAGAGCCATAGTTTTTCACGTTTTTTCATTCCTAGGGTTAATATTAGTGTAGTCTAACATTTTATTTCAATAGATTTTGTTGTTTATTTCATGAAATTACTCTATTTGTAATTCGTTGTAGCTTCTGCTCCAGCCATCATTTCTCAATGACAAGACCCAGCTCTGCCACATCTAACATCTCCATCTTCTTCCCCTTCGATTCTGCTATGCCCCTGGCACCTCCATACACCTCGATCCACTCCAGATCAAAGGATCATCTCCCCACCCCCACTGCTCACTGGAGAGCGCCGCCCCGACTCCACATCACTTCATTTCCACCCAAACCAACCCCCCAAACCTATCTTTATATGTCTTTGAGATAACCTTGTAGGTTCAAGAGGTCAAAAACCTCAAATGAGGTGATTTTGACTCCAAAGAAGGTTGCAGTTGCCATGTACCTTCTTCAACCTCTTGGTACCTTATCTGAGATTCTTGGAGCTTTTTGACTCCTTCAACCGCTACGGCACATTGAGAGTATTGATTGGAGCATCAGAGCATCGCTAGAGATCATCGAAGGAGGGAGGAATCGTTGATCAAAGCTCGCATGTTAAACTGTTCTTCCATGTTCTTCAGGAAGAGCAGTAGCCATCTGATCGCCTCTCACTTCAGTTTTAAGCTATGTTGTTGGATCAACAACACAACCATCGTCTGATCGAGCTTGGATATATAATCGTAGCCATCCATCCATGAAGTGGTATCGACCGTCGAGAGGGTGATGCGTTTCCAAGTGAAGTGATCTGAACTGTCTGCCCGTGCAACTTTGGGGGTATTTTGCATACTTCCCCCTGGATTTTGTATTTTATTGTTTAGTTCAAAAACATTTCTCTGTAGTTATGTTATTTTTGTAAAAATTTCACTTCAACCCCCGTACTTATTTCATTTGCAGATTGGTCACTCGCCATGTCACTCACATACGCATACACGAGAGGCGACATGCATTTTATAGCGGACCCCCTATAGGTTTTGTTATTATTTAGTCCTTTAATTTTTTAATCCAATGTTAAAGTTGTTTTATTATTTTGCATGTAGGCCATGTAGTTTCCTGGATATTACAAAAATACCTGTACTAAACATGTTTATTAGAACATATTTGTGATTTTTGCATATAGACCCTTTTAATTCTATTTTAATTCTGTAATGCATTCTTAATTTATTTAAATTACGTTTATGTCCTTTCCAGCGTATTAATTTTTATTTCTTGTATTTCTTATAAAAAATACCATTTTGCGTCAAAAATATGTCGGAAAATTATTTTAAGTGCGTAGACTCATATTAAATCACATGTATTTTTCATTAGGCCACGAAAGACTTTTCCTATATTTAAACATTCAAAAATATTGTATTTATTCCTTGCATTGAAAAATACATAAAAATTAGAAAAATATTTTTAAAAAACAAAAAACTTTTAGCTTCTTACTATTGTATTTTTGAACTCCATATCAAAAAACATTAAAAACATCAAAAGAAAAACAAAAAAATAAAAAACCCTAAGAACCTTATAAAATTATTTAAATTTATTGAAAAAATCCAAAACAAATCATTTTATAATTTAGTATCTTAATTATATTATATATTATACATTAAAAAAATTTCAAAAATTTAGAGGTATTTACCTATTTTTAAATTATACAACAATCCGGCCTATTATTATTAGTCACTGTTTTGATATTTTTATTTATTTAAAAATATGAAAAAAAACTAAAAAATCTAAGAAAAAATGAAAAATAGAGCAAAATATAAGAAGACAAAAAATATATTATTTTACCCATTTTGAGTTTTTATAGCTATATATATACTAACCTATATTCGATATATAGCTATATATACTTCTAATAATGATAATAACATTAAAAGTACGCCAAATATTTTTAAAACCCCTAAAAAATAAAAAGGAATGTACCTTAGGATATTTTCCAGTTTTTACATATATTTATTATATATATTATCTTTATTATTCATATTATCTATACATTCATATATAAATACATATTACATATATTAAAAAGAAAAAAAAACTAAAAAACAGAAAATATATAAAAAAATATAAAAATTATAAAAATAAAAAAAACAATATAACTTAAAAATATAAAAAATAAAATATTAAAACCCATAAAAAATGTAAAAATACCTACTAGAAGACAAAAAACTTTTATTATCTTATTTTTTTAATTTTTGTGGTCTTTTCTCATTGCTCCTTTGTGGTTCGAAGTCTACACTTTCTTACTATACATATTATTTTGTACGGTGTAATAAATTTTAGCTCACTTCTACTTATTATTTGAGCATAATTGTGGGTTAGCTATTTATGCATCTGATAGTGGATATCCAAGAGCCCGGAGAGCGGTCGACACAATGATTTTCAGACCAGACTTGTCAGGCACCGCACACCCTTCAAGATCGGATGGTAGGATCCATGTACTTTTGGGTGTTTGTAAATAATGCGGCTTCTTTTTGGCGATTTCCTTGAAAATATGCCATGCCATTTCTTAATCTTTATTAAAATGTGATCCACCACATGCCAACAATCTTGTGACTTTCATTATCCAGTTCTCCAAAGAAATGTTGGACCAAGCTGGTCTGAGGAATATAATAATGATGGCATTTCTCTTGTAGGTCCATGAATCTCTCCCATGCTTCATGTATTGACTTGTGTGGATCTTTGGAAAAGTTGTTGATGCATGCTCGCATCTAATTGAGATGATCAAGAGGGTAAAATTTGTGGAGGAATGTAAACTTGATTTCCTCCCACGTCGTCCCGACATTTCCAATATGGTTGACCTAGTAAAGGGCATTGTCTAGAAGGTTGAAGGGAAAAACAGTCATCTTTACTGCACCTAACAGAATGTTAGGGTAGTGTGTGGTACCACAGATATGAGAAACTACTGCGGATGAATGTAGGGCTCTTCATTAATGTTCTTATAGAATGTGGGAAAAAGAGCAAGGAGTTGAGGCTTGAGCTCAAAATGTGCATGGACCAGTGGAATCTGAATCCATTCGATCATCAATCTAGCACATGGGTTGTTGGTCTCCTTTAGAGTAGGAATTGGAGCCTCTCCTCTTCCCTCACCTTCCCCATTACTAGGACCTTCTCTTGGTCCATCTCCATGTTCATCTTCATTTCCTCCTCCTCCTCCCCTTCTCTCTCTCTCTCTCTCCTCAGGTCATTATGCATGTCCTAGAAGGAAATCTGGGCTATCATCTGATCAGTGAGCTGCTGCTGGATAGACTATATCGAAGCGAGTAACTACGCATTCACTACATGCTGATCTGACTGTCTTTGATTTGGATATTGTGATCCCTTCCCCTCCCTTGAAGAGCCATATCTAATTCTGAATCTGAAGAAATGAAATTCAGATCGGGATCTAGGTTCTGTCCTTAATCTGCACCATAAGATGTATGCCAATTAGACTGACTGTGAAAATCATCACTAGATGAAATAATGAAGTTAGGATTAGGGTTAATCCCAGATGGTTGTGAATGAAGGATTTGATATGAGCTGAAATCGATCTCCATCCATAAGAGGAGAGTAGGGGGGAAAGTGTGACCCAGTTTATTAGAGAATGAGAAGAGGTAGGAGAGGAATACGAGGAGTCTAGAGATCAATTTGCAAGATTTGGACCAGGTTCTCGAAAATAGCCTCCAATTATTGGAGATGACAACATCATGGAATCAATGCAGGTGTCGGCGGGGTTCCGACTAAACCTTCCTTGGGTCGATATCTAAGATAGAAGAGAAATAAATGGGGAATGGAACATGATGATGAACAATAGATGAAGTAGAAGAAGAAAATAGTAGATGGCTAAAAAATGAACAGGGCAAGAAGAAAGGAAAATAGATGAAATGAAAAAGGGTGCAAGTGGGTTGGATTAGATCTTTGACTGAAAACTAAATCGAAACAACCACCAAGCAATGATTCACCAACTCACACAATGTGAATCCGTAAGAGTTCGACTATTTTTATATTTTCAATTTTAATTTGTTTTTCAGACAAATCTTTGAACAAGTCCTTAGAGTCTATCCCTATAGGAGAGTGAGTACTACTAGAAAAGTATGTTGTAGTTCCCACTCCTTTCGTAACCTATAGCCTTCACTTTTTAAGAGAATCCTTGCTATTGGGAATGGATCCACTACTCATCCAAAGAATAGACGAGGAATCCAATAGGCGAAACCAATACTTCCCATTGGTGAAGTACTCAGATGTGTAACGATGAGACAAAACCTCCATGTGGGGATGGCCTATGCTTAAACAACCATCTTATTTTAAATTTTGATTTGTACCTTTTTTTAGAGTTTTTTCGAAATAATCCTCCTAACGATTTTTTGTATGTTCTTTAAGCACTATGAACAAAAAAATAGGGAGATAGCGAAAAAGCAATGCAAGTTGATACTAAGGTGGAAATCTCACCCTTGTATCAGAATGATGAATGGTTACTAAGAAGACTCACATTGCGTCCCAACGCTCTCCATGTGGGATTCAATACATGAATTTAAAATCTACATTATATGGAATGCAAAGCCTACAAAATCGCCCTATGTAGTTATTGTTATTAGCGTGAAGAACCATATTTGATCTAGATTCAAACGTAAAGCTATAGGTGCATACAAATATTAGGTGTTTGGACCTTAGATTACTCGATCAAGCAATCCTAAAGTCACTCATCCACATAAAACAAAAAAATAAAGGTGGCAAACTCGAAATGTTGGAAATAAAGAAGATAAAAAGAAAAATTGAGATAATAAAAGGTAGAAGGTGAATCAAGCACGTAAAACTCAAGTGAGACCCCAAGTAAATAGACACTTGGTAAAATATGCCCACGGGAATAACAATGTCCAAGTCCAAGGTACTTGTATTATTACAATATAATAATGCAAAATTAGAAGGTATCTCTCACAAAACAAAAAGGAAAATCTACACGAAAACTGCTCTTTACTATCTCTTTGTTTCCTTTCTTTGCTCTCTCCAATCAACACGTTAAGGAGTTGATCTCCTTGTAGCTCGAGTGCACCAACCTCCTAAGAAGTCACATTCTCCTTGCAGTCCGTGCAAAGAAGTCAACAAAAAGAGATGGCTAGGTGTAGATAAACAATTATATATAAAAAGAAAAAAAAAGGAAAATATGTAGATGAATATAATCAAGTATCCTATCCTACGTTGCTCCTTGGCAACAGAGAAATTTTGTTGAATTGACGAGGATCCTAACACCCGATCTTAGAGGGTTTGCGATATCCAACAAGTCGAATCTGACAATCGTTATATCAGTCACTCTCACGATACTCGGATCTCAATCAACCAATTAAGACAAATAATCGAGACATAAAATAGATGAAACAATAAAGGAATGCGAGGTAAATTTTATTGTACCTTATATAAAGATGTGTATAGACAACAAGTGTATCGGTAGAACCACTGAGAGCAAGACGGATATTCGGTAATTATGTAATTATCTAAACAATTATACTTTTGTACTTTTTCAACTTTTAGATTTTTATGGGTTTTTAATTATATTCAATTTTTATTAAGTTTTTAATTGTTATATATATAGGTTTTAAATTCTATAATTTTCATTTTTTCTTTTTAGCTTTTGTAAATTTGTAGTTTCTTCTTCTTTTTAAAGCTATAATGTTTATATATAATAATATGTATACAATACAAATACTATATGTGATATATAATATATATTGGAAATATATATGGTACTTTTTATTTTTTAAGGGTTTTAAGTATATATTATTACTCCAAAATTAAAAAGTAAATTGTTTTAGTGGTTTTTATAAGTTTTCTCTATTTTGTGATTTTTCTTATATTTTTTATAATTTTTGGTATTTTTAATTGATTTAAATATACATAGTGAAAGATTGTTTTGGGTTTTAATAATAGATAATAAATTTAAAAATTCCCAAAAATATTTTTACTATATACTATATAATATAAATAAAAATAATATATAGAAACAAATATTTTTTGATTTTTATAGAAAGTTTTCTAATTTTTATATCTTTTTAGGGTTTCTTAATTTTTGTTTTTCTTTTATTTTTTTGTGGCTTTTGGTCTGGAGTCAAAATATATAGTAATATATATTATATAATTTTTTGGAATATATAAAATATGTTTTATATTTTGTTGTATTTTTATAGCTAGATATGGAAAATGTAGATCCTAATGATTGTTAAAGTATGGAAAATGCAGCAAAATCTTTAATAAAAATAATGGTGTGAACACTGCATCAAATAAAGAATCTATATCATGTTTCCCAAAATCGATGAGGCACTGTAGATATTTAATAAAAATAGAAAAATGCATAAATAATTACAATCTTAGATGGGGTATTTCAATAAAAATAATGTCCAAGCGTTCTATGCAAATAGTCCCAAAAAACCATTTAATTACAAATTTCAAATATTAAGCATTAATATAGGGAGTCAAGAGGGCTTCTATGCAAAATACCCAGCTCATGTGGTTTGCCACGTGAGTTGGCATGGACCTATTTGTAATATTCAACAATTATGAGGGGTCCTATGCATTTTTTTGTGAAAATATTTGAACATTATTTAAAAGATACAAGGCATAGGATAAATTATAAAAAGCGTTGAGGGGCTCAATACAATTTACCCCTCTATGTGACCCAATCTAGAGCTTCTCCTTATGCCACATGGGGGTAATCAACGTCTTGGATGCACTACGTTTCGCTATAAACTGGATGACCCAGATTGGATGTATGCCACGACTTGGATCTGATGACGCAGGAGACTTCTAAATGAACTCAGAAGATGGTCGGCATAGATGAGCTTCGATCGGTCGTATCTCCTACATTTGACCTCCTCTTTATCTGTTTATAGTCTCCCAACCTTCCTGGAGTTGTCGCGCAAGGCTCTATTAGAGGGTTTCTGGAGCATTATTGCACTTGGAGATCCTGGTGGATCTTAAACTTGTCTCTAGGTGGTTCCTTGAGGTCCAACACCTCCACAGAAATGTGGGGGTGCTCGAGGAGAAGCTCCTCGGCTTATTCTGAAGCTGAGAGCATGAGAGAAGCGATGAGGCATATGAGCTCTAGCGAAGGCTACATATTGGAGCTTTTCGGACCTCAATTCTTATAGAGTCGAGGGTTGGATGTGAGGACTTTTGTGAAGAAGGCAAAGTTGAATGAGAGGGAGTGGAAATGGAGACAGAGCAAGTCTGGAGCACATGTGAATTCAAGCTGAAGCACAATGCTCCAACAATTGAAAATCCTAAAACTACTTCAACCTAATCAATGAAACTAAGGATGAAACCACACTAAGAAAATAAAATACAATAGAAAATGAAAGAAATGCATCTCTTACCAAATTATTTCCGGGTGTAGAAGGAGCACCGCTTGAACTACCCTCTGGCGAGCTGGATCACACCTTCCATGCCTATCTTTTCCTCGCCAGCACATTAGCTAGATCCCTAATGTTGCTAGGCTTCTCGAGCAATTGAAGGAGTAACGAGTGGGTGAATGGGGATCAAAATAGGAAGAAGTCTTGGAGATGTTATTTATAAACATGGTGGAGGAGACTTATTGACCTAGTGTTTCTTATTGATGAGGGCTATGTATAGAGGATCTAAGAATTAAGCATGTATCAAGTTGATCTGAGCAATGTTTGCATGAAAATTTAAGTCGGTTTGAGTGACTAATCACCCAGGAAATGAGGGAGAAGATGACGAGTCGCCATCTCTGACATGGTTAGTGGTTTGGGAAGAAGAGCTGACTAGGGGACAACAAAGGAAGCTCCCTGATTGGTCAACATGGACCAATCAGGAAAATCAGTGAATTAAATTCCTTATTAAATAGATATAAAATAATAAAAGATTTTATTAATTTTAGGTTAAAACATGAGAAACGTTTTTTTATTTTCTGTAGTATTTTATTATTTTATTTACTTTTACAATTTATATTATTACATGCTAATATGTACATGTAGATATACATATAATATATATGTATTTTGGGTCTTTTATTATTATTTTACACTACATATTTTATTAATTTATGTATAAAATTTAAATGTTTATAATTTATTTTATCACGTATTTAAATATTTTTATTGATTTTTTCTTATTTTATTTATTTACAAAAATAATTATGTACGTATAATATATATGTATAGTTCATTTATATATCTTAATATTTATTTTTTATAATAAGTTTTCAGGGTTTTATTATTATTTTTATTATTTACATGGGTTTGAAATAATATTTATAAATACGTAAAAAAATATAAGGAAGTTAAATATAATGAATAGTATATACATGTATGAAGTATAATAGGGACCCAAAAGCTAACTTTTGCATCTCAAATACAAATTAAATGAAACTACCTTCATTAAATAGATAACTAAATTTTATGAACAATATAGGTGAGTTGGTCAATTTTGAGTCAGTGGGATACATGCTTGAGAAGATATATTTGTAGCTTTTAATTCTGAGTATCCCAAGCACATTATACATTATTTTTCTATGAAATAAATTTTGTATTTTTTCTTTATATTTTTGTGTATAAGTTTCATATAAAGGGTATTATTATTTGAGGCATAGAATACGAAAAATAAAATAGGCACCAAAAGCTTATTTATTAGTAAATAAAAATTTGGTTTTTTAGTGTATTTCTCTACAATCGATCTACTCTATCTCTACTTACTTTATTCCTAATCAACTTTGTCATCGTGATGACCTAGTCTCGGGGTCTAGGGTTACACAGTGTTTTTGACACTTCATTCGTTTATTTCTTTTCTTTCCTTCATTCTTGAATTTTGGAATTAAATATAACACTTTATATAGTATTTATATATCAATTATTGAGTTTTGTTTTGCACAAATTAATGTTATATACATTCATTTAGCTAGGGATTTAAGGCCAAAATGAAAGAATAAAGGTGATGAAATTAGATTCATCAAGACTTCAAAAATCCTTAAAACATTTAATATCTTCAAAAACCCATAAAATTTTGCAAAATGATTTCCAAGATTGCTTAAAAATTTGTACAACTTTTTAAAATCCATAAAAGTTCAAAACAAGAAAATAGCTTCACAAAAATATTTTCTTGCATTACTTAGCATTTGCATTTTTCATAATTATACAGACAACTGAACAAATCTAAATAAAGTCTAAAGTTTGGAGCTTGGTTTAGGCCTTAATCCACCTATTTTCAGAGGAACCCACAAAGGACTGGAATTGAGATGCTTCAGGTCACCTTGACTTAATTCTTTAAATTCCATGAGACTGTGTTCATGAGCTGATTCAATGTGTCTATCTAGAACCATTCATGTCATTCCTATGTGAAAGCTAAACTGGCATTACAATAGTGGCCAATACGAAGTAACACGGAAGGGGCTCAAATCAAGAAATATGGATAACCAATAAGAATGAAGGGCAAAAAAGTCAATAGCTCGAAATCTCAGAATGGGGAGGATGAGGAGACTCGTCAACCCAAATGAATGAAGACCATAAAGGTGGAACATCATTCCATTATTCCCCTTCGGTGTGCCATAAGGTCCTATATCAAGTGTGGATCTTTCATTTGACTAATTTATTCTTTCTATAAATGGCGTTGCCTTTTCTGCATTTGAAGTATATGGCATCGAGGCCATTAACTAACTAAGTCGACTACTAGGTCAAATGCACCCTTCACATTGACAGAGAGTGAGCCTAGTGATGGGGAGTACAAGCCTAGTAGCCCCTGGAAAAAGCTAAATGGCTAGAAGCAAGGAAATAGGATGACCATTATCGGAAAGAATCTCGTCGAATTGCTCCAGCTTTTTCACCATGACGACTAGGGGGTTGGATATTAGGGGAAGGAGTTCGTTGGAATTCGAGAAAGTAGAAAACTACATCGGCCTTTTAGGCATGCAAAGCTGGATCGTTCAGATGTATGAAACAATGGCTTGACTAGAGACTTCACATTTAACACTTATCTTAACCTAGATGGATTGTTGAAAGATCTTGGAGTCTAAGTCAGGACAATACTAGGCCGCTTCGTAAAGGGTTGCTCAGCGACTATTATTGGGAACTGGTGAAATTGGTACTTTAACACACTTCCTCTTGTGGCAATGACATCTGACGACTAGAGCTTGGATTGAAATAATGATTTAGTTGAGGAATGGTATGCTAGCACATTTTTTCAAGACGCCAAACATGGGCACAACAAAAGATTCTATATCTCTCGGGGCAATTTAGGAATGCAGAGCAATGCAATCAAAGAAAATATACAAAAGGAAGCCTATACCAAAAATTCTAAAAATATAGAGCTTTCATAAAAATCATTCTTCTTGGTGAAAACTCAGTTACACTAGTCGAGCTTCACAAGGGACTTTGACAAAGTTGGTCATTTCCACTTCTTTTCCCATTCTTATAGCTTCTCCCCCATTCGGTTGTGAACTAGAATGCACCTTACCTTAAAAGGAAATATCCATCTCCCTGAGGACAAGTGGCTAGAGGAGGAGACTCCTTAATAGTTCATCGGTTTGTCTAGGAAGAGCTAGCAAAATCCACGCACAAGGTACTTGTCATTTCAAGGTTGCGAGAGTATGCGACTGAAAGGATGGCTCTAATCAGATTGTGAATTGATCTAGATAGAGGCACATGGAAGCTAAGGGTAGTTGAGTCACAATACCTAACCTTAATGTGGTTCCAAACACACTAAGAATCCAAAGATCTTAACTAAGCTCCAAACTTTGACTTTATGAAGACAAGTGTATGAGTAAAAAATTGTACTAACTTCTTTCTTTTTCTTTTATTTATTTATTTTTCTGCACTCATTACCATAAGGGTTTGTTAGGGACTATCAAATACAAGTATAGGGGGTCATGAATCTCCATTTCATCACCATTATTCTTTCATTTTGGCCATAAATCCCTAGCTAAATTCATGCATATATAATTAATTTATACAAAATAACACCCAATAATTGACATGAAAATATAATATAATGTATTTAATTCCAACATAAAATAATAAAGAAACAGAAATAACAAGAAATGAAGTGTCAAAGACACTGAATGATCCTTATACCCCCAGATTCAGTCATCACGTTGACTTGGTAGACAAGGAATAAAGTTGGGAGAGATAGGGATGACAAATTGTACAAAAAACACTTGGAAATCCTAATTTGTATTATTCAATAAATGCATTTTCACACCTATTATATTTTCCACTTTTTGAACCTCGAATAATAAAATAACTAACATAAAACTTGTGAATAAAAATACAAAGAAGAAATAAAATTAATTTCATATAAAAATAATATACATTGCTCCCAGGATACACAAAATAAAAAGTAGTAAAGAAAACTTCACAGACTTGTATCTCCTCCATACATGTTTAAAATTGACCAAATTTCACTCTCTGCCTTTGCAGAGGAATACAAAAAAAGAAATAACTGCCTGACCTCAGCCAAGAGTTGATATCAGGTAGTTATTGATATCAGGAGGCGAACTCGGGCCTATCATCAGGTCTCAACTCCCGGACACTTAGACCTGAAGCTTATATCTAGTTGGGAGAGCGGAAACAGTATTCGAACCTAACTAGACCCGGAGAAAACATCACATTTGTTATCACAAAATTTAATTGTCTATTTAATGAAGGTGGTTTCATTTAATTTGGAGGTTAGATGCGAAAGTTAGCTTTTGGGTCCTTATTGTACTCTATAATGTATAAACTATTTATTACTATTCATTCTTTATGTTTTGGCTTCCTTATATTTTCATACAATTTTAAATATTATTTAAAATACATTTCAATAACAAACATAGAATAAAACTATTATAAATACATTAAAATAGATAAAGTATTAAAATTTATCGGTAAACGTGACCTATATAATACATGTACATATTTATTTAGGTAAATAACTAAAATCAGAAAAATAAACTTAAAATATGTAAATGTGTAATTAAATAAGTTATATATATAAATTATGTAAATATAAGAGTAAAATGTAGAATACAAAATAAAAATAAATACACTAAATACAAGTAAATATACTTATGTATATACTTGTAAATATTGACACATAATAAATTAATTTGTAATAATAATAATATACAATATATAATAATAAATATTTTTATGTTTTAACCTAAAATTAGAAAAATCATTTACAAATCAATTCATAAGGAATTTAATTCCTCTTATTTTCTAGTTGGTCCACATGGACCAACTACAACACAACGACTATCGACTAACCAATCAATAGTCCTTGACTCCACCTCTTTCTGTGTTAGAGTCTCGTGACTTTAACATTCTCCATTTTTAAAAGTGATCATGTGCTTGAGAGCCCTCGATCCCTTTACTAATATCATTCCCCCTTCACGCCATGCTACTAGATCTCACCAACTCTTCACGCCCTTCATGCCATCGCCCCTCGAATCCACCACCATCACCTATATATAAAACTCCATCTCCACCCCCTTTTTTATTTTTGATCGTTCTTTTCCTTCAATAGGACCTCAAGGCTGATCGACCTTGATGAGAGCATCGTCGTCCCCTCCTTGTCGACATGGATAAGGTTGGAAATCGTATGATCCAAGAGTCCACCAGAGCTTCTCCGGTGAGATCTTCTCTGCTCCCTACTCTATAGGTACGAGTTGTTTCCTTTCGTAATTTAGTTGTATTTTAGTTCCTTAGGCTAGGACAACCTTTAATTTCATCAATTAGTGGATAGATTAGTGTAATTTGTAAATTTAGATCTGCTAGAGCTTTCAACTACAGCTTGAATTCATTATGCTCTCACCATCCTCGACCCGTCGCTTCACCTCATCTTCATTCCTCATCATATTCTCCACTTTTTGCTCGTGATATCACCCCTCAATCTTGCACAGATAGGTAATATCAGAGCTCCCTCCACCACCTTTTAGGGAAGCTCCTCCGCTCCCTCATTCACATGTGCATCTAGCTTCAAGAGAGAGTCGAGTATGATCCTCTCATCTTCCACTTTATTCTACGAAGAAACGAGAGTGTTGTAGCATCTAGAGAACCATAACAAAGTCTATCTCAGAACTCTAGCTGCCCTAGTGCTCTAGGTCCCACCGTTGGGGTTCGAACTTTACTGACACCTCCTACATGAGTGAAGACCTCCCAGGAAGCGAACATGACCGTCAACGAAGAGATCAGTGCATGGAGGACAGAGATTCAGGCGATCGAAGACAACCTCTTCAATTGTTCTTGGTGTTCCTTTACCATCTTTTAATACCATTGGATATGGAGGTGCGTCCAAGACCTAATTTGGGCCCCCTATTTCGAGACGAAGCGATACCATCTCCCTGCCGTTCATCCTAAGTGGCCTCCACGTGACTTCTCTTCCATCCTTGCATCTTGCCTTTTAGGGGTAAACACCAGCCAAACCCCTACTCTTTTTTATTTTATTTTAAGTCCTCTAATTATTAAGTTAGGATAGAAAAAACTTTTGTATACTTTGTATGGACCCCCTAGAATACTTGACAATTTGTGTTTAGGTCCATGTACCTAACACATAGTGACACATGAGGTGCTGTGAAATTTGCAAGTAAGCCCCACCGGCTTTGGTTAATTATCTTTTAGTATATATACTTGTATAACCATCATTACATTTTTGAGTATTTTGCATACTACCTGCTTTAATATATTTTTATTGCAAAAACATCCTTGCTAGCCTATTTTTTTATTTTATGTGTTTCTATTTTTCTTAAATAGCTCATGTGCTATAATATATGAGAAAACTTTTGTATGTGACTTAAATGATGTTCATGCATTCTCATATTTTCATTAGGTATTAACTACATCTTCCTATTGATTAAAAATAAATTAGGAGCTATTTATCCCTTGTTTACTTTATAAAAATAAAAAAATAGAAAGTCAACTTTAAAAATCCCAAAAGATTACATAGTATATATTGCTATATAGTACAACTCTTGACCAAAAATCACAAAAAATGTAAAAAGAAAACACTAAAAATTACAAAACACTCAAAATCCCATAAATATCAACAGAAGTCATATAAAAATCTTAAAAATATTTGTTTGTTTTTTATTTTTTATTTATATTATAATAATATTAAAAATAATTTTTGGAATTTTTGGGCTTATTATCTATTTTTATAACCCAAAAAAATTGAGCCTATTTACTCCGTCTACTATTTTGATATTTTTTTAATACCATAAAAATACATAAAAATTAACAAAATTATAAAAAATTACAAAACAATTAAAAATATTGAAAATACGAAACATTTTTTTAATAAATTTTGATCATATATAATTGTATTTAAAATTATGAAACCTATATATGCTATATATACTTATAGTAATTATATACTTATTGTAATTATTTATAAATACCTAATATATATTTTAAAACCTTTAAAAAGTAAAAAGGACTATTCATGTATGTATTTCCTTATATTATTTATTTTTTTATTATATACCCATATATATTATTTATAATATACATATTACGATATATATATATTAATACCTTAAAACAAAAAGAAACTAAAAATTTCTAAATTAAAAATGAAACTCAAAAATAAAATTTTTAAAATATAAAAATTATAAAATAAATAAAATCTGTAAAAATTAAATAAATTTAAAACCCACAAAAAATAAGAAAAACTACAAAAATAATAATTATTTTTTATTAATAGATAATAATTATACCTATCCTGTTTGCTCTAAGTGTGTCTACCCCTACTACTTATCACTGTACATCATATGTAGGGTATAATAAATTTTACCTTGCATCTTATTTATTGTGTTATCTTTTTTGTTTGTTGATTGTAGATTTTTTAAGTATTTGGGTATCGAGTACTGTCAGAGCAGTCACTACAATAATTGTCGGATCCAACTTGTCGGACACCGCAAGCCCACCAAGACCAAGCGTTGGGTTCCTCATCTCTCTTGTATTATCGAGGATCTAGAATAAATACAAAGCTTTGGATCACATTTAAACTATCTTCTTCAGGGTTTTATGATTAAGTTTCTCATTCGGTAATTGGGAGTTAGTATCCACCATATGGTTTTCAAAAATATATATCATACCTACAAATTCTTGTCATGCTTCCAAAGAAAGACAACCATACTTGGAATTTGATTGGTCCTAACACCTCATTTGTGAGCTCATGTCTTCTGGTTCAGTAGTGAACTTGAATGATCCCTTTAAGAGATCGTATTACTCATATGCCCTTGTATGCCCACCATTTCATGGTGTATAGACCTTTATTAGGCCATCAACCTAATGGTTTGCCTAATGTACATACTTAGATATATAGTAACACATCTGTCTTCGATCGGAGGATGTTTATCTATATGTGACAGTGTACGATATAGGACTTGGTTATCTCAATATCATTAAGTTAATTATTTAGCCTAACTTATCTAACACATCCAAATATCTATTCCTATTCAAAGGACCTACATCAAGAGGTCGGTCAGATATCAACCATTAGAGAAGAATTTCCATCTCCTTCTTAGGCTGGAGATGATCTCTTAACAATCATTTGATGATGCTTAATGAGTTCTCAATCTAACGCTTAAGATGTCATCCGAGCACTAACCTTTATGATTCAATCATTGAATCAATAGTTGTATTATCATTAAGATGACCATATTACATAACCCTAATTTTATTAAGGGACTTTATAAGTGCTTTCATTCATTTAATCTTAGACAAGAAGTGAATTAAATTAATAATAACATTTACTGATAAATCAAATATAACAATAACATTTAATATAGAAATGGTTCACCCAAGGCTCACATGGCTAACAGATCTTGCAGGATCACCATAATTTGGGCAACCATCAGCTTAGGTCAAAGCTTTGACCTTCTTCGGAATACTGGGAGGAGAAACATCTCCACCCATCCAAGTAGCAACCATGAATCTTATAGGAGGGAGTCCACCAAGCATCGGCATTCCCCATCTTCAGGTCCATGTCCCTTCAGGGTGATGGGGATCCAAAAAAGAACCATTAATTACGTATCGTTCCCATGCACCCATCCTACATCACTGATATAGCTACGCCTTGGAACCCTACAGTTCTAGTCCTCCTCATTGTCATGTGTCATCTAAGATTTACTGGAGATCCTTCATCGTTGCAGCATCGAACTCTGCATTGTGCCTAGATTGCTGAAGAATAAGGGTCTTCATGAGCTACAGGTGCCCTTGGATTGGGATCTAATCTTTGATCCCCATCATACCATCTAAACAAGATAGCAATCATTGATTAATGGACCCATCATTTGAGCCATCAAAGCAAGAGAGCTCATCCACGGTTGATAATCTTTCTGAAGCAACTTCAGAGCTCGCCATGCATCATCATCGAGATCATAAGATCAAATCGAGGACATCAGTGCTAATATGTTGGATCTAAATGGCAAATCAAAGATTGCACTTAAGCCCTTAGATTTATCCCAAATTGCACTTCAGTCTAGTAGCTCATGCCTCCAACATGTTCTCAAAACAATTAAAAGAGACCCCCTACAATATTGGGTAATAATTTAAGTACCCCTGTGTATAGCTTCTTTTAAATTAATTTGACTTTTATATTTTACCGATAAACCCATGTATTTGAGTTTAGTTTTAGACCGTCATTTATCATCATATTTTTATTCGAACAATTACATATGGAAGTAAAATTATATCTCTACACTTTGTAAGTTAACTCTCTACACTTGGTAATATTAATTCTCTACACTTTCAGTATTTATTGAGATTTTTCTGAGCATTGTTTGACTTATCAAAATTTTAGTGGTGAATACTTGAATAGTTTGCCCAATTTGTTCTCTGAAATTCATAGTAAAATAGATATTGTTCCAAAAATGTTCAAAATATTCCCAAACGTAGATTGAATTGTACATGTCTCCAAATTTCACGTCAGTTACATGCATCAATGTCCAAAAATTAATTACATGGTGATTTATGGAATTGCTTTTTAATAAACTTCATACTTAGTGTTTTATGAGAAACAAAAAATGTTCTAGACTCCTCTTGCTCACATTTATTTTGGGTAATATTTACTCTAAAAAATACCTTTTTTGATATTTATTAAGACTAAATTACTAAAAATAACCTTAATTTACATTTAAAATTTCGTAAAAAATGGTTTTCATAAGAAAAATAGAAATAAATTACATTAGGTCAATATTGCATAATTTAACATTTTGACCAAGTTTCATAAGGTTAAGATTTGAATTGATTGGAAGTTTATAAAAAAGCCATGAAATTGATCCATTTTTCATAATTGCATTTTAACCCTGAAAATTCTATAAAAATATATTTCTCATTCATTATGGTATATGGTTTCCAAGAAAATTGATTTTGATTAATTTGGACTTAAATCGTATATAATTTAGATTTGTCAAAGTTCACTTATTTTCTTAAGAAAACATGTCTCATTTAAACTTTGCATTGCATCTAATATCCACATAATACACTAAAAAATCAATCTTAAAAACATAACATTTGAGTTTTCTTAATTAATCCTTAGGCATGTAATTATATCCTTGTGTTTGATCTTGGATTTATGTCAAGTAAAATAAAATTGATTGCATAACATTAATTTAATATTTATTATGTGATTTTTGATTAATCACTAATTGCCCCACGATAATGTAAATCCTCACAATTACTCACGTCATTTTTGCAGTTCTTCAAATGTTGTTGTTGTTGAGTTATCGCTACTTGATGGATGGCCCACAATATTGAACCGTTGCTCAAGACCATGATCTCGGCTAGAAGGTTAGACAAAGAATGATGAACAGAGGATTTTTGGGTGGGAACTCTAGGAGTTTGTGATGGAAGGAAACTTATGCTTCAACCATAGCCATTAGAGGTGGAAGATCTTCTGGGTAGAAAAGTACCTAGGTGGAATAGAAGGTGATGGAGATTTGTTGGTCGAATTTAGGTGTTGGGTTGGTTCTCTTAAGCAAGAAGAACATCGGGAGGAATAGGAAAGAGTAAACAGAAAAATGAAAAAAGAAGGGGGAGTTAGGGAAGAAGGAACTTTATCTATTGGGTTTCTCATCTGGGCTAGGGCGTGAGGAGTCGTTGCTCCAATTATGGTCTCTGGAAGATTAGCTGAGAAGATCTTAGATGCTTTGCAAGCTTTTAAGGGCTTGTAGAAAGCCATGGATCACACCAATTGTTGAGAGATATAGAGTCGTCATTGCTCAACCTTGTCGTATCGATGTTATCACCGAGGGCACTCAAAGAGGGTTGGGATCTTCTCTCTCCTAGTGGGTTATCCCTGGTGAAGGGATATCCTCTATAGTTCCTTTAACTACTTCAGACAAGTTGGTGGGCTATCCATTGAGAAATATATGATACTTGTCTCAACTTTGATAAAAGTATCCATATAAGATTGTAACTATTGAGATTAAATTGACCACTACGGTTCCCATAACCGTTGTGAATACACCACGAAACCACAGTGGTTTCCTAGTTGAGCATTATGAACATAGTAACACATTTAACAATCATAAAGTGTAGTAGATTCTTATAAGCAGTGTGGGGCCTCTACTACTAGACAACATGCATGGGCTTAAGTATTTCGGGATATGGTTAAGAGCTGTAGTTGGGATCAAGCATAAGAAGTTGTGAGGACTAGTAATCCCCAATAACATGTTGAGTTTAGTTCTCTTGGTGATTCCAAAATCACCAAAAAATGGGTATGCCAACAGTGGTGGTTTCTCTGGAATTACCGGTATAAATCACAAAGGCCGATAGCTTTTATCCAACCATTGAGGATTACCAAGCATAATTACACATTTTTATAATAGTGGTTCTTTATATAGCAGTTTGTCACTAAGGACCTTGGAGAACTATGACATTTTTTGGGCTTGAATTTTCTGTGAATCAAAGAAGACTTGAAATGATCAAAGGAAGTATGGCGCAACCACATCAAGCTCATAAGGGTGTGGTCTTCAAAATCTCATGGTACTTGAAGTTTATCACCAGATATTGGGTTATTATTTATTAAAGGAACTTTTAAGATCTTAACCTATGCAGATGTTGATTATAAATGATCATCGAAAGATAGGAAGCCAACTTTTGAATTTACAGTGTTATTTGGGAGCTCACTGGTCTCATGGAAAAATAATAAGCAAAGTGTTTTTGCAGATCAACTGTTGAATCCAAACACTGAGATGATGTGGGTTAGGTTTATTTTGACAGGCCCAGCTATTAACACACATCTTCCCATGTAACTACTATGTGACAATTAGGTTGCAATTTTTATTACAACAATCCAACATTCCATGAGAGGACTAAAGACATTGTGGTTGATTGACACTACGTTAGAGATATGATATATAGGGGCTTTATCTCTACATACCATGTCAACTTAGGGAACATACAACATACATATTCACTAAGACTTTAGCCATGAGATCATTCCCGAAGTGTTCTTCCAATATGAGCATGATAAATATTTATAGTATAGCTTAAGGGGGTGTTATAGGAAATAATAATTATGATTATCTTATTTCTTCTTTATGTAATTTTCCAATTGGTTATTTGCCGTTAAGGTTTCTCCTCTATATGAAGAAGCCCTATGGCTACAGAATAAACACGTTATTCATTTCTTTCTACATTAATATACATGACATATTAAGTTTATTATGAGCCTATAAAAAGTATTATAATCGCTATAATAAATTAAGTTTGTAATAACACTTTTTCTAACATATGTTTTAATATCTTCTGTTGTTAATATATAATGATAATATTTTTATTATAAAAAATGTTTTAGTACTTGAAATCAGTGATGAATATAATATATGTTGCTATATCATTAGAATCAATGTTTATCCAATCTCAATTTTCAAAATTTTAAATGATTGTCAACAAAAAATATAGTGACAATTAGTGAAAATATTGGGTAATAGTATAGGACGAGCATTATATGGAGCGTCATCAATGATATAGCAACATGGATGATTGTTGAATCATCAACCATCGAGGAGGCGGTCATGTGATCCACATAAGGTGGGTTCAACAGTCGCTGCGATGGCTGCTCACGACAACAAACAAATCAAACAACAATCAACCCATATTAAATTAATAAAGCAATAAAATCAAGTGTGGATAAAAATTTATTATGAAGCCCTACAAATATGTGTGCATAGCGGACAAGTATGTAGGGAGTCAAACTCAGGGAACAAGGAGCGTAGGTATATTATCTATCTCTAAATAATATGGGTGTGTATGTATGTATATATATATATATGCACAATATTTACTCAATATTTTTTGTGGGGTTTTGAATTATTTAGTTAATTTTTTATTATATTTTTTAAAATTTGTTTTATTGATTTTTAATTTTTCTTTTTTATATATAATAAGGCATATATATGTATTTATATAATTTGAAGTAATATATATATATAGGTAATATATGTAATATATGTATAATATATATTAAAAATAAGAAAATACAGACAAGAACAATCTTTTTTTATTTTTTAAAGGATTTAAAAGATATTTAGGGTATTTATAGTAATTAATAATAATAAGTATATATAATAGTATATATGTATATATAGGCTATGTAGGGATTTCGAATTATAAATATAGATATATAACAAACAACTTTTAAATAAAATAGTCTTGTGTTTTATAAAAGAAAATATTCTTTTATTTTTGTGATTTTTTGGAATTTTTTGCTAATTTGTTTTATTTTTGAAATCTAAAATATGACAAAAATTGGGAATATTTAAAAAGGTTGGATTGTTTTCAGAATTAAAAATAACAAATAGGTCCAAAATTTTCCAAAACTAATTTTAGTATATAGTAATAGGTGTATATAAAAATATGGGATATATAATATTTTTTGGGGGATTTATGAAAATATTTTGTAATTTCTTGGGGTTAGCAAGGGTTTGCTATGTTTAAAGTTCCTTTTGATATTTTTTGTGAAATTTTTATCTATATTGATAATATAGGATAATAAATAGTAGGTATTTTTTTGGATTTTTTAAAATAGGTTTTTTAATCTTTTTTTTTATTTTCTTATGGTAAAGAAGGAATACAATGACTTCTTTTGATTTTTAACAAATAGTAAATGCAGTAAAAATGCTAAATAAATCACAAGGCATGAATAAGCAAGTAATCAAGAATCTACATCTATTTTTGGAAGATTTTTAGAGTACATGAGCTGTTTTTAGAAAATGGAAAAGCAGAATTAAATATGAAATAAGTTGGAAGGGAATTTTTAAAAATAAAAAAAGATTCAGGGGGTTACATGCAAAAAAACAAGAAAGTTTGCACTAGAACTTGATTTTTAAAGATTAAATAGCAATTGCAAAACTAGGGGGTTTTATTGGCAAAATGTCCATTCACGTGGTAGGGGGCACGTGAAGTGACCTGGCAGAAGACTAAAGTGCAAGATCCAAAAATCCTTGCGTCTTCGATGCAATTTTTCCACAAAGCTTAATAATTAATAAAATATTTACAATTTTATTTAACAACTACAAAAACTATGGAGGAGTTTTTGCAATTATACCACTAAAGCACCTTGGATCGTGATGCTGAATGCACGCCACGTGGGAGATCCAATTTTTTGGTCCAACACTACTTCGTGCAAAATGGTGGTGGAAATTAGATCTGGGATCCATCGAGGATCCAACGGCTGTCGAGGTCCTTGGAAGAACTACCAGAACTTAGATAAGGGATGGCTTCGATCTCCTTGTTCTCCGGCCTCTAGGGTTGGATTCTAGCTCTGACGATGGCAATGCATTCGTTATGCCGTTTTGCATGTTCATGATTGCTCCGATGAGCACAAGGGGACTTCTAGCACGATCTGGGGCTCTCCCTTTCTCTAAGTGACATGGAGCCTTTTCTTGGTTGATTCTTATCCTAGTTGGGTCTTCAAGCGTCAAGACCTACACCAAAATGCTCCTAGGCTCGCGGGCTTGCTCCTCGGCCGAAAGGTGAAGCTGATAGTGGCAAAATGGTGGAATGGTGGAGAGGTTCTGACAGGGGCAGCAGGTGAACCTCAATTCGTCAGATCTGAGCAGGATCCGAGTTGGGAATGGGCACAAGGTAGAGAATGTGACCGAGAACTATATGATATGAATGGCAAGGCAGAATAACAGTCGTAGACTGATGATTTGACTTGGATCTCAAGCTCCATGTCAAAAAGGGCAATTCAAATTACTACTAAACCTAATGCTCAATGGAAAACTTAAAATATGGACATAGGAATTAGTACTACAATTTACCTAAGAACAAAAGAAAGAAGCCTCGATTCAATCGGAGTTGAAGAGGCGGGACCAGTCGGCGTAAGCCCTCTAGAGATGGATTGAATCACCTCCATAATGGCTCCCCCTCACCGCAAATCCTCCCAATATGAAGCCATAACCAAGGGAAAGGGTTTGATATGGATACGAGGGCAAAGATTGCTTGTAGAGGGATCAAACGAGAAAAAGGGGTGGAGGAGCAAACATTATAGGTTGAATAAGGAGGAGATTTTCGATGGAGATGCTACTTGATTCAACGAAGATCGACCAGATCTTTGTCCTTGGCGTGAATTAGGGACATAATGTCTCCAGGAAAAGCTCGGTACGCCAACCCAGGGTTTGATGAGTTCAAGCAGAAAATATGGTGAAGATCGGGGTCTGACAATTCAAAGCACGAGGAAGAGAGGGGAGTTAGTTTACATGAGTTAGTAAGGGGATGTATATGGTTGGTTCATGTGGACCAACTAGAAAAATCTGAGAGAAAATGTATTATTAGTTAGATAAAAATAACAAATTATTTTATTATTTTTTTGTGAAAACATGAAAAATATTGGTAATTTTCTATAGTATGTTATTCCAATTTTTCATTTTTTGAGGCTATTTATTATATGTTAATATTTGCAAGTATAAATATAGGTAAACATACATGTATCTTGGTATTTTTATTTTTAATTTGTATTATATATTTTATTATTATATAAATGTATTTTATATATTATTGTTGTATTTTTGCGAATTTATAATAACACTTAATTAATTTTATAGATATATTATATGTATATATAGGTGTACTTTATCTTTGTGTTAGAATACCTTATTTATTTTATTTTACCTTTAATTATTTTATTTTATTTTAATTATGTACATATGTTTTGTATATTATTTACAATTTTATAAAAAATAAAATAAAGTGAAAATTATTTGGAATAAATATATTGAATAAAATATACAAGTCTATTGCACAATGGGGGCACAAAACCTAACGTTTACATCTTAACTCCAAATTGAATGTAACCACTTAATGAAATAGCTTATTAAATTTTCTAAATATATGAAGGTGAGTTTGGTTAATTTTGATATAGTGTGGGTAAGATACAAGTCTGGAAAAATTTTATTTTGGATTTTTTATTTGTGTGTCACGGGCACACTATGCATTATTTTTTAGTGAAATTAATTTTGTATTTTTATTTGTATTTTTATATACAACATTCATGTTAAGGGTTTTGGTATTTTAGGTTTAAAAATAATAAAATTAAATATGTCCAAAAATATAATTATTAATGTATCAAAAATTAAGGTTTTGTGTATTTTTGTGCACAATTCTTCTGCCCTATCTCCCTCTAGTTTATTCCTTGTCGATCACGTCATCATGATGACTGAATCTTCAGGTCTATGGTCATTCAATACCTTTGGTATCTCATTTCTTTTTATGTTCTTCATTTATGATGTTATTTTGTAGTTAAATACATAGTTAATACAATATTTTGTACAATATTTTCTATAATATATAGAGTGTTTATTTTAACAAATTAATTATATATACATGCCTTTAACCACGGAGCATTAAAAATAGCAAATAGATCCAAACATTTCAAAATTATTTTAATATATAATAATATTATAAATAAAATATAGGATAGAAACTAATTTTTTTTGGGGTTTTGGTGAATTTCTTCTAATTTGTTATGGTTAGAAAGTGTTTGTAATTTTAGGGTTTTGTTTTGATATTTTTTGTGTATGTTGGTCTTAAGTGATAAAATACTCTAGGAAAATGTATGTATTTTTTGGAATTTTTAATTAAGATTTTTTAAATTTTTTATTTATTAAGTCAAACAAGAAATAAAACATGCTCTTTTGATTTTTTAATAAATAGGAAATGCAAATGAAATGTTAAATAAAATATACAATGTCAATAAGCATGTCATCAGGTACATCTATCTATTTTTTTCATGATTTTGGAGCACGATTGTTATTTTTAGAAAAATATTAAGCATTCACAAAAATAATCAAGCTGGCAGGGGTATTTTTGCAATAAAAATTAAAGGGGGGTATGTGCAAAGTAACTAAAAATTTTGAACTATATTTACAAATTTTCGAACTAAGGCTAAAAAATTAAATAAGTAGGGGTCTGCCTAAAAAATTCTAGCTCACGTGGGGCACCATGTGAGTTGAGTTGGCATGGTCCCAGAAGTAATACACGAAAGGTCTGGGAGTCCTCTTGCAAATTTTAAACTAATTATAAATCATCTCCAAAAAATTACAAGACTAAAAATAAAATAAAATAGGTGAATGCTTAATTATGCAATTACCCCTAAAAATGTGCGTGAACGGATGACGCATATGATCTTACTTGGGTGTGTGTCACCTCCTCACTGTGTGATGTCAGTTCATCATTGTCGCTTGAAATTAGATCCTTGGTAGAAGATCATATGGTTGATGGCATTTTCATCCAACCGCACCTTGTCCTCCTGGTGCCCTATTTTTGATCGAATGGCCCATGATTACCCAGGATGAACTGATGAAGAACTCGCATCTGGTCAGCTTAGATCTAATTAATCTCGAGTCTCTAGGCACCTTGAGCTCAACTGAGTAGCTCCTCTTGTTTATGTATTCATTCTGCACCTTCTAGGACTTTCATATGTGTTCGGGGCCCATTGATCGAGCCCTGGAGCTTGATGGTTCAGTTGAAGACCTGGATCACCTTCTCAGGTTCGTGTGACTTCTAAATGAGATCCTATTGATCTGTTATCTGCACATAAAGCACAGGGGTGCGAAAGCAAAGGCATCTGACTCCTCAAGTGGAAAAAATTGAGGGGGATGGGATGGATCGAAGAGGTTCGGTGATGGGGTGGTGGACCTCGATGGTTTGATCTAATTGAGGATCAAGCTGGCTAGATGATGTGAAAGGTGGAGAAGTGGAAGGGGAAAGTAGTGGGATGGCAGGTGGTGGTCAGAACAAGGTTGAACAATGGTACACGATGACTGTAGGTCTAAGCTATGGCTTCTTTAACCGACCTATGCCTACACAAAATCGACCATAAAATGATTAATAAAAATATACAAATGAAAGACGGAAAGAAAAATTACCTATAAAGATATTAAAAATACATCAATTCGATCTAGGACTCAGAGGTATGGAACCGTCAGTAGCAGAGCTCTCGTGATGGTGGAATCACCTTCAATCGTTGGTCCTCCTCACTGTGAAACACGAATCGCTGCTCCTTTCACTAGAAGCCTCACCAAGAAGGTGATCCAAGAGGCTGAGACTAAGAGACGAAAGGGAATAGGCAAAATTGTAGATCTAGAGGTGATTTTTTACACAGGTGGAAGGCGTATGAAGATCACGTGATTCCCAGGGATGGAGTTATCAGATTGAGAATTAGAAGGATGTGCGAGGATGATGGGTATTCAGGATGTAGAGGAGTGAAGGGCTCGAGGATCCTCGAGCCTTGGTTCATTACCCAAAAATTAGAGAAGAAGGACAAGCTAGGCCTGACACAGGCTAAAGAAGAGGCTAGAGAAGTTGACCTAGGGTCAACGACGGGAGAGCTCCTATTAGTCCAATTAGATCACTAGAAGACAAAATAGTATAAAAAGAATAAATAAATAATAATGAGTTAATTAAATAAGAGTTAAAATAAAAAATGTTTATTATTTTAATTAGTATTTTATTATGATTTGTATTTTTTGAGTTAATTCATTATATGTTACTTTTTTATGTACCTATATAAGTAAATGTACCTATATATAGTATATTTATTTTTATTTTGTATGTTAAATTTTATTATTTTATGATCTTATTTTAAATATTTATAACTTATTAAAATACATATATATATATATGTATATTATTTTTTTATGAAGTTTTTTGTACACTTATATATATAGAGAGATCGTACATATGTATATTATTAGTATATTCATCTATGTATTCTAGGATATCTATTTGATTTATTATATTTTTAATGATTTTATTTTCTATTAATTATGTACATGTATTATAAATAATATTTGCAAAATAATAAGAATATAAAAAATGAAAAAATTTAAAGAATAATAAATTGATTATTTTATATAGGCAAATTGCACAATGAGGGCCCACAACCTAACTTCTGCATCGTAACTCCAAATTGAATGAAATCACCTTAATTAAGTTGTTTATTAAATTTTATATAAAATTAAAATGTGTTTATTCAATTTTAATGTTTTATGGAGGAGATACATGTCTATGAAGCTTGGATTTTAGCTTTTTATTTTGAATGTCTATGCACATTTTACATTATTTTCATATAAAATAAAATTAATATTTTTCTATGTATTTTTATCTACCACTTACATAACAAAGTTTATTGATTTGGGGTATAAATAATAAAATAGGACCCAAATTGGATTTATTGAAGAATAAAAATTGGTTTTTATTATCAGTTTTTGCCCTTATGTCCCCTACTTTATTTCTTGTTGACAAGTAAATTCTTGACTTATTCTCGGGGTTTAGGGTCAATCAATGTCTTTGAAACTTCATTCTTTTTCTTTTCTTTCCTCTATTCTTTTATTTTAGATTTAAATATATAATTTATACAATATTTATACAATATTTTATACATAATACAGAGTGTTTGTTTTAGAAAATCAATGATATATACATGCATTTAGCTAGGGATTTAAGACCAAAATGAAGAATAAAGGAAATGAAGTGAGGATTCACAGGGTAGTCAAGATGACACTAAACCTAGTCTTGTGGTCTCAAAGAATTAAGTCTAGTAGACCTAAAGTGCCTCAATTACAATTCATATAAGGTTCCTGTGGTTAAGAGGATTAACGTCCAACCAAGCTCCAATCTTTGGATTTTATTAAGACTTCTTCAATTGTCATTATCAATCCGAAAAATGCAAATTCTATACAATGCAGATAAAAAATCTTTTTGTGAAACAAATTTCTTCTTTTGAACTTTTTATGGAAATTTGAAAAGGTTTTACAATTTTTTATGCAATATTTGAAATTTTTTTCTAATTTTGTGGGTTTTTGGTTTAAAAAAATTAGGGATTTTTTAAAAAAGGGTTAGAAAAATATCTATGTGCATATATATGAACTGGAGTGCTTTTGTATTTACAAGTATCAGGATTCAAGAATTTACACTAGGTATTTACATGAATTAAGTTATTTATAGGTTTTTATCTATCGACTTTGTAAAGAATTTCTATTTGTTAGAAATATGTATACGATTCTCGAAATTATATGTAAACATTTTGACAAACATTTTAAAAACATTATTTTTTCAAATAGATTGACAAATAATTTTTGTAAACATTTACAAAATTTTAAAATCTTTTTGCAAGGACTTTTCAAATAGTATGTATAGATTTTTCAAATTATTTCTACATCCATTTTCCAAACCATTTGCAAATAGATTTTCAAAACATTTTATTCAAGAAAGAAAAGATTTTATCGGAAACAAAACATTTTTACAAAGGTTTGAAATCATTTTACAAAATATTTTCAAACAGTTTAAAAAAATTTAATATATTTTTGAACCATTTTTCAAACATTTGCAAAACATTTTTAACCGATTTATTAATCAGTATATACAAAGAAATTTTATGTATGTTTTAATGATATTTATTAGCCATATTATTGAAAATATGTAAGCACGTATTAAGGATAAAGTACATATAACATATGTAGGACTCCCTATAATTAGCTTGAGCGATGTCCTTATAGATCGAAGAGAAAATGAAGACATAACTTGTACTAAGAATAGAAGGGTCTATAGTATAACGATTGAAGAAAGAATGAGAAGTTGACCATCCCCTCTATACCTTGGATCAATTAATCTTAAGTATAGATAACTGTACACAAAGTAGGGAGGGTGAAGGGTGAGAATAAACAAATCATTTTCTCGGCTTCTCTCCCCTATACATAGGATGAAATATCACTAAGTATAGACAAATTACCAAGAGTTGATGAGACATGCAAGGGATCAAAGAATGAACACCCAACACTCATCATCCCATACTTAGGATGAAGCATATCCTAAGTATAACAATGATGAATGAGATGAGTGAGAGTTATCGAAAAAATGAAAGTAAGAAATTCGAAAATAAAAAAAGAAGGAAATAAGAAAAGAAGAAAAGATTAACTAATCAAAAATGTTTATGGATGCCTTGTATGAATCTGTTGATGCTACGATCGGAAGTTCTTCTTCATAGACAACATGTATAGAATCAACCACATACAGGAGTGTATCATGATCGAGTTAAGGTTTCAGCAGCTGTATGTTGATGATGAAAGGTTGTGGATTAGTTGACAAACTAGATATCACAATGCTTCCATTGTCTAGCACATGATTCACCATAAACAGCTCAGTCCACTTGCTCTTCAACTTTCCTGGGAAGAGTTTCAATTTTGCATCGAACAACCAAACCTTCTAACCTGGTTCGAAAGTCTTTCGGTGTATATGCTTGTCATGCTACTTCTTGCCCTTTTCCTTGTACATCAGGCTTTTGTCATATGGTCTTGGAATTCAAGGAGTCAATTTAGATTGAGTATTCTATTCTTGCTAGTCTTCTTGGAATCCAAAATGTAGACATTTGTTGCCCATAAAGATATGTGAATGAGTTCCACGGGCAAATTACATGGCTTGCCATAGACTAGGTGATAGGGAGACATTCCAAAGGGTGACCTGTACATGGTCCGATAGGCCCTAAAAGTCGAGTGGAGCAATTGAGACCAGTTCTTCATGTTTATACATATGAGCTTCTGAAGAATTGTCTCAATCTCCCTATTTGAATAATCTATTAAGCCATTAGATTGCAGGTGGTATGGAGAAGAGAAGTAATGTTCTATGCAGTATTCTTGAGTCAGCTTATTCAGTTATCAGTTAATGAAATAGCTATTACCATCAGATAACATAATTTTAGGAATCTTGAACCTTGCAATAATGCATTCTTTTAGAAATCTACAGACGATGTGACTATCATTGGTTCGGGTTAGGATAGTTTCCACCATATGGCTTACATAGTCGACAACGAGCAGAATATACTCAAATCCCTGAATGTTTGGGAAATGGGCCCATGAAGTCAATGCCACACTCATCAATATGTCTAAAATCTTAATGTACTTCAAGGGCATGGTATCTCTCATTCCAATAGTACCACCCATTTTCTGGTAGTTAGTACAACATTTCACAAAATCTTGTGTATCTTTGAATAAAGGTAGCCACAAGAGACCGCATTGTAGCACTTTCGATGTCGCTCATTTTCTAGATTGATGCCCTCTTGATTCTCGAGCATGACAATGTTCGAGGACACTGTGGACTTCCTCCTAGGTAATGCACCTTCTCCAAATACAATCTGCCCTATCAAAAAAGAGAGAAAGATCCTCCCACTAGTAGAAATGAATATCTGATGAAAACTTGTCTACTTTCAGCTTTGGCCAATCTCGTGGAGTACTCTTGGAAACAAGATAGCTCACAATATTAACGAACTAGGGGAGTAAGGTGATTTACAAGATTCCTTTGTTTGGAAAGGTTTCTGTAATAGGTAGAAAGCTCTGCTCAGGAGTGCCTGGCTCTAGCAACCTTGATAGATGATCAGCCACTGCATTCTTGACTCCAGGTTTATCATGGATCTCAAGATAAAATTCCTGGAGTAGAAGGATCCATCTGATGAGTCTTGGTTTGGCATCCTTCCTTCTTTGCAGGTACTTGATGATAGAATGGTTTGTATAGACAATAACTTTGGATCCTAACAAATGAAATCTAAATTTCTCTAGGGAAAATACCACTGCCAGCAGCTCTTTTTCAGCGACGGTGTAATTCTTCTGAGCTTTGTCAAGATTTCTGTTAGCATAGTGAATTGAAAATGGCAAACCGTTTCTTCTCTATCTTATAACCACTCCAATGACATAATCCGAAGCATATGTCAACATATCAAATGGTAGAGACCAATCTAACGGTTGAAGGATATGGGCCTGAGTGATCATATCTTTCAACTGGTCAAAGGCTTGGAGGACTCTAGCATATACAAAGAAATCTTCCTCCTTGCCTAGAAGCTCAGTCAGTGGTCAGGCAATCTTGTTGAAATCTTTGATGAATCTTCGATAAAATCCTACATGATCCAGAAATGACTGGACTTGTTTCATATTAGTAGGTGGCTCGAGCTTTGAAATGACTTCCACCTTACTAGAGTCTACCTCCATGCCATGCTTTGAGATGACATGCTCTATCACAATCCCTACAATCACCATAAAGTGACTCTTTTCCCACGAGAGCACCTAGTTTACTTTGCAACATCTTTTCAGCACTCAGTCTAGATAAGCTTGGGACTAATCAAAATTGTATTTGTAGACTAATCCATGAAATCCTCAAGAAAACGACCAACTATATCTGCAAATACAACCAACATACATCGCTGAAATGTCACCCAATCGTCACATAAATCGAAAGACATTCTACGGAAGGAATATATCGCAAATAGTTAGGTGAAGGTAGTCTTTTCTTAGTCTTCCAAGGCAATTACGACTTGATTATAACCAGAATATCCGTCTAAGGAGTAGAAGTATTACTTTATGGCTCATCTATATACTATTTGGCCGATGAAGGTAAGCAGAAAATGATCCTTCTTAGTCGCTAGATTCAGGCATATGTAATCCATAAAGACATGACAAGCAGTTGGAAACATGGTTGTGATCTCCTCTCTTTGTCGTTCTTCACGATGGTGATCCCTAATTTCTTGAGCACAACATGCAAGAGACTCACCACTTTGAATCAAAGATGGGATATACGATCCCGCATAACACCTTTTGGTAATTTCATTGATAACAACCTCCTATATATTCGGATTCAATCTACACTGAAATTCACAGAAAAACTTGCTATCTTCCTCATGGTAGACGTGATGGGAACATAATGAAGTATTGATCCCATGGAGATCTGAAATTTACCAACCTATGGCCTTGCATTTTTTTCTAGAACCTCAAGTAGATGAGATTCTTGTTCCTTGGTTAATTGGGAATTGATAATCACCATGAACATATTTTGCGCACCCGCAAGGAAGGCATATTTCATGTTCGTTGGAAGTATTTGAGATCAGGTGGGGTCTGAGTCATTTATGTGGCTACTTTTGCAAATGTACAGGATGGTTGTGTCAGATATTTCAACTGTACATTATCCACTATTCACATTTTAAGCTCTGAATTCAATGCAACACAAAAGCTCTCTATAATGCCATCTTGTTCAGAAAAAATTTCAATATTATCCTCCTGCTCTACCAAGGGTAGGTAGTCAACAATAAGTTCTTCTGGGAACTCAGCAAGAATCTCTTCTTCCAAGACAAAGAGGAATTCAACTACATTGTCCATTCCTTCCTCAGTGGAGAGGAATTTATGGTTTTCAAAGTCATCCATAAAGAGTTTTGTATCTCTTATTTCAACAAGAAATTCATAGTCTTATGTTCCCTATTATAAAGGATCCCTCGCATCTGATGCATACTATGATGGTTTCGGCACTTGAATCATCTAAATAGGCATGTTTTCACTGCTAGAACGAAAGGCCATCTGCCCAATCTTGTAATCCACCACTGCTTTGACTATTCGAAGGAATGATCGTCCAAGTATAATCATTGTATGCAGAAGAAGAGCTGAGGTGTCCATGTCAAGCACAATGAAGTCCATAGGGAATTGCATTCCATAAATCATGATGATGACATACTCCAAAATGCCTCAGGGGTTCTTGATTGGTGCATCTGTAAACTGCAGAAATATTCTTGTTGATTTAAGTGGTCCCAACCCAAATTCTATCAATAGTGAAGTTGGCATTAGATTGATGGATGATACGTTGTCAAGAAGTGTTTTATCAAACTTTTGGACAAACATCTAGTATTTGATGAGAGGGTCTATCATGTCTTTCTTCTTGCTTGGGAGATTGTTGATCGCATTTATTGTCGCGGCAATTAGAACGTGCTTCACATTTCTTTGTCTGGCTTGACGTGGCTATGTTTTTGAAGTATATTCATCCTTCAATCCTTTCTTAATGTTAAGCTTATACTTGATGGCCATTAGAAGAGGCATCTCTAGAATAAGATTCTGAATTATTTTGACAACATCTGGATCAAACAAGGTAGTTTTCAAATTTCTATTTTTTTGGATTTTTGCATGGCTTCAGGAAATGGATATTTACATAATCAAAAGCATTGTTCTTATTTACAACAAAATTAATATCCAAAAATGCAGGCAGAGGTGGGCATCCATTAGAGGTATAAATGGATGGCAAAATGAGTATCTTCATCGAGTAGAGGTGGGCATCCCAAAAATGAAGGCAAGGCTCCATCGGCTGGCTCTAGAACTGTTGTAGGTACGATCCTATCCATTTCTTGCACAACATCACTTATGTTGATGTTGTTTTTTTGTTCTTTTTTTATTTTTCTCATTTTTTGTATTTGTGTTGCAGTGCTTCTCCTTTGTCTTCTTCTTCCTCACCCGGCTCTAGAAGCTTTATTTTTTCCCTTCACGGTTGTAGAAGGTCGCAAGGTCCTACCGCACCTGAGGGAAACAACATTAGATAAAAGCATATCATGACCATAAAACTTTGTGGTATTGGATTTGATATCACAAACTATCTGCTCCCACTTCCTGAAATGATTGGGAATGGCCTCCACATGTGTTGGAATTGGAGTATTGGCAGCGGTGAGGTCATCTAGTTTTTGGCTCATTTTAGCAAGACTCTTCACCAACTGAGTCAAGCAGCCTAGGACATGGTTCATAGGGGCAGCTTCAGATGGTTCAGCATGATGTCCACGTTGAGACTAGGAGTGATGTGGAGGTTGTTTGTAGGAATAACAGTTGTTGTATTGAGGAGAAGGTTGGTATGGGTGGTGTTGAGTAGGCTGATGTTGATAAGGGACAACCATGTACTACTCGTAAGACTATTGTTGACGGTACGCCGGTTTCTAGTACTGATTCTATCTCCAATTATGTTGATACGGTGGATACTTATAGTGGTAAGGTTGGTGGTAGTTCTGGAAAATCTCCCTCCTTGATGTTGAGGGAATGGGTCGTTACATGAAGGATGGACATGCTGATGCTCACCAGGATGGGTCTGTTACGCATCATTCGACCATACACCATTCACCTCCTTAATTAGAGATGAAGGTCAAGAACATGGATGTTGAATAAGTTAATGCTTGTGCTAGTACATGGCAAGCTGCTATTGTGGTTGCTCAAGAGATGTAGGCTCAGGGGCCTGCATGTAGTAAACGTGTTGGACCATTAGCTATGCTGGACTTTGCTGAGGAGGTTGAGGCGATGATGGCTCATTCATCTCTGCAAGAGTCATAGCCAATGCAGAAACTGACAGGTAAGAGATGATGGTGCTCAACAACAACTCCATCAACTTGGTGAATCGATCCAGTTTATCCAAAATTATGAGTCCTATTTCGATCACAGTAAGTTTTTCAAGGTCGTAATCATTTCTCGATGATATCCTCCTTGAGTAGATGGCTCCCTATGATGCTCAAGTTGTAGCTTTTGTCTTGTTTGGATCATTCTATGTCGCCAAATGAATTGGCTTCTAATGGATCTGTTGTTGTCGTTGGTATGCACGAGATGACGATAAGGTAGCCTCTCCTTCAGCCATTTCTTCGAAAATCTATCACCAACGTCCTCATCTTTATTGAAGTGTAAACTGCCACATGCAACATCGATGAGTTTCTGGCTCACAATAGTTATCCCCAAAAGAAGTGCTAGACCATACTGATTCGAGAAATATCGTTGTGGGGACACTTCTCTTGCAAATCAGTGAACCACTCCCAATACTAATGAATAGAGTCGTGGGTGGCTTGGGAGAAGTTGGCTATTTTGGCTCACATCTAGTTGAGCTGGCCAAGAGGGTAAAATTTACGCAGGAATGCAGACTTGAGATCCTCCCAAGTTGTGACAACCTTCCCATGATGATTAATCCAGTGAAGAACCTTGTCTTGAAGGTTGAATGGAAATGTTGTCATCTTGACTACGCCTAATAGGATGCTAGGCAGTGAGTTGTTCCATAGATGCGAGCAAATTGTTGAAGATGAATATATGGTTCTTCATTTTCATTCCCATGGAAGGTGAGAAGAAGTGCCAAGAGCTAAGGCTTCAGCTCAAAATGTGCATGGACTTGTGGGATCCGAATCCACATGATCATCTGTCCTACTCCAGGGTTGTAAGTCTCCTTGAGGGTCATCTTGGGCCACTCTCCTCTTGGCTTGTTTGTGGCACCTCCATGGGGTCCGTCTTCTTTTTCTTCCTCGGATCCACTTCCTCATCCTGAGTTGACTACCTTCTCCTCAGATCTTTAGCATATCTTGGAAGGTGACCTGGACCAATACATTGTCAGTGAGCTACTGCTAGATTGCTTGTATAAAATGCAAGTGGATGAGAATTCCCTGTATTTTGATTTGGCTGCTAGATCAACTTTGACTGTAGGTGCCACGGTCCCTTCCCTTTTCCAGTAGAAGCCATTTCTGAATCTGAATCTAAAATAATTTCTGAATCTAGATCGGGCTCTTGATCTGCATATGGGATAATGCCTCGATCAGTCTGAATTGAAGCACTAGATATAGAGAATCATTTTATGTTAAGGTCAATAGAGAATTTAATTAAGGATGGAGAAGTATACGGACTGAAAATCTATTTCCATCCAAAATGTCCAGAGTGCAGGCCATGAGTGATCCCAGATTATTGAAGAAGGTAGGGAGTCTAGAGAGCAGTTCTCAAGGTCCGAACCATGATCTCGGGAATCACCCTCGAATTATGGATAAGCTGGCTGCATGGAATTAATGTAGGTGTAAGCGAGGTACCTCCCAAACAATCTATGAGTCACCATATCAAGGATAAAGAAGATGTTCGAGAATGGATGAGTGATACAAAGATGAACAAGAAATAAAAAGAGTGCAAAATAGTAGAACAACTCAAAGTGAGAGGGGGTTATATGAGAATAAAAAGAGAAAATGAAAGGCAAAATGGCACAGATGTGCGAGACTGATATTTGATCTTAATCTAAATAACACAAACACCAAACAAGTTTTAGGTTCACCAACTCAACACCAATGAAGCCATACGAGTTCGATTATTTTTATATTTTCAATTTTATTTTTATTTAGCAGACAAAAGCTTTTCATGAGTCCTTAGGAGGTCTATCCCTATAAGAGTGTGTGTACTACCAGGAAAGTTCCTCGTACATGTTACACCTCCTTTGTAACATGTGATATGCGCACATAGAGGTCCTTGATCTCGTGCTTGGGGGGCTACTCTGCTAAAGAATAAAGAAAGAAGCCAATAGGTAAAACCACTACTTCCCTCGCAAGCGAGATACTCGTACTTAGGGAGATGAGACAGACACCCGTGAGGGTGTGGAATATGATCATTACATCAGACCAAGTTGGATTATCCACACAAGATGGGAACACCATGGTCAACAAGGCCCTACATGCCTGTGTACGATATAAGCGCCAATACTTCGCTATCCCAGGTGATAATCAAGGTTGCCACAGATTGGAATTTGGGCTCTAATCCTTAAGGGTCATACCTCAGTCAGTCTTAACATTACCTGAAAACAATAAGGTCTTTAAGAATCCAGAAATAACAATGTCTATTATGACTTTTAATTAATTTCAATTTTTTATTAGCAATCCCATTGTTTTAATTTTTGGGTTTTCAATTTTGTTTTAGTATTTTTCAAAAAAAATATGCCTAATAATTTTTTGTAATCTATGTGATATAAAATAGAGGGAGATAATGGAAAAGTAATGCAAGTTGATACGAGAGTGGAAATCTCACTCTCATATCAAATGATACATGCAAAGTAAGAAGACACATAATACTTCCCAGTTGTCTCCATATGGGAAGCAAGATAGTATTGAGATATTTATACTATACTAGAGTATACTAAGCGATGAAAGCACCCTAAACAGGAACTGCTATTAGCGTAAAGAATCATTACTAACTACTCAAAAATGAATCCTAAGTGTCCGGTCCTGGACACTCCTTGGTGCCCACCACAATGGTTCCTGCATGTGTTGTATGTAGTCTCTCACAGCACGTGGTTCCAAATCTAAGTAAATAGTAATTAATATTTGACTAGTTCCAAGCATATATCACTATAGGCACATGATTCTCATTAAGATGTGGACCTAATTTACTGAATCAAGCAATCCTACATCTAAGGGCTCAATCACGTAAAATAATGAAAAATAAAGGAGGAAAAATCAAAACATGTGAAATAAAATAAAATAAAGGTAAAGAAAATATGAAAAAACTGACGATGCCCCATGTGAGTAGACACCAGGCAATGGACCTCATGAAGTAGAAATGTCCAAGTGTCCAAATTATTACAAATAATTATTCAAATAATAAAAAAACTCTCCTCACAAAATAAAATAAAAAATGCTAGAGTGGCTTCTCCTTTTCCCCTGCCTCTCTCTCATGCTCTCTCCAATTGATACAATAGAAGTGGTCCTCGCCATGCAGTCCCTTGAAAGAAAGTTAAATAAAGAAGAATGTGTTATAAACATATAACAAATTATCAAAAACAAAAGAGCGGAAAATAAAGGAAACAAATGTATAAAATATACAAAAATTCTACACTTTCCGTTGCATCTCAGCAATGGCGCCATTTTTGTTGAATCGTCAACTATTAAGTAGGTAGTTGTACGGTACACACAAGGCGGGACCAATAATCACTGCAGTGGCCGATCACGACAACTGAACTATTAAACAACAATCAACCCACAATAAATCAATAAAGTGATTAAATAAAATTTGGATCAAAGTTTGTTATATAAAACCCTATAAACAAGTGAGAATAGTAGACAAGTACGGTAGGGAACACGGGGCGTAGCAGGTATATTATTTATCTCTAAATAATATAGGTGTGTATGAATGTGTATATATGCACAATATTTACTCTATATTTTTGTGGGTTTTTGAATTAATTAATTACAGTTTTTTTATTATATATTTAAAATTTTTTGAGTTTCCGATTTTTAATTTCTCTATTTATATATAGTAAGGTTTATGTAAGTATATATATAATGTGAAGTAATGTGTATATATAGTTATTATATATATTATGGATAAATAAAAATAAAAATAAAAAAATATAGACAAGAATATTTTTAAAGGATTTAAAAGATATTCAATGTATTTATGACAATTATTAATTATAAAAAACAATTACTATAATATATAATAGTATATATGTATATATAGGTTATCTAGGTATTCTATTTATAAATGTAGATAATTATAGTCAAAATTTTCAAAATAAAATAGTTTCGTGTTTTTAAAATATTTTCTAATTTTTCGGATTTTTTTGGAAATTTTTTATTTTTTTGTACTTTTAAAATTAGAAATAGGAAAAAACATGGAATATTTAAATAGGCAGGATTATTTTGAGAATTAAGAATAACATATAGGTCCAAAATTTCTCAAAATTAATTTTAAAATATAGTAATAGTTATATATAAAAATATGGGCCAGAATCTATTTTTTTAATATTTTTTAAAATATATTGTAATTTTTTTAGTATTAGCAAGGGTTGCTATGTTTTTAAGTTCCTTTTGATAATTTTGTGTTGTTTGTCTATAGTGATAAAATAGGAAAATTAATAATAGGTAATTTTTTGGAATTCGTAAAAGAGATTTAATATTTTTTGTATTTTATAAGGTAAATAGGGAATAAAATTACTCCCTTTGATTTTTAATAATAGTAAATGCAACAAAAATGCTAAATAAATCACATGGTGTCAATAAGCATGCAATCAAGCATCTACACTTGTTTTTTGTAAACTTTTAGAGTGCATGAGCTATTTTTAGAAAATAGAAATGCAAAAATAAATATTCAAAATAGCTCGTAGGGCGTTTTTGCAAATAAAATTAGTACTTTTCCTTGATTTTTAAAGATTAAATACCAATTTCAAAACTCGGGGGGTAATATATGCAAAATGTCCACTCACGTGGGGAGAGGGCATGCGAGGTGACCTAGTATAGGACTAAAGTGCAATATCCAAAAATCCCAGGGGCATCGATGTAATTTTTACATAAAGTTTAACATTTAATATTATATTTACAATATTATTTACAATTACAAAAACTATGGACGTGTCGCACTTATACAAATAAAGCACCTTGTAGCGACGTTGAATGCATACCACATGGAAGATCCAACGGTTCAAGTCCCACACTGCTTCACGTAAAATGGATGGTGGAAATTAGATCTAGGTTCCGTTGAGGACCCAAGGGCTGTCGAGGTCCTTGGAAGAACTCCAAGAATTTCGGCAGGGGTTGGTTTCGATCTCCTTGTTCTCCGACCTCTGCTGGTGGATTCGAACTCTGACAACGGCTAAGCATTCTTGATTTCCTTCTACATGTGCAAGACTCCTTCAGTGAGCACAAGGGGGCCTAATGAATCCTCATTTCATTACCTTTATTCTTTTATTTTGGCCTTAAATCCCTAGCTAAATGCATGTATATATCGTTAATTTGTCAAAATAAATGCTCTATAAATTGAACAAAATACCATATAAAATATGGTATAATTAATGTATTTAATTCCAAAATAAAAGAATAAATGAAGAAAATGGAAATAACTGATATACCAAATGTATTGAATGACCCTATACCCCGAAACCCAGTCATCATGATGACTTGGTTGACGAGGAATAAAGTAGGGGGAGTTAGGGTAGAGAAATTGTATAGAAAACACTATTAAAACCCTATATATTTTGACCTAAATATTGCATTTTAGGACCTATTTTTTATTCTTACACCTCAAATGATAAAACCCTCAACATGAATATTGTATATAAAAATACAAATAAAAATACAAAATTGACTTCATTGAAAAATAATTCACATCGTGCAAAGGAAACACAAACTAAAAAGCCAAAATAAAAACTTTGTAGACATATATCTTCTCCATATTTATTAAAATTAACAAAAATAATATTTAATAGTATAAAAAATTAAATAATCTATTTAATGAAGATTGATTCATTAAATTTGGAGTTAAGATGCAAAAGTTAGGTTTTGGGCCCCTTATATTTTTCAGTTTCTTTTTTCTAAATTGTATATAATATTTAAATTACATGTACATAAATAAAATAAAATCATCAAAAATAAAATAAATAAGTCTATTATCATACATAGATGAATTATATATGTATATTCCTATATAATAAACACCCTTATTTATTTAAATGTACATATAGATTCAAAACAAATACAACAAAATTACCTAAATGTGTATTTAAATAAACAATAAATATGTAAAATACACACACACACACACAGAAATATATATAATACAAAATAAATAACACAAAATAAAAAAAATATCAGAAACATGTATTTTTACTATTTTTATACTTGTAAATATTAACTTATAATAGAACCTCTAAGTATAAATAAAAATAGGGATAAAATACTACATAAACTACAAACATTTTTTATGTTTTCACCAAAAAATAATAAAATCATTTCTTATATTTTATCTAATTAAAAAAATATTTCTGCCATGGTTTTTTTTCATTGGTCCACGTGGACCAACTAGAAGCCAACCTTGGTTGACCTCAGCCAGTTGTCCCATCTCTCTTCCTCGAGTCGTGGACATGTCAGATCCCGTATCTTCACTAATTATCTACTAATTCTCATGATTCCCAGGCATGGCATATTGAGCTTTTTGTGGAGATTGTATCTCCCTAATTCTCACCAATGCCAAAGAACTGGTCGCTTCATTGATCAGATCAAAACTCTCGATTGAAGACACCCCCTCCAACAGCCTATAAAATAACCTCCTTTGCCCAACATCCAATTTTGATCCCTCTATGGATAGCCTCAGCGCCTCAGATCCATACCAACCTCTTTCCCTTGGCGACAACATAGAATTAGGAGAATTTGCAACGAGGAGGATCGTTTGTGGAGGCGATCTACTCCATCGTCATAGGAGCTCCGCTAGCTCGTTTTACCTCTTCGACTCCAGCCGAATCGAGGCCCATGCTTTCGTCCCTCAGTAATACTTTAGTCCTATTTTGATATATTGCCTTTAATTTCCTCCTTAATCTATTGATTAAGCTCGAGTTTAAAAATACCCAATTGACATGGAGCACGAGCTATAGGCCAAATCACTCATCCTCCTCTTGTTTCTCGCCTTGGTTTCCACACCATTCGACACCCCTTCATGTTCTCCATCGATTGCCCCATCTGATCATCCCAGATCCACAATGGATCTAGGATCGAGGTTCCTCCATCGCCTTATGCTGGAACCTCTCCTCCTTTCCATTATTCCATTGCTGTCAGCTTCACCCTTCGATCGATGAGCAAGCCCTCGAGCCTAGAGATATTTTGATGCAGGTCTCGACATTCAAAGACCCATCTAGGGGATAAGAATCAACCAAAAACAAGCTCCAAGTAACCTGGAGCATGGATGATCCCCAGATAATGCTCGTAGCCCCCTCTTGCTCATCGGAGCAGCCCTACAAATGCTGAAAGGCATCAGGAATGCATAGCCGTCGTCAGAGCTCGAATCCACAGCCGGAGGTCGGAGAACAAGTAGATCAAAGCTTGCCCTCGTCAGAGTTCTTGGATTTCTTCCAAGGACCTTGGGAGCCGTTGGATATTCTATGGATCCCAGCTTTAATTTCCACCATCCATTTTGCACAAAGCGATGCAGGACTAGAACCATCAGATCATCCACATAACGTGCATACAATGGACGGATCCGGGGCATTTAAGTTGTAAAAACTGCAAACATCCCCCTCCACCTTTTTGTATTTTGGAAAACGTATTATATCTATTTATTTAAGTTTAATCTTTGTGGACATATTGCATGTGAGCCCCTATACCTTTTAAATATTGTAGTTTAGTCTAATGTCATGTCAACTCACATGGAACCCAATTTGAGTGGACATTTTGTGATGGTAGTCCTCTAGGTTTTGTAATTAGTATTTAGTCTTGAAAATTCAAGTTGCAGTTCAAAAAATAGGTTATTTTGCATGTCCCCCGCCTTTATTTTATACTACAAATATCCCTCTGCTAACTTGATTTACTTTTATTTTTGCATTTCTATTCTCTAAAAATAGCTCATGTGCTCTAAAATATTTTCAAAAATAGTTATAAATGCATGATTGGATGGTTTTTCACACTATGTGGTTTTTGTAATAATTTTATTTCATTTACTATTTATTAAAAATAAAAAAGTTCTATTTAATTCCCTATTTTACTTAGCAGATAAAAAAATTATTATACCTCTTTGAAAAATTCCAAAAAATTACTTACTATTTATTAGCCTATTTTATCAGTACAGACCAAAAATCAGAAAACAATTAGAAAAACTCAAAAAATTAGCAAACTCTTGCTAACCTTAACAATTTTGCAAAATATTTTCTAAAATCTCAAAAAAACATGGTTTTCATCCCATATTTTTATAGATACCATCTACTACATACATGATGAGTCTGAATTGCCCTTAGTTAGTTGTCGTGAATTATCGTGCATTAAAAATAATGACGGTGTTTGGTTGTAGGCGGGTAATCAGAATCAACCAAGAAATAATCACTTAAATATTTAATCCAATTAATTTGAGTGATTTTTTGTTTGTTTTTCTTCGGCAAGTCCCAAGGTTGAACTCGAGGAGGCAAAGGAATAACCTAGAATTATGTCTATCGAATTTCATGCACGATTTTCGAAATGGGATATTTTTGATATTTTTATGCAATTTTTGAAATGCAAATGAAAATGAGGACAATTTTAAGGACTAGAAAATTGATGTCTATCAAACGATGTCCAAAACTTTTGAAACTTGGCCAAGATGTAAATAATGATAAAATGACCACCGTATTTTTTTTCGAATTTTCTGATGTAATATGAATAATTTATGAATTAATGAATGCAGACAATGATATTTTCAATAATAAATTAAAATAAATATTAAATTTTGCTTATTTTCAAGTAATAAAATTATCTAAGATTTATCACTATTTGATCTTTCTCAGAAAAATGTTAAACACTAAAAATGTTGAATTAATACCTAATAAAATTAATTACCGAAATATACAAAATGATTTTTATATAGCAAAATATGCATGCAAATATAATTCTTTTAAGGCAAATTGTAAAACATAATTAATTTTATGATCCGTGAATTTTTGGAAATTTTAGGAGCTATGGTTAATAATATACGAATGTTTAAGCACATATTTGTCAAAATATGCAATCGTCCACAAGAATACTAGTTAATAATTGACCACCGAGAATAAAAATATCACAAACATGCCATTATGTAAAGAATTAATTGTCCAATAAAATGCTATTTTTGGAATAATAAAAAATGTAATAAGGATGTTCAAAATTATAGATAAAGTTAGGGGTATAAATGCAATATCAGAAAATAAAAAATGCAGAATATGGACTTAGTTTTAATTACCTAAACCCTATTGGGGGTTTCTGTAAAATTTCCTGGAAGGCAAGTGCGTAGCACATAGCCCTAAGGTGGCTATTGTATTGTGAATAAGTGGGATCTCCATGAGTCTTCTACCAAATTTCCAATGGTCATGTTTGTAGTACGTGACACTAGAGTGGCTAGACTGGCAACATATTAGGAGGCTCTTCAGGGGCTGTTATGTAAATTTTCCGCCTAACGTACGTTCCTCCTTTGTGTGTGGGGGCTATTTTGAATTTTGTTAGAGTTCAGGGGTGATGTTGCAAAGTCCCCCTCCACACATGTACTACGCATGCGGGGAGGGTCTCGGTCTGGGATCCCGACCTTTGGCGGTGGCTGCGAGGCAGAAGAGGGCGGAGCTTGGGCGAAATGGCTGGCAATGTTCTTGTAGGATGTGTCAAGGCGATGTCAGTGAAGCCCGAAGAAGACAAGGTGGAGGTGGACGGTGCAACAGCTTCGAAGGCGGAGGAGCAACGCGGTCGAGGACGGAGGAGCGAATGAGGGCGAAGTTAGTTGATGGCGGCTAGAGGCGCAACAGAACACGATCGTCGTTGGAGATCTGGTGTTGCCCTTCTGTGAGGTGATCGATTGCAAGTTGGACTAGAGGAGGTGCATCGGTGGCTCGACAGCGGGTTGCTGGAGCAAAGCTCGTGCATGGAGGATGTGTGCGATGGGCCCTTGGTGGGTCGATCTCGTCGGAGGAGGTGGGGGAACCGGTTTGTCACCACTGGTTCTCCCCTCTTTATTTTTCTGTGATCAACGGATGGGATTCGCGAGGGGTGATCAGATGGAAGAGGAAGGTGGTGATAGAGAAGATTGTGGAGGGAAGCGACCGAAAAAGTCGCGGGGAGGTGGCGATGCCCTATTTGGGAAAGGAAGGGGAAGAAGGAGCACGTGTTGGGCAGGTGCGATAAAGGCACGTGCGCAGCACGTGCGTGGTTCTCTTATTTTGTATTTTTTTAATAGAATTAAAAAATAAGGCCAAAAAAGTGACACGTGGCGGCTCCAGAAGCGGCCACGTGTTAGCCTCAGAAAATTCGAGAAATAAAATATAGGGATAGATAGAAAAGAAATAGCAAACAACCTCGAATAAAAAAAATTTATCTATGAAAGTTTCTCATCTTGATGAGATCTACAATTTTTATGAAGAGAGCAAAACCAAAATCGCTCAATTGCACAAAGTGATTTTTTTGGGGTTCCTCTATGTATATATAACACCAGCTTTTCGATATTTTGTAATTTTTGTCATTTTAAATAAGATAAAAATCGAGAAAAATATGATAAAATAAAAGATAAATATTTACATATTATTATATATTTTTAGTTTTTTATTATATAATAAAATGTAGAAATAAAATAAAGTGAAAGAGAGGACTTTTGTAGAGACTGTTAGTGAACACTCAGACTCAGTCAATTTATTTAATTTAGGTCTTATTTTAGATTTGGATTTTTATGCATTTAACTAAAAATTTAGTCAAAGAAGATAAATGAAAAGGAAATAAATGAAAGGAGTTAATTATGTACATAAAATAATAGGTCAAAAACTGCTAAAATACACAATGTACAAAAGAGGCCCAAAACCCAACTTTCACATATGAGCTATGATTCACTTGAACTTGGTCTTGTTTTGAATGTGATTCGATGTCCGTTAGTTCAAAAGTGAGTAGATAAAATTGGAAGGTGTATGAGGAAGATATCAACATTTTAGTCTGATAGATATAAAATAAGTGTTTGAGTTTCTAGTCCACTTAATTCTATTAGTGATTTTTTGTATTTTTCATTTATTCTTGTTAGTAATATGTAAATAGTGGAGGTGGTTTTAGGTCATTTGTAATTAGCATGAATTAGTTAAAAATAAGGGATGTTAATCTATTTTACAGGTCAATTGGGCTGGGAGTTTTGGCTCCATATTTTATGTAATTATGAGTGATAAAATACGGTTATTTTTTATACATGCATGAATACTAATTATGCAATATAAATGAAGAAATGCATATGAGTTTTAAGGACCTGAGATTAATAAATGTCTTTTAGAATGATGAATCTGAGATTCATCAACCCCCTATACTTAAACCGTGCTCGTCCCCGGGCATCTAAAGAAATACAATGAGGGGAAATGAGATTGGGTTCCATACCAAGACCATGAGTAGAAGGTGAAAATGGAGCTAGTACCGACCTATGGATTATTAGCTTGGTAGAACTTCATTGAGAATTAGGGATTTAAAACCGACATCCTCCATGTTCTACACATGATTGTCACAGTTTGGCTCAGAAGTATTCTTAGATCAATCCTCCTCCAAAATCATACCCCATGAACATTGAACAACTGCCTCATGTGTGTGAAAGGTTGTTTCTCTTCCCATTCAAAATGCTGGACTACCATGCAAACCTCTCCCCTGATAACTCCTCCTCGAGGTGTCAGGTATTTCCTTCTTAGGTCTGTCGCATTGTGTTCACAATCAAAAAAAGGGAGAAATTAGAGAAGGGGAAAAGAACTAGAGGGTGACCAGTGTAGTCACATCTCCTTGTGAAGCCATCCAATTTAGCCAAGTCTCCACCAAGATATGTAGGTTTTCTTGAAGCTTGGTCCTTTTGGTCAAATATTTATTTGGTAGTTGGCCTCTTTTTGTTTGGATTTTTGGTATCTCTACATGGATCTTGTTGTGTACCTACATACATGGAATCTTTTTTTCCGTAAATGTATTGGGGCCTTAGAAAAAAAATCCTAGTCGCCCATCCCTTTTTTGAAGATTTATTTCAACTCGTACTCCGATCTTTAGATGTCCACGCTACCAGAAAAGAAACTCACACAGTCTTCCAACACCCCATTTGAGTTGAGCAAAGTGCATAGTGCGAGAGTATAAGTTTAATCCCTATTCTAGAGTCGTACCCAGAATGAGACGACCAAGTTAGACACTAAGAGTCAAACTCTACACGTTGCCATGCCGAACTAAAAAAAATAAGGCTTAGGCTTGAAGCTTCTAAAATCCACTTTCTTCTTAAAGTTCCTCTGAAAATTAGGTGGATTAAGATCAAGCCTATGCCACTCTCGATTTCTGCTGATAACTCGGTTCATAACTCAAGGGCTTTTCATAGATGAAATGCTGGATGAAGTCCAGATGTATGGAATGCAGATATTTTTTTAATTTTGCGACTTTTGAGAATTTTTTTAATGTAAGAATTTTTTTGTTGTTTTTTATGCAAAAATAATTAAGAAGCCATTTTCAAAAAAAATTAGTTGTACACAATTGGATAGTTAGTGTTAGTTGCAAAACTCATTTTTTTTATTTTTTTGTTTTTTTAGTTACCCATCGTGTAAATATAAATAGACTTATGTGAAAGTAAAAGCTATGGGTAAAATATATACACAATACACACACACACACACACACCCTATACTTAGCGAGTGCTATGTCCTCAGAGCACAAGAAGTGCAGAGAAGACATAGCTCGGGATAAACATATGAGAGTGAAAAAGAATCATAAAAAATAGAAGTCGGACCGCCCCCTATACTTATGATGTGAATAATCTAAGTATAGAATAAGAGCGAAGAGGAGGCATATAATGGGAGAAGTGGATGAAGAGGGTATGTACAGTGGACATCATGTCCCCCTATACTTAGGCTCTGGTCAGCCTAAGTATGGAAGAAGGTTGGAAATGGGGAGATCGAGAGATGGATTGGATGAGGAGAGTGGTATATATTGATGGCATCGATCCCCCCTATACTTAGGCCTTGGCCTAACTAGATGTAGAATATGAACAAGGGAACCGATGGGGTCAGGAGGGAGGGTTATTGTTGATTAAGGAGGTTTTTGGCAGATCCTTCTGTGATCCAGTGGTGCGAAATCGTAATGATTGAAAGAAGGTGAAGTAGATAAGTCCTAGTTATCATAAGTGTTATCCTCAGAAGAATTATGCTAGAGAGCATTTTGATAGGGAGAAGATGAACATATGAGTCTAATGATTCTTAGCCATCGTCGGAGTTATCCTTAGAGGAATAGTACTGGAAACATTGAGTTACTACAAATATTTTTGTAGTTAAGTTGCTTTCTCATAATTTTCTTAGTCTTGGGGTCAAGTGATTCGTCCTCATATGATGAATACTCTGAAGCACAAGTCTCAGTCTTCTCATAAGAAATATTTCCGGTATATCTGATGAGACCAGGAGAATCGGCTCTGGACGAATAATAGTGAGGAGAAGGAATAGTCCAACGGGGGTCGATATTTGGTTTCTCGCTCATATAGGGCTTTAGAGCTGCCTGAGTTCACTCATGTACATTACCTTATCGGGCCCTGATGAGGATTTATCAGAAGATTCCTTTTCTTGAATGCCGAAGGTGACTTTCTTAGTTTGTTATCAAGAAGGGTCAATTTAGTCCTTATGGTTGTGATGTGTTGACAATCGGATCCTCATTAGATGAATAGCCATTATAGTATTCTTCCCTGGTCAGCGGACGTCCTGCGTATGTGTTCTCAATTGTCATGTCATTGGTGATTTCTTGTGTCAGATTGAGTTGATTATGGTGGTCAGAGATGATCTGGTCCGACTCAAGGTAAGCCCATGCTCATATTTCCTCATCACCATATAAATAGTCTTGTATCTGATGATCTTACATAGGAATTGTAAAAAACAACAGGGAATGGAAGGATGAGACGAGTCTCTAAACCAATGGTCTGCTCAACAACCATTCTCTCAGTGGTAGCAACAGGGTAGGGCTCGTAAAACGCTTAACGGTTACAGTTATTTTCGGTTTTGTGGGTTACCTTATATCGTGTTTCTTCAAAGACTAGTTGACCTTGAAGTGCTCCCAATGTCGTAAAATTGATTTTCTGTGTCTCACATTCAATAGTTGCTTTAGCCAAGGATAAGAATGACTTTCCGAGAATTATTGGAGACTTTGTAAATTCTCCTTGATGCTCAATATCGATGATTGTGAAATTCACCTTGAGCATAGCACCTTGGAATGTCATGATGACTGGATTGGTTTCTCTCGTCTATTTTATAGATCACTCAACAGCTGAACGATCTCTCTTAATTTTTGGATTGGTCTGAGTTTGAGCTGGTCATACATAGAGGTTAGGAGGATGTTAATTGGTGAGCTATCATCGATTTGGGCATGGGTGAATGTTGTGTCTTTGATTCCATAGTCAAATCGAGGTAATGACTTTACTCTGCGCCTCTTTGTCTTTCTTCTCATTATCAAAGAGGTGTCCATTGACATTATATGCCTTTCGATCTTCGTTCTCTTCCTACTCGACTTTTTCAGCATTAATTTACTCTTTATAAATATTTCCAGAGTTGTAATGGCTTATTTAGGGGAAGTTCAAAAATCGGTCCTTTATCCAATGCTTTCCTTAGAGTAGGATCCAAAATTTTCAAATCCTCACCTTTTTCAATTTTTATTGTTTTTTTTCTGGTTTCTCAATTTTTTAGTGTTTTTGAATTTTTTGAATTTTTTGGTCTTTTTGATATGGTGTGTAGATGTGGTATTTTCCAAAGTAGATGAGGAGCTTAGATGTGTGGGGTCAGAGTCATACTTAAGGGAATAGTATGCAGAAGTGTTACTATGAAAGTCTTCCCTAAGGTATGTGGGTTTTTGAGTTTACTATGGATTTTCAATTGTAGATCAATTCATTTTATCTTCCACTTCCATACCCGAGCTACCATAAAATGAAATTACTGATGAGTGAAATTTCAAAATTTCTCCTAAATTAATTCATACCTCTTAATTATCCTGAAATTTTCATCCTCCAAAAACTTTGCGTGATCAATTATGTGAGCAGTCTATTTAATTAGATGATACTGTTGAGAACTTGAGGTTTCATACTCAACATGATGAGACTCAGGAATGTAATGCTAGGTTGAGTAGAATCCATTTCCATGTCCATGATTGGTTGGATCCTCATATCATGGAATCATACAGGGTTCATGTGCGCTAATACCATCAGCCAAGTCCTCTATATGTGCAGGCTATCTAGGTTGGTCAATAGGACTATTCCAACACGGATAATTAGTATGTGTGGGCCTCACCATTTGGTTTGATCGGTCCATCATGTTATTGCCTAAGGTCAAGTCCGAATGTGGTTCTGTGAATGGTTGACATGTCCCAATGATGAGGAAAGAATGAAGTCAGTCTGGACCGATGTCTCGACCGATGTCATGAGGTCCAGCAAGAAATCGGGAAAATGTTGGGTTGAACTAGGATGGATTTTGATTATCTGTAGCAAAGGATGGGGGAGGTGGCAAATATGAAGTGTTTGATTCGATCGGATGATTTGAGTAAAATGGATTAGGATTCATAGATTGGACTAGATTCATTTGAGGGTGAGAGTCTTCGCAAATGTTGGAGGATATCTGGAGGAAGAGGGTTTAGATAATTTGGGTTTGACCAAGAAGAATTCATTTTCAAAGTAATCGTATGATGGGTTTAGATTATTTGGGTTAGATGATTTGGATTTTACCGAGAAGAATTCATTTTCAAAGTACAGATCTGGTGGGTACTTGGACCAATGTCCCACCATTTTCAAAAGAGGTGGATGAGTTGTCATAATGGATATTTGTTAAAGATGTTTTAACATTACGGGATACTCAACAGAAGAAAGCCCAGTTTAGAGCAATGGCACAAGTGTGCGATTTTTCATATTCGAGTTTGGTTCACACACACCAATACAAATACAATAAAACCCCAGGTTCACCAACTCACACAATGAAGGCCACAAGAGTTTGGCCAATTATCTTTTTAATTTTAATTGGTGATAAAATCAACTTTGGAAAAGAATTAGCGAGCTGTTAGGTGCCTGAATTTTTCTCGAAGACTGACCCGAATTCTTACGACTAGTTGCACCTACTTTCAGCCAGTATGAGTGTAAGTACAGACCTTAAACAACTATCCATTACTTAAGGATGGAGCCTTAGATATCGTCCTTTGAAATACCCACTATACTAAGGAAATCTGGACCGTTTACTGGCTATTCGTACTCCTCACTGAAAAGTAGCTAATCGTTTTTATAGAATTAGTAGTCTGAACGAAGATTCCGGAGCTGCGCTCTAGCATTAAGTGTTGTCTCTCACTCACTCAAAACAATAAATCAATTCAAGGGAGGGGTTGCTCTCCCATAAAAATTTTCAATTTTATGGTTTAATTTATACGACCTTGTTTAGCATCCCAATTAAATTACGTGATAAGTAGAAACTTAGGTGAGCACAAATACACATCTACCAATCAGTCCCAATTTTCTTTTAAATTTTAAGTGATGAAACATGACGAGAAATTCGGGAAAAGATGATGCACGTCGAAAACAATGATGTATGCTAATATAGAAGAATTACAGTGATTTCTCGCAATCTCCATGTAGGATGCAATACAAGAATTGAAAATTTCATTCTATATCAATGCAAGCCAACAAAACCACATCTAGCAGAAAGTTATATTAGCTGCGAAGAATTGAGTTAAAATTTTGACTAAGTTGAGTGATCTAATGTGTGACTCAATTAATGTGAAGTGTGATCCTAGGTTCTATGAGCACAAATAAAAATCATAAAAGCTCTAATAGCCATATGTGCTGGTCTAACCTACGTGCCACTCAAGTCGGACCCTACCCTCACCAGAGAGTGAAATATAGGAAAAGTGTTTAGTCTTGTTACACATGTGAGAGTCCAAACGGACACCGTTGTAAATGAGAAATTAATTTTAAATAATTAAATTTATGGAAAAATAAATCCTACACTCAGCGCTCCCTCATGAATCAACTCGATTTTAATTTTAATATGGCTTGGCGATCGGTGAAGATGCATCGGTTTCATGAAAACTCCTTCACGTACATCGGGCACCTCGCACGAAAAATAAGAGAGAGTGTGAATAAAAGTGATACAAAAATAATCAAAAATAAATGATAGAAAATAAATGCTGAAAATAAATATAAAATAAAATAAAATAAATGAAGGTAAAGAAAAGAAAAAATAAAAATTGGGAAATGTACAGTGATGAGGTTCTGGGGTTAGACTACCCGAATATATGGAAAACCTAACATTAATTCTCTAGATAAAACTTAAGTTATTTGCCTTCCCGATAGCGATGCCATATGATGAGTTTGAATTGCCCTTATTTAATTATCGTGAATTATCGTGCGTTAAAAATAACGATGTCATTTTGTTGAAGGCGGGTAATCGGAATCAATCATGAAATAATCACTTAAATAGTTAATTCAATTAATTCGAATGATTTTATGTTTGTTTTATTTGGGCAAGTCGCAAGGTTAAACTCGAGGAGGTAAAGGAACAACCTATAAATATGTCCATTGAATTTCGTGCACGATTTTTAAAAAGGATAATTTTTATTTTTTATGTAATTTTTAAAATGCAAATGAAAATGAGGCCAATTTTAAGGTCTAGAAAATTGATTTCTATCAAATGATGTCCAAAAAATACGAAACTTGGTCGAGATGGAAATAATGATTAAATGAGCACATTTTATTTATTTTTGGTATTTTTGGATGTAATATGAATATTTTATGAATTAAAGAATGCAAACAGTGAGATTTTCAATAATAAATTATAATGAATATTAAATTTACTTATTTTCAAGAAATAAAATTATCTAAGATTTATCTCAGAAAAACCCTAAACTCTAAAAATGTTGAATTTAATACCTATTAAAAATTAATTACTAAAATATACAAAATATTTTTTATAGAGCAAAATATGTATGCAAATGCAATTCTTTTTTGGGATAACATAAAACACAATTAATTCTATGATTCATGAATTTTTGGAGCTACGGTAATAATTCATGAATTTCTAAGCACAGATTAGTCAAAATATGTAATTTTCCACAAGAATATTAATTAATAATTGATCATAGTGAATAAAAATATCACAAGCATGCCACTATGTAAAAAATTAATTGTGGAATAAAATATTATTTTTGTAATAAAAAAATAATGTAGTAACGATGCTAAAAATTACAAATAAAGTCAGGGGTAATATTAGAAAGAGAAAAATGCACAACAGGGACTTGGTAATTACCTAAAACCTATTGGGGTTTTTTTGCAAAATTTCCTAAAAGGCACTTACACAACACATGCCCCAAAGGCAGATGCTGGATTGTGAATTGGAGGGATCTTCGGGGGTCTTCCGCAAAAATTCCAGTTGTCATGTATGTTTAGCATGTGAACCTGGAGTGTTTGGACTGACAGCAGATAAGAGGTTCTTCAAGGGATGCTATGTAAAATTTCCATCCAACACACGTGCCTCCCATGTGTGCGGGGGATGTTTTGAATTTTGTTGGAGTTCATGGGCAATGTTCCAAAGACCCCTCTACACACATTCTGGGCACGCGGGGAGGGTCTCGAGCTGGGAACTCGGCCTTGGTGGTGGCTACGAGGTGGAAGAACGTCAAGCTTCGGAGGACTGGCTGGTGATTCTCCTGAGGGTTGATGTCAAGGTTATGTCGGTGAATCCCGGAGAAGCCAAGATAGAGGTGGGCGGTGTAATAGCTTTGAAGGGAGTGGAGAGGCGTAGTCGAGGACGGAGGAGTGGTTGAGGGTCAATTTAGTTGTTGTCGACTGGAGGCACAACAGAACATGATCATCATTGGAGATCTGGTGCTTCCCACCTGGAAGGTGACCTATTGCAAGGTGGACTAGAGGAGATGCGTCTGTGGATCAACAGTGGTTTGGTGGAGTAAAGCTCGCGCGTGGAGGATGTGTGCCACGGGCACTTGGTGGCTCAGATCTCGCCGGAGGAGGTGGGGGAACTGGGTTGTCACTACTGATTCTCCCCTCTTGATTTTTGTGTGATTGGTGTATAGGATTTGTGAGGGGTATCCGATGGAAGAGGAAGGCGGTTATGGCAAAGATTGTGGAGGGGCGACGGTCGCAAAATCGCGGAGAGGTAGAGGCGCCCGATTTGGGAATGGAAGGGGGAAAGAGCACGTGTTGGGCACATGCATTAGAGGTATATGCAAAACACGTGCGTGGTTCATTTGCTTATTAATTTATTTAATAAAATGAAAAAAATAAGGGCAAAAAAGAGTGACACGTGGTGGCTCCAGGAGCAGCCACGTGTGAGCTCCAGAAAATTCGAGAAATAAAATGTAGAGATAAATTAGAAAGAAATAGCAAACAACCCTGGATCAAAAAAGTTTCTTCACGAAAGTTACTCATCTCAATGAGATCTACAACTTTCATAAAGAGACCAAAACCAAAATCGGTCAATTGCATGAAGTGATATTTTTGGCAGTCATCTATGTATATAGAACACCAGATTTTGGGGGTTCTGTAATTTTTATATCATTTTAAATAAGATAAAATCAGGAAAAATATGAAAAAATCTAAGATATATATTTACACATTAATTTATTTTCTTGAATTTTTATTAATTATGAAAATTAAGAAATAAAATAAAGTACAAAAGAGAGGACTTTTGTACAGACTGTTAGTGTACACTCACACTCAATCAATTTCTTTTATTTAAGTCTTATTTTATATTTGGCTTTTTATGCATTTTAATAAAACTTTAGTCATCGAAGATAAATGAATATTAAATAAAATATAAAGAGTTAATTATATACATAAGATAATAGGTCAAAAACTTCTAATATACAAAATGTACAAAAGAGGCCCAAAACCCAACTTTCACATACGAGCTCTAATTCACTTGAACTTGTTCTTGTGTTGAAGGTAATTGAATGTAAATTAGTTCAAAAGTGAGTAGGATCAAATTGAACACTGTATGAGGAAGATATCAGTGTTTAGTCCAACGGATTTTAAATTAGGGTTTGAGTTTTTGGTCCACTTATTTCTTTTAGTGATTTTTTTATTTTTCATTTATTCTTGTTAGTAATATGTGCACAATGGAGGTGGTTTCATGTCATTTGGAGTTAGCATGAATTAGATAAAAATCAGGGAATTTAGCCTATTTTTCAGTTGAATTGGGCTGGGATTTTTGGCTCCTTTATGCAATTATGAGTGATAAATTGCAATTATTATTTATACATGCATGAATTCTAGTTATGCAATATAAATGAAGAAATGCAGATTAATTTTGGGGATCTGAGCTTAATAAATATCTTTTTAGAGTGATGAATATGAGATTCATCAAGATTAAAATTTGTTTTGAGAAATTTTGAATACATTTTCTAATTTTAATTCTCAAATATATTTGGCCTATTTAAAAATTCCTTGTTTTGGACCTTTTCTGATTTTAGAAATACAAAAAAATTGGCAAAAAATTCCCAAAAATATCAAAAATAGAAGAATATTTGAAAATACAAAAATAAATTTTAAATTTTTGTCTATTTATTCCTATATTTATAAACATAATGCCCTACATATCATATATATATTATTGTATATACTTATTATTAATTACTATAAATACCCTAAATATATTTTAAACCATTTAGAAAAATAAAAATGGATGTTCTTATTTATGTATTCTAATTTTTATTATATATTATACTTATTATATATATATATTACTTATATATACTTATTGCACTATCTTACATATATATTATATTAAAAAGAAAAAAAATCAAAATAAAAATTTAGAAGTTAAAAAATATATAATGTAAAATTAAAAAATTAATAAATTAAAAACCCACAAAGACATTGAGTACATATTGTGCATATATATAGATAAACACACCTATATTATTTATTTATAAAAAAAATATTCCTGCTTTAACCCTTGTTCACTGAGTTCGACTCCCTACCATACTTGTCCATTAGACACACTAGTTTGTAGGATTTTATAATAAAATCCACTTGTCTGCATTGCTTGATTATTTGTTTGGTTGATTGTTGTTTGAATTCATCGGCTATCGTGAGCGATCATCACAGTAATTGTGGTCCCGCCTTGTGTGGACTGCACAATCGCCTCCTCGTTGGTTGACGATTCAACAAATGGCATTGTTATGGGGGAGCAACGAATAATGTAGCATTTTTGTATATTGTGTACAATATTCTTCCCTTTATTTTCTGCTCTTCTATTTTTATTATTATTATTTTTTCTATTTCTTACCCATTCTTGTTTATTTGACTTTATTACAAGTGACCATGTGGTGACAAACACTTCTTAGGAGGTAGATGCACCACGAGGAGATTGACCCCTTCTCTTCTAGGGCCAATTGGAGAGAGCAGGATAGAGGGGTGGAGAGAGAAGGAGAAGAAGTAGCACTTCTAGTATTTTTTGTTTTATTTTTTGAGGTGAGTGCTTTTATTTTCTTTTTGTATATTATTTGTTATAATTTGGAATTTGGACACTTCTACTTCACGAGGTCCATTGCCCGAGTGTATGTTCATTTGGGGGCCTCGTCGGGACTTTCGTGTTTTACCGCCTTTCTTTTGATTTATTTCACATGTTTTGAGCTTTCTACCCTTCATTTTATATGTTATATGTGATTGAGCCCCTAGATCTAGAATTGCTTGCATCAGTAAAATAGGTCCACAGTTTAATTAGGCTCATGTGCCTATAGTGATATACGCTTGGACTTAGTCCAATATTAATTGTTAATTACTTGGATTTAGAACCACGAGCTAAGCGAGACTCCACACAATGCTTACAGGACCCATTGGTCAAAAACTTAGGATCCATTTTTTAGTAGTTAGCATTTAGTTCTTAACGCTAATAGCAATTCATGTTTAGTACACTTTTTCACATTGCATATCTCTCATATAGTGTAGATATTTCGAGTTTTACCTTACATCCTGCATGGAGAGTGCTAGGAAGCACTGTGAGTCTTCTTACTTTGCAAGAATCATTTGACACGAAAGCGAGATTTCCACTGTAGTGACCACTTGCATTGATTTTCCATTATCTCCCTCTATTTTTGCACACTTAGGATCAAAAGAAAATACAAAAAATCGTTAGTCACTTTGCATTGAAAAATACCCAAAAAACTGAAAATTCAATAATTAAAATAAGGTGATTGTTACTAAACCGTTGACCTTAATTAAAACTTGTAGTGGGCATCATTGTTTTTTGTTTATAAATCCATCATTGTCTCCAGGTACCCATTCAGACTAAGTGAGGAACGACCCCTGTTGATTAGAATCCAAAACCTAATCTGTGTCAGCTTTTTTTGATTATCACCTAAGATAGTGAAGTATTGGTGCTTCTATCGTATGTAGGCAAGTAGGGCCTTCTTGACGATAGTGTTCACGCCTTGTGTGGAGCATCCAACTTGTTTCGAAATATTGAGCATAGATCGTGCCCTTATGAGGGTGCCTATCTCATTATCCTGCAACCGAGTACCTTACTTGCGAGTGAAGTATTAGTTTTGCCTATTGGCTCTCTTCTCTATTCTTTCGCCGAGTAGCCCCCAGGCATGTGATCAAGGACTTCAAAGTTCATAGATCACATGCTACAAAGAAGGTGGAATAAGTGCTAGGTACTTTCCTAGCACTATACACACTCCTATAGGGATATCCCTCCTTAGGACTCTTGAAAAGATTTGCTTGCAAAACAAAAATAAAATTGAATAGATAAATATAGTTGAACTCTCAAAGCTTCACTTGGGTTGAGTTGTTGAATCCACAACTTGTTTGGTGTTTGTTTTATTTAGATTAAAGTTAAAGATCAATCCCATACATTTGTGTAAGTTTTGTCTTTCATTTTTTCTTTTTATTCCCATTTCACCCCTGCTCGCTTTGAGTAGTTCTACTATTTTGCACTCCTTTTATTTCTTGTTCATCTCCATATCATTCATATATTCTCGATCTTCCTTTTGACCCTCGAGATTGCGACTCATGGATGGATTAGTCAGGACTCTGTCGACACCATCATTGATTCCATGCAGCCACCTTCTCTAATAACTCGGGGGCAATTCTCAAGATCACGGTTCAGACTTTACGATCTGCTCTCCAGACTCCCCCCCTTCTTCAATAATCTGGGATCGCTCTTGTCCCAAACTCTGCCATTTCATATGGAAATTTATTTCACTCCATATACTTCCCAATCCTTAATGAAATTATGTGTTGACCTTAATACAAAATGATTCTCTAAATCTGATAATTCAATTCATATTGATCGTGGCATTACTACATGTGCAGATCAAAAGCCCGATTCAGAGCTGGAAATTTTTTTAGATTTAGATTCAGAAATGGCTACTACTAGAAAGGGTAAGTGACCTCAATACCCACCACAGCCGCAATCAAGCCAGCAGCCAGATCAGAACGTAGGGAATGCTAAGCTTCTTGCCTGTATCAAGGCAATACTGCAACAACTCACCGACAAGGCATTGCCAGAGGTCACCTTTCAGAATATGCTAAACGATCTATGAGGAGGAAGAGAAAATTATGGAGGAGGAGGATTTGAGGAAGTCAGAGAAGAAGGATCCTGTGGAGGTGGCACATATGAGCTAAGAGGAGAGCGTCCCAAGCCGACTCTTAAGGAGACGTACAATCCCAGACCAGGACAGATGACTGAGTGGATTCAAATCCTAGTGGTCCATGCACACTTTGAGTTGAAGCCTCAACTCTTGGCTCTTATTCCCACCTTCCATGGGAATACTAACGAGGAACCATATATCCATCTTCAACAATTTGGTCACATATGCGGAATAACTCACTACCCTAACATCTTCTTAGGCATAGTGAAGATGACAGTGTTTCTATTCATCCTTCAAGACAAGGTTCTTCACTAGATTAATCATCTTGGGAAAGTTATCATGACATGGGAGGAGCAAAAGTCAGCATTTCTGCATAAATTCTACCCTCTCGGATGGCTCAACCATATACGAGCTTGCATTGTCAATTTCTCCCAAGTCACCCATGAGTCCATCCATGAGGATTGAGAGCAATTCACTGATTTGCAAGAGAAATGTCCCCAACACGATATTCCATGGACCAGCTAGGTCCAGCTTTTATTTGGGAGACTAACCAATGAAATCCAAAAGCTCATCGATGTCGCTTGTGGCGGGTCACATTTTAACAAAGATGAGGACATTGTGTGGTAGATTTTTGAAGAAATGGATAAAGGAGAAGCTACCTTGTCATCATCCCATGCATATCAGCGGCATCCAAAGATCCATCATAATCCAATTCATACAGCAACATCACATGATCTAGACAGGGATGAAAGCTTCAACCTAAGCATCATTCGGAGCCATTTATCCAAGGTGGATATTATCGAGAAACGATCACAGGACCTTGAAAAACTCACTGTGATCGAACATAGGACTCGTAATTTGGACAAACTAGATCAGATCATGAAGTAGCTAGAGCTATTAGTGAGTACCATCTACTCTTGTCAATCGTTTTCGACATAGACTTCGACTCCTACTCAGATGAAGGAGAAATCATTGCCACAAACTCCTCAACAGAGTAAAGCACAACCAGCGTGTACTTCATGAAGGCCCCTGAGCCTACATCGCCCCAGCAACCAAAGCAGTAGTTAGTGGCGTATCAAGTAGAGCTCCAGATCATTCAATATCCATGTTCTCCCCCTCCACATCTCACTAAGGAGGTGAATGCGGTATGGTAAAAATGATGCGTAGTTGGCCCATCCAGGAGAACACTAACAGGGCAAGCCTTCAGGCAACCACCCATTTCATCAATACCAAGGAGGGAGATTTATCCAAACTATCCAACAACCTCATCACCAGTAGTCTCCATCGTATCAGGGCAGTTGGAGACAGAATCAGTACCAACAACTACAGTTTGTCAGCACCAGCCCGATTAGCAGTACTCGTTTGCTCCTTATCAGCAGCACCCTTCTCCGCACAAACAATATGAGTCTTCTCCTTAGTACCATAACTAGTTGTCCTACAATTAACCTTCACACCATTCCCAATCTCAGCTTGGACAACACATTGAACCATCTGAGGTTTCTCCCGTGAACCCCTCTTTGGACTACTTGGCTTAGTTGGTAAAAAGCCTTGCAAAAATGAACCAGAACCTGGATAATCTTGTCACTGCTAAGACCCCCCATTCTGGCATAGGTGGAGGCCAACCCCATCAATTTTAAGAAGCGAGAGCAGGTAGTCTATGATGTATCCTCCAAACCAACAGAGTTAGATGTTCATGATCTATTTTTATATAATGTTGTTACTCTCATGAGCAGTAGGACTCTGCAGCCTTCTTCCAACATCAAGGGGAAAAATAAATCTTCAATTGGTGAATCATCATCTTCTTCTACATCAGTCGAACTAGTAGACGGGTTGTGTGAGGAAGAAGAACTCAGAGTATAAGTACGAGAAGCAAAAATACAAAAAATGAGAAAAATCAAAAAACCAATAAGGCAATGGCTGTCGAAGTGCCAACAAGCCAACGATGGAGAGGACTGCACCTTCAGCCAATTTGGAGCCAGTCGGTGGAGCCCCGCCTGCATTTTTGGGATGTCCACCTTACATAGATGAAGATATTTCTTTCTCCATCATGTTGTACAACTAGATGTTGGCCTTGATTTTGATGTAAATAAGAATACCATTTTCACTTTTGGTTCTATAAATGTTCCATTTCCATACGCTTTACAAAAATCCAAAAAACAAAAATTTGAATATAGCCTTCTATAATCTAGATGTTTTGTAAATTATAAACCGTGTTCTAGACGTGCCTCTATTAAAGGCCTCTAAGTACATGCCTAACATTAAGAATGGATTGAAGGAGGCATGCACTTCAAAAAGCTAGTTGCGTTGAGCCAGACAAAGAAACGTGAAGCATATTTTCACTATGACCACAGTGAATGCAATCAGCAATCTCCCCAGAGAGAAGAAAGACATGGGAGCCCCTCTCATTAGATTCTAGATGTTCGACCAAGAGTTCGATCGAACACTTCACAATAAATCGTCCATAAATTTAATGCCTACTTCACTTTTGAAAGAATTTGGGTTGGGATCACTCAAGTCAATAAGGATGATTCCGCAGTTTGCAGACACATCAATCATGCGACCCTGAGGAATTTTGGAAGATGTCATCATCACATTTCAAGGAATGCAATTCCTGTGGACATCTTTGTGATTGACATGGATACCTCAGCTCCTCTTCTTCACACCCCAATTATAAATGGACGAACATTCCTCCAAACAGCTAAAGTAGTGGTATACTATGGCACTGGGTAGATAACCTTCTATTCTAGTAGCTACAAGGTTCCTATCCAGGCAATCCAAATACCAAAATCGTCAGAGTTTGCATCAAACGCGAGTGAAACTTCATAACAGAGAAGAAAAGATTTTGAATTTCTTATAGAAATCATAGACACCAATCTCTTTATGGATGTCATTGAGATCGGCAAATTCCTCTCCACTGAGGAAGGACTGAATAGCACAGTCGAATCCTCCTTTGTCTGTGAAGATGAGATTTTTGTTGAGTTGTAGAATAAATGATTGATGGACACATGTCCATAGCAGAGGATCAAGAGATTATTTAAGATTGCTTTGAACAAGATGGCATTATTGAGAATGTTTGTGCTACATTGAACTCAGAGCTTGAAATGCCAATGGTAGATAGTGTATGATTTAAAGATCTAACACCACCGTCCTGCACAGTTGCAAAAGTAGCCACTGATATGAATCAGACCCCACCTGAGCTCAAACCACTTCCATAAACATGAAGTATGCCTTCCTTACAGTTGTACAAAATATGTTTCTTATAATCATCCATTCACAGCTGAATCGGAAATAGGAATCTTGTTTGCTCGAGATTCTAGAAAGGAATCGCAAGGCCATAGGCTAGAAAATTTCAAATCTCCATGAGATCAATCTGTCATTGTATTCCCATCACATCTACCTTGAGTAAGATAGCAAGTCATCACATGAATTTCAGTGTAGATTGAATCCCATTCTCTGTGAGATTGTGATGAATGAAATCACTAAATGATGTGATGCGATATTCATATATCCCATCACCAACTCAAAGTAGGTGAGTCCTTTGCATGTCGTGCTGAAGAAATCAAGGATCGCCATCATTAAGAATGACAAAGGGGAGGAGATCGTAACCAGAGTTACAATATATTGGCGCATCTGTGTGTATTACAGATGCCTGAATCTAGAGACCAAGAAGGATCATTTTCTGCTCCCCTTCATCGATCGGATACTCAAAAGATTAGTCGTGAAGGAGCACTTCTGCATCATAGATGGATATTCTAGTTAAAATCAGGTTGCAACGCCCTAGACGATCAAGATAAGACTACCTTCACCTATCCATTTGGGACATATGCCTTCCACAGGATGCCTTTTGTATTGTGTAATGCTCCTGCGACCATTCAGAGGTGCTTTTTGGTGGTATTTGCAGATATGATTGGTAGTTTTCTCAAAGCTTTCATGGGCGATTTCCTAGTCTATGGTGATTGTTTTGATCATTTGTTATCATATTTGGGCCGAGTCTTGAAACGATACTGCGAAGCGAACTAGGTGCTCTCATTGGAAAAGAATCACTTCATGGTGACTGAAGGGATTGTGCTAGTCCATGTCATATCTAAATGTTGCATAGAGGTAGACCCTGCAAAGGTGGTGATCATTCGAAGCATGAGCTAACTACAAAATTTAAAGCAACTTCTGTCATTCTTGAGGCATGTGGGTTTTTATCAAAGATTCATCAATGATTTCAACAAGATTGTCCGTCCATTAACTGAGCTTCTAGGCAAGGCGGTAGATTTCATTGTAGATGCCAGAGTCCTCAAAGCCTTTAATTTGAAAGATCTAATCACTCAGGCCCTTGTCCTCCAACTGCCAGATTGGTCTCTACCATTTTAAAATGATGACAGATGCTTCTGATAACGTAATTGGAGCTGTTCTGGGATAGAGACAAGATGGTTTACCATTTGCAATTCATTATTCGTGCAGAACTCTTGATGAAGCTCAGAAGAATTACATTGTTATTGAAAAAGAGCTATTAGCAGTCGTCTTTGCCCTGGAGAAGTTTAGATCACATTTGTTGGGATCCAAAGTCATTGTATAAACAGACCATTTTGTCATCAAGTACTTCCAAGCTAAGAAGGATGATAAACCATGGCTAATCAGATGGATCCTTCTACTATAAGAATTCAATCTTGAAATATGTGATAAACCTCGAGTTAAAAATATGGTGGCAGATCATCTATCAAGATTACTAGAGCCTGACACTCCTGAGTAGGGCTTGATACCGATCACAAAAACCTTTCCAAATGAGGTAATTTTATCAGTCACCTCGCTCCCCTAATTCACTGATATTGTGAACTAACTTGTTTCCAAGAGAACTCCTTAAGATTGGTCGAAGCTGAAAGTGAACAAGTTTTTGTCAGATATTCATTTCTATTAGTGGGAGGATCCTTATCTCTTTCGTGATGGGGCAAATTGCATCTAGAGGAGGTGCATTCCTCAAGAGGAAGTTCATAGTGTCCTCGAACATTTCCATGCTCGAGAAATAGGAAGACACCACTCTAGGAAATGCACGTAGCGAATGTTATCCAATACTGCCTCTGGTGGCCGACTTTATTCAAAGATGTAGAAGAATTTGTGAAGCACTACACTGATTGCCAGAAAATGGGTGGTACTATTGGAATTAGAGACACAATGCCCCTAAAGTTCAGTCATATTTCAGATGTGTTTAATGTGTTGGGCATTTACTTCATGGGCACATGTCCCAACAATCACGGATTTGAGTATATTCTGCTCATTGTCAATTATGTAAGTCGTTAGGTCAAGGCAATCACCACCCAAACTGTCGACAGTCGGACGGTCTGCTGGTTTCTAAAAGAACACAACATTATACAGTTTAGGATTCCTACGATTCTAATATCTGATGGTGGTAGATATTTCATAAACAGAGAAGTGAAGAAGTTGACTCTAGAGTACTGTACAGAACATCACGTTGATTCTCCATACCACCCACAATTTAATGGCTTGGAGGAATGTTTAAATAGGGAGATCAAGACAATTCTTCAGAAGCTTATATATCCAGACAGAAAGAATTGGTCTCAACTTCGCGACTCAATTCTCTAGGCCTATCGGACAGTGTACAAGTTACCTTTGGAAATGTCTCCCTACCGCCTAGTCTATGGCAAGCCATGCCATTTTCCCGTGGAACTAGTTCACAAATCTTTATGGGTACTTAACATTTGTAATCTAGATTCCAAGAAGACATGAAAGAATTGAATGATTGATCTGAATTAAATTCCCGAATTTCATTACTATGCATATGACAACAACCTGATGTACAAAGAGGTCAAGAAATGTCACAACAAGCATATCCACCAAAAACCTTTTGAAACAGGTTAGAAGTTTGGTTGTTCGATGCAAAGTTGGAACTACTCCCAAGGAAGTTGAAGAGCAACTAGACTAGGCCATTTATATTAAAGCATGTGCATGACAACGAAAGCATTGTGATATCTAGTTTGTCAGTTAATGCATATCCTTTCGTCATCAACGGACAACTGCTTACACCTTATCTTGAGCATGATACTTTCTTGTCCATGGTTGACTCTATACAGGTGGTTGAGGAATCGCCATTTCATCACCTTTATATTTTTATTTTGGCCTTAATTCCGTAGCTAAATGCATGTATATATCATTAATTTGTCAAATATATTTATTGTATTTAATTCTAAAACAAAAGAATATAGTAAAAAAGGAAAGGAAATGAAACACCAAGGTGTTGAGTGACCCTAGACCCTGAGAAGCAGTCATCATGATGACTTGGTCGATAAGGAATAAAGTATGGGAGAAAGGGCAGATGAACAGTTCAAAAATACACAGAAAAGAAAAGCATAGATAAACCCTGATTTTAATTCATCTATAATTGATTTTTGACACCTATTTTATTTACTTATTTTTATACTTCAATTAACAAAACTCTTAACATGAATATTGTAGATAAAAATATTAATAAAAATACAAAATTGATCTCATAGAAAAAAAATGCACAGACTTGTATCTTCTATATTATGAATCAAAATAGACCAAAATCACCTCTAATTCTATATAAATTTTAATAAGCTATGCAAAATTTGAGTTTTGGACCCATATTGTGCAATACACTTCTATATTTTATTCATTATATTTATTCTTTATATTTTTTCAAATTCGTTTATTTTTAGAAAATTGTAAATATTATTAAAAATATGTATCCCTAACTAAAATAAATTCAAACTATTAAAATAAAATCAAATAAAATCTATCTCTTCAATTCACAGATGAAATATACCTATAAAGAGTCTATACATAATTGTTTACGTGTAAAAATAAGCTCGCAAAAATATCACAAAAATACCTACATATGTAATTAAAGAAATCAAGGTTTTATAAAATACCTATGTAAAATAATAAAATATATATATATATATTAATTAACAAAAGTAAATATTTAAAATACAAGTATATTTGTCTATTAATATACATGTAAATATTAACGTGTAATAAAATAAATCGAAAAAATAAATAAAAATCATAATAAAATACAAATAAAAAATAATACACTTTTTTCATTTTAACTTTCATTTAATTAATTAATTATTATTATTATATTTTTAATTATTTAATATTTTCCAGCATGTTTGATCTTCTTGCGGTCCAGCTGGACCAATGGGAAGCATTCCCTCGTTGACCTCATGTAAACTCCTCCAACTCCATCAACAGTGTTAGAAAACTCACGTGAGGCCTTCCTTCCCCATTTTTTCACTCCATCCCCCACGACATCCGAACCTCGACCCTACCACCCTTCCATACCTCATACATCAGCCACCCTCGCTGACCTCTCCATCTTCACCTGCCCCGCTCGATCTAATGGAATCGAGCCTCGAAGTCAGCCCGTTCACCTTTTATAAAACCTCCTCCACCTTCTTCGTTTTTGGTTTGATCCCTCCCTCAAAGCCTTTAGCCCCTCAGATCACCCTTCTTTCCCTACTTCTGGGGACAGGAGTTGTAAGGCAGTGGCCTGCAGTGAGGAGAGGAGCCGGAGGAGCTAGATCCATCAACCGCCAGAGTTCCGTCAACAAGTTCACCCACCAAGATCCCTAGCCAAGATAAGGCCCCTTTTCATGCTTCATTAGGTAATCTCAAGGTTTTAGTTCATTGTCTACATTTAATTTCATAGTTATAATGTTAGATTAGGTTTAATCACTCGGCCCTAATTTGACTTGGAACCCGAGCTCCATGCCAAATACTCCATCAATCGCTAGTGACTCCACTCCTTGATCATTCCTTCATGCTCATCATCGCATTCTCCACTCATCGAGCCAACTGAACAACCCAAATCCATCGTGTATCAGGGATTTAAGCTCCTTCTATCACCCCCTCGCAGGAGTTTCACCACCATTAAACCCCACTCGAATTCCCGCTTCACGGAGTAGTTTAGGAGTAGCTCTCATGCTTCCCAAACTTTTGGTGTAGGTCTCGGCCCCTAGGGACCCTTCTCGGAGTTAAATATCAAACCTGGAAGAGCCCTATGGTACATGGAGCTAAAGGGTCTCCCAAATCGAATTCCATGTAGACTGGATCCTATCGGAGATCACGAGCACCTGCGGAGGTACCCAAGCGACTTCTAGCAATCGTCGAATTGAAGAACCTTCACCGGAGTCGTCGGGAATCGGAGGAAAAAGCTACCCCAGGCCCATGTTCATAAGTGTTCATCTAGTCTATTCTAAAACCGTTAGATCCTTAATGTGGCCCAGATCTAATCTAGGTTGTCTATTCTTATCGAAGCGGTGCACAACTCCAACCGACTTATCTGCCATGGATCATGTGAATGACGGTTGGATCCAACGGGTTTAGTGGGTAAACTTCATATACCCCCTCTGCCTTTTGTATTTTGTAATAAGTCTTGTTTATTTTATTATATTTAAAAGTTTATGGACAAATTGCATGTATGCCCTCAAACCTTTTTAATATTGCAGTATAGTCAAACAGCTCACATATGTGGGTATTTTGCATGTAAAACCTTACAAGATATATATCTATGATCTAGTCTTTTAAAATTAAGTTCCTGTTCAAAATTGGTTATTTTGCTCATGGACCCATGGATTTAATTATTTGCAAAAATACCCCTGCTAGTGCAATTATAATTGTGCATACTTGTATATTTTCTCAAAATACTTCATGTGCTCCACAAATCAAGAAAAATAGGGCTACGTGCTTGATACATTGCTCTTTATTGTCATAAATTTTATTTTGCATTGCACACACATTTTCTATTTATTAAAAATCAAGGGTAAATTACAATTTGGTCTCCCTCTATGGGTCAGACCCCAGAATGGGTCCACATCTTTAAATTGTAACGATTCGGGTCCCCGAGCCATTAACGTAATGAACTTTTTGGGGCTAATGATGAATATGCCCTTATTTAAAAGTTGGAATCCAACCTCGGTTTCTCTTCTTTTCTCGTACCCGACAAGAGCATTTTGGTCATGAGCCCCAAAATGTCTATTTCCTAAACATCCTAGGGATCTGAATTGTTATAATTTAAAGATGGGGACACATTATGGGATTTGACCCATAGATGGGGAACCAAATTGTAATTTACCCAAAAATCAAATAGTGTGTGTTTATTCCCTGTTGCCTTGAAAATATAAAAAATTATTGAAACTTAACTAAAAATCTAAAAAAAGTATCAACTATTTATTACAGTATTATATAACTCAAAACCAAAAATCACAAAAAAATAGCAAAAGAAATCCCTAAAAATCAAAAACCCTTGCTAACCATAGAGAATTGCAAAGTATTTTTTAAAAACCCAAAAAGATTAGTTTCTATTCTTTATTTTTCATATTTATTATTATCTGCATGTAAAAGTTGATATGAGAAATTTTGAACATTTTTTTATATTTTAAATTCTCAAATTAATGTGGCCTATTTATTAAGTCCCTGTTTTTGTATAGTTCGAACTTTAAAAATACCTAAAAATTAGCAAAAAATCCTTAAAATCATAAAAACATAAAGAAAATATAAAACACAGGAATACTTTTTTGTATTTTTTATTATATATAGCTATATTTATAATTATAATACCCTATATTGTATAATATTACTATATAGAGTTATATATAACTAATATTACTACTATTATTATAAATACCTTATAAGTATTTGAATAACTTTCAAAAGATGAAAAGGACTATTCTTCAGGCACTTTTCTGATTTTTGTACATTAATTATATATTTTATATTATATATCACTTATATTATACATATTATATATATTGATATATAACCTTTATTATATACTAAAAAGAAAAATAAATTAAAAATCATAAAATTATAAAAATAAAATAAAAGTATAAAATTAAAAATTTACAAATATAATAAAGAAGTATATATATAAGAATAAATAAATAAACCCACAAAAAACATTAATTGATCAATTAAGTGAATATTGTGCAAATACACTGATATTAATTATTAATTATTTATTTATAATTAATATACCTATTACACCAACTTGTCTCTTTGTGTTCATCCCCTACTCTATTTTTCACTATACACACATCAATTGTATGGTATAATAAATTTCGATCCACATCCATATTGCATTGCTTGATTCCTAAAGCGTGGGTTGATTATTGAAATCATCGATTGATCTTTGTGAGTGATCACATCGGGGACGGTCATTCTGCCTTGTAGATTGACACGACCCTCCTCCTAAGATTATTTTGTTCTTTTCAAATGACATCGTCGCCGGAGAGCAACTGAGTGTAGCTAGTTGTACATTACCATATTTATTTCTCTTTTATTTTCCCTATTATTCACTCTTGATAAATATTTAACTGTTTTAATCCAAATTTTGTTGTTGATCTTTCTTGAGAGGGACTACATGGTGATGGCGATCTCTTAGGAGGTGGGCACACCAGAGCTGCGAGGAGGTCGGTGTTTCTACATGTGAGCCGACCAGGAGAGAATAGGAGAGAGGAGTATATGAAGAAGGAGAAGAGCAACCAATAACATAGTTTTTATTTTATTCATTAAGGAGTGATTTTATTTTTTAAATTTAATTTGCAATAATTTGGACACTGCCACACTTATACTTAACGAGGTCCAGTGCCCAGGTGTCTATCCACCTGGGGGCCTCATCGGTTCTTTTGAGTTTTCTTCGCCTTTGTTTCATTTTGTTTCACGCATTTTGAGCATTCCACCTTTCCTTTTGATTTGTTTTCGGTGATTGAGCCCCTAGATCTAGGTTTGCTTGACTCGGTAGCTATGTCCAAAGCCCAAATAGAAGCATGCACCTATAATCTCCTTCGCTTGGACTTAGTCAAAAATTAATTGCTAATTACGCAATCTTGGAACTGCGTACCATGAGAGAAACCATATAGCACTTGCAGGAAGAATTGTGGTGGGCACCGAGGAGTCCCCAAGACCGGACAATTGGAGCCACTTTTTTACTAATTAGCATTGGTTTTTCCTAAAAATAGCAATTTCTATTTAGGACACTTTATCGCTTGCATATCGTGCATATTGTGTAGGTTTATATATTCTGTTTTGCATCTGGAATGGAGAGAGTTAGGAAGCACTGTAATTCTCCTTGCTTTGCATACGTCATTTGATATCAGAGTGAGCTTTCCACCCTCGTATCCACTTGCATGGTTTTCACACCTTCTTCCTCTGTTTTTGCACATAATAGGATTCAAAGAAAATAAAAAACTTGCTAGGTGCTTGCTCTGAAAAATACTCAAAAATTGAAAATAAAAAATTAAAGCAAGGGGAATACTAATAAAACTTTGACCTTAGTAAAAATCGCAATGCACATCATTGTTTTGGGTTCATAAAGCCCTCCTTGTTTGCAGGTGATAAACAGAGGTAGAGAAGGGGTCTAAACTGAGCCTCCCAATGCGAGGACTCAGTTGTCGTGACGACGTCTTGACAATCGGGTTTAATCAACAATTAACCCACATAAGAAATAATGACTCAAATAAGGGACCCAAATTTATTATACCCTAAAATAGATTGTATAGTGGACAAGTACAGTTGGGGTCGAACACAGGAAACATGGGATATACAATCAAAATTGACTAAAAGACAATAAAATGATTTTGGGCATTCTAAGGTATTCTTAGATTTTTGTGAATTTTTAGTTATTTTTTTTTGATATTTTTCGTTTTTATATTCATAATTTTTTTATGTCATGAAATTTTTATTTTATTTTTATAATTTCTTATTTTTTTTATTTTCTTTCTTTTTAATATATAATACAAGAATATATATAAATATATATAACTATATAGATAATATAGAGTAATATAACTTTAAATACAATGAAAAATAACCAAAAATTATAGACTAAAATGTTTTTGTATTTTATATATTTTTCCACTATTTTTTATTTTTTAAAATATTTTAGCTTATTTATATATTTTTAAAGTCAAGGGATAAAATGTATAATGTATACATTTTATCCCTTGAGGTTTAAAAATATATAAAATAAGTCTAATTCAATATTTTAAAAAATAAAAAATAGTGGAAAAATATATAAAATACATAAACATTTTAGTCTATAATTTTTGGTTATTTATTATCTTTTAAGGATTTTTTGAGCTTTTTATATAATTTTCTTTTCTATTTTTAGGGTATTTTGGTCTAGAGTTTTAAAATAATATAATAAACGAAATATAATTGTTTTGGAATTTTTAAAAAGGTTTTATATTCTTTTTGGTATTTTTAAATACAAACACTAACAAACAGATGTTATTTTTTATCTTTACTGAATAGGAAAAATACATAAAATGCAAAACTAAAAATATAACATTGAAGAAGATTGTAGTCAGGTACTTAATCCTAAATTTTCATAATTTTTGGAGCAGGAGTTATATTTATAAAAATTAAATAAACATGCTTAAGAATGCTTGAACAAGTAGGGGTATATTTGCAATCAAAATAAAGAGCAAGGAGTACAGTGCAAATATCCCAAAAGTATAACTAATAATTAGACATTAAATACTAAACTGAAATACAAAAACATGTGAGGCGTTACACGCAAAGTGTTTAACTCACGTGGGACACGTGAGCTGAGCTGGATTGGACCCAAATGTAATTTCTTGAAGCTTAGGGGTTCACATGCACAGATAATAAAAAACATATTTAATATATTACAATAACAAATAAAAAGGGATAAATCAGGGTGGGGGGGGGGCTAAATGTTAAATTTATTCCCTATAGTCATGGATCAGAGGGTTGACGATGCCTCACTTGCCATGCAACACGCCCTAGATGCGCGATGACGGTTTGACGGGAGCAGTTAGGAATGAGATCTCATATGGGATCTGAGGGTCGATGTACACTCTTATCCAATGACACCTGTGCAATCTAGAAGGATAAGTTGATTGCACAGTCCTCAAAGATGTTGGAAAAACAAGGGAAGCACTCTCTCTTGGCGAGTATCGATCTGGCACAACTCACTTCTCTAACCAGCTGCAATGCTACCGATGGGTTCTGCTTGTTTCAACATCCTCCTCGATGCTCCCAGATGCCTCAAATATGTTTGGGGACCATCGGTAGGTCCGTGGAGCACAAGAGTTCTTTGGTTGGACTTGGGAGTCATTGGCCCCTCAGATGGAATATTTAGCTCCTAGGACTTGTAGGGTTTGCTCAGGGGAAAAATACGAAAGGTCCTCGGTCTAATTGGGCGAAATGGGCATAAAATGGTGGTGAGCGGTATCCTCCGGCAAATGACGAAGAGGGAGGAACCGATATGTAGATATGTACAAGATCTAAGTGGATGAAGGTGTGTAGGACGTAGGACTGAGGACGTGCGAGTTGATAGAGATGGTAGGAGTGGCAGAGGATAACTGAGGTGGTCAGAAACAAGTGGTGGAGCTGAAGCTCAGTCGAACAAAAATTTTTGATTTTACGGAAATTAAAGCTAAATTAAACGAAATAAAAGCATTCGCTATGCTACCTTTATGCTAAGGAATATAAGGAATGAAGAAAAAAGAAGCTCTCCATACCTGGACCACCTGGAGAAGAACATTTTGTAGAGGAGTCGGTGGAGCTTTGTATTAGCCTTGATTCGATGCTAGTCAAGCCCTTTAAGTTCTCGGGAGAAGCCTTCTATCACCAGGGTTATCGATTAGGGATTAGGTTAGGATTTTGGCGGTGGAAGTGGGATCAAAGGGTGATGGGAGGTGGAAAAGATGCTTTACACATAGGGGGCCTTTGACTGTCCAGAATTCACGCATCAAGGTTCCTCAGATCAACAAGAGATGCCTACGTGAAAAAATCGGATCAATTTAGATATTTGCGGAAGGAATCGAGCGAAAAGAGTGCATGAATCTGGCATGATAATTCAAGGAAGTAGGTGTCAAACACAATATGGCATGGCCAGGGTTGGAAGATGGACAACTGACCTAGGGTCAACTGTAGCTGGGCCGTGTTTGGTCCACCTAGGACGCAAGAAGACAAACCAGATTTGAAATTTAAAAATAATTCAAAATAATAAGTAATTATTTTGTTTAATTTTTGGTTAAAACATAAAAAATGTTTATTATTTTATGTAGTATTTTAATCTGATTTTTATTTATTTTTATGGATTAGTTTATTATAAGTTACTTTTTAGAAGTAAGAGTATATGTATATTTACCTATGTTATGTATATTTTATTATTTATTTTATAATTTATATTTTTATTTTATTTACATATTTATGAATTTATAATTTATTTCAATATATACAACTCTCTTTTTGTTATATTTACCTGATATTATTTGTACACTTAAATAAATAGAGGTATATATTATATAGGTATAACTATATGTGATTCATCTATGTATTTTTATGCTATTTTAATTTATTTTTTTATGTTTTACTCTATTTTAAATATGTAAATACATTATAAATAATATTTAAAATTTTGTAAAAATACAAAATAATAAAAAATAGAAAGAATAAATAGAGTGAATATTTTATTCGGGTATATTATACAATAGGGGTCCAAAACCTAACTTTTGCATCCTAACTCCATATTAAGTGAAACCACCTTCATCAAATAGAGAGTAAAAAGTTATATACGATTAAATTGATTTTGGTACATTTTTAGTTCATATGGAGAAGATATGGGCCTGGGAAGTTTGAGTTTTAGAATTTTATTCTGGGTATAAATGTTCACTGTGTATTTATTTTTACGTAAAATCATTTTTATATTTTTCCATGTATTTTTATATACAACTTTCATGTGAAAAGTTTCTTTATTTGAGATATAAATAATAGAAAAAGAAAATGGATCCCAAAAGTACAATATTAAAGAATAAATAATTAGGGTTTTGTTATGCTTTTTACCCTTATCTCCCCCTACTTTATTCCTTGTCGACCGAATCACCCTGATGCCTAGGTCTCAGAGTTTAAGGCCATAAAATACCTTTGGAATTTTATTTCTTTTTCTTTATTCTCGGGGTTGGCGAAGTATTAGCGCTTCTATCGTACATGAACGAGTAGGACCCTATCAACAATGGTGATCCTAACTTGTGGAGCATCTGACTCTGTCTGAAGTGCTAAGCCTAGGCTACACCCTCATGGGTGTGTCTGTCTCGTCGATTTGCATTCGAGTACCTTACTTGTAGGGAAAGTATTGGTTCGCCTATTGGCTTCCTCCACTATTTTTTTTTGATGAGTAGCCACCTAAGCATAAGATCAAGGGCCTCAAAGTGAGCAGATCACATATTACAAATGATGTGGAGGAAGTATGGGGAACTTTCCTTGTAGTACACATACTCCTATAGGGATAGCACTCATAAGGACTTGCTATACGATCTGGACTGAATAACAAAAAAAATTGAAAAGTTAAATATAGCTGAACTCTTACAGCTTCACTTGTTTCAAGTTGGTGAACTTAAAACTTGTTTAGTTTTTCATTGATTTTAGTTCAATGATTGGTCCCGCATATTTTGTGTGTTTTTCACCTTCATATGTTTTATTCCTCATTTGACCCCCACTCACTTCGAGCCTTCCACTGTTTTGCACTATATTTATTCCTTATTTAACATTCATCCATTCTCATTTTCCCTCTTCATCTCAAGATGGAGACTCATGGATGGCTTGGTCAGGACTCGTCCGACACCAACATTGATTCAATGTGCTCACCTTCTCCAATAATTTAGGGTTATTCCCGAGAACTTAGCTCAGAATTCGCAAATCGATCTCCAAACTCCCTTCTTTCTTCCATAATTCAGTATCACTCTTGTCCAGAACTCTACCCATTTTGTATGGAAATTGATTTCACTCCTTATACATCACCATCCTTAATGAAGTTATGTGTTTACCTTAACACAAGCTGATTCTCTACATTTGATGCTTCTATATAGATTGATCGGGGTATCATTCCAAGTGCAGATCACGAGCCCGATCTAGAGCTAGAGATTCTTTCAGACTCAAAGACAGATATAAAGATGGCTCCTATAGGAAAATGGTAGGGACCGCAACACCCACCGTAGCCATAGCCAGACCAGAGCCACCCAGACTAGAATGTAGTGAATGCCCAGCTTCTCACCTCTATTCAAGCGATTCAGCAATAGCTCATTGACCAGGCTTTGGCCCAGGTTTCCTTCCAAGACATGCTCACCAATCTGAGGAGAAGGAGAGACATCCCATGAGGAGGAGGAGAGGAAGAGAGAGAAGATGGAGGTTGTGCAGGCCCAACAGATGAAGCATGAGTAGAGAGGCCCAATCCCATGCTCAAAGTGACCTACAATTCTAAAACAGGACAGATGACTGAGTGGGTCTGAATCCCTACGGTCCATTCACAATTTGAGTTGAAGTGTCAACTCTTGGTGCTTCTTCTCACCTTCTAAAGGAATGCGAACAAGGAACCTTATATCCATCTGCAATAGTTTGTACGCATCTGTGGAACAACTCATTACCTTAACATACCATTAGGTGTAGTAAAAATTACAGTCTTTCCATTTAGCCTTTAGGACAAAGAGCTTCATTGGATCAACCACCTCGGGAAAGTCGTCACGATTAGCGAGGAGTTGAAGTCAGCCTTCCTACACAAATTCTACCCTCTCGAGCACTTAAATCAGATGAGTTCCTGCATTGCCAACTTCACCCAAGACACCCATGAATCCATTCATGATGCTTAGGAGAGGTTTACAGATCTACAGGAGAAATGTCCCCATCATGACATCCCGCTGACCAGCTTGGTCCAACACTTCTTTGGGGGACTTACAATTGAATGTCAGAAGCTTATGGATGATGCATGTGGTGGATCTCATTTCAATAAGGATGAGGACGTCGTCTGGCAGATCTTCAAGGAAATGACCGAAGGAGAGGCTGCCTTGTCATCATCCCGTGCATATCAGCGTCAGCCACATAATCTCCAGAAACCAGTTCATATGGCAGCTTCTCACGAGCTAGACAGGGATGGGAGATCTAACTTGAGCATCATATGGAGCCACATGTCAAAGGTGGATATCATTGATAAATGATCACATGACATGGATAAACTATCTATGATCAAATAGAGGACATAACATTTGGATAAATTGGATCTGATCACCAAGCAGTTGGAGTTGTTGGTGAGTACCATTAGTGCTTGCCAATCAGTGTCTACATCAGCTTCAACTCTTACTGAGACGAAGAAGCCATCATATCCTTAATCTCCTCAGTAGAGTCATGCACAACCAGTTGTTTAGCATGTTTACTATGTGCAAGCCCCAGAGCCTACCTCACCTCAGCAACCGCAACAACTTGTGATTTACCAGCCCGAGCTCCAGATTTTACCAGATCCATGATCTCCTCCGCCACCTCTCATTCAACAGGTAAATGGCATGTGGTGTAACGATGAACAACTGGACTGTCCTAGCAGACAACAATAGGGCCAGTCTATAGGTAACTGCACATTCCCTCAACAGTAAGGGCCTGTTTGGTTGCTGGGTTGGACTGGGTTGGGTTAGGCTGGGTTGGGGTGGGTGAATAGTAATCTGTGAGGAGGAAGTACCCTTGTGAATAGTAACCAGGGTTGGGCCAACCCTGCCCAACCCTGCAACCAAATAGGCCCTAAGGAAGGAGATTTTTCCAAAACCAACCTCAGCACCACCACCAGTCTCCATAACAGTAGAATTCTAGTTAGAGTCAGTATCAATAGCTACAGTACTGCCAATAACAACAGAATCAGCAGTACTCAGATGTTCCTTATCATTACCCTCCTCAGCAGCATCAACAGTATCACCCTTCTCCTAGATATCATAATCAACATTCCTACTCGCAACCTCAACACCAATCCGAGTATCAGTGTAGTCAGTAGGCTAAACCATCCGTGACTACTCCTGTAAACCCCATTGATGATTGCTTGGCTCAATTCGTGAAGAGCCTCGTTGATATGAGCCAGAAGCTCGATGACCTCACCGCCTCCAAAACTCCAATTCCGGTAAAGGTGGAGGCCAACCCCAATAATTTTAGTAAGAAAGAGTAGGTAGTATGTGATTTTCTATTTGATCTAACAAAGCGTGATGTTTATGATTTTTTATCTAATGTTGTCACTCATAGGAGAGGTAGTACCTTGTAGTCGTCTACCACCATGAAGGGTAAGATAAAGCTTCATTTTCCAAATCATCATCTTTTGCATCAACTAATTCAACATCCAAGTTGTGTGATGAAGAAGAAGATGGGGGTATATACATCAGAAAGAAAACATAAAAAATCTACAAATAAAAAACAATAAAAAGAAAGCACAAACTAGCAACAGCTGAAGCACCACCGCGCTAGCCATTGAGGAGATAACACCTACAACCACCATGATGCCAGTTGATGGAGCCTCACCTACAGATTTTGGATGCTCGCATTTCTTAGATGACCCTTTTCATTTTAGTCATCCATTTGTACAACCTGATGTAGGCACTAATTTTTATGTTCACAAGAAGAATATTTCTACTTTTGGTTCTATAAATATTACATTTCCAGATGCTTTGAGAAAATCCAAAAAATAGAAATTTAAAAACTACCTTGTCGGACCTTGATGTGGTCGAGATTATTTAGAATCTTGTTCTTGAAATGCACCTACTTAAAGCCATCAAGTACATTCCTAACATCAAGAAAGGGGTTAAAGAAGCATGTACTTCAAAGAGACAGATGCGTCGTTGAATGAAATGTAAAGCATATTTTGACTGCGGCCACTATAAACTCAATCAACAACTTTCCGAGTAAAAAGGACATGAGAGTTCCTCAAGTCATATGTCATATGTTCGACCAGGAGTTCAATCGAATACTGCTTGATAGTGTATTGACAATCAACCTGATGTCTACTTAACTAGTCCAAGAATTGAGGTTGGGACTGCTTTTGTCCACTAGATTTATTTTGCAAGCATCTCCAAGGAATTTTGGGGGATGTCATCGTCACCATTCGGGAATGCAGTTCCCTATGGACTTCATCATGCTTGACATGGACACCTTCGCTCCTTTTTTGCATACCATGATAATCCTTAGACGGATGTTCCTTCGAACGACCGAAATAGTGGTCGACTATGGCACCAGGTAGTGACCTTCTATTCTTGTTGTCATAAATTTCCTATTTAGATGATCCATGTGCCAAAACTGACTGAGTCTGCATCAGACCAGAGCGAGTCGACGGAACATAGAATATAAGACTATAACTTTCTTGTTGAAATCTTTGATACAAATATGTTTATTGATGATATTGAAACCCACAAATTCTCTACGAACGAAGGAATGGACACAACAGTCGAGTTCCCATATGTTCTCGATACTAAGATTTTGATGGGTTACCTGAAGAAAATATTGTTGGCCACATGTCCTTGGCAAAGTAGGAAGAGATCATTGGAATATTTCTGTTAACAAGATTCAGTGATTGAAGAATTTTGTTTTGCATTGAATGCAGAGCCTACAATTTCATTGGTGGACACAAAACAGTTGAAAGATTTGACACCATCACCCTGTACCGCAGCTGAAGTCACCACTGAGTTGAACCAAACACCTCCTAAGCTCAATCCAGTTCATGCAAACATGAAATATACCTTCCTTGTGGGTGCGCAAAACATGTTCCCTATAATTATCAATTCCCAATTGACATAGGAACAAGAATCTCATTTACTCGAGGTTCTAGAAAGATACTTCAAGGCCATAGGCTAGAAAACTTAGATCTCCATGGGATCAATCCATCATTATGCTCACATCACATATATATATTGAAGAAGACAACAAGTCATCCCGAGAGTTATAGTACAAACTTAATCCAAAACCTCGGGAGGTTATGACAAACGAAATCACGAAATGAAGTGATGCAGGATTCATATATCCCATCTCTGACTCTAAATCGGTAAGTCCATTACATGTTGTGCCAAAGAAATCATGCATCATTGGTGAATCCATGATTCATCACATTTATTCTTTCATTTTGGCTAAAATACTTGGTAAAATACAAGTAAATATTCACTAATTCTCATTAATTAACAATTCTAACCACATTTGTTAATATTATATATTTAACACTTACTTTATCCAAAATAAAATATTAAAGATAAAAAGAAAATTAAAAGAAAAGAAGGATGTAGATATGAAATATTTACAGACTGATCCTAACCCCGAGAGAGGTCAATATTGATTTGGTCGACAAAATAAATAAGTAAGGGGAGATAAGGATCCAAATTTATAAAAATATCAAAACACCAAGATCATAAATGTACATCTACACATTTTTCACCTTGTATACATCTTTACCTATTTATTTATCACTCAAAAATTTCCAAATCAAATATTTTCTTCATAAAAGTTGTTTATAATAATATATATTAATTTATAAAAATATCAGAAAAAATATTTAAATTATAAATAATTAATTATGGTGAACCTAAAAAGCCTAAAAAACTTAATTCCAAGGTTCATAACTTTTTATAGAATACTCCAAATGGAACAAACTCACTTTTAAACTTCGTTTTATTACTAATACTATTTATTAAAATACTAAAAATTATTAGAATAAAAATGTGAATTTTAGCGTTTGGACCCCTTTGTATATATGTATTGTATGTAAATAAATATTCTTTATTTTTTATTAAATTTTTCCTAATCCCATTTAACTTCATTCTTTTTCTAAACTGTTTATAAAAATCAATGAAAATATAAAAATATAACTTGGTGTTAATTATTAATAAATACCAATAAATATCAAAACGAAAAAGTTGTAAAGCCAAACTTTTGAACATCGTAACTCGACCACACGTACTCCGAATTAGGCATACTCACTTTTAAAGTTTATTTTATAAAATTAAGTTAAAATGATTTCACCAAAATCAGAGTAATATGCAAAAAGTAAGTTTTGAGATCTATTTATATAAATTGTACAATGTATCCTAATCTTATTCTATTTACTTTTTGTTATTTCTTATATTTTATATTTATTAGTGGTTTATTAATATTATATTATTAATATAAAATAAAAATAAAATTTATTAAATTATTTATTTATTTAATTGTATGGGTATACTTTATTTATATTATTTATATATGTATTTATTTATTATTATTGTTTATTTAAATAAAATTTAAAATTAAATTATATACATATATATTTAAACTAATTTACTACTTATTACTTAATTTATATTATATTTTACACATCGTATATAGTTTCTTTGTCTTCTTCCTCTTCTTTCCTTTATTCCTTTCTTTGCTACGTGGCGGCCTGTCATTGGCTCATGACCATTGACTATTCAACCTTCCTCTTCCCCCCCTTTTTTCCTCCCCCATCATCCTTCACCATTCTCCTTCTTCCTCGATGCTGCATCTTCCTTCCCTTCCTCCGTCCAACGACCCAATGGCTTGGCCATTTGGCCGTAGCCCAATTAACTCCCTTCGTCTACCCTCCTTTGATGGTGACGGGAACTTGCCATGCACCCCAAGACATCCTTGAGTATATAAGGAACCCATCCCCTCGCTAAGCTCATCATCTGCCTTTTCTACCTCTTCATCCTTATCTTCGAGATTGAAAGAGGTTGCGAGGGGGACAAACACCGATCTTCCTCTACGTTGAGCGAGTACGAGAGAGGTCCGCGAGATAAGTGTTGGCATGCAGCTCCTAGCTTTGTCGCGAGAGCCCTCACGTCGTCGTGCATTGAGGCCACGACCTGTAAGAGCTCCACCTAGCTATAGCTTCCACAGATGACCTCCTACACCTTCATCCTAATAGGTTAGAACCATAACTTTCTTCTTCTCTTCTTCTCCTTCTCCCTCTCCGATCTCTTTCTATGCTATTCTCCTCCTCAATCCTTCTAGTCTTCCTCTAGTCGATTCCCGACCCATCCGATTTACTTCATTACTCCATCCACTTCTGATAATCGCCTATCAAAAACCTCCACCTTTTTATCCCCTTTAGTTCATATCTATCCTCCATCTATGTCCCTCTTCGATCACAATCGGTGATCAGAGATCCGATCCTTCCTTGCCATACCACCAGGATCATCATTGGTCCATCCCTTATTTCTCTTTTGCGATCTAACATCAAGATGATATTGGAACACTCGAGCCTCTTATAATCACCGATAGGTGTGTGTGTGTGTGTGAAGCTTCACAGGTGAGCAAGTGGAGGAGCAATCCAGCTACATCTGATTAGATCCGAGTCGTTATCGTCAAGCACATGTTATGAATCATGAAGATTGAAGTCACACCAGGAGAACGAAGCTCCGACAAAAAGGAACTGCACATGGAATTATTGGAGCAAAGCATCATCAGAGATCCATCTGGAGTTCATCCACAGTACGCAATGAATTAGCTTGCAGATCACATATCTCACAATTGTTATAAGAAATGAATTGAAGCACCCATCACCTAATGATGTTTTCGTCGCCAGATCGAGAGCTCCACATCCGTTCAGAACATGTTGCGAAACTCCACCACTGGAAACACCAAGAAATTCGAAGTCATCATACAATGACCTGTAGCTGATTTGAACACCTTTGAACGTCGATGACCTCCACCTCAAAACACCTCCAACTTGAAGAACTACCTGGTACCATCACGCACTAAACTCGTCGAGGAACATCAGGCCGAGGATTTGGCCTCGAGATCGTACGCTTCAGCTGTAGAGAACAAATTCTAGAGGTGGAGATCAGATCATCCTTCACTGATGCTATCCACATCATGACGAGCTACATCCGATCATGAACAAATCACCATGAGTTAGAAGTCTCCACCGCCCGTTAAAAAATTTAGGGAAGAACATCCCCGTCCCTCCAAATCCGAGAAGAATTGTCGGATCTGACTTGATCCGATCACCCAACGTCATCATGTGTTGGCCATGCGTCAGATCACACCAATTAACCACTGCTTAAGGTACATGTGAATAGCACATGCGGGGAAGATATTATTGGGAACTTTGTAGTTATACCCCTCCGCTTTGTAATAATACCTAACATGTCCTAGCAGCAGCTCAAGCACGTGAACAATACGTGATATTCTAGGACTTTTGCAGGCGATCCTCCTACATTCTACATATTATCATAGATCTACAGTTTTTTAGATTATTACCAGTATAACACTTACACTGTATATTATCTATATATGTATTATATACATATTAAATAAAATAAAAAACATAAAAAATATAATAAAAAAAATAAAAATACCTAATAAAATATTATTTACAGTAATAAATAATCTTGAAAAATGAAATATTCTCAATTTCTAATAAATCATTAAAATGCCAAAAAATACACAAAATTCAGAAAATACATAAAAAATATAAAATACTCCTAAAAATCTATAAAAATTAGTTACCGTATATTTTACTATATTTTACATAGAAAAACAAAATCAACTTAAAAAATCAAATATAAATTCCATAAAAAAGAAAAATATGTAAAACTTAAAAAAATCATAACTATTCAACGAAATCACAAAAATATGTAAAAAACTCGCTGGAAAGGTATTTTTATCTACTTTCCGGTAAAAATAAAATAAATATTCTCTCCCTATTTACGTTTTTTAAATAAAAAATTCTTCCCTATTTTTTTTTAAAATAGTTTTTCACTTTAATTATAATCTAAAATTCATAAAAATATTAAAAATCTCAAAATATTTTACAAAAAATAGTAAATAAAATTAAAAATATAAATAACAAGATAAAAATATAAAACACAAAACATATATTTCCTTACTTATAGGCATATAAAACAACAAAAAAAATCATAAAATCAAATAAAAATCAAGAAAATTTCCCTAAAAATAAATAAAAATCAATAACTCATTTACATTAGTCACTCTTTCTTTTTACTTTAGTTTCCACAGTTTTCCTTCCTGAGTTTGACACTCCCGTACTTATCGCTATACCTTTAAGTTTAGGAGTATAAATAAAAATTTAATAAATATTTGAATTTCATCCAATCAATTTATCGACACTATTTTCTTTTAAAGGAGTAGGTTAGATGGTTTTTTTCATATGGCATCATTACCATTTAGGCATCGCTAGGGTAGAGATTAGAGCCTTAGGTTTTAGGGTTTCTTTTTCTCTCTTTTTCATCATCTTATTTTTTGTTGCATTTTTAGTTTCTTTTCTTTCTTTCTCTCACATTTTTGTATCTTTTTACGGCTTTTGTGTTTGCTTTATATTTCTCGGCCAAGGTATCGAGGCCGGATTCTTCGAGAGTCGAGCAGTCGAGATACTTGGAGGCTGACGTTATTTTCTAGCAAGTTGTAGAGGAGCATCACGAGGCTGATATGAGGGATGTGTTGTTTTTGTTTACTTCTCATTTTCTTGATTCACAATGATGTGTAGGCGATTTCTTAGGCCGACTCTTGTGGCACTGCTTCCATGCGCACCGATCTATTCATCTAGGTTGGTATGGGATGACCCTCTTCCCGAACCACACTCTCATTCTGCCTAACCCTCCATGCGTGACTCCGACACTGGAGAGATCTCTTCCCCTTTGCAGTCTTCTTTTTATCCATCTCCTCTGTCAATTCGGCAGCTACATATGGAGTTTTTACGGTTTTAGACTAGTTTAATGGATCTAGATCATGCAAAGATTAGTGCCAGCTTGCTTGCTTCCTTAGCGACAGTACAGAGACAGATTCAAGAGAAAGGCAGTTGATGATTGATATGAGAGCGGATTTGACTCAGTTGAGAGAGAGGCGAGACATTTTAGATGAGTCAGAGGCTGATTTACAAAGAGACCTGTGTGGATCTTCTCGCTCCATGCAAGAATCCCACAATCATGGAGTTATGACTGTTACCTATTGGATACATCTTCCTCTTATTCACAGATCATTTGTCCTTACACCTCAGACTATGTAGATGTTACCATCTTTCATGTACAGTTCAATGAGGAACCACATTTAATTCTTCGAGAGTTTGATTTGATATGTAGTACAATACATGACTCTCGAGTTGTCGAGGATATTATTCGGATGATACCTTTTTCGTTCTCCCTGGTATATGAGGCCTTGTACTGGTTGTGGCATTTAATGAGAGTTGTTACCCCATGGGAGAAGATTTGTACAGAGTTCATGAGCATATTTTAATCAATTGGACGTACGAATGTTGTGAGGTTTCTCAATTCGACACTCTTTCCGACCAAGGGAAGGCTGGGACGACCGTCTGCTATCACCAGGAGGTGATCTTGAAGCTCAATATTAGTTTAAAAAGATAGAAGAGGGATCAAAAATCAACAGATGGAGGAGAAGGTGTTCATGTACAAACAAGGAGAGGGTAGTTGGCTCGATTAGAGTGCTCGATTCAACGTTCCTTTGGCCAAGGAAATGACCTAGCGTGTTCGTGCAAAGATCGAGGTGCAAGGTTGTAGAAGGAATCAATCTAAAAGAATGAAAGGGGTGACGAGAAAAAATTGAAGAAATCAGGGTCAATCGCTAGGTCTGACAAACCTAGGACCTCGATCAAAGAGTTGACCGAGGTCAACTAGAGGTGAACCCTGGTTTGTCCACGTGGACCAACCAGAAAAAACCAGATTCAAAATTATTAATAAAAAAAATAATAAATAATAAATTATTTTAATATTTTTATGTTTTAAAATATAAAATATATTATTTTCTTTAGTATTTTAATATGATTTTTATTTATTTTTCGAGTTAATTTAATACAAGTTTATTTTTAGGGTTTTATTTATAGGTATATTCATCTATATTTTGGGTATTTTATTTTTATTATGTGTTTTTTATTATATTATTTTATTTTCTTATTTATATATTTATAACTTTATTATACATACGTAAAATTTTTTTATTATATATTTTGATGTGCTTTGTACACTTAAATAAATAAGGGTATTAAATATATAGGTATTAGTATAGGTATTTTATCTATGTATTATATATATGTAATTTAATTTTCTTATTTATTTTTTGTTTGATTATATTTTAAATATGTACATATACTATGAATAATATTTACAATATTATAAAAAAATAAAATTATAAAATTGCAAAGAATAAATTAAATGAATATTTTATATAGGTAAACTATATAATAGGGGTCCAAAACCTAACTTTCACACCTTGACTCCTAAATGTATGAAACCACCTACATTAAATAGCTTGTTAAAAGTTATATACATTAAAGGTGATTTTGATACATTTTGAGTTTTTATTTAGGATATATGGGTATGAGAAGTTGGGATTTTGGCCTTTTTATTTAGAGTATAAAATGTACACTCTATTTTATTTTTGTATGAAATAAATTTTGAATTTTTTATATATTATTATCTATAATTTCAATGTACAAAGTTTATTTATTTGAGATATAAAAGATGGAAAATAAAATATATCTCGAAAGTGGCTTATTTATGGATTAAAGAATGGACTTTATTAATGTATTATTGGCCCTTATCCCCCCCTGCTTTATTCCTTCTCGACCCAGAAATCAAGATGCCTAGGTCTCGGGGTTTAGGGCCATAAAATACTTTTGAACTTTTACTCCTTTTCTTTTATTTTCTTTATTCTATAATTTGGACATTAAAAGCTGTATTTTTTACACAATAAATGGAATAAATAAAGAATGTTAATTTGTACAAAATCATGCCATTTAGCATGCATTAGCTAGGGTTTTTAAGACCAAAAGATATAATAAAGGTGATGAAATGGAGACTCATCATGAAGACATCTTGCTTTACGTAGATTATGTGAGTTGATGGGTGGAAGTTATCCCTCCTCGAGCCACCGATAGCCGCACAGTGTGTCGATTTCTGAAAGATATCATCATCTCGTGGTTCGGGATACTAGAGATTATGATCTTAGATGGGGGTAATCACTTCATTAATAAAGATTTTAAGAATTTAGTGAAGTATTATGGCATCGATCATCGTGTTGCTTCTCCTTATCATCCTCAATCTAATGGCGTAGCAGAACTATCAAATATAGAAATCAAGATGATTCTGCAAAAACATGCAAGGTCGGGCAGAAAGATCTAGTCATAACTTCTGGACTCAGTTCTCTGGGCTTACATAACCACCTATAAGTCTCCTCTGGGCATGTCATCCTATCGTCTTATTTATGGAAAGCCACGCCATTCGCCCGTAGAACTAATTCACAAATATATTTGGGCGGTCAACATCTGTAACCTCTACTCATGGAAAGGTGGTCAGAATAGAAAACTTGATCTGAACAAGCTACTGGAATTCAAAGACTACATGTACGATAACCACTTCATGTACAAAGAGATGGTCAAACATTGGCAGGACCTGCACATCAGATGGAAGACCTTCGAACTTGGACAGAAAGTGTTGTTGGTTGAAGATTTTCCCTGATAAATCAAAGAGTAAATGGACATTACCCTACATAGTCAAAACTGTACGTGACAATGGAATTATCCTCATATCAAAACTGTCATCTGATGCACTACCATTCATCGTCAATGATAAGTTGATGAAGTCGTATCTAGAGCATGACACATTCCTGGCCATTGTTTTTTCAATTCATGCGACACTTAATGACGATTTCACAGCTACAACATCATCAGCGGAGCAGGAAAATGCCTCCAAAAATATATTTAATTACTTTCTTCTTTTATTCTTTTCATTTCTATTTTTCAAATTCTTTCTTTCCTTTGTGTTGCACTCACTCGACTCATTTGGTCTACGTTTAGGATATACTTCATCCTAAGTATTTGGGGATGAGTGTATTCAAGTTATTCATTATCCATTCACTCTCTTGTCCTTTAATTTGTTGAATTTCTTTCTATACGTAGGGATATTTTACCCTAAGTATAGGGAGGACAAGCTGAGACCGTTTGAGTTCGTACATTCTGATCTTCGATCATCCTCATTTTGTGTATAGTTTTCTATACCATGGATTAGTCGATCAAAAATACATGGGGGTGAATGACTTCCCATTATTTATTTAGTCGTAGTATAGACTTTCCTATACTTGGCATGAGTTATGTTTCTTTTTCTCTATGATCACTATGGGCACATGGCTCAAGTTAAGTATATCAGGTCATAGATACATTGTATATACTTTAGCCATATCTTGCACTTTCGCATTTTCAATAATATGGCTAAAATACTATAATGGTTAAGAACATACAATAAACCAACTATAAAGAATACACCCAATTATGTGTAAAATCCTTCAAAATTCTTTGTAAATATGATTAATAAACCGATTTCAATTTCTTTGGTAAAATGATTTGAAAAATGATTGGAAAATATCTTAATTTTTTTTGAAAATTATTTGGAAAATTTTTACATTTTTTTTTCAAATCTTTGTAAAAATCATTTGTAAATATTTGCAAAATTTTGTTTTATTTATTTGAATAAAATATTTTTAAAGTTACTTTGCAAATGCTTTGGAAAATGATTGCTAAAATATTTTGAAAAATCTATCTACACCTTTGAAAATTATTTCTTAAGCGATTTCCACATGTTGTAAGTGTTTGAAAAAAAGTATTTGCAAAAATAAATCTTTCAAAATATTTGTTAAAATGTTTTCAAAATATTTTGAGAACCTTGCATATAATTATCAAATAATATTATTTATTTAATACATATATATATATATATATACACTCGTTGTATAGAAAACCTGCAAATAATAACCACTAAATACTTGCAAATTCCCATGCAGAATGTACCCTTAATTCTTGTAAATTTGCAAACACTCCTGTGTAAATAACTGTACATACATGTTGAAGAGGGTCGACAAGGATCCTAACGCTTGGTCTTGGAGGGCCTGAAGTGTCTGACAAGTCAGATCTGACAATCGCTGAATTGACCACTCACACGTTACTTGGATGTCAATCAACCAATTCAGACAAACAATCAACCCACAATATAGATGAATTTATAAAAGAGTGTGGGGTGGAATTTATTATACCCTACATAAAGATGTGTATAGACAACAAGTGTAGGGGTCGACCACTAAGAGCATGTCGCAGATAAGGTAATTATTTTCTAAACATTATATTTTTGTACCTTTTATAACCTTTTGATTTTTATGGGATTTAAGATATATTTGATTTTTATGAATTTTTTAATTTTGTTTGTAGTTTCTTTTTTATGTACAATGTATATATAGTAACATGTATACAATACACATACTATATTTGATATATAATAAATAAATATAAATATATGAAACATATACAGGAGTAATCCTTTTTTTAGGGTTTTAAATATATATTAGGTATTTATATATAATAATACTATTAATAAATAATATATAAGTAATATATTATAACTAGTATATATAGGGTTTTATATTTATAGATATAGCTATATATACTCAAAATTTATAAAATAAACTATTTTTGTGTTTTATAATTTTCTCTATTTTTGTGATTTTTCTTATATTTTTTTGATAATTTTTTGGTATTCTTAATTTAATTAAATATACAAAATTTAAACCATAATAAACATGATGGATTCTTTTGAGTTTTAAAAATAGATAATAAGGTCAAAAATTCCCAAAACTATTTTTACTATAAACTACATAATATAATAAAAAAAATAGAAACAAATATTTTAAAGTTTTATAGAAATGTTCTGATTTTCATGTCTTTCTAAGGGTTTTAATTTTTTTTTCTAATTTTCTTTTATATTTTTGTGGTTTATGGTACGGATCATAATATATAGAAGTATATAATATATATATATATATTTGGAATTTTTAAATTAGGTAATATATGTTTTTTTTGTATTTTTATAGCTAGACATAATAGCTCCTAAATGATTTTTAATAAATGGAAATATGCAGTAAAATTCTAAATAGAAATAATAGAGTGAACATGCATTAGATAAAGCATCTACATCATTTTTCCTAATGTTAATGAGGCATTGGAGTTATTTAATAAAAATAAAAAAGCAAATAAATAATTACAATCCTAGCAGGGGTATTTTTGCAATACAAATAAAGTCCAAGGTGTTTTGTGCAAATAACCCCAAGATATTACACCTATTTATTAATTTCAAATATTAAATCGATACATAGGAAGCTAGGAGGGCTTCCGTGCAAATTACTCACCTCACATGGATCACCATGTGAGGTGAGTTGACATGTATCTATTTGTAATATTTAATAATTATGAAGGGTCCTATGCAATTTTTTCTGAAATATTTGAATGTTGTTTAATATTTGTATTTATATTAAAAATTTCAAAAACTGTCGGGGGGCTCAATGAAATTTACCCATTTAAGTGACCTAGTTAGCCGCTTCTCTTTGCGCCACGTGGGGATGATCGATGGCTTGAAGGCATAACATTTCACCTTAAACTGGACGACCCAGGTTAGATATGGGTGGTGGCTTGGATCCAACAATGATGGAGGCTATTGGATGAAATCGAAAGAAGGTTGACTTGGATGAGCTTTGATCAGTCATATCTCCTACCTCCGACCTCCTATTTAGCTGTTGATAGGCTCTAAAGCTTCTTGGAGATCTCGCGCACTTGCGGGATGGTTCAAAGTAGTCCGGTCCCCATTGAAGAAAGCCTAGAGCTCTGCTGCTCATAGAGCTCCTAGTGGAGCTTAAACTAGTCTCCAGGGGGTTCATTGAGGTCCAACACATGCACAGAAATGTGGGGGAGCTCGAGAAAAAGCTCCTCAACTTATCTTGAAGCTGAGATCATGCGTGAAGCGATGAAACATATGAGATATGGTGATGGCGATGGACCGAAGCTCGCCGGACCTCGATTCCCACAAAATCAAGGGTGGGAAGTGAGGGCTTCTATGAAGAAGGCGAAGGGGGACGAGTGGGAGGTAGGACTGGACGTAGAATAAGTGGGGATCACAGGTGAATTCGAGCTAGAGCATAAATCTCCAACAATCGAAAATCCTAAAATTAGTTCAACCTACTTAATGATTATCTAAATTAAGGATGAAGTAACACTAAGGAAACAAAACTTGATAGAAAAATGAAAGAAACGCAACTCTTACCGGACTATTTCAGGGAGAAGAAGGATCACACCTTCCACACGTCTCTTGTCCTCGAAAATACTTTAGTAGGACTCCTATTATAACCAGGCTTCTCGAACAATCGAAGATAGGGGTTTCAAGTTGGTGAATGGGGATCAAAATTGGGAAGAAGAACATAATTTATTATTTATAAACATGGTGGAGGTTCCTTATTGACCTATGATTTCTGATCAATTAGGGTTATGTCCAAAGGCTCTAAGAATTAAGTGTGTATTAGGGTTGATCTGAACAATGTTTGCATGAAAAATAAAGTTGGATTGAGTGATTGATCACCTAGGAAACAAGGGGGAAGATGGTGGGTTGCCATCTCTGATAGGTAGGTGATCTGGGAAGAAGAGTTGACAAGGGGTCAACAAAGCAAGCTCCCTGATTGGTCCGCGTGGACCAATCAGGAACATCAAGGAATTAATCCCCTTATTAATTGGATATAAAATAATAAATCATTTTATTAATTTTAGGTTAAAACATGAACACTGTTTCTTATTTTCTATAATATATTATTATGACTTTTATTTATGTGTACAAGTTAATTTATTATGTGTTAATATTTAAATGTAGATATATATGCATATATACATGTATCATGGTTCTTTTATTTTTATCTTACACTATATGCTTTATTAATTTATGAACATAATTTATGTGTTTATATTTTATTTAATTTATAATTTTATTATATATTTTTTATTTATTTACTTTAATAATTATGTACAAACATTGTATAGGTATAGTTCATCTATATATTTTTGTATTTATTTATTTATAATATATTTTAATGATTTTATTTTATTTTTATTATTTACATATGTATCACCCCCTAATACTTGCCTTTTCCAGTCCCCAGCAAACACTTGTGATAGTAAGTGCAGAAAAGGAAAATAAAGAAAAGAAAAATAAGTGAATCAGATTGATTATAATTTTTTAACATGTCTTCAAAAAATCAAAGTTAGAACCACAAAACTCTATCCATATATCCTCAAAAGACATATCAGAACAAGTCTGTCATACGTAAGCCCTTATGACTATGAGTCAATCTTGTACATTGAAAGTGATATGTAGTTGCTCTCGGCTGAAGTGGTCAAGAGACATTCTTCACCAACTTGGTGACCCTAATTCACCAATCCAACAACTCTTTCCTCAAGGAGCTGGGTATTCCCTTCTAAGTCCACGTGCAACTGACTCAGGAAGAGGAGGTGGAGAAGAGAACGGATGGTAGCTAGTGTAGCTAACTATCCTAGGATGCATGACCAGTGTAGTCAAGTCATCCAGTTGCAAGCTCACATGAATACTTTGACTTTGAAGCTCAATCTTTCTTATTGTATACGTATACATACATACTTTGATGGGAATTGGTTTTTCTTTTATTTTGCCCGTCTATTCTTTTAGGAGTTTTTGATTTTTGCATTTCATTTTTCTAATACTATTTACAACAACATTAACATATGAACTTTTTCATCTTATAACGATAGATTATCCCTGTTTTGATGCTTTATTGCAACCCACAACATCTTGTCTTTGGACCTCGACACTAATGGATCAGGTTGGGGCACAATGGCCATAGATTGTGACTTTGTATGTTTCCATCCGCTTGTGTCTCATGGCGGAAAATCCAGCCCTTTACCACTTCAACTAAGTTGAGCAAAGTGTAAGGTGTAGGTATGCAAATTAGGTCAATGTCGATAAGAGTCATGCGTGTGTTTCGAAAGGTTCTACTTAGGAAGTCAAGATGACATCTGAATCTAGTCTTATGGTCTCAAAAATTAAGTCCAGCAGACTTGAAGCACATCAATTCTAGTTCCTATAAGGTTCTTGTGATTAAGTAGATTAACGACAAACAAATCTCTAATATATGGACTTTACTTAGACTAGTCCAATTATCATTATCAATCTGAAAAATGCAAATGTTATGCTATGAAAAGAAATTTTTTTGAGAAGCATTTTCTGATTTTGAATTTTATATGGATTTTTTAAAAGTGGAGCAAATTTTTATGCAAAATTTGAAAACATTTTGCAATTTTTTTATGGATTTTGAATTTTTTTATTAATTTTTTAGGTTTTTTAATAAGCTTTAATAAAAAAAGTATGTAAAAATATTTACACGGCGTGCATCGAAATTTACAAGAATTGGTTGAAGAATTTATTCTTAGAACTTTTCACAGAAGTTAAGGGTGAGTTGTTATTTATAGGATTTTATATACAATGTCATTTAAAAAAAATTATTTGACCTAATTATGTATAAGGTTCTCAAAATAATTTGAAAACACTTTTACAATCATTTTGAAAACTCTATTTTGAAAATAATTTTTATAAACATGTTTATCAAAATTTACAAAATTTAAAAATAAATTTGCAATGATTTTGATAGTATAAATAATATTTTCAAAATATTTTTACAATCATTTTCCAAATCATTTGAAAACTATTTTTTTTTGAATTTTTATTCAAACAACTGAAGCAAATTTTGTAAATATTTTATAATATTTGTATAAAGGCTTGAAAAAATTTCACAAAAAGTTTTCCAAACAATTTTCAAATGTTTTTTAAGAAATTTTCCGACTAATATTTAGATCGTTTTGCAAAATATTTTAAACTAGATTATTAATCATATTTATAATGAATTTAAAAAAATTATACACATTTAATGTGCATCCTCTACAATTAATTAATTGTATATTCCAACCCATATAATATATTAGCCATATTATTCAAAAATATGAAAGTATGAGTTATGGCTAAAGTATATACAAAGTATATACGACCCCCATATATTTAGCTTGAGCTATGTCCTCATTGTGATCAAAGAGAAAGGAATACATAACTCGTAATGAGTATATGAAAGGTTATACTGCAAAGACTAAATAAATAATGAGAAGTCGGTCATACCCCTTATCGATAGGATCAAGTAATCCTAGGTATAGTAGACTATATACAAAATGGGAATGATCGTGGATCAAAATGTACAAAATCAATGGGCTCAGCTTGTGCCCCCTATACTTAGGGTAAAATATCCCTAGGTATATAAAGACTGTAAAAAAATGAGAGACAAGAGAGGGAATGAATAATGAATAACCTTAATACACGCATCCCCCCTATACTTAGGATGAAGCATATCCTAAGTATAACACAAATGAATGGGATGAGTGCTATACATAAGAATGAAAGAATTTGAAACAGAAAATGCAAAGAAGAAAAGAAGAAAATTTATCAAAGATATTTATGGAAGCATTATCTGGATCCACTGATGAATCTTATATGAAATCTTCAGAGAAAGTAACTCGTATATAATCGACAATGGCTATGAATATGTCGTGCTCTAGATGGCTTCAACAACTAACCGTGGACGGTGAAGGGATTCGAGTCAGCTGACAACTCTGATATAAGAATATTTCTGTTATCACAACAGTCTAAACGATGTAAAGCCATGTCTATTTACTCTTCAATTTCCCTGAAAAGGTCTTCAACTTCACATCTAACAACCACACTTTTTTATCCAATCTCAAGGGTCGTTCATATGATATGCCGGTTGTGCCAGCATTTGACCTTCTCCTTGTACATCAAGCTATTATTGTATGCGTAGTCTCTGAATTCTAGAAGCTTGTTCAAATCTACTTTTTTTATGACCATTTTTTTATGAGTCGATGTTGTAGATGTTTACCGCTCAAAGTGATTTATGAATGATCTCTACAAGTAGGTATACAATATTAAAAAGGTGTTAATTACAAATATATCTTTCTGCTAAAAATCATAAAATGTAAAATAAATATAAAATAAAATAAAATTTTCATTGTATACCAGCCACGCATGTATGTGGTGTATATAATGACTATTTAATTAACACCTTTGTTTATTTCATAAAAATAAATTAAAAATTATTGTATACTCTTTAAATTATGTTTTAAATATATATAATATAAAATAAAGGATATTTGGTAAAAATAATAAAAGAAAAAAATACGTAGGTATACTATACATGTACATAGTACCATATACTGTATATATATTATATAGATGTATTCATAAAAATAATTAAAAATCATAGAAAAATAGCTCGGAAAATAACAAATATGTTCATTTTTATAATTTTTACTTTAAATTTATTTACAATTTTTATTCAATTTTTTTTTATTTTTTAAATTGGAAATTCCTGATTGGCTCACTCGGGTTTATTGACACGGGTCAATCCTCCTCTCAACCGGGTCAGACCTGGCCCGACTCTGACCTTCACTCTCCTCGAAATTTTGGACCCTTTGAAACCTAGAAGATCCGAGAGCCTCATGTATCACTAGGTGTCGTCGGATTCTCCTTGGGTTTCACACACTCCCTCAATCTTTCTATACCTCAGGACACTTTATAAATATTCTCCTTTGCTTACCTAGCTCCTTAGCTCATCCCTCATGCCTATTTTCCTCCATTGGCAGCTCTAAAATCGTGATAGGGTTCCTTTGCATCCATCGGAGTGCTATTTGGTGCTGGTTCAAATGCTGCTCGGATGTAGCCGGAGTTGCACCACTACGATTAGCCTCTTCTACTTTACATCGTAGAATCGAGGTCGCAACCTCGTCTCCACCTTTGTCACACTTCGTCATCCACCATTGACTACTCAGGTAACCTCAATTCCTCTCCATTTCACTTTTCACTCCGATTAAGCTCATAATCATCGCCAACCATATCTTTAGCTCTGACCATCGAGTCGGAGCTCCATCGAATACCTCGCCCGCATAGATCAAAGCCTCATCTCACCATCAACCATCTCCCACAGTCTAACCCCCAATATCTCGCTCATCGGAGTGAGATTAGGCTAAACGCCCATCCTTCATTTTTTTCCAGATGTTGACCTTCATTCCTACTGATTCCCTTTACTGTTCCTTGCAATTACCGGATCAGAGCTATACATCGGAGTCGTTGTACCATTTGTAGGTATAGGAGCATGCGAGGAGGCGCATTTGGAGCCTCAAAATGATCCGTGGATCACCTCCATGTGCCAGGACCTTGTCGAGCACATCCGCCCATCTATTGTATCATCCGTGCCCACCATTCGAGGCAGAGAACCATTATGAAGATGTTGCACCTTACCGCGAGCCGAACAACCCCGTGGATCGCCAGACCTTCTCGATTGAAGCTCGCCTAGCTTAATGTTATTCCAGAATTCGCCAGAGCCTTCAGATTCATAGGAGTGCCTCAGACTTGATCCAGGTCCTACGTGTACACCCAAAGATCATCGTCTGATCAGGCCAGGGTCAGATCTGACTGCACATCATCCTCTTTCTCTAGACTGTCAGATCTGCACCATAACGACCATCTGACCATACGCTAGAGCCACATTAGAATCATGAGATCGTGACAGAGCCATGTGGCGCCCCTCCTACGTAGGGTATATTTCACTTTCACCCTGTACTTTATGCTATTTCCATTTGTTCCAATAATTGTAATAATTAGTTAAAAACTTTTCCATTCAGGACCCTAAACTTTGTTTATTTGCACATTAGTCCATTTGAGTGAGATTCTTGATGATATCCACCTTTGACTGATAAACTTCCATGCCCCTATTGGAGATGATGTGACCAATGACTATCCCTTGAGTCATCATGAAATGACTCTTCTCCCAAGGTAAGACTAGGGTTACCTCAATGCAACATTGAAGTACTCGGTTTAGGAAAGCAAGATAAGCATCAAACCAATCGCCCTAGATCGAAAAGTCATCCATGAAGACATCTAAACAGTCACCCACCATGTTTGAGAAAATGGAAAGCATGCACCTTTGGAATGTAGCCAGGCATTACATAATCCAAAGGGCATCCATCCAAAAGAATGTATTCTAAACGGACATGTGAACGTTGTTTTCTCCTGGTCTTTGGGTGCAATGGCCACCTGAATATATATCGAGTACACATCAAGTAAACAATAATGACTCTTCCCAGCTAATATCTCGATGACCTGATCAATAAATGGAAGTGGGAAGTGATCCTTCTTTGTTTCATGATTCAATTGTTTGTAGTCCACACGGACACTCTAAGAAGTGGGAACTCAGGTAGCTACCTCCTCTCCAGACTAATTCACAACTGTAGTGATACTTGTCTTGTTGGGTACCACATGTAACGGACTACCCCATTTAGATTCAGATATGGGGTAGATAAAATTGATGCTCAACCACTTGGATATTTCCTTCATGACTATATGTCAAAGATTCAGATTTAGCCTATGTTGAAACTCACACGATGTCTTGGTGTCATCATCGAGATATATGTGGTGACAACACAGGGCTGGACTTCTACTTTGGAGATGATCTACAATACATCCGATTGCTTGTAGTTTCTTTTAACAATATCCATAAAATGAGATACTTGGTCATCGGTCAAACCCAATAAGATAATGACTAGGAACATTTCGGGCTCACCTGCAAGGAATCTGTACGTCATAATCTTCGATAAGGTCTTCAGTTTTGGGCATGTGGGAACTGGTAGATTTGGTCTCTAAATAGTCTGAGTGAAGGCTACCAATTCTGCATGAGAGAACTCTTGTTGAATCAATGAATCTGATGAAGACAACCATGTTGGTGTGTCTATAAATTGTACTTGCTCAATATCTGCCCTAGTTGTAGACTCTATGGACATTAGACACGATAAATAATCATCAAAATCCTGCCATTAAAAATTAGTGTCTAATCCCAAGGGATCTGAATCGGAATCACATGAAATATACTCTGCTTTCCTAGCCAAATCACAATCATCAGCCTCTAAGGTATCCTCTGTCATGAGTGTGCTCTCCGAACTCTCATCTGCTAACATCTGTAAATCTACAGATTATGAAGGTATGACAAGAGCTCATGAAATAGGGTCTGTCCAAATGGATTCATTATATTTGTTCACAAAATCACACTCATGGTGGGCGTCTAGCTTTGAAATATGTCATCTACTATGAACTCTTCTCAGAGAAAGCTGAATCTCTGGCTCTCGATTACTCAATAATCTCTATTTGTATACATTTGCCCTTGATGCGGAAGTATACCTCCCTACTATCATGGTTGGACACAGCCTTGCTTGTGGCCATGAAAGGTCATCCTAAAATGATGGTAGTATCAGTCACACATTCAAGGATCTCCACGTCCAACACAACGAAGTCCACAGAGAATTTCAGGCCCTGAATTCTGACGACAACATCCTTTAATAAGCCCTTCGGCCTCTTGATAGAACTATCTACAAACTAGATAACTGTCGTGCTCTATCTAAGAGGGCCAAACTCGAAATGTTCAAGTAAGGAAGTCGTAAGGAGGTTAATAGAGGATCCACCGTCTAATCGAATTGTTGCTCTTGGATGTGGCATCTGACATAAGGAGCTCTTGCATTATGTCTCTTGGCTGGCAATCAGTTCTAGATGGCGAAGCAAGATGCATGGGTGAGCACATGGATTTCCCTAAGTGGAGTACATTAGGGAAGGGGATAGAGGGACCCTCATCAAAAAAATGAGGGTCAGGATTAGGAGTAGGCTACTGAGCATTCACAATGTTGGAATCCATGTAAAAATCATCAATATCAGTAGAGGGACCCGGAGGAGATATAGGAACGTTTCCTTTATTCATATTTTTTATATTCAAAGTTTTTCCATTTTTTTTGTTTTCTCAAAACATCCTAAGGTACATAAGAAGAGGAAGGCATAATAACTGAATGACTCTTGGTGGCATCAGTACCACTAGAAACATCTAATCTAGCGACATTGGTACCACACTCTGGCCAATCATCTGGTAATTTGGTGGCATCAACACCACCGTCTGTTGTACCTGGAGAAGCGACGACACCAGTGTTGTCGTAGGGATCATCATCCTTGATGTCTCCAACACCACCGTCGTCATAATCATTAGAGCCATCATCACCACTCTTGACTCCATCTAGTGCGCTAGAAGTTGCATCAGGATGTCCCCTAGATGAGTTGTCGCTGGCTAGCTTCCTACCGCTCCCAAGTGTCACAAAATCAAATAAATAATGAATGTCATCTAACACTTTAGAGGGAGTGGTAGTCTCTATAAACTGTACCAGCTTAGGCTTTCTCTTTAGATTGTCAGGTTAGGCTCAATATGTGCAAGTATGGTGGCCTTTCCTTTGATTATTTCCCGCATTTACTATTGGAACTCATCCATCTCTCGAAATAAAGTAGCTTGTTGTGCAGAAATCATGCAAGCGAGATTGTCTAAGACTAGGCTATCATACGAGTGTGCATAATAACTAGATGGGTTGCCTCGCTAGAAATAAGGTTGGCTCTGCTGCTGCTAGCACGAGTGAGGGGGAGTCTATGGATGCTGTGGATGAGGCTGCTGCTACCTCTATTGTTGACCCTGGTATGGGGGTGGAGGACCGCGCTACTGCTTTTGGGAGTACCAGGGCTTCCATTGGGTGCGTTGCTCTACTTGTGCTAGATGTTGTTGCTAGGATTGAGCACCTCCAGTAGACCATAGAAAATCTTGATGGTCACGATGAATCCTAGGCTGCTATTGGTATTAGGAGTACCAAATCCCATTGACTTCCATCACGTCTCCTAACGCTCATGGACTTGTGGGGGAAGGGATGCCATAGGTTGATCTGGATGATACACCACCATCTGAGTATCTAAAGGGGGTTGTGGTAGCTGGTATTGCAGGAGAGCCTGAATGGGCTCCGCTTGGATGTGATGGACTTGTCGATATCCGATGGAGGGCTATGACGAATTGCTCCCTAGATCAGACCATGACTTGGACTGTGGATGAGAAGTTGTCTGTGCCTATTGGAATAACACGATCTAAGACTTCATATCACTCAATATTTAGGCCAGCTCATCGATCCTATTGAGCTTGTCAAGACCCTGGCACGTTTTCTTCTCAACTATCTCCATTCTCTCCAGCTTTTGGTTAATGATGCCCATGTTGGCAGCACAAGACTCTACTATTGTTGCCGCTGTAGAAGAGGAAAAAAGACCGGCCTCGATGCATGCTATCCTCTGATATGATGATGCCTGATGGGGATGCTTTCCCTGAGTATAGATCCAGGTCTGGGACATCACAATGTAATTTTCGACCATCTCCTCATAAATGGCCCAGACTTGGTCTTCGTCCTTGATGAAGTAGGAGCCTCCACAAGATGCGTTCACAGGCCCCTGTAGCTCAAGTGTCATCCCACAGAAGAAAGTCTAGATGAGATTGCGATTGTCGATGTCATGGTGGGGACACCAGTCAATGAGCTCTCTAAAGCGATCCCAGGATTCATGGAATTGTTCATTCGAGATCATTGAGAAATTGCTGATCATAGATCTAGCTGCACTTGTTCAGCCGAGTGGGTAGTACTTGTTCAGGTACTCAGTACGTAGCTACTCCCAAGAGGTGACAATCCTCCCCATGTGTTTTAGCCAATAGGATGCTCTATTAATCACGGAGAATGGGAATGCTATTAGCTTAAAGGTGTCCTCATCCACCAGCCTATCGTGGACGGTGTTGCAGATCATCTCAAACTCTTACAAATAGAGGTGGAGCTCCTTGGTGGCATGCCAATGGAATTCGGGCAATAACTGAATAATCTGGGGGAGAAGCTCGAAGTCGCCAAGTATAATAGGCAGTTGGATCCATCGATGAGTGAGAGTTGCACCAGGGATGTGCAACTGCCTCATGATGCATGTTGGCCTCTGTGGATCACGCGACTCCTCCTGATGTCTATCATCTGCTCAGCCGTCATGTCTGGTATTTCTCCACCACAATTGGTATGTCTGTCTCGGCTCTCCCAGCTCTTATTTTAGTAATCTCTCTCCTCACCTCTACCATAAATATTTCATGGTCCTTGATCTGTCTCTGCATGGTCTCTAGGGAGGCTAACAGTGTGTTGTTGATGGCGACCTGGTCTAATACGAATGACAAGTCTGAGGAAGCTCATTATTTCTATCATTATCGGCCATTACACTGGTATCTACAAAGGCAAAAGACCCAAGCTCAAGTGTTGTCAAATGAACATAGAGCTATGATGGCCTATCTGTCAGTACCTCGGGAGTGGAAGACAGGTGATCGACATGGAATAGGGTGGAGGCGAATTCATGTTCTGACAGCGGGTCTGAGCTCTTTGAAGCCGCCCTAGATGAACGAGCAAAAGTGCTAGAACATAGTGCTACCAGCGGTAACCTAAGAGACCTCATGCCCATCATTTTTATGTGGAGATTTATGAAGGATGATGATCGTGAAAGCTCGGTTTTTATCTTGTCAATTTTTATTTGGTGATGATCTAATCTTACAGAGCGAATTAGCGAGCTGTTAGGAGCTCAATTCTCTTTGGAGAATGGCCCGGATTCTTACGACTAGTTGCACCTATTTCCAGCTAGTATATGTGTAAGTACAAACCATTCCATCTACCAATTACTTGAGGATGGAGCCTTACACAATGTCCTCTAAACCACCCATTCTGCTAAGGAAGTACAGACCATTTACCGACTACCCATAAATGCTCACTGGAGAATAGCTAATCATTTTTGTTAGAACTGGTAGTCTGAAGAAAGTCCGGGCGTCGTTCTATCCTAGTGTGCAGTGGCTAAACACTCAGCAGGTAATTAGACAAGGAGGCCTCTCCCTTAAAACAAGATTTTATTGTTAATTTTTAGGTAAAGTTTGTTTTAGAAGTTTTGATTTTATTGATTTTCACTTTTTATGTATTTTTCTAAAAAAAACAATGTCTAACAAATTTTCGCATTTTGTTTTTATTTTAAGTCCAATAAAACAGAGGGAGGAAGGCAAAAAAGCCTATGCATGATTAAAATTCAATGATGCATGCAGAGTCAGAAATACGTACCTTACTCCATCACCCTACATGAAGAGTGATCCGTGCATAATTGAAAGACATAATCTAAACTAATCTAAATGATGCACGAGGAAATCGTCCAAAGATAGTAACTTCTATTAGCGGGAAGAACATGAGCTAATAATCCATGAGAGAGAACTGAGTCTAGTCTTCAATACCGATCGGTTCCCACTACAGTGGGTTCTACCAACGTTGTATACGACCTCGTGCAACACATGGTCTCTAGGAACTCGTGCGGGAACAACATTAGCTTTTTATTTCGATTAAGTCCAATTGTGATCTATAGGAACAAATATCATTAGGGTGTTTGGGCCATAGTTATTTACCAAGCTCAACCAAGTAAAAATCCTAAGTATAGGGCTAAAAACTTTGAAGAAAAAAATAAAAAATGTAGAAAAACCTGAAAAATCTGGTGAGGTCGCATGAGTGCACCAGCACTCGATGAAACAGACCCTGAATAAATGTCCAATTATCCCAAATAGAGTCTAAGAATATAAGTTATACAAGTATTTCTGCAAAAATAAAGTCAAATAAATCTATCCTAGATAACTGCCTCCTGCTTTCTACTCCTCCTCAGGTGCTGGTCCCTCCAAAGCTGACCGAGTTGTGCTCAAACAGTCCCTCACACAAAATGATAATAGAAGAATGTAAGAAACTGTTATAAAAGATAGAAACAAATTAAATATAAAATGGATAGATGAAAATCCTATTTAGTTATTCTCCCTGACAACGGTACCATTTTGATGTGCACAGGATCCGACCTGAGTGAAATTGATTAATTAAGTGTCATTGTGACTCAAACCGGAATCTCGATCAGGTAAAACTTTATTTAAACCACTAAGAAATCAAGCAATGAAAATAAGTGGTTTTGCTACTTTTATTAACCCGGTATAGTGTCCAGGGTCGAACTCAGGGAGCACAATTAGGAGCTATGTAGTGGATTCGAAAATCAAAGGATTTTTATTATCTTTTTAGTGGTTTTTACTTTTGCAAATTTTCAATTTTTCTAATAAGGAAAAATAAGAATAAAGGTGAGAAACATGCACAAGTACTATTTTTGGATTTTTCAAAAATGAAAAAATGCTCATAAAAATAAATTAAAAATATTTTTTAAGTGTTTTTTGTAATTTTCTGAAAATTAAACAGTGATAAAATAAGCGAACAGTGCACAACAGAAGAGTTTTGCTATGTAAAAATAGTTTAAAATGCTCAAAACTTCTGGAAATAATTTTTTATTTAAAAATATGAAGAAATATCTACAAACAAGAACTGAAAATGCAATTTTTGAAATTTTTGTTGATTTTATATGATTTTTATAAGTTTTTGAGTATTTTGTAAGTTTTTTGTTTTTTGAGGTATTTTCAAACAAAGGTTATACATAAGCTAAAATAGGATAAAAGACAACTACGGAAGTTTTTATGAATTTTATAAGGCAAAAAGTAATTTTTCTACCTCATTTTATTTTTTAATAATATAAAATGCAAGGAAAATGGCACATAAAAATCATCATGCAAAGATCAAGTTAGATGGAGCTAGAAATAATTTTTAGGGAATTTTTAAGGCCAAAATGATATTCACTAAGACTAATCAAAGACAGTAATTAGAAGCCTATAAGTAAGGACCTATGTGTAATTATTTAAAGTTATAGTGCCTGAAGACTAACAAATTCTTTAAATCTAAGGGACACTATGCAATTTATCCAAAAAAGGCAAGCGTTGCATGTGAAACAGTACGCGCAGGGCTATGAGCGTAAATATCAAAACATTTATTTAATTTCGTAACAAAAAGGAAGTTCAGGACATACAACGTAAATTACCCACAAAGGCATGTGTGGACGCTTGTGAACTTGAGCTCTACCATTCAATTTGGGACAATTGTGATCTTTTCTACGACATGTTGGTTTCTACTGATGGTTCATACAGGATTTCAGTCATATTGCCCGACCGCTCACTGGTTTGCTCACAAAAGACATCAAGTTCCTGGTATGATAAGTGTCTTTCATCTTTTGGGACTCTCAAGAACTTAGTTGTGTAGTCTCTTGTCCTTAGGCCACTCGATTGGTCTCTCATATTTGAGATCATGATGGATGCTTCCAATTTTACTGTAGGGGTTGTGCTTCGACAGAGGAGGGATAATTTTCCATTTACCATATACTATGCTAGCGAGACTTTTGATGTCGCTCAAAGGAACTACCGTGACTGAGAAAGAGATGCTATCCGTAGTATTTTCTCTGGATAATTTTTCATCTTATATTCTCAGATCTAGAGTGACTATCTATACATATCACACTGCCATCTGATACCTAATGGCCAAGAAGGATCCCAAAGCCAGATTATCTATATGGATCTTTCTACTCCAGGATTTTGATATTGAGATTAAGGATAAACTTGGAGTCAAGAATGAGGTGGTGGATCACCTCTCTCGATTAGAGCATCTTGAGTATTCTGATATGACCACAACTATCACAGATACATTCCTAGACGATGTGATTCTTGCTATCATCTCACTCCCATGGTATGTGACATTGTGAACTATCTTGTTTCCAAGAAAGTTCTACAAGGTTGGCCCAGACAGTGACTTGAGACCTTTCTTGCGAAGGCCAAGTCGTACCATTATGAGGATCCCACTCTTTACCATGAGGGAGGGATAGTGTCTGGCATCGGTGTATTCCCCAAGAGGAGCACCGTAGCGTCCTCTCCTATTGCCACATGCTTGAGGCAAGAGGACATCACTCTGGGAGAAGAACAATGCTACCAATCTGATCTTTGGTGGCCTACCCTCTTCAAGGATTCGGATGAATTCGTGCTGAGATGCACTCACTGTTAGAGGATGGGCACCGATGGACAAAGAGATATGATGTAGATGCAGCCCATTCACTTCTGTGAGGTTTTTGATGCTTGGGGTATCGATTTCATGGGTCCATTCCTTGAAAGTAAGGGATTGGAGTGCATTTTTTGGTTGTATATTACGTGAATTGTTGGGTTGAGTCCATCCCTACCCGAGCCGCAGATGCAAAGACAATTTGCAAATTCTTGAGAAAAATATCATATCATGGTTCAGGGTACCCAGAGTCTTGATTTTTAATGGAGGACTCATTTTATCAATGAAAAGGTAAGGGCCCTTGCTAACGAGTTAATCATAGACCATAGAGTTGCCACTCCATACCATCCACAAATGAATGGTCTTGCTGAGGTTTCAAATAGGGAGATCAAAATGATTTTGCATAAGGTTGTCCGCATAGACCGAAAGGATTGGTCACAGCTTTTGGACTCATTCTTGTGGGTTTATCGGACTTCCTTAAAGACATCTTTAGGTACATCTCCTTTCCAACTAATTTATGGTGAGCCATGCCACTTACCTATAGAGATCAACCATAACTCACTTTGGACAATCATTGAGATACTATTGGATCTTGAGAGTGTAGGAGATCAATGGAGAGCAAAATTGGCAGTCCTGGAGGAGTTGAGAGATAAATCTTTCTCAAGTAGCCTACCGTATAAGGGCAGAGTGAAGATATGGCATGATTCTCACATCAGCCATAAGCAGTTTGAGCCAAACTAGAGAGTATAGCTATTTTTTACTAGGTTGAGATTATTTTCAGGGAAATTACAGAGTAAATGGAAAGGACCATACCATGTCAGAAAGGTGCACGACAACGGTAGCATCTATATATCCTAGTTGTCTTCTAAGTCCACCTTTAGAGTCAACGGTCAGTGCTTGAAGACTTACCTTGATAATGATCCAGTAACCGTTGATGTTGTCTATATTCATTTTGTATGATGTATTCCTTGACTCACATCATCTGCAACTCATACTTGATTTTCTCTTCTTCTCTGCTTTTGTATAGATACATATTGTCTATATCACTCACTCATCCGTTTTGTTTAATACCCCAAGGTCCATGTTATGATTTTTCTATACTTAGCACTTTATTCTAAGTATAAGGGGTATTGGACCTGTGATTATTCACTTTCTATTACCTCTATTTTTTCTTCCTATATGTGTACGTTATATACCTTAATTTTCCCCTTTATGTACAATATTCTACACTTGGGATTACTTGATCCTAATTATAGGGGGATCACCGACTTCTATTTATTTTATTCTTTCATTCTTTTGAGTCATTGTAGTATAGAATTTTTCCCACTTTTCTATACTCAGCACGAGTTAGGTCTTCCTTCATCGCTCTCTGATCATTCTGAGGACATCATTCGAGCTAAGTAGGGGGTATCGTATATATTGTATATATAGTTTAGCCATAACTCGTAATTTGTGTGTGTTAATAACATGGCTATGGTTTATAAAATAGGAATAAAAATGTTTTGAAAAATGTTTTCAAAAATGCTTTGTAAAATGCTTTGTAAAAATTGTTCGTAAAAACCTTTAAAAAATATTTATGTACAAGTTTTGTAAAAATGTTTGTAAAAGTGTTTTGTTTGCAAAAGGGTTGTAAATTATTTTCTGTATCAAAATTAGGTATACTGTACAAAATTTTTGAAAATTATGTGAAAATAAAATGTTTGCAAAAATAGTTTCTATTAGTGCTTGTAAACATTTGTTAAAATAGTTTTGAAAATATTTTGAAAAATAATTGCAAAGTTGTTTTGTAACAAGGAAAAAAACTTATGGGGTTTAAAAATTACTTGTATATATATGTACATAATCTACCCCCATTTCGTTGTATATAAATACCCTTAATAAAGTCGGTTTGAGATCCTGTAATTAAAATTGATTTGTATATAAAACCTGTGATAAAACCCTATTATAAATATATATATATATCTTTGTGAAAACCTTTCCTTCTTTTACCCTTCCGAAAATACCTAAAAATCTGAAAAGTTAAAATTCCATAAAAATTTGCATAGTTTGAAAAATTCCAACAAAAGAGTTTTTGTTAAACTTGCATTTGCATTCTTTTGAATCATGGTTGACATTTAAACTAGTATGGAATAAAATTGAAGAATGGAGCTTGGTTAAGAACATAGTGCATCTTCAAAGTAACCTTATAGGATTTTGGGGTTAAGACTTTTCAGGTCCAAAGCAGCTTCATTCTTTGAGTCCCCTAATCTATGTTCACATGACATCTCGATTGTCATAAGTAGAACACTTAACAGCGCACACATGACTCTTAGGGACAATATCTTGACGTGGACGTGCACCTTACACATAGCTCAACATGGATGAGGTGGTGAAGATGTAGAATACTTTGACTTGGAGTAGCATACGGGTGTAGTACACCTAGCAGGAATGACTCGTCCTCCTGTATGGAGGGAAGTGCACCTCAACCTGGTCTGGTAGCATTGAGTTCTAAAGGCATGATGTTGTGGGTTGTAATAAAGCTTCAAAAAAGGCATAGTCTACCGGCTCAAGAAGAAAAACTCCTTATGTACATGCTGCACCTTGTAGATATGTTGTATGTATGTCTTAAGAAAATGTGCAAAAAGGCAAAAACTCCAAAAAAGGGGACATGCCTGATAGAAAATAAAATGCATGTGAAATTATATATAGTTGAATAAGCAATGCTTATGTATTCCACCATCTCATCTCATGGAAGCTTGCAGTTGGAGACTTAGCTACACAGGTTAAGTTCCAAGGCATATGTGGCTACACTGGTCACGGTCAATTCTCTCCTTTCCCCTCTTTTTGAGCTGGTTGTACTTGAACATAGAAGGGAATACCCCGCTCCTATGGGAAAAAGTTGCTAGACTGGCGGATTAGAGTTACCTTGTTGAGGGAGGTTGTTTCTTTTCCATTTTTGAGGTGGAGAGCAACATATCACTTAGACAGTACAAGAAAAGATTCATAGTCATTAAAGTTTGCATATGTAGACTTGTTTTGACCTGGTTGTTAAGGAGACCTAACCATAGATTTATGGAACTTGAAGGATGTTGAGTCTTAAACGTGTTTCCTAATAAGGTTCCTCCAAATTAATAATCCAAAGGTTTGACCGAGCTCCATACTCCAATTTTATAACGATAATTTTAATAATTGACTTTGACTCTTCCTTTTTCTTTTCTTTCCGTTTCATTTATTTTTCAAATAAGTATTTAGTAAGGGACTAGCAAAGGTAAAGTATATGAGGATAATGAATCTATAATTCTCATTCTATATTCTTTTATTTTAGCCATATCTTTCGCAAAAACATCTATAAATATATGTAAATCCAAGAAATTACCACTGTACATACTCTTGTTAATATTGTATAATTAACACATTTACCGAAAAAAAGAATAAAAAGGGAAAGAAAAAGAGAAGAAGGATGCAATTCTGTAATAAGTACAACACCCAAACCCCGAGAGTCGGTCAATTATTGACATGATCGACATGGAATAAAGTAGGGGGAGATAAGGTATTTGTATATTCATCACTATGCACTCTATGTACATATCATTCCTCTATTTTATTCATCAATAAAAATACTTCCAAATAAACTATTTTCTTAATAAAACTTGTAAATAAAAATGTTTTTTAAATAATAAAAATAGTTGCATCACATTTTAATGCACATAGTATAAATAACACCACTCATAAAAAGCCTCAAAACAAGAACTTAAAAGAGCACTTCCGGCTCCATATGAACTCAAATTCTTCCAAAATCCCCTTTATTGGACTATAAAATAAATTATCTTTAAATTGACGGTGGTTTCATTAATTTTGGAGTTGTGGTGTAAAAGTTGGCTTTTTGGCTGCATTGTATAGCCCCATAGTACATAGACGTGTAAATATCTATATTTAATTATTTTAATATATAATTTGATCATATTGTATCTTAAATACTTGTAATAATATTATAAAAAAAATCATAAAACTCAAAATAAATTTAAAACATAAAATTTTCATTGTATACCAACCACACTTGTATACAGTGCATATAATGATTATTTAATTAACACCTATATTTAATTCATAAAAATCAAATAAAAATTATTTTATACTCTTTAAATTATGTTGTGAATATATAAAATATAAAATAAAGATATTTGTGTAAAATGAATAAAATAAAAATAACAATGTAAAATATGTAGGTATATTATACATATACATAATACACTATACTATATATATTATATAGACATATTCATATAAATAGTTAAAAATCATAGAAAATAGCTTGAAAAATAATAAAAAAAATTCATTTTATTTTTTTTAAATCATTTACTATCTTTTATTCAATATTCTTTGATTTTTAAAATGGGAATTTCCTGATTGGTTGACCCATGTTTGTTGACCCAGGTCAACACCTCCTCTCAGGCGTGTTAAACCCGAAAACCTTTGCTGGAGATCTTTCCCCCATTTCTTTTGCCTAACTTCGACAATCACTCTCCCCAAAATTTGGACCCTTTGAAACCCAATAGATCTGAGATCCTCACAGATCCTTAGGTATCGTCGAATCCTCCTAGGGTTTAACGCATTCCCTTGATCTTTCTAGACCCTAGGACACTCTATAAATAATATCCTCCGTTCACCACGATTCTTAGCTCGTGCCTTGTGCCTCTTTTCCTCCCTTGGCAGCTCTAGAATAGTGACAGGGCTCCTTTGCATTCATCGGAGTTCTATTTGGTGATGGTTCAGACGTTTCTTGGACGTGGCCGGAGTTGCTCTGCCATGATCGGTCTCTTCTGCTTTCCGTCGCAGAATTGAGGCCACGACCTCACCTCCACCTTCACCGCACTTCTCCATCCATCGTAAGCTACTCAGATAACCTCCATTCCTCTCCATTTTTGCTTTTCAGTCTGACTAAGCTCATCACCGTCGACCATATCTTTAGCTCCGACCATCGAGTCGGAGATGAATCAAAGACCTGCCCTGCACAAATAGAAGATGTCATGCTTGTCCCGCAATCTGACCCCCTATATATCACTTATCGAAGCTAGATTAGGAAAGACATCCATCCTTCATTTTCTCCATACGTCGATCTTCATTTCACTGCCGCATCCCTTCACTGTTCTTTGCAATAACCAGACCAAAGCTATGCCTCTGAGTCATTTTACCCTTTACAGGTATAGGAGAAAACGAGGAGGGGCGTTTGGAGGCTCAAACTGATCGGCAGAGCACCTCCAGGTGTTAGGACCACATCGAGCACGTCAGCCTGTCCGTCGTATCATCCAAGCCCACCATTTAACGCAGGGCATCATCACGAAGCTTCTGCACCATGACACGAGCCGAACAGCCCCGTGGATAGCCAGACCTTCTCGATCGAAGCTCACCTAGCTTCATGTTCTTATAGCATTCGCTAGAGCCGAATTCATAGGGGAAGCCTAGACTTGATCTAGATAGTATGTGCATGACCAAAAGCCGACCTTCTGATCAGACCAGGGTCGGATCTAACCGCACGTCATTGCCTTTCTCCAGACTATCAGATATGCACCATAACGACCATCTGACCGTACGCTAGAGCAACATCATAACTGTTAGATTGTGCCAGAGCCATGTGGTGACCCTCCTACGCATGATATATTTTTCTTTTACCCTGCACTTTGTGTTATTTCCATTTGGTCCAGTAATTGTAATAATTAGTTTAAAACTTTTTGCATTCAGGACCCTATACTTTGTTTATTTGCATTTTAGTCTAGTTAGGTTTGGGTTCACGTGCGTCCACACATGCCTTTGTGGGTAATTTATAGCATCTTCCTTGAACTTTACTTTGGTTATGAAATGAATTAAATGTTTTGATATTTATGCTCAAATGCCTGTGCATATTGTATCACGTGTTGCGCATGCCTTTTTTTGGATAAATTACATAGTGGCACTTGGATTTTAAGCATATGTTATTCTTGAGGCCCTAGACATAAAATAATTGCACATAGGTCCCTATTTTATAGTTTTTAATTATTGTCTTTGTTTATCATTAATAAATATCATTTTGACCTTAAAAAATCCCTAAAAATTATTTCTTGCTCCTACTATCTTAGTCTTTGTGTGGTGATTTTTTTGTGCCCATTACCTTGCATTTTATATTTTTAAAAATTTAAAAACAATAGAAAAATTTCTTGTTTGCCTTATAAAATTCCTAAAATTTCAAAAAACATTTGAAAAAATCCATAATAATTCATTTTGTTGTCTTTTAGCCAATTTTAGCTTCTGTATAATATTTGTTTGAAAATGGTTATAAAAACCAGAAATTTTGCAAAATACTAAAAACTTATAAAAATCATACAAATCAACAAAAAATCCAAAAATTGCTTTTTCAATTCCCATTTTTAGATATTATTTCATAGTTTTAAATAAAAATCATTTCCAGAAGTTTTCAGTTAAATTGCAAAACACTTCTGGTTGTGCATTGTTCTCTTATTTTCTCATTATTTGATTTTTAAAAAATTACAAAAACACTTTTAAAATATAAGGAAATTCATTATAAATATTATAACATATAGAAAATAAAAAAATACTTTTTACTTTATTTTTATGAGATTTTTTGACATTTTTGAAAAATCTAAAAAGAGTACTTGTGCATATTTGTCACATTTGCTCCTATTTTGCCTTATTTGAAAAACTAAAAATTTGTAAATTTATAATCCCCTAAAAAGACAATAAAAATCCTTTGATTTTCGATCACCTACTTAGCTCTTAATTTTGCTCTTTGAATTTGTTTCTGTTCGCTATACCAGATTAATAAAAATAGCAAAACTGCTTTTTTTCATAGCTTGATTTATTAGTGGTTTATATAAAGTTTCTCATTGATCACGAATTCGGTTTGAGTCACAACGACACTTAATTAATCAACCAGACTCGAGTCGGATCCTATGCACATTAGTATCTTTGGTATCCTGAATCATGAAATGATGTTCTCCTTCAGAAACAGGAAATTGTACGGCTATCTACAGCTCGAGCAGGGATAGCTTCCACCTATCAACTCACGTAATCTATAATAAGAGGGATGCATTCATAGCCTTGACTATTAAAAAAGGCCCCATAAAATCAATTCCCCATGCGTCGAACCCATCAGTTATATGAATGAATTTGAGGGGCATAGAATCTTTTAAACTTATGGGTTTTCCCATCTTCTTGCCATCAGTGCATGCTTTGACATATTCATTCACATCCTTGAATTGTGTGGGCCACTAGAGGCCACACTACAATGTCTTCATTATCATTCTACTTCCATAACAATGTCCACCAGATTCGAGCTTATGACAATGCCCGAGTACGCTCGTGTACTCCTCTTGAGTAATACACTGACTCCATACGCAATTTGCTTCTTCCTTGAACAAGTATGGATGTTCCAACTGGTAGAAGTGGACATCGGACATGAAATTATCTTTCTTGATTCTCGTCCAATCTTAAGGGACTACTAGAGACGAGGTAGATCACAATATTGGCATACTAAAGGAGAGATCCAATGATGAGGATAGACTCATCAGGGAAGGTCTCTGTAATCAGTGCACTACTCAGTTGAGTCTCTTGGCATTCTACTTTGGACAAATGATCTTATACCATTTTCTGAACTCCAGGCTTATCTCTAATTTCTAAATCAAATTCCTAGAGGAGAAGGATCCATCTGAGTAAGCATGATTTGACATCCTTCTGCTATAGGTATAGATAGTAGAGTGCTTAGTGAAAATGGTAACTTTTGATCCTAAATGGTAGGATTTGAACTACTCTAAAGTGAAAACAACTGCCAGCAACTCTTTCCTTCTGACTGTGTAACTTCTTTGTGCTTCATCAAACATTCTGTTGGCATAGTGAATGGCATAGGCATATTTTCTCTTCTTTGTCCCAATACAACCCAACAACGAAGTATGATGCATCCATCATGATATCAAATGGTATAGACTAATTAGATGGTTGTAGGACTGGAGGTTGAGTGACAAGATCTTTCAACTGTTGAAAAGATTGGAGAACCTATTGATCAACAAACAACTCCATCTCCTTGTAGAGTAGATATGTAAGAGGCCGGTCAAGCTTGCTGAAGTCCTTGATCAATCTTCTAAAAAAACCCACGTTCCCAAGGAATGACCTCACATTCTTGAAATTCTGAGGAGGCTCTAGATTTGTATTCACATCTACCTTTATCCGGTCTGCTTCCATGCCATGCATGGAAATGACATGACCCATCACAACCCATTCAGTGAGCATGATGTGGCTCTTTTCCTAAGATAGTACGAGATTTGCTTCACGGATTTTATGAAGCACTCGGTATAGATGCTCGAGACAAGAATCAAAACTATCACCATAGACTAAGAAGTTGTCCATAAAACTTTATGAAAATTGCCAAAGGGCATTGCACATACCTAGGGGCATTCCTCTAAAAGCATGGATGCCGAACAAAAAAATGAATGTCATTTTCTCTTTGTCCTCAAGGGCGATCACACTTGGTTAAACTCGGAGTACCCATTAAGAAAGCATAAGAACTCCTTGCTGGCCAATCTTTCTAATACTTGATCAAGAAACGGTAGAAGGTTGGTCCATCTTTGTTGCTGAATTCAAGCATGTGTAATCAACATCACAAAGAAACACACCATGATTTTGGTACCCAAGTAGAAATCTCCTCTCTTTTTTCTCAATGGTATTGACGATGATCTCTGATTTCTTCAGAACTACATGAAAGGGACTCACCCATTTGGAATCGGAGATGGGATAAATGAAACATGCCTTATACCATTTCGTGATTTCTTTCATGATGACATCCCGCAGATCGAGGTTCAGTTTTCATTGAAACTCTCACTATAGCTTAGCATTATCCAGCAAAAAAAATTGTGTGAACACAAGGCTAGATTGATCTCGCAGAGGGCTGAAACATTCCAACCAAGAGCCTTTTAGTTTGTCTCTAGAACCTCGAGCAATTGAGATTCCTTGACATGGAGTTAGCTTGCTACTGATCATGATCAGATATCTATTTTCTTCACCCACAAGGAAAGCATACATGAGCCCTGGTGGAAGCTGCTTTAATTCTGGCAATGATTAAGCTAGCTTCTTGGACACTTTTGAGATGGTGTTGGTAGGTGGATGATATGTTGAAATTTCAGAGGTGTTGCTTACCTCTGTCACTTGTGGCTCAAACAATAATATGTCGAACATATATGCAATGAATTATTCTTGTTTGGTCTGTCTTGAATCTTCTTCATTGAAGAGGCCTATAAATCAGTTGAACTTTGTCTCCAAGTTGATAATGGAGATCGGGTTGACTGTGCTTTCAAAGGCCTCGTCTAAAGAGAGGATTTCCTAGGTTAATATATCATTAAATTTTAATATTGGATATCTAATCTCTGTTATGATGTCATTATCTTCTGCATGTGGTTCTGCACAGCTCTTATTAGGTGTTGCTTTTGGCTCGTTGATCATGTCCATGTTGACACAATCACTATAGGAGCGGAACATGATCTTTCCAGATCCATAGTCAACTACCGCCTCAGTTGTTTGAAGGAATGGTCGACCAATGATAATGGATGTCTATAGTAACGGTGCATGTTAATCCATATCCAGGACAACAAAGTTCACTAGGAATTACATATCCTGCATGGTTACAATAATATCCTCCAATAAACCTCTGGGTCGCTTAATGGATCGATCAACAAACTGAAGTATTATGTTTGTGGGTTTAAGTGGACCCAACCTAAATTTCTAGAGCAGTGATGAGGGTAAGAAGAGTTCGCTCAAAGATTCGATCGAAAATCTTGAATCTGACCAAAGGTTATTTAAACTGAAACCAAAAGCATTGTTCTTATTGACATCTTAAATGGTTTGTACAAATTACTTGCTAGAAGAGGGTAAGCAGTTATTTAAAATAGTAGGGAGAACATGAGTAAAATCTGGAACATCAACATAGTCGATTAGCAGGGGAGTGGTTGCATGTGCTAGCGTCTCCTCGTCTGTTTCGGCTCAGTCTTGGCTGTTATTTGATTTTTTTGGTCTTTTTTCATTTTAATAATTTTTTTGTTCTTTTTACACATGGTGGCAGTGGATAAATGGTGCAACTACTCCTTCGTCTTCTTCCTCACTCGATCATGTGAATGGTTCAACTGATGTAGAATATTATGACTAATCAGGCGATGCTTCGCTCTTTCCATTGACTATAGTAGACGATGGAAAAGTCCTACCACTCCTAAGAGTAACAACATTAGTCTAAACAAAATTAGGGTTATCTGACTCTACAGATGACGAATCTCCATTTCATAACCTTTATTCTTTCATTTTGGCCTTAAATCCCTAGATAAATACATGTACATCTCACTAATTTGCAAAAATTAACATTCACATATTAACATGTAAATATTATGCAAATATAAATATATAAACCTACAAAAACAATAAAGGAAAAAGAAAAGAAAAAGAACTGAAGTTTTGAAAATACCAAATGTCCCTAGACCCCGGGGCGAAGTCAATATTGACTTGGTCAACTGGGGATAAAGTAGGGAGAGATAGGGCCAATAACTGCACAAAAATACACACTAATATACTCGTAATTCAACCATTTGTAAGTATTTTTATACCATTTATATTTAAATGATTTTTTTTGCATTAATTAATTAAAAATGTATATGCAAATATATATTACAAAAAAAGCCATGAATAATTAACAAATGGATCAACTTCACATTTTCCCATATGCGTGCAATCTAGATTTTTCTTTTGGAGCATATGAAGTTCAATTTACGCCAACTAACTTTTAAATTCTAAAAATACCTTGAAAGTGGTAGGGACTCATTTATGAAAAGTCAGATCTGGGACCCATTTGTATAATAGTTTACGACTTTTTATTTCTTTTGTATAGATTTCATTTTAACTCATTTTTTTATTTCAATTTTATTTTGTTAGTTGTATACTCTACTTTATATTAAAAAGTATAAAACTGACTAAAAAATAAAAAAAATAAAAAGACACAAAATAGGTCTTCTTTATACAAGTCAACTTGACTTGTATTTTATCTTAAATATTTTTTATAAAATTAAAAATCAACAAAACTATTTCCAAGTATCTTTTATTAATAATAAAATAAAATTAAAAATCATAAAGCAATACTATACCTAAAAATATGTTTTTAATTTGTAGCTTTTATAAGAAACATATTTTGGTAATATTTTCTTCTGCAATAAATTAGATAAATTTATTTTGAGAAAGTTATGTGTTTTGAGTTTTTTTATTTTTGAGGTATCCTACTATTTATTTCGAGCATAGTTTCATTGGGAAAACCTCTCTTTTTTGTAATTGGTCCACATGTACTAGAGTCCAAAAATTTTGAAATAATTCACTCCCATTGGTGAAGATTTTCTCCAAGCTTTATCCTCTCTTCCATCTTCTCTGCCAAAATGGAAAGTGTTTTTGCCCCATTTTTGAATCCATCCACGATTAGTATCCTCATTCTAACCCATCCATCTCCATTGTGATAGAGTGAATGTTGGAGACAAAGCAATGGCGAAGAGAGGACTATTTGGAGTGACCCCTTCGTGTCCCGACATCATTGTAGCACAAGCTCTCGGCTTGTTGAGCTTCCGGTTGCCGACCGTCGAGGCCACGACCCGTGCTTCCATGAGCACAACCCTAGGCACAAGATCTAGTACTTGTAGTAATAGGATACCATAGTTTCAGTTTAGTTTTAGTTTTTTCTGTGATGTAGAAGTAGAACCCATCTTGACCACCCTTTCCTTTCACCTCCTACGATATTCGCTCCCACTTGCCACCGACACCTCACCTTCTTCGCACATCATCCGCAATCCTCACCAACCTCAAACCAAGATCGTGGCTGGAGGAGCACCTCCATCTACCCTCATGTAGGAGGAACTACCCATTCCATCCATCATTTTTTTGTAGGAAACTCACTACCGAGCCTATACAACTTGAATAACCCCCTTTCTTTCGGTAGATTGTGGACGGCATCGGCAGTTGCGGTCTCCCCATGCCTCCATTCTCGTCGTCGATTGATAGAGCCCTACTAGGTCCCTTCTTGTGCCTGCAACTTGGTGCAGAACAAAGGAAAAAGGAGTAAGAACATGAATAACAACCATCGTTGGATGTTATTCCTCTCCTTCAATCTCAACTATCCATTGGTTATTGGAGTTTTGAAAAAAAGACCCCAAAGTTGCGATTTTTGAATAACTATCTTCATATCTTGAGATGCCACGTGGATAAGTTGTGTATTTGCAAGAAACCCCCTGGATTTTTGGTATATTTAAAGGGCTTCTCCGTTCTGAACCACATTTCCGTTCTTTTCTTTTCATCTATAATATTGCTCTAAAATGCTACTTAATTATTCATATAAACTCTGTTTTTTTGTGAAATTTGTTCTTTAGAAAGCTGCTTTAAAGATTTACATTTATTCCAAATTTCATAATATTCTAATATAAGAGCCATTAATGGTGAATAGTTGAATTCAGTGCACTACATTTTCTTATTTTATTAATAGCTCTATGAATACCTGATATCACTTTCTCATTTTTAGATATATTGTCGAAATTAATTAGACATAACTTCTATCCAAATATCATCTAAAGAAAATTTGATTTGTGGCTTTTAAAATCTCTATAATATTTTGAGTGATTAATTTATTTCTGGAGCATCTTTCATCTATTTGAAAATTTAAAAATATGGTCATGTGCCCTGATCTTGTTCTATATTTAGGATTTTTTGTTGTATTTTTATATTATTGTTAAAAAGTTAAAATATGGTCACGTGCTCCTGATCTTATTCTATAATCAATGATTTTTGTTGTATTTTTGTATTATTGTTTGAATAGTCATAAAAATCAAAACATCATTTCAGCCATCCTATTATCTTTTATTTGTATTTATTCATTACTTCTCAGGAAAATACCAAAAAATATTGTAACTTGTCCTCATCTATATCTATCCAGATTCCAAAAATCCAAAAATACTTCAAACATTGCAGACATCACTAAAAATTGAAATAGCGTCAAAAATCCAGTAACAATGTCCTATTTTCTTCAATATAGTCTTTTTTATCTTGGAAAAATATGGGCATAATTTTAAGACTTCATTTTGAGCTATTGGTAGCATTTTTCCGAGTGCCTTGTTTGCCTTCTTTTTCCATGTGTACGATTTCTAGTTTATTTTATTACTTGTATTTTCTTTTTTCTAAAAAATCTAAAAGCATTTGCAAAATTAATTAAAATACCAAAAGGATTTTATTCTCTTTATTTTAACTTTATTTGACATATTTTAAAAATTTAAAAATATTTTCTCTATTTCTTTTATTTATCTTTCTCTTTTATTATCTAGATATCTGGATATATATCTATAAATATTATCTATATTAGTATTACTATAATTTTATTTATAAATTTCAAAACACAAAAACATTTGCATAATTAAAAATAAAATAATAATAAAACCATAAAAACCCACAAAAATATCAAAAACAAAGACAAAAGAAGGTAATATGGGATTAAAAATGATTAGTCGCAATTGATTTCTAATTTGTCTATCTATTGTGTGTGCTCCTTGTGTTTGACCTATACTGCTTTGTCATTATACATCTTTGATAGAGTTATAATAAATTTTAACTCACTTCACATTATTGGGGTTAGTCATTCTGTGGGGTTAGTTGTTGAAAAAGTTCAGGTTTTGACTGGTCGCCTAAATGACCAGGTATCTTGCTTGTCATATTCTTTAGAAAACTCAATTCTCGTGCTATTGAAATGGCACAGTTATTGGGGTGCAATGCCACATAGATCGTTTTTCTTTCTATTTATTTACTTTAATTCCAATATTTATATCTCCACTTTTATTTTTACTATATATAGAATTGTTTTGATGACCTCTCTGTTTGATTTGGTTGTGAGGGAACACGGATTGAGGATGGACTTCCTAGCAAGACTTATACACCCACATGAAACGGAGTTGGGTTTTCAACACAAGCCAGCAAGAGAGAGCAATAGAGGAAAAACCTAGATAATTTTTTAGACTAGATGTACTTTTATTTTACATTGTATTTAAGTGTGTGAGAGAGAGATTTATAATTTTTAATAATTGAACACTCTAAACACTTCTACATTTCAAGGTCCATTGCCCAGGTGATTGTTCATTAAGGGCCTCATCGGCTTTTTCATCTTTTCTCACCTTTCTTTTTCTTTGTTTCTCATGTTTTGGTTTTTTTCAACTTTATTTTTCCTCAGTTTGTGTGATTGATACCTAGCTTAGGACTGCTTGACTCGATAATCCTGGTAAGCCATAACTATACCATGTGCCTATCGATTCTTCAATTGGACTTAGATCTAATTAATTGTTATCTACATACATTTGAAATCGGGCATCGAGAGAGTTTCAATACAATGCTTGCAAGATCCGATTTGTCAGACATCGATGAACCTCAGTCTATTATCCAAGAATTCAACATATTGTTCTTCATGCTTATAACAAATCATGTACTAGGGGATTTCATCAGCTTTGCATCTACATATAGCATAGGTTTCAATTTTATTTACCATCATCCATGAAGAGAGTTGGGAAGCAAGATGACTACTTATGACTAAGCATTCACCATTGGTTTTACGCTTGCATTGCTTTCCGAACCTCTCCCTATGATTTTGATCACCTAGGACTCTATAGGAATTAGAACCATGTTAGGTGTCTTGCATGAAAAATAACCAAAAAAAGTGCTAACCAAAATAAAATCACGATTTCTAATTTTATTTAACCTTAAAATCAAATGTAATTGGATTCATTATTTTGGGAAGAGCAACTCCCTCATCGCATACAGTATGTATTCTAACTTAGTGAGGCATGTAACCTTAAGGAGTAGAGCCCCCATCCCTGAAATTGTACCCTAAGCACTTGGGTTGGCTCTTGGGCCATGTTACTTGTTGCAAGCACTTACCTCAGATCAGACGAAGTGTCTCATGTTGATGTAAGTGTAGTTCACCAACTTGAGAATGGCCACTCTAGGAGACCACACCTGTGAGCTTGTATAACTATTTTACATTCACCTAACTCTAAAAACTAAAAAGATAAATGATCGATCTCTTATAACTTTCAGTGTGTTGAGTTGGCGAATTGGAGTTTGCTTGGTGTTTGATTGTAGAGTTTGGATCCGAGTGCATTTATATTTCCTGCAAGTTATCAGTCTTCGAGTCTTTTTTATTTTCGTTTCTTGAGTCCTTTTTCTTCTTCATCTTCATTGTGATCGTGGGATATCCATATCTTTAGCTAGATGTTGCAGCTTCTTTTCACCCATATCATTGTCGTGTCTGCATCCCTGATCAAACTCAAGATGGATCTCTTCTTGAGCCACAATTTTGCCTCATCCAGCTTGACCTCAATCCTCGTGTGGTTGGCGTCCGTTCTTGAATTTTATTTCATATATCTCACCTGCCTTTTTGTTCCCTCCCATCTCCCCTTCTCCTATTCCTAGGCATGTTGTGCTACATGATAATGCCCGCATTGAGGATATTGTTGATATTATTGAGCTGGGAAAATTTGAGGCTAGAATGAGTACCATCTCTTCAGTGGACACTGGATATGATTTATGTGCTGCTATTTTTGAGGCTTCTTCTTTAGCATACCAGGTTGAGGATGTGATCATCGAGGATACTTAGATTATGGATGATGATATTTAATTTGAATGTTTTCATTTCCCCATACTGACCCTTGAGTCAATTCTGCACGTCTTGTTTCAGGAGACTGTTATACCACCTTTGTTGGTACTGCAAGAGATAGAGCTGGAACCCGCATTGTGTCACCCATTCTATCAACAGATCTATTTTCCTCCCCCGACTTCCAGATCCCCATAGAGCATATAACTGATTTTGACCAATCCTTGAGCCATTCTAGTGGATGTTGTTTGGTGATGACATACATTTTCATAAGCCACACCTCATTAGCCCCTCCCATCAACCATACTCCTCCCGATTGATGAGTGTGATGATTTCTTTGAAGAAGAGTGTTTATATACCATTATGAACTTGCTTTTTAATAATCATCTTATTTCTCCCCAAGGGTTATCTGTGGGAGGATACACCATTTCTAGATCTTCCTCCCTTTCTAACTGTGCATCCGATCTATCTGACGTTGAGACTGAGTCCTCGAATTTATCTTTTATTTCTGAGATCTATGTGTCTTATCTTCTCGATGACCCTCACGAGGATGAGCCTTGTTTAGAGGCATTCGATAATTTTTCTGATCTGTTGGCTATTTGTACATCGGATTCCCAACTTCTTAGAGAGTCTCATGATCTTTACTCTTCGTATCTTATTGAGATTGTGATTAACGTGGAGGATTCCATGATAGATCCTTTCTTATCCACGTTTGATGTTGTCGTCTTTGATCACTCACTCCATTATTATATGCCAATAATTTCTTTTGAACTACTAGATCTAGTTTAGTGGTCAATTCTCTTCTCCCTGTAGTTTACACCCACTTGATTTCATATGCAGGTGTTATTTTTTATTATGTCATTTTTCTCACTATGAGATGATGACAGGACAACATCTGTCTGACAGATGTCATCCTGAACCTTGATACAACGTTTTCCCAACAGTTGAGCACGATGGAGGCTTAAAGCCTAGCGCTCATTGAGAGGCACCTCAAAACTCTATATCTCTTGTATATATGTGTTTATTCTTTTGTTATTTCCGTCTTCTATCTTTCCTACACCCTAGATATACTATCTGATATTTGTTTCTATAATTACTACATACTTTGTTTTAAGTATAGGGGGTGTAGACCGAGTTGTTCTCTCTTTCTTCTGTTTTGTCACTCCTATTATTTTCTATACTGAGGGATCTCTTACCCTAAGTATAGGGTGAAGGATGCGTTCATTCCTGCATAGTTTTTTTTCTTTTTATTAGTTTATTGGTCCCTTCACCTGTCTCCTCTCTTGTTGATATTCATGTCTATACTTAGGAATCTCTTGCCCTAAGGATGGGGGGACACATCGAGTTGTTGATCTTTTCATTCACGCCCTTGATCCTCCCTGCATGTTGCATATAGTTTGCTATACTTAGGATTAATTGATCCTAAGTATAGGGGAGATGGTCTACTTCTCATTCTTTTAATATTCAGTCATTCTAGTATGGGCTTTTTTATACTTAGTACGAGTTATGTCTTCATTTTTTCTCTTTGAACTATGAGGACATAACTCAAGCTAAGTATAGGGGGTTGTATATACATTGTAAATGCTTTAGCCATAACTCGTACTTTTGTATTTTTAAATAATATGGCCAGTATACTATATGGATTAGAATATACTATAAATCAACTATATAGAATATACATATATAAACTTATATAAAAATTTTCAAACATATTTGTATATAGTGATTAACAAATTGGTTAGAATTGTTTCGCAAAATGATATGAGAAATGGTTGTAAAACATTATGGAAAATCATTGGAAAACCGTTTGGAAAACTTTTGCAAAATATTTTCAAACCATTATAAAAACTATTTCTAGTAGAAATCTTTTTTATTTGTTTGAATAAAATTTTTGAAAAACCAATCTGCAAATGATTTGAAAAATGGTTTCAAATATATTTTGAATAATCTATACATATTGTTTGAAAAATCTTTGCGAAAAAATGCTTTTTACATCTTTTATAAATATATGCAAATTTTTTTGTCAAAATTATTTTCAAAATAAAGTTTTGAAAAGGTTTGTTAAAATATTTTTAGATTATTTTGAAAACCTTTTTCATAATTACATAAAATAAAATTCTATACAAACCTTGTAGATAAAATCCTATATAACCACTAAATTAAATTGTGTAAATTCCCAGTGTGAACATTTCACCTAATAGTTATAAATATGTACGTACTTTTGTATAAATATTTGTGTATACTTCATGCACTAACCTTTATTAAAAAATCCATAAAAAATTTTAAATTTTCCAAAACCCATAAAAATTTGCAAAATGTTTTCAAAAATTGCATAATAATTTGCAAAAATTGTTCAAAAATACATAAAAAGTTCTAAATCTGAAAATATCATAAATTTTTTTTGCATTGCATTTACATTGTTCAGATTGATAATGATAATTGAACTAGTCTAGAATAAAATATGAATATTGGAGTTTAGTTGGAACTTAATCCACTTAATTACAGGAACCTTATAGGAATCGGAACTGAGACACTTCAGATCTATTAGACTTAATCCTTTGAGACCACAAGACCGAGTTCATATGTCATCTTGAATTCCTAAGTAGAATATTATTAAAACACATGCATGACTCTTATCGATAATGATCTAACTCGCAAACATTCACCTTACACTTGCTCAACTGATATAGTAAAGGGCTAGATTTGCCAGCATGATACACAAGTGAATGGAAACATACAAAGTCGCAATTTGTGGATATTCTACCCCAACTCGATCAGGCAGAGATGAGGTCCAAGGAAATAATGTGATGGGTTGTAATAATGCTTCAAAAGGGGTATAGTCTACCGATTCAAGAGGAAAAAGTCCTTATGTTATTGTTGTTGTAAATTGGATAAAAAAAATGAAAAATCAAAAACTCCAAAGAGAATAAAATAAAAAAAACAATCTCCATCGGAGTAATGTATGCAATAAGCAAGGCTTATTCTTCAAAGTGAAACATTTATGGTGCCTACAACTGATGACTTGACCACATTGGTCAAGCATACTAGGATAGCTATCTACACATGCTACCATCCATTCTCTTCTCCACCTCCTCTTGTTGAGCCGGTTTCACTTTAACTTAGAAGGGAATACCCCGCTCCTCAAGGAAAGAGTTGCAGGATTGCGGAATTAGGGTCACCATGTTAGATAAGACCGTCTCTTTACTACTTCAACCAAGAGGAGCTACATACCACTTACACTATACATGATAGACTCATAGTCTTAAGGGACTGCGTATGATATAGACTTTTTCTGACCTATCTTTTTAGAAGACTTGGACAGAGTGTTTTGGTTGTTGAAGGTTGATGAGTTTCAAGTCCGATTCTCAATAAGGTTCCGACCAAACCTAAATTTCTAAAGGTCTGACTATGCTCCAAACTTTGATTTTACGAATATAAGTCCGAATGTTAAAATCAATCCAAGTTATTTTATTTCTTTATTTTCTTTTTATCCACTCATTGTCATAAGTGTTTGCTAGGGACTAGCAAAGGAAATTATAGGAGGTGATGAATCTGTATTTCATCATCATTACTCTTTGATTTTCCCCTTTAACCCCTTGCTAAATACATGTATATATCACTAACTTGCATAAAATAACATTCACATATTAGCCTAGATATTATGAAAATACATGTATTTAAACCCAAAATAAAAGAATAAAGGAAAAAGGAAAGAAAAAGAAATGAAGTATTGAAAATACTAAATGACTATAGACCTTATCCCAGTCAATATTGACTTGGTCGACCAAAAATAAAGTAGGGAGAGATAGGGCTAATAATTGCGCAAGAATACACACAAATATACTCATCTTCAAACGTTTGTAAGTACTTTTATACCACTCTGATTCAAAAGATTTCTTTTGCATTAGTTCAAAACAGACGTATAGAAAAATATAGAAATATTACAAAAATATCATCTCGAGTAATTAACAAATGGAACAGCTTCACGTTTTCCCATATCCGTGTAATCCAGATTTTATATATGGAGCATATGAACTCTAATTTACCCCAACTCACGTTTAAAGTTCATCATTTGAAAACATTTAAATTCTAAAAATACATTGAAAGTGGTCAAGGCTCATTTGTGAAAATTTGGTTCTGGGATAAATTTGTACAATAGTTTATGGCTTTTTCTTTCTTTTGTATAGATTTGATTTTAACTCCATTTCTTTTAGTTTCAATATTAGTTTGTTAGTTGTATATATACTTTTTATTAACAATATAAATTACTAAAATATACAAAATAAAAAAGAAACAAAAATAAGTCTTCTATGTACAAATCAATTTGACTTGTTATTTTTGTATAAAATACAAAAATAAGTCTTCAATATTAGTATTTTTTATTATATAGGAAATCAACAAAAATATTTCCAAGTATCTTTTATTAACAAGAAAATAAAACTAAAAATCATAACATAAAAAAATTGTATTTTATACCTAAAACATTCTTTTATTCTGTAGTTTTTATTCAAAACATATTTTGGAAATACTTTCTTCTACAATATTTTAGATAAAATTATTTTAAGAAAGTTTTGTGTTTTGAGTTTTTAAATTTTTTTAGTCTCCTACTATTTATTTGAGCATTATTTAATTGTAAAAACCTCTCTTTTTTGTGATTGGTACACATGGAAATGAGGAAAACCAATCGGAATCCGAATTCTGAAATACATCACTGCCATTGGTGAATACTTCCTCTAATCACCATCCTCGCTTTCATCTTCTCCACCAAAATAAAAAGAGCTTCAAGCCCCATTTTTGAATCCATCGACCATTAGTATCCTCATTCCAGCTCCTCTACCTTCATTGTAACAAAGTGAAGGTTGGAGACGAAGCCAGGACGAAGTGAGGACTCTTGGCCGTGATCCCCGGGTGTCCCCGACACCATTGTAGCACAAGCTCTCAGCTGTTAAGCTTTCGACCGCCAATCATCGAGGCCACGACCCATGCTTCCATGAGAAAAAGTACATGAACTTCATCTAGTATTTCTTTTTGATGAAGAAGTAGAACCCACCTTCACCACCCTTTCCTTTCACCTCGATGTAGTATTTGCTCCCACTTGCCGCAACACCTCACCTTGTCCGCAACCCTCTCCAACCTTTGGCCAAGATAGTGGTAGGAGGAGCACCTCCATCTACCCCCATACAGGAGGAATAAACCCATTCCACCCATCATATTTTTGTGTATAGTAAACTCACAACCGATCCTACACCAGCTAGAGCAACTCCTTTTCTTCTTATAGACTGTGGACAACATCAGTAGTAACACTCTCCCCATGCCTACATCGTCGTCGACAATTACTGGAGCCCAACTAAGGCCCTTCTTGTACCTCCAATCTGTTGTAGAACAATGAAAAAAAGGATGAGGAAGAAGAGGAATAGCATCCGCTCCTATTCTCCTTCAATCACAACCATCCAATGGTGTTTGAGTTTTTGCAAAAGAAGACCCCAAAGTTGCCATTTTTGCACAACTATCTTCACATCTTGAGATGTCACGTGGATAAGTTATGTATTTGCAAGACCCGCCCCATTTTTGCTATATTCCAGGGCTTTTCGAGCTCCATTCTGAACTGCTTTTTTGTTCTTTACTTTTCATTTGTACCCTTGTACTTAAATGATCATTAATCATTCATCTTAAACCATATTTTTGTGAAATTTATTTTTATTAAAAAATTATGTAAAGAGCAACATTAGGTCCAAATTTCACGATATTCTAAAAAAGGAAATATTAATGGTGAATTGTTGAATTCAACTAGTTTGTCTTATTTTGTTTATAAATTATTCAAATACACGATATTAGTTGCTCATTTTTGGATATGTTGTAGGAATTAGTTAGACCGAACTTGTTTCTAAGATTCATCTAAAGAAAATTTGATTTGTGGCCTATAGAATTTCTACAACATTTTGAGTGATTGATTTATTTTTGGAGAATTTTTCATTTATTTAAAAAAATAAAAAAATATAGACAAGTGCCCCTGATATTGTTCAACAAATATGGAATTTTGTTGTATTTTTATATTTGTTTTTTGGATTGTCAAAAAATCAAAAGCATAATTTTAGCCTTCGTGTTATCTTTATTTTTAGTTTATTCAATTCTTGTCCGAAAAATACCAAAAATATTGTAGCTTGTCCTCATCTAAATCAAAATCACATATCTAAAGGCCATTCATTTCATTGTGTTTAGAGACCAAAAATCCAAAAGTACATCAAACATTGCAAAAAACACTAAAATTTGAAATAATGGCAAAAATTCATTAACAAGGTGCTATTTTCTTCTATATAGTCTTGTTTATCTAGGAAAAATATATTTTAAGACTTCATTTTTAGATATTGGTAGCATTTTTTCTGAGTACCATGATTACCTTCTTTTTGCATCAGTAGGACTGCTTATTTTATTTTATTTCTCGTATTTTCTTATTTATAGAAATTCTAAAAACATTTGAAAAATAATTAAAATACCAAAAAGATTTTATTCTCTTTATTTTAATTTTATTTTGACTATTTTAAAAATCTAAAAAAAATTTCTCTATTTCTTTTATTTATTTTTCTCTCTTATTATCTAGATATCTAGATATATATCTGTCATTATTATCTATATTAGTATTACTATAATTTTATTTACAAATTTGAAATCACAAAACATTTTCATAATAAAAAATCAAATAAAATCTAATCTTAAAAGCCCTCCTAAAATATAAAAAATAATGATAAAAGAAGGAAATCTGGGATTAAAATTGATTAGTGATAATTGATTTCTGATTCTTCCATCTATCACGTTTGCTACTTATATTAGACCTCTACTACTTTGTCACTATAAGTCTTTTATAGAGTGATAATAAATTTTAACTCACTTCACATTTTTGGGATTATTCATTTTGGTAGGTTAGTTGTTGAGATAGTTCAAGTTTTGATAGTTAAATCAATGATTGGGTATTTGGCTTGTAAGATTCTTTAGTGACCTCGATTCTCGTAATATTCAAATGATGTAAGGATAGTTGGCACATCCATACTACATGCTCCTTCCTGGAGTTATTAGGGTTTGCTTCGAGCTATGCCTGAATGGGAGTTTTTGTGGCGGTGAGGTCATGGAGCTACTGGCTCATCTCCACCATGCTCTTCACCAGTTGAGCCAGACAATAAAGAGTGGGATTTACAAGAGGCTCATATGGGTCAACATGTTGACCATGCTGAGAATGGTCATGTTGCGGAGGCTACGAATAATTGGATTGAGATTAGTGCTGAGGAGGGTATTGCTAGTGATGCTATGGTGGAGTGGATACTGGTTCAGATCTCAGACGTATTAAACACATGGGGCATTGATTTTATGGGCCCATTGCCTACGAGTCAGGGATTTGAATACATCATATTGGACATTGACTATAGAAGCAGATGGGTGGAAGTAATCCTACTCGAACCAAGGCAATCACACTGTCTATCGAATTCTGATGGATACCATCATCTCATGGTTCGGGATTTTAAAAATCTTGATATTTGATGGGGGAGACATTTCATAAACAAAGAGGTCAAGAAGCTGACCAACGAATACGACACAGAACATTGTGGTACAGTGACGTACCACCATCGATCCATTGGCTTGGTTGAATGCTCAAATAGAGAGATCAATACTATCCTGCAGAAGCTTGTATGACCTAACAGAAAGAATTTGTCATAGTCGCTTGATTCAGTTCTTTGGGCATACCACACAGTGTACATGTCTCCTATTAGCATGTCTCCCTGCCGCCTTGTATATGGTAAGCCATTGATAACGGTCACTAGAGTCAGTTTACAGCTTTTAGAAAATACAGTTGTCGATGTAGAAAGCTGCAATCCGGATCCTAGCTCCGATCAAACAAATTCGGTTTTCTAAAAAAAACCTACACTATTTTTTATCCAGGTATGTGTCTTGGATAGAACTCAAGGAGGCAGAATAGAATGCTTTGATTTTTAGGGAAATATTTTTGTGGTTTATTTTTATCTCTTCTGAAAGCGATCAAAGAAAAGATACACTTTTTATTGAATTTTTATTTTTAAATTTTTTATTTGATTTTAATCTTTTCAATTTTTATTTAATTTTCAAAAGGATATTTTTCAAAAGATTTATTTATTAAGTAATAGGTGGATTATAGGTAAAATATAGGTGATACAATATAATAGGTAAAAAGCCGAGCAACGGGCTGGAACTACTCATGAAAACAAAACAAAACAAAGGAAATTTGCGAAGAATTAAAACACGGTGAAAACACAAGAAAAATACACGAAAAAGTACTTGAAATCTTGATGGGGTAGTTGCGTAACTACCCTAAAAAATCAACGAAAAATGAGGTCAAAATGGGTCCAAAAATAATCCCCTACAGCCCAGGGGTATAAGCGCAAGAAAAACTATAAAAATTGTTGCAACTGGTCTTCTACAGGGACTGAAATGAAAGAAAACTAAGATTTTTTACATTTAGGCCCCTACGGAGGGACCTAAATGCGAATACTGGAAGTCTTTGGAGCGGGAATTAATTCTAGAAGCCCTCTGGATTTATTTTGCAATTTTTCTACCGCTTCGCGTTGGACGACCTTGATTAGAATGAGCCGACGCTGATCTAACATCTCCTAGCGTGCCACGTGTCGCGATTCTGTACACCTGAAGTGTTCTTGCAGTTCTTGATTCTGTTACGCAACTGACGAAGCTTGCTGATGAATCTCAAATTCGTCATGCTAAAAGCCGCTAATTAAAACCTCTGCTTAATCAAACCAATAAAAATACCCTTCTATTCTTTATTATTAATCTGTATCATATTGTGAATAATTTACCATTAAATTATTATATTTAATTTCCTTTATATTCTTGTAATTATTTTATCCTCAAAAACCCCTAAAAATTAGCTAGAATAATTGTCTATAAATCACTGACCATTAAAAACGCTAAAAAATACAAAAAACATCTCAAGACCACAAAATCGGTATTTTATCCCCTTAAAAAAACCCCTCAAAAGTACGTTTTGTACAGTTGACCTCTTTTGGCTTTTTGACCAACATAAAAGTTGTAGATCTCGTCGAGACGAGCAACTTTCATGTTATGACTTTTTCCTATTTTGGCCTCTAACTATTTCTTTTCTATTTATCTTTGTATTTTTATTTGAATTTTTCTCATTGGGCCACGTGGCGCTCTCTGGAGCCGCCACGTGGCCCGCTTCTTCTCACGCCACCCGGGCCCCTCCCGGGCTGTTGGATCTAATCATCCCCACCTTCATATGAACCGCCCACACCGCTCCACTTCTCAGCTATCAGATCAAGCCCCCAGATCTGATCTCGACCGCTCCTTCCCGCCTTCGTAACAGCCGCCCGATCTTACTATATCCAACGGTTCACCACGCTCCGCGTCGCCCTCAACCTCAGCCGCAGGATGAGCTCTCATCCCATAGTCCTCCACATGCCATGTCACCCCTGCTCTCCCCATCGTTGGATCTTCCCCACGTATCCATCTAGACCACCCATCAATGCCAAACTCCCCACCGCTCGATCTAACCTCAGATCTAATCTAAGACCTCCAACCACTACTTTATCCTAGCCGTTGGATTGCAAGATCCAACGGCTTCCACTCATCGTCCTCCTCCAGCCGTTTTCCCCACAGGCGTTACAACTTGCGACCACTCTGCCCCTTCCATTTTTAGCCCCTGCCTCCGGCCACTGCTCCACCACCTAACGGCCGTTCCGCGTAGCCCACTCCTCCTTCTCCCTTGCGTAACCCCCCTCGGCCATCACCATTACTCCCTCGTTGAAACCTCACCCATCGAAACCGCCCTCTTCACCACGTAATAGCCCATCATCGTCACCTATATAAGCCGAACTCCGCCACCTGAGACCACCGTCCACCATTCTTGGGCCTTCTCCTAGCTTCCTCCACCCATCCAGTGACAACAGAGGGGCGGAACGTCGAGGCGACAATGGGGTTGGTCCGGTGTCGACCACGGCCGCTTTGGCCGTGTCGCGGTTGGCTCCGCCACCGCTGAGCACCAAGGACAGGCTGCCCTTGTCGTGTGACGACCCGAGGACCACCCAGGCCCTTAGCCCAAGCCCATCCTCCGCCAGGGTTCCCCTCCCCGACGAGGTCTTCTTCCCCCTTCTTTTTCTTTCTTTTTCTCCTAATTTTCCTGTCTGCTACATCCATCCTCACCCTCATCCGATCCACCTACTAGCTCCGCCCGATAACCAGCATCCTCGCCGACCACCTCTCCCTTCGCCAGAACCCCAACCGCTCCGACCCACTTCTTCCCCTGCTCAGCGGAGAAGAATGCTAAGTCCACCACCTCCAGTCACCGTCGCGACCTCCATCCACCTCACTTCCCTCACCGTCACAACACGCTTCGGCAATCTAACTTTTCCAGGTGCTTCCATCGTCAATGGTCGGAGTTCAGATTGGAGCTCCTTCGAGCTCCTTGCCTCCGACGAGGCTTCACCCAGCGCCACTTCTGATCCATCGAGGAGCCTTATCACTGCTCCACCTCCACTACCAGACCTTCAGAGAGCTCCCACGACCACCAGAGGCCCTCGTGAGGTGAGGCGGAGCTGAACGTAGGTCACCGGAGCCCTGCCTTCTCCGGTGACCTGCGAAGGAGGACGAACTACAGTTGTCGTCCGATCAGATGGATCGGACGACCACGATGATGACACGTGGCTGACCCGAGCCTCCAGCCCAACTTACAGGCCATGGTCATCCGAACCTCTAGCCGAACCTCCTAACTTCACCACGTGTTCCGAATAATAGGAGCTTCCCCAAGTCTGGCCCGTCACGTGATGCGTACGTGAGGTGCTGGGTATTTTGCACGAAGAACCCCGGAAGATTTGCTATTTTCATTTTGGTCTTCGAGGTGTGTGTGTCACGTGCGCGCTTGGGGTATTTTACAGAGAGGCCCTCCATGGTTTCAGAAATTACAAAAAGGCCCCTGTGCGCATGGAAAAATTACACAATGGCCTAGGCGATTTTTATTAATTGCATTTAGGTCCTTCCAGAGACCTAAATGCAATATTTATCCTTTAATTTATTGCAATTTTATTACAATTATGCCCCTGAATTGTTTTTAGCATAACTTGAGCATCGTAGGTCCAAATTGCATGATTTTAATGTCGTTTTGATCCTTGTTTTGTCCTCTTCATCTTAGCATGTTTAATTATCTCATTTGCCACTATTTTAATTGAAGTGATTTTTTATGTGAAAAATGGGACCCTGCTCTCTTTGTCTTGCTTTGATCCGATGACCGATGTTCATGTGTGTTCAAAATTGACTCTGATTTCATTTTATATTTTGTTGCTCATATTTTTAGGGTTTAATTGTAGGCTTTAATCTGTATATAAATTCTCTTGCATATTTGCTTATGCATCATTTTAAATTGCATAAAAACCAATTAAAAAATTGTATGCACCCTGGATTTGCTTTCTAAATAGCATAGTTCTTCATATGGACCTGAAATTAACTCACATTGTGCTTCATGAATCGAAATTCGATAAACATATTAAGTAGTTGTGTCCCTATGTTCGACCTTGGTAGACTTGCCAAGTATAAATACTCCACAGCATTCAAAGGTTTGTGGTTTTTGCTGAACCAAATTTGCCTCCTATACTACGACTAATTCATCACTTTTAAAGAGGCGAAGTTTGCGATAATCACTCGCGTCTTCTCTGATTTATCACAATCAGCTGATAAAGTCTTTGGAGCTCCGGTGGGGCCAGAGGGGTGGCTCCTCCACCCGTCAGGCTCGCCCACAGTAGGTGGATGGCTGAGGTGGCTCTGAGCGGCGGTGAACTCTCGAGGAAGGTGGCGGTTTCGTTGATCCTGGAGGTTGATGAAGTCTGACGCCCCTACTTTGAGATTGATTTCCGTGAAGTTGAGAACACCAAATGATGTGAAAATGCTCTAGATTAAAGATGGATCTGCAAAGACAAGGTGGATGTGCGCGATTCTCAAAGAATCAGCCAAATGTTTAGGATTTTGCAAGATCGAAAATGCATTTGTAGATTAAAAACAAACAGACGTGAAAATGGTAATGAGATGAAGATGCGATTCGAAGTGTATTTAAAATGATTGGAGAGTGGAATTTGGATGAGCGTCTAAACTAAGGGATTAAGCTAGCTAACTACACGATTAGTCACGCTAATCGTGGCACGACGATCGGGAAATAATATGATGAAAATCGAATGAACTGACCTGGGAACTTGAGGTGTATGACCTCCTGGTTGATGGCTCATCGAGCGGTCTTCTCGAATCTATACGCAGCGTTGAGCTGCGATTCAAGGGGGCGACGCACCTTGGAACTCCTCCTCCGACGTCCTTCTTCCTCGCGAAGCCTCTCCTAGGTGATGTCACCACCGCAGATGGTCGGAACAAGGCGAGAAAGGGAAGGGGTCGGCTACTAGAACTGGGGTTCCTGGGTAGTTGGAAGGTTAGTTGCGAATGAGGGATCTTTAGGGGTTTATATAATGAGATTGATTGATCCCCAAGTAAAATTCAAGGGTGGTCGCGGATGATGGTTGTTAGATGAAGAGATCCAATAGTTGAAATCGCTTGGAGGAGTGATGGCACGCGTGGGAAAAATGGTTGAACAAGATCAATTGAAACAGAAGGGCGTCTGGCCTTCTTGGAAGAAGATGAACCAGATGCTCACACGCGTCAGCACCTGGTTGGCCAGATATAGAAAACTCTTTATAAATTCGATATTAAATAGTAAATAGGTTTGTTTTATATAGGAATAAATACAAGAAATGTAAATAAATTAATTATCTTAATTATGGATTGATTACATTTTATAAATAATAAATATTATTCAAAATATAAATATTATATTAATAAATATGTATATATAAATAGGTTTTGAATTTTTAATTTAATAAAAATATAAATATTAATTTTATATTTTCTTAATTATTAGAATAATAAATAAGGATTGTGTGAAATTTTTATGGATTTTAATAAATTAATTTACATTGATTAATAAATACAGATATTATCTAGCCAATTCATTTTTACCTATAATTTAGGGTTTTTGATTTTTTTTTTAAAATAATAAATTAGCTCCAAAAATTATGAAATAATTTAGGGTGAAAATACAAGATCATGAAAATAATTGAAAATTATAAAATTAAAAAAAACTATAAATAATGTGCGCTACATAAAATAATTAGCCCAGAAACCTCGTTGTCATTTGGTCCCAAAACTGACTTTTTGCAAACGGACTCTGAATTTGATGAAACCACCTTTATTAATTAGAGACTATTATTTTATGAACTTTAATGGTGAGTAGAGTGAAATTGGAGTTCGTATGAAGAAGTTATGATGTTCGGAAGTTGAGATTTTGACAATTTATAGGCTGGGTTTCTTAGCATATTTACAGGATAATATTTTTAACTTATTTTTATATTTTTATATACATTTTTAGAAATAATTAGGAAAAGAGTTTGGTAAAAAAAATGTTCCCATGAATTAATTAAAATTATTTGAAGTTTTGTATTTATTTTATAAATAGTGAGATGTACATGGAGTGTATTAATTTATCTTTTTTATTTACAGTCCTTATCTCCCCCTACTTTTTTTTAGTTTGTCGACCAATTCATGCTGACTTGGTATCAGGGGTTAGGCTATAAATATACCTTGTAGTTATATTTATATTTTAAGTCATATTGTACATATATACATATATTCAATCTGCCTTTTGTTCTTTTTCTTCGTTCTTTATTTATTAACATGATTTTGATGGTTAAAAGTGAATATTTATGCATGAATAAAGTTTTGTTAAAATATGAGAATTAATGAATATTTACATGTATTTGTTAAGGGTTTTAAGACAAAATGCAACAGAAAGGTTAATGAATCATGGATTCATCAACCCCCTATACTTAAACTTTGCCAGTCCCTTAGCAAACACTTATTTGAAAAGTAAGTGAAAAAGAAAGAAAGTTAGAATGAATTCATTTTCCTAAACCAATTCATGAGAACAGACAAAGGACAGAGCTCGATCGGGCCTGAAACAAGCATTTAGTCGGAAACAGTACTCAAGTTCCAAAAATCCTTATTCAAGATCACTTCATCGGCTACTTCAGACTCACTTATTCATATCGCAAACTCTATCATCCTTGAAGTCAACTTGTATAATGTGTGAATTGGTTTAGCTATTCCTGCTTAGAGAAACGAAGAAACCATCCATCCCTGCTATACACTTCTGTGGCTTCCTCATCTTGCTACTCTTTCCTCAGGGAGGGAGGTATTCCCTTCTGAGTCCAGTTCTGCTATGTCCACAATCGAGTATAGAGAGGAAGTAGAAGAATGAGAAAAGAAGTGGAGTGCGACCAATGTAGACACATCTCCTTGTGAAGCTCAATCAGTGTAGCTAAGTCTCCACTAAGATGTACATGCATTTTTTGTGGAAGCTTGGACCATTGTGGTCTTATTTGGTGGCTTCTTCTTTGATTCGACTTTGTAATTTGCTTGCATTGCATTCATCTTTTTGTGCCTTGACGGATATAGCATCATTTTATTCCGTCCCTTTTTTAAGGTCTTGGAAAAATTGTGTCAGCAGATCCTTCCCTCATCCGAAGCAACTATCGTAACGCCAATCTCTCTCATCTTTAGACGTCAATGCCGCAAAGATAAGGATAGAAATGCACTACCAAGATGTATTACCCTTCGTAACTCCATGCGAGTCGAGCTAAGTGCAGAGTGCATGTGTTCAAGATTGGTTCACTGGTGTAGAGTTGTACGGATGACTCCAAATGGTCTACTTATGCACATATGACTTGATTTCCTCGAATATGGTCTTACGGAACCCATAGATTTTAAGTCAAAGACCTGAAGAGTCTAAATTCCAGATCCTAACTATGCTCCTTCCAACGAAAGTTAAAAGCTGTAATCAAGCTCCATCCTTTAGACTAGACTCAGTCCTTAGTTCCAGAAATCAAACTTATTCTGAAAAATGCGAATGCAAATGCAACCATGTTTTTGTGAGGTATATTTTCTATATTTACTCAATTTTATGGATTTTAAGGCTTTTGTAATTTTTATGAATTTTAGGACTTTGTAATTTTAATGGATTTTATGGTTTTTATGAACAAGTTTTTATACATGTATTTTACAAGATATATTTTATTTGAGTTAAATATCTAATGTATTTTACAAATTTTATCTACAAATTATTTTACAAGGATTAAATGGTTTTTACACATGTCTTAATATATAGGATTTTAAATAAGTATTATACAAATTTTAAATACAAATTTTAAATACATATTTTAATTACAAGTTTTAAACATATTTTACTTATTTACAAGGATTTTATAAGTAATAAATAAATATAAGTGAATTTTAAATTAACCCTTACCCACTTTTTATGGATTTTATAAATATAGAAAATACATAAAAGTACGATTTATGGACAGAAGTATATATATAATATATACGCATCGCCCTATACTTAGCTTGTGCTATGTCCTCATAGCGTCAAAAGAGAAAAAGGAGGACATAACTCATGCTATGTAAAAGTGGGTTAAAAAGAATAAAGGGTACAAGTCAGTCAACCCCCTCATACTTACGATCAGGTCATCGTTAGTATAACGGAGGAGCAAAAATAGGATGACTGAGTAAAAAGGTTATATAACGAAAGATCAAAATGAAAAGAATACGAAATCATCGAAATCACTCGGTCCCCCCTATACTTAGGATAAGGCATCCTAAGTATAGAAAAGAGTGTAGCCAAAAATCGGTGACCAGTGATTTGTGAAAAAGAAAAGCTATACAAAAGAATCAGAACAAAATATAAAACATGAATAAGCGGACAATCGGTCTCCCCTATACTTAGGATCAGGTTTCCTAAGCATAGAAGATGAGCAAAAATGGTGACGATTGTGGTCTACGAAGAATATACAAGTGTTGCGACTATCCGGAAATCGAATGGCTCAAAAGAATTTATACAAGATAATATGAAGTAAAAGGATGATTATGAATACTGTACAAAATAGATCACTTCAACTAGGGTCATACTGTATTTTCTGCTTTTTGTGTGCGTACTAATCCTTGGATGAAAAGTAGAGCCTCCTCTGTAAGTAAACTATGTATATGGCATAGCTCTCTTTTCTTAAATATGCGTCTCTGGAGTCAAACTACAGAAGGTGTCTATATGTGTAAGCATCACACCATCTGACTCTCTACGCTGAATACACTATATGATCTGTGAAATGTAATCAACTGGCTCTTGTGCTGTAAGATGTGTACTTTCAATCTGTGGCACTGAGATATCTACTGCAGGTGACTGCTCATCTGAATCTGATATGAAATCTGTCTCTGTATATGAACAATCATATGAAGAACTAGGTACAAAGTGATCCACCCTATCCTCTTGTAGGATATCTTGGGTATCAAAATAAACGCTCTCAAGATCAGGAAACTGTGTCTCATTTATATGCTGGCAATCTTCTGCAAGACTGGTGTCCTCTGAAGTAAACGACAATACTGATCTAGGACTACTACATTCTCTCTCCATCTCAATGTGTATCTCTCCATTGTTTGTGTGGAATGATACTCTCCCAGCATCATAATCAAAGAGTGTTCTTGCTGTTTGCAAAAATGGCCTCCTGAGAATGATTGGAGCAAGGTGTAACTATGCAGGGCATGCCATATCTAGGACAGTAAAGTCCACTGGATACTGCTAGCCCTGAACGGTCACGATAATGTTCCTTAGTACACTTCTAGGTCTCTTTAAAGATCGATCTACAAACTGAAGTATCGCTCGTGATTTGTAGAGAGGACCTAGCTTGAGTTTATCAAGCAAAGAGGATGGAAGTAAATTGATCGAGGAACCATTATCTAAGAGAGTTCAATGGAATGTAACGTCATCAATCTGAAAATTAACATAGTGAGCTCCAGAATCTTTCTTCTTCTTGGGTACCTTGTTCCGAATCACACACGAAGTTGCCTTGGTCAATATATGCTTCTCAACTCATGATCTTTTCTTCCTACATGTAGTACATTTGTTCCTCAACTGACTCTTGAGTGTAGGAAAATGATCCAAAGCATCGTGAAGTAGAATCTTCAGAAAGATGTGATCATTCAATAGTCGCTCGATTTCGGGAGTGACAACATTCTTTTTGGTGTTTTTATTTCCTTTTCCAAACAGAGCATCGGGAAAAGGAACAAAGTCAGGAGTCAGAAAATCAGAATTTTTATTCATATTGGAATCAGCTTGTACATCGAGAGTTTCAGAATTATGTACAAAACTCTATAAGACAGGGGAAGAAATGTTTTTCTCGGGATTATCTACCTGATCTGGCGTGATGTCATCATCTTATTCGCTAGTGTCCATATCTATTGTATCGCCATCGCTCCCGTTTCTTGGATCTGCAGAGTGGTCCACATCATCATGCTTATTCTCCTCCTCATCATCAGATTCTTGCGGCTCATGGATTTGCTCCTGCTCCTCTAGTGCCCTCTCCTCTACCCCAGTAGGTGCTCGTGGTGATCTACCGCTCTTGAGACGAATGAAGTTAGATAAAAATTCAAGAAACGAGATCTTACCTATAGTATCTACCTGATCTGGATGCCTCCTCTTATTATTTGGGTTCATCTGAGGCTGGGATGGAAGAGTGGTCTTTGGTGCGGTTAACTCGTCCAGACGACGGTTAACCTGCTCCATCTCAGTCTTGTGCGCAATCTGGATGGTACTCAGCATATCCATGATCTGGTTGAGTGCCTGGGCCTGTGAAGACATCTCTGGTTCGGTGTGATGACCATGGCTTGCTCCTCTCTCCTGCCTTGGCGTGTATTGTTGAGAGGTGGAAGGTTGAGAGTATCTTTGAGGTGTGGAGGAAGATTGTTGTGGTTGCTGATAAGGATATGTCTGTGAATGATTAGCAGGGTACTGATATGAATGTGGTCTCTGATGATAAACATTTAGATGAGACTGCTGCTACGCGAAGCTTTGACGGTGCTGGAAATGCGGATGTCCATGCTGCGGATGACCGTACGGCTGCTGTTGATGATTTGGTATACTCAGTTGCTAAATCGGAGTATACCAAATTCCATTAATCTCGAGAGTGGATTGCGGCTCTACCTCCATCTCTACAGCATTGGTGATCTGGCCAGAATTGGCATGAGACTGATCCTCATGCCAATCAATCTACGGAGTCTCTGGCTCGCTCTGCACGTAATGAACCTGATGGGCGGGTGGAGCGGGTAAGATCCTTTGTGTTGGTTGTGTGGTTGAAGAAGACTGGCTCTGCCGGTACTGAAGTTGGATCTCAGAAACCTTCTTCGAGAGATCCCTCAGCTGCTGAGGTAGAGATGAGAGTTTCTCCAACTCTTGAAGCGGCTGTAATTCCTGGACTTGTTTCTGAATCACATCGACCAACGTTAACTTCTTGCTAATGTATCCCATATTGGTGTTGGATTCAGAATCTGAAATGTTAGCCACCTTCTGATGCTCTCGATGATGTGGTGGCTGCGGGGCTTTCTGAAATGCCCGAGTAGAGTTAACGACTCTCGAGTTCTCAGCCATCCCTTTGAAGATGGCCCGGATCGACTTGGCGTCTTTGTTCAAATAACTGCCACCACATGCGGCACTCATGAGCACCTGGATATCTTTGTGGAGTCCTCCAAAGTAATTCTGCACTAGCACCTTCATCGGTATTTCATGATGCGGGCATCTTTCCGTAAGGTCCTTGAATCTATCCCATGCCTCATGGAAAGATTCATGCGGATGCTACGTGAAGTTGTTGATCTGACTCCTCATCATGTTCCTCCTCCCCAGAGGAAAATATTTACGTAGGAAAGTGGACTTCAGGTCGTCCTATGTAGAAATTTCCTGTCCCATATGACTCAGCCAGTAAAGAGCCTTATCGGATAAGGCAAAGGGAAAGGCCTTGAGGTGTACAACCTCCTGCGTAACTCCTGGATAACAAACCGTACCACAAATCATCTCGAATTGCTGTAAAAAGGTAAACGGCTCCTCCGCGGCATTCCCGTAAAACTTGGGAAGCAAAGAGATGAAGGACGGTCTCAACTCGTATGGCCCTTGATTCAGCGGTAGCCGAATCCAATGGTGGAGCGTTCTAGCGCCCGGGTCATACTCATCTCGTAAAGTCGTGGGAACCACTACAAGCATTAACCGGTTCCCGGCCCCTGCTCGCAGCATGGCTATTTCAGCCCGCAACTCGTTCTGAACTCGGAATTGATCTCGAATCTGTTATTCATCTGCTTAAGCGTATTGAGTATCCCTGTCATGATATCTGTGGAATCTGGTCTTCCTTCAGGATGTTCCTCAACTGGTGGCCTCTCGTCTGCTACTGGTCCTTTGCCGCGAGCCATCTAATCGTCTGTGAAAGAGAAGCTCTCGTAAGAATTTAGCGAAAAATCAGCTGGAGATCTAGATGTATTGAGGCAAGGGTCTGCCTCAATATTCTTGCCAGGAGGCGAGGGAGTCTGGGTCTGACTCTCCTCGAGATCATATGGGACCAGCTCGTGAAGAGGGTCATCCCGAGCTTGGGAAGAAGTACGCTCGACGGTGGACGGTCGAAAGCTCACGGAGGATGAGCAGAGAAGCTGTCGAAACGCCATCCTTGATGTCAAGAGAATTAATCGGGAGAGCACTATTTACGATTCAAATAAGAGAGATAAATGCGAAAGCCGCAGAAACTAACGCCCCGCAAGCAAACACAAAGCAAACCCCATTTTCACCAACACAACCCAGTGAAGACCGTAAGAGTTTGGTCTTTTATCTTGTCAGTTTTAGGGTTGTAATTAGCAAACAAGTTTCGATTATCGCGAGCTGAGCAAGCTGATAGGTTCCCGATCGTTTCTCCGAAACACTGTCCCGAGCCCTTACAGAAGATCACTCGTACTCAGCCAGTATGGGAGTAAGTACGGACTGTTTCCGGCTACCCGTGTTACTTGATGACAGAGCCTTGCGCAATGTCCTCTAAACATCCCACTCTGCTAAGTAAACCCGGACCGTTTCCGGCTACCCAAGCGTACCCAGTGAGGAACAGTGATCAGGTGTATGAACTCAGTAGTATTTTGCAGGAAATACAGGGTTTTGGCTCTAACCTTATGGGTCGGCTCTCGCTCGTGCACTCTGAGAAGATGTGTGGGGGCTACTCTCCCAAAATAGATGAATCGTTATGGTTTTTTTTAAATCAGATATTTTTAGCAGTCCCGATTTTATTTTGTGATTTTATATTTTTTTTTTGATTTTTTCCGAACAACGTCTACCGATTTTTTTTCTTTTTATAAGAATCCGAAAATCATGCACCTAGGTTGCGAGTCCTAGAACTAACTACGTAGGCACAATCAAATAGAAAAAAACCTATACAAGCATCTACCGGAAAAAGCCGCGGAAAAACCGATAAGGAGAGAAAACCGCAGTGGGTTTGATCCCACGAATACACGGTATCCAGCGAATCAGACCTCGAAAAAGAATGGGGGGGTATAACACTACTAGAATTCAGTATAGTTTCTCTCCCTCTCTTTCTCTCTCTTTTATAAAAATTACACTACTCAAATTCTGCACTCTCGTAAAGAAGGATCCGACTTCTACTCTTTCAACTGACTCGACTTCCGAAGAAGTCAGCTGATCCTGCAGGCCCTGCAAAACTTGATTAGCTATATGAAAAGCTGTACGAAAATGATCAAGAAAATAGTCGAGAAAAGCCGTACGAAAAAGCGTACGAAAAACAAAAGAAAAGCTATGAAAAACCGAACAAAAAGAAGAAAGAAAATAAAATCACAAAAATACGAAAAAAAAATCAAAATACTCTAACTCCTCCCCGGCAACGTCGCCATTTTGATAACGATCACTAGAGTCGGTTTACGGCTTTTAGAAAATACAGTTGTCGATGTAGAAAGCTGCAATCCGGATCCTAGCTCCGATCAAACAAATTTCATATTCTAAAGAAAACCTACACTATTTTTTTATCCAGGTATGTGTGAATGGGTCGAACTCAAGGAGGCAGAATAGAATGCTTTGATTTTTTAGGGAATTATTTTTGTGATTTATTCTTATCTCTTCTGAAAGCGATCAAAGAAAAATACACTTTTTATTGAATTTTTATTTTTAATTTTTTTACTTGATTTTAATCTTTTCCAATTTTTATTTAATTTTTAAAAGGATATTTCTCAAAAGATTTATTTATTAAGTAATAGGTGGAATATAGGTAAAATATAGGAGATACAGTATAATAGGTAAAAAGTCGAGCAATGGGCTCAAACTACTCACGAAAACAAAACAAAATGAAGGCAATTCGCGAAGAATTAAAATACAATGAAAACACAAGAAAAATACACGAAAAAGTACTTGAAATCTTGCTGGGGTAGTTGCGTAACTACCCTAAAAAATTAACAAAAAATGAGGTCAAAATGGGTCCAAAAATAATCCCCTACAGCCCAGGGGTATAAGCGCAAGAAAAACTATAAAAATCGTTACAACTGGGTCCTTTAAAGGGACTGAAATGAAAGAAAACTAAGATGTTTTACATTTAGGTCCCTGTAGAGGGACCTAAATGCAAATACTGGAAGTCTTTGGAGCGGGAATTAATTCTGGAAGCCCTCTGGATTTATTTTGCAATTTTTCTACCTCTTCACGTTGGAAGACCTTGATTAGAATGAGTCGGCGCTAATCTGACGTCTCCTAATGTGCCACGTGTCGCGATTTTGTACACCTGAAGTGTTCTTGCGGTTCTTGATTCTGTTATGCAACTGACGAAGCTCGCGTGTTCTCTGATTTATCACGATCATCTGATAAAGGCTTTGGAGCTCCGGCAGGGCCAGAGGGGTGGCTCCTCCACCCCTCGAGCCTGCACGCGGTAGGTGGCTGGTTGAGGTGTCTCTAAGCGGCGGTGAACTCTCGAGGAAGGTGGTGGTTTCGTTGATATTGGAGGTTGATGAAGTCTGACGCCCCTTCTTTGAGATTGATTTTCGTGAAGATGAGAACCCCAAATGATGTGAAAATGCTCCAGCTTAAAGATGGATCTGCAAAGACAAAGTGGATGTGCTCGATTCTCAAAGAATTGGCCAAATGTTTAAGATTTTGCAATATCAAAAATGCATTTCCAGATTAAAAACAAACTGGCGTGAAAATGGTAATGAGATGAAGACGCGATTGGAAGTGGATTTGAAATGATTGGAGAGTGGAATTTGGATGAGCGTCTAAACTAAGGGATTAAGCTAGCTAACTACGCGATTAGCCACGCTAATCGTGGCGCAACGATCGAGAAATAATATGATGAAAATCGAATGAACTGACCTGGGTTCTAGAGGTGTATGACCTCCTGGTGATGGCTCAACGAGAGGTCTTCTCGGAGCTATACGCGGCCTTGAGATGCGATTCAAGGTGGCGACGCACCTTGGAACTCCTCGTCCAACGTCCTTCTTCCTCGCGAAGCCTCTCCTAGGTGCTGTCACCACCGTCGATGGCCGGAGCAAGGCGAGAAAGGGAAGGGGTCGGCTACTGTAACTGGGTTTCCTGGGTAGTTGTAAGGTTAGTTGCGAATGGGGGATCTTTAGGGGTTTATATAATGAGATTGATTGATCCCCAAGTAAAATCCAAGGGTGGCCGTGGATGAAGGTTGTTAGATGAAGAGATCCAATGGTTGAAATCGCCTGGAGGAGTGATGGTAAGCGTGGGAAAATGGTTGAACAAGATCAGTTGGAACAGAAGGGCGCCTGGCCTTCAAGGAAGAAGATGAACCAGGTACTGACAAGTGTCAGCACCTGGTTGGCCAGATATAGAGAACTCTTTATAAATTCGATATTAAATAGTAAATAGGTTTATTTTAAATAGGAATAAATACAAGAAATGTAAATAAATTAATTATCTTAATTATGGATTGATTACTTTTTATAAATAATAAATATTATTCAAAATATAATTATTATATTAATAAATATACATATATAAAAAGTTTTTGAATTTTTAATTTAATAAATAAATAAATATTAATTTTATATTTTCTTAATTATTAGAATAATAAATAAGGATTGTGTGAATTTTTATGGATTTTACTAAATTAATTTACATATATTAATAAATACAGATAGTATCTAGCTAGTTTATTTTTACTTATAATTTAGGGTTTTTGATTTTATTAAAATAATAAATTAGCTCCAAAAATTTTGAAATAATTTAGGGTGAAAATACAAGATCATGAAAATAATTAAAAATTATAAAATTAAGAAAACTATAAATAATGTGCGCTACATAAAATAATTAGCCCAGAAACCCCGTTGTCATTTGCTCCCAGAACCGACTTTTTGCAAACGGACTCCGAATTCGATGAAACAACCTTTATTAATTAGAGAATAATATTTTTTGAACTTTAAAGTGAGTAGAGTGAAATTGGAGTTCGTATGAAGAAGTTATGATGTTCGGAAGTTGAGATTTTTATAGGCTGGGTTTCTTGGCTTATTTACAGGATAATATTTTTAACTTATTTTTATATTTTTGTATACATTTTTAGAAATAAGTAGGAAAGAGTTTGGTAAACAAAAAATATTCACATGAATTAATTAAAATAATTTGAAGTTTTGTATTTATTTTATAAATAGTAAGATGTACATGGTGTGTATTAATTTATTTTTTTTAGATTTTCTTTCCTTATCTCCCCCTACTTTTTTTTGGTTTGTCGACCAATTCATGTTGACTTGGTCTCAGGGGTTATACTATAAATATACCTTGAAGTTATATTTATATTTTAATTCATATTGTACATATATACATATATCCAATCTGCCTTTTGTTCTTTTTCTTTTTTCTTTATTTTTTTACATGATTTTGATGGTTAAAAGTGAATATTTATGCATGAATGAAGTTTTGTTAAAATATGAGAATTAATGAATATTTACATGTACTTGTTAAGGGTTTTAAGACAAAATGCGATAGAAAAGTTAATCAATCATTGATTCATCAGCCATGGCACCTTCCAGTGGATTTAATTCGTAAATCTTATGGACATTGAATATGTGCAACTTTGATATCGACAAAGCGGGCAAGAACAGAAAATTTGATCTAAACTGTTGTTTGGAATTTAGAGACTATGTATATGACAATGACCTTATGTCTAAGGATAAAGTCAAGAAATTGCATGATAAACACATCCGAAGAAAGGCTTTCAAGCCTAGACAGAAGGTGTGGTTGTTCGACGCAAAGTTGAAAATTTTCCAAGTCAACAGAAAAGCAAATGTACTAGGCCATTCGTTGTGAAAACTATGTGTGACAATGGAAGCCTCTTAATATCTGAATTGTCAGCTAACACACATCCTTTTGTAGTCAACAGATAGTTGCTGAAGCCATATCTAAAGCATGATACATTCATGTTTTTTGTTGACTCGATTCAAGTCGTATTTCAGGATGAGCTAATAGAATTCAAACGATTAGATACTTGAGCAGACAATCACATAAAAATTACTTTTCTTCTTTTCATATTTTCCTTTTCTATCTTGTAGTTCTTCCTACAAGGTCTCATCCCCTTCATCAATGCTATACTTTGGACGTACTTTGTCCTAAGTATAGAGGGAATGAGTACACTGGGTTATTCATTTCTTAATCCCTTACCTGTCTTCTTAATTCTTGATATTTTGTCTATACTTGGGCTATTTTACAATAAGTAAAGTGGGAGACATATCAAGACGATAATTTCGTACATTCCCACACATGACGCTCCCATCCTATGGTGTAGTCTTCCATACATAGGATTATTTGATCCTAAGTATGGGGTGGACAATCCACTTCTCATTCAATGATTCTTTAGTCGTTGCCGTATAGACTCTTCTATACTTAGTATGACCTATGTCTTCCTTTTTTCTCTCTGATCTATGAGGACATAGTTCATGCTAAGTATAGGGGGTTGTATATAAGTTGTTATACTTTAGCCATAACTCGTACTTTCGTATTTTCAATAATATGTCTAATTAATAAAATACACATATTTCTTTGTAAATACAAGTGATAAGCTAGTTAAAAAATATTTTGCAAAATGATTTGCAAAATGATTGAAAATGTATAAAAAATATTTTGAAAACTATTTGGAAAACTCTGATAAAATGTTTTTAAACATTGTAAAAACAATTTGTTTATAAAATTTTATATTATTTATGTTAAATTTTTTGAAAATCTACTTGCAAAAGATTTGAAAAATGGTTGTAAAAATACTTTGAAATATATATATATATATATATATATATATTGTTCGAAAAATCTTTGTAAAAGTATTTTCAATATTTGTAAATGTTTGTTTGGCAAATTATGTGCAAAAATAAGTTTTCAAACTGTTTGTAAAAATTATTTCAAATGCTTTATCGACCTTGTGTAAATAACAGCTCAAATTAAAAGCCTTATAAAAAATGTGTATAAAATATGTATATAAAAATTGTAAATGAACTCACTAATTGGCAACTTGTAAATTCCATGGGTAAAAATACACCCTCAGTATTGCAAATATAGACGCACTCATGTGTAAATATATGTACATGTCCCTTCACTAACCATTATGCAAAAAAATCCAAAAAAATTGCAAAACTTTTTCCAGAAAATCCATAAAAATTCAGATTAGAAAATGTTTTCACAAAAAGAATTTCTCCTGCATTGTACATAGAATTTGCACTTTTCAAAATGATTAATACAATTGAACAAGTCTTAATTAAAGTCTGAAGATTAGAGCTTGGTATAAACCTTAATCCACTTAAATTTAAAGGAAACCAATAGGGACTGGAATTGGGATACTTTAGGATGTATTGACTTAATTCTTTAGGTTCCATAAGACTATGTTAATAATTCAATTCATTGTGTCTAACTAGAACACTTCATATCATCTATAAGACTCTTGAGACAGCGGCTTGAATACAAACCTCGCACATAATACGTAGCTCAACTCAGATGGGTTGTTGAAAAATCTTGGAGTCTAAGTTGAAATGATGCTAGGCCTCTTAATCAAGGGTGGATCAAGAACCATTATTGGGGATTGATGAAAGTGGTACTCTAACCCTCTTCTTCTGGTAACCATGATATCTAAAGACTGGAGATGGATTGATACAATACTTCGGATGAGGAATGGTTTGCTAGCGTAACTTTTCCCAAGACCCCAAAATATGGGAGGACTGAAAGACTCTATATTTGTCTAGGCACAAACAACAATGTATTGCAATGCAAAGTCAAAGAAAAATCCAAAGAATAAGTCTACACCAAAAAATAAAACAAAAATGTGAGTTTCCATGAAAAACCTACTTCCTTGAGTAGAGTCGGTTACACCGACCATGCTTCACATGGGAATAAAGACTACACAGGTCTATTCCCACTTATTTTCCCATTCTTCTAGCTTCTCTCCCTTTCAATTGAAAAGACCAGTGACACCTGACCTTAGAAAGAAATATCTATCTCCAAGAGGACGGGATACACGGAGAGTAGACTCTTCATAGTTCAACGATTTTGTCTGGGAAGAGCTAAAAATATCACACGTATGGATATGTTATTTCAAGGTAGCAAGAGTATGCGACTGAGAAGATGGCTCTGACCTGATTTTGAAGAGAACTGTATGACAGGATTTTGTAATCTAAGGGGTTGTTATATGACACTTCCTAACCTCGATGTTGTTTTGAACAAACCAATAACCCAAAGGTCTTAACTGAGCTCCAGACTTTGATTTTAATAAGACTAGTTCCAGAGTCAAAAATTATTCCAAGTTATTTCTTTTTCATAGATAAAATTAAAATAATTAAAAATACATTAAAATAAATAAGTACGCTAAAATTCATGGATGAATATACTTGTAATATAACTATATATTATATGTAAATATTTATTTATGTGTACAAATAACTTCAGAAAATATAGTAACAATATATTTATGTTTATTTAAATAAATTATAAATATATAAAATTATATATAAAAAATAATAAAATATTAATAAAATAAAAAATACCCAATATACATATATTGTTGCAAGTAAAAAGTAACATACAATAAATTAACTCGAAACAATAAATAAAAATCATTAAAATACTACATAAAATAATGAATATTTTTCGTAATTTAAGAAAACAATATAAAATCAATAATTATTTCCTTTTGATTTGTTTTTACATTTATTTCTGGTTTGTCATATAGCATCTGACATGGCTCAATGAGGGTGTGATCTTAGTTGACCAGCCAGTCAACTGGCCCTCCTGCACCCTCGTCCTATCAGACGTCATTGACCACCCTACTTCCTTTAATTTCTCCATTAATCCTTGCGTCCTTTCAACTTGCTTCCTTCTTCAATATTACTCCTCTCCATCATTGGTCTTTCACACACCAATCTTTCCTCAGTCGATAGAGCCTTGGTCATCGACCTAAATCGAGTAAAAGACCCTACTGTAAATGTACCCCTCCTCCAATTTGATTTTTGATATGGTTTTAACCCTCAAAATCCCCAGATTTCTTGTGCCTTGGCTTGCTGCTGACATTAGGAAGCTTGCCCTCCATCTTGGAGTGGAGGAAGAGGTCCACAATCCGGTGATCCGAGCTCGCTGTGCTTCTTCACCGGAGCTTCTCCTTGGCTCCCTCTCCTCTGAGGTAGAGCCATAGTTTTTCATATCATTCCTAGGGATACTATTAATATAGTCTAGAATTTTATTTTGACAGATTTTTCTTTTTATTTCATGAAATTACTCGATCGTAGTTCATCAAAGCTTTTGCTTCGGCCATTGTTTCCCCATGTGATCCGACCATGCTCTGCCTCGCCTAACACCTCCATATTCTTCCCCTTCGCTTTTTCTATGCCCCAGGAACCTCCATACTCCTCAACCCACTCCAGATTGAAGGATAAGCTCTCCACCCCTGCCACTCGCAGGAGAGCACCCGTCGACTCCTCATCGCTTCATTTCCACCGAAACTGACCCCTCAGACCTATCTTTTTATGTCTTTGGTCTAACCTTACGGGTTTAGTTGGTCAAAACCTCAAATGAGGTGATTTTGAATCCAAAGAAGGTTCCAGCTGCCATATACCTTCTTCGACCTCCTAGGACATCGTTTGATGTTTCTGGAGTTTTTTGACACCTTCATGCACTATGAACTGCCGAAAGCATCGATTGGATCATTGTATCATCGTTAGAGATCGCAAGAGGAGGGGGGAATCATCGATCAAAGCTTGCCATTCAAATGTTCTTTCATGTTCTTCAGGAAGAGTAGTAGCCATCTTATCTTCGTCTCACTCCAATTTTAAGCTCCGTCGTTGGACCTGCAGCACAACCGTCGTCCAATCGAGCCTGGTGATCTAATCATAGCCATACATCCATGAAGCGGGATTGGACTTTGAGAGGGTGACGTGTATCCAAGTGTAGTGATATGAACCGTCTGCCCAGGCACCTTTAGGGTTATTTTGTACACTTTCACCCCAGCTTTTGTATTTTATTAATGTCCCAAAATATTTATCTACAGTTATATTGTTTTTGTAATTTTTCACTTCAACCCTTGTACTAATTTCATTTGCACATTGGTCCCTTTCCATGTGTCCTAACGTGCACATGCACGTGAGGCAACATGCATTTTGCAAAGGACACCCTACGGGTTTTGTTCTTATTTAGCCCTTGAAGTTTTTATTCCAATGTTAAAGTTTTTAGTTAATTTGCAAGAGGCCTTGTAGTTTCTTGTATAATAGAAAAATACCCATGTAGGCATGTTTATTAGAATATACTTAGAGGCCATTGTACTTCTATTTTATGTTCTGAAATGCATGCTATGTTTTTTTTAAACTACGTTTAGGTCCTTGCCACCATATTGATTTTTATTTCTTGTATTCCCTTTATTTAAAATTTCATTTTTCAAAAAAAATTTGCTGGAAAATTATTTTAAGTGTCTAGACTCATATTAAATCATACATTTTGTAAGGTAATTAAAGTGATTTTTTTATATTTAAACATTCAAAAATACTACCTTTATTCCCTGTTTGCATTAAAAAATACATAAAAATTACAAAAATGCTTCAAAAAAATCCAAAAAATTATTCTGTCTTTATTATTGTTTTTTTGAACTCCAAACCAAAAATCATTAAAAATTTCAAAAGAAAATAATAAAAATTGAAAACCCTAAAAAACTTATAAAAATTATTAAAAACTATTGAGAATTTAAAAAATATCATTTTTTTTATTTTTTATCTTATTTATATTATATATTATAGATTAAAAATTATTTTAGAAAATTTGGTGGTATTTAGCTATTTTTAAATTCTAGAACAGTCCAACCTATTACTATTACTCACTAATTTGACATTGTTATTCATTTAAAATACACAAAATAGACAAAATTATGAGAAGGATAACAAAAATAGAGAAAAACATAAAAATGATAAAAAATATTTTATTTTACCCATTTCGAGTATTTATAGGTATATCTATATATACTAGCTTATATAATATATAGATATATATACTTCTATTAATATTAATATTATTAAAAATGCCTTCAATATTTTGAAAACCCTTAAAAATAAAAAAATAGTATACCTTAGTGTACTTTCCAGATTTTGCATGTATTTATTTTAAATATTATCTATATTATTCATATTATCTATATATACATATTTCATACATATTACATATATTAAAAAGAAAACAAAACTAAGAATCAAAAAGTATATAAAAAATTATTAAAATTATAAAATTAAAAACAAAACAAAAATATAAATTAAAAATCCAAAAAATAAAATATTAAAACCCACCAGAAAATCCCTACAAAAAACAATAACATTTATTGCCTTTTTTTGTCAATTTTTATGGTTCATTCCCATTTCTCGTTAGTGGTTCGACTGCAACAATTGCATATTATACATATCATTTTATATGGTATACTAAATTTTAGCTCACATGTGCTTATTAAATACGCATCATTGTGGGTTAATAATTGATGCATATAATTGTGGATATATGAGAGCCAAGAGAGTGGTTGACAAAATGATTGTCGGATGCGACTTGTCGAGCATCGTAGATCCTATTAGATCGGATGCTAGGATCCATCTACTTTTGGGTGTTCATCAAAGGGCACTATTGTTGAGGAGCAAAGCTTAGGATAGATTTTTCTGTTGATTTTCCTTTCATTGTTTTCCTTCTTTATTTTTCTTTTATTTGATATAATTGTTTATCTATGCTAATCATTTTCTCTGTTATTTTTTTTGTGAGGGATCACATGGTGAAGGCGACTCTTTAAGTAGTTGGTGCACCCGAGCTGAGAGGAGATTGTCCACATTTCTTGTTGGCCAATTGAAGGTAGCAGGAGAAAGATAAAAAGTGGATATTAGCATAGCATTTTCTCTTTTATTTTTGTGTGTGAAAGAGAGAGAGATAACATTTTTATTTCCATTAATTTGTAATAATACAGGTGGATATTGAACATTCTAACATATTTTACCAAGTGATTGTTCACTTAAGGTCTCACCGGATTATTTGCGGTTTTCATCACCTTCATCTTTTTATTCTCCATATTTTCCACTTATTTTCTTTGTTTCCCGCTACTTATGCTTTCTGCCTTTATTTTGATTTGTTTTCTATGATTGAGCCCATATTATTGTAGGCTTTCTTGATTGAGTTAGCTAGATCCACACACCTAATATTTTGCAGGTATCTATAGTATACATGTGAATCTAACCAAACTCAGTTTTGTGTCTCACGCTAATAGCAAATTCCTACTTAGGGCGTTTCATTATTTTGCAATTCATATACACTAGGGTGAGATTTCCATCCAAGTGTTTCCTTGCATCACCTTGTTGCTATCTCCTTCCACTTTTGATCACTTAGAACCAAGAGAAAATAATAAAAATCATTAGGCACTTGTTATTGAAAAAGACTCAAAAAATGAAAATTCAAAAATTAAAACAATGGGACTACTAAATAAACTTTGACCTAATTAAAACCTGTAACAAACATCATTGGTTGGGTTTCACAAAGCCCCCATTGTATTTAGGTACATTCCAGACAAAGTGAGGCATGACCCCTAAGGATTAGAGAAAAAAACCCATTCTGTGGCTACCTTAATTATCACATGGGACCAGCAAAGTATTGGCACTTCTATCATACATAGGTGATTAGGTCTTGTCAATGTTGGTGCTCTCACCTTGTTTGGAGAATCTGACTTGATCTGAAGTATTGAGCATAGGCTATGCCCTCACAGATGTGTCTGTCTCATCGTCTTGTGTTGAATACCTCATTTTTTAGGGAAGTAGTGGTTTTGACTATCGGCTTCCTTTCTCTATTTCTTTGGCTGAGTCGCCCCCAAGACCCATATTGAGGACCTTAAAAAGTGCATATCACATGATACAAAGGAGGTAGAACAAGTACGGAGATACTTTCCTGGTAGTACACGCTCTCCTTTAGGGCTAGCCGATAAGGGTGTGTTATATTTTTTTCCTAAATCACAACTCTAAAATAGAAAAGATAAAAATAGTCGAACTTTCACGGCTTCACAGTGTTAAGTTAGTGAACAAAGTTTGTTTGGTATTTGTTTTGATCTAGATTAGGATTCAAAGATCTAGTCTTGCGCACTTGCACCATTTTATCATTTCTTCTTTTCACATTTCTATTTGGCCCTTTCTCATTGTAAGCATTGTACAATTTTACAATCCTTTTATTTCTTGTTCATCACCGTATCGTTCATCCACCCTCGATCTTACTTTTTTCCTTCAAGATGTCTTCTTTGTGAAGGCTTAGTTGGGACTCCACTGACACCCACATCGATTCCACAAGTTCAATATCTTTAATATTTTGGGGGAATCCCCAAACACGTGGTTCGGATTTTACGAATCATGTTCATTGCTCCCTGCATCTTCTACTTGCCTCAGACCGAGAAAAAATCTCTTCATGAGTTGTGCCCTTTTTGGATGGAGATTGATTTCACTCCTTACACTTATCTGTCACTAATAAATTTCAGAATTGACCTTAATTTTGAATTTTTCTCTACATTTGGTGCTTGTCTGCAGATTGACCTGGGTATTTTCCCAATTGCAGATCAAGACCCCGATCTGTATCCCAAGCCTTTACAGTCCGATTCAGAGATGGCTCCGACTGGCTGAGGAAAGAGACCACGTATTCCGAGTATAGAGAAGAACATCGAGAAGGGTAACTTTCAGACCAAGGTGTACAATCAGCTATTGGCCTCCATCTAGGCCATTCAGTAGTAGTTGACCGACCAAGAACTTGCCTGAGGTTGCCTTTCAGGAGATGTTAAATGACCTCATGGGGAGGTCAGTGGTAGGATATGGAAAATGAGGAGAAGATGATGATCTCCATGGTGATGAGGATATTCAATCTGTAGATGGACCTCACAGAAGCAAGGGAGAATGAAGGATAGGCCAACCCAAGCCCACCTTGAAGCAAACATGCAACCTTGTGGTCGATCGCATTACCGAGTGGAACAAGATTCCGCTGATCCACATGTATTTTGAACTAAAGCCACAACTCCTCTCTCTTCTACCCAACTTCCACAAGAACTCAATTGAGGAGACATATATCCATATGCAGTAGTATGGAAGCATCTACGACAAAACTCACTACCCCAACATCTCGTTAGGTGTAGTTAAGATGACTTCCATTCCTTTCAGCCTTCATGACAAAGCTTTGCATTGGATCAATCATCTAGGAAATGTGGTGACAATGTGTGAAGAGTGAAGGATATGGACAGATCCTCAAGCGCATCACGGAAGCGTGAGCGTCGTATCGGATACGATGAAGAAAGACTAGTCGCACTAGTTGTTCGGTGCAGCAGAATTTAAAAAATTTATTCGATGAAACCACATGATCCAAGAACAATTCTCAGATCGTTTCATCTATAACCACAACAAGTATAATGCAATACCTCTTGAAGCGTGGTTGATCGAGTCTCTAAGAGAAGAGACCTCCTGTCTCAAGTCCGATCGTCGGAGAGATCGCTTGCGAGCGCGGGGATGAACCGCGTAGTCCTCGCAATCCAAGAAGTTGATCCAAGCACGGTTTCTCCTGATCTCGTCGCACGAGATCGAACGTCTCCTTCGTGAGCGAAGCACTCGAAGTAGACGAAGAACCGCAGAGCGTCGAAGCGGTAGCACGAGGGCGCAGGCGACGACGATTCTCTCCACCAAGGTGGACGACCACCAAGAAGAAGGGGGAGAGAGGGCTGTCGAGTATGAGAGAAAGAGAGAGAGAGTTTTGCTACAATAGCATGTGTAAAGAGAGAGCCAAGAATGCCTCTCTATTTACAGGGTTTTGGGATCCATGGATCTCAATCCATGTGTCATATAAAATCAATGGATGAAATTGATTTATGACAATCCAATGGTCAACATTGTTGTTGGTAAAAGCCAACAACTTGTGATTTAATTTTGATTAAATATATTTGATAAATCAAATAAATATAATACCAAATTAAACTACACAAATAGAGAGAGAGAAAATAAGGGAGATACACCTTCCTCTTTGGAAGGGGGGGACGGCCACCAATTCCCTCAAGGAATTGGTGCCGCCCCCTCCTTTCCAAAAGGGAGGGGCAATCTCCTTGATTTTCTCTCTACTCAATTTCCAACAACAATTTGTTGGTATTTTAATTCACCAAAATAATTCTCAATTATTTTTGGAAATATTGCAATCTTGACATTGAATTATTGTGAATCAAATTCACAACCCAAAACAAAATGTAATTTACATTTTCAATTAATTAAACAATGTGTATCCAATACACATTAATAATTAATCTACTAATATAAATTATATTTACCTCTCTCTATTACATTATAAATCACATTTATAATATATTAGGAATAATTGGATATTACTATCCACATTATTCTTATCCATAATAATTAAATCACATTTATTTATATTGGATAATATCTCATACATCATGATAATTAAATCACATTTAATTATCAACTTCATTTTGCTTAGATCTCATGGAATTGTTCTTAAACCATTTAAGAACAATGTTATTTCTCCTCAGATACTTGGAGATAAGGAGAGGGCGATTGTATTGTTCCACGTATAGTGACTTGGATATTGAGATCACATCTCAAATCCAGATCCCATGGACCTCTCATAGATGCTTGATCAAATCAAGACCGTAAACCTAATCTTCTCATTGCATCTGAATCTCATTCAGATCAATGTCCAGTAAATGGACTAAGACTAGATTACTTCTCTGATGAGAGGAGTCACTAAAATCCAGACCTGTTTCATCACTCCCTCGGAATGGAAGCGTCATGGTTATACAATCGTTTATGATCAAATCACCCTTCAGGTATTCCCAATACCTGCACATCCTGCATACTGGAAGACTCATTATCATCATGAAGATATATATCAATTTTACACTGTCATCTTCATGGTCTGATCATTAAGTTTCTCAATCTTGGTCCTTGGGATATGGTACATATCATATGCTTTCACAAAGACTATATCTTACCTTCAAATTCATATCATGCTTCTTAAGCATGATGACCATGCATGGAATTCGGTCAATCCCAATACCTCATGAGTGAGCTCATGTCTCTCGGTTCACAAGTGAACCTGTATGATCCCTTTGAGAGATCATATTACTCATATGCCCTTACATGCACACCAGCTCGCCGGTGTATAGACCTTGATTAGGTCATATACCTATTGGTCTACCAAATGTACATGCTCAGACATACAGTAATATATCTGTCTCTGGTAAGAGGATGTTTTCCTGTGATGTGACAGTATTCATCATAGGTCTTTGATTATCTCGATCTCGTCAAGTCAACTCATTGACTCGACTAATCTGATACCTCCGAATCAATATTCCTATGCAGAGGACCTGCATCAAGAGGTCGATCAGATATCAGTCTAATGAGATGGGATTGCCATCTCCCACTCAGACTAGAGATCACTACTTGTTAATCATTGATGATGCTTGATGAGTCCTCTATCTAAATCCTTAGATATTCATCCAAGCATCAGCCTTTATGATTCAATCATTAAATCAACAGCTGTATGATTATCAAGTTGGCCATGGTAAATAACCCTTTTTGTACAGAGGGACCTTATAGTGCATTCATTCATTCAATATCAGAAAGGGAGTGAAACAAAATCAGTAACTTTTATTGATAAATCATTTATTACAATAACATTTATTGTAGGAATGGTTCGCCTCGGGCTCACATTGCTAACAAAGAGTTGAAGCCACATTCCTTAATAAATACTACCCACTTGGTCATCCTAACTTGATGCGTTCGAAGATAGACAGTATATCCCATGGACCCCAAGAATCCATTCACGAGAACTAGGAGAAATTCATTGATCTGATAGAGAAGTGCCCTTACCACGACATCATGAAGACTAGCTTGCTCCAACACATTTTCGAGGTTCTCACTGAGAACAATCAATGTCTGGTTGATGTCGCTTGTGGAGGATCCCACCTAAACAAGGACGGGGATGCAGTCTGGAATATATTCAAGGAGATAGCTGAAGGAGAGGCCACACTTTCCTATTCTCATTCCTTCCAAGTTCAGCCACAACCATAGATCCTATGCAAAAATGTCATTATTGTAGATACCCATGAAGTGGATAGGTGTGACAACTCTGATCCAAGCATCACTAGAAGTAACCTGTTCAAGGTGGACATTATAAAGAAGAGGTCTCATGACCTAGAGAAACTCACTAGGATTGAGCAAAGAATGAAGGACCTAGACAAGATCGGCATCATCACTAAGAAGTTGGAGTTACTAGTGAACACTATTAGTGACTGCAATGCCGTGACAACTGCCATTGATACTCTAGCTGAGAAGAAGGAGAAAACAGTGCAACATCCTCCTTAGCTGAGTCTGAGTCTACCTCGAGTCCAACACGTATATTACGTGCAAGCGCCCAAGCAGCCACAGCCACAACCATAGACACAGATGCTTGTTTACCAGCCACCTAAGTTCTAGCACCAGTACCTTGATCCATGTTCCCCATCTACACTACTCATCCAAGAGGTGAATGGCATTTTGAGCAATGATCAACAAATGACCCATCCTCAAGGACAACCCCCTGGACAAAACTCAGCCAACTACCCTTCCACAAGCAAAAAGGAGGGCAGAACTACCAGCCCAACCCAGCCCATCATCAGCAACCTCCACAACACGGATACACTTGGAGGCAGATCTATCAACAGTCTGAATACTATCAACAATATTATTAGAAGCCGATTGTTCAGTACCATCACCAGTGCCCCTCCCACTTGTATGAATAATACCCTTCTCTTCATCCTCATCCTCCTCAGTACACTTAGGGTTACTAATAACAACCCCCCACTCATTATCAACAGAGTCAGAGGCCACACCAGGCCCAATCCTCTGAGGTTGCACCATTCAACACTGTATTAATCGAGAACATTGCTGAGATGAGCCAAAAGATAGATAACTTGACGACCACGAAGACTACCAATCCGACCTAGATCTTGACTTACCCGAATAACTTCCGTTGCAAGGAGTTGGTAGTCTGCAATGTTCAACCCAATTCATGTGAATATATTGCTTTGTCTAAATCTATAACTCTAAGGAGCAATAGGTACTCCATCCATCTACAGCAACGATATGGAAGGGCAAAGCGTCCGATGGTGAATCTTCAGCCAATCCAGTTGAAGGGGCCAGATATTTTTTTGGATAATGCTACACAACCAACAAAAATACAAAAAATATGAAAAAAATATTCAAAAGATCCAAAATAAAGCAATAACCAAGGTGAATCCATGCTAGCAATGGAGGCGCCAGTAGCAGAAGTAGAACCAACACCAGCCGATCGAGCCAAGACTGCAAAATTTTTTGATCCACATAATATAGATGATTTTGCACATTTTTGATATCTACCTATAAACAATTATTTAGAAAATTTTACGTAATTCAGTTTCTTCATATTTACATTTTCCTTTTCTAGATGCTATCAAATCTAAAACAATACAAAATTGAAAAATGTTATATCTGATCTTAGCATTATCAAAATATTGCAAAATATTATGCTTGAAAGGCCTTTACTGAATGCCACGGAGTACATGCCTGTTATGAAGAGAGGAATGAAAGAATCATGTACAACAAAGCGTCCGAATGATAGAAACATATTGAGAAATCTGGAGACACACATTCTAATCATGGCCATTGTCAACCCCATCAACAATCTCCCAAATAAAAAGAAAGACAAGGGATCTATGCTCGTTATATGCCAAATATTAAATTAAGAGTTCGAGCGCACTTTGCACGATAGTGGATCATATATTAATTTGTTTGTTTCCTCCCTACTTAAGGAAATTGGAGTAGGACCGTCAAGCCAACAAAGATGATTCTTCTGCTTGTAGATAGATCTGTTAAGTGTCCCACGGGCATGTTGGAGTACGTTATCATCATAGTTCAAGGAATGAAATTACCTATTGATTTCATTGTCCTGTATATGGACACCTCCAGACCTTTGCTCCACACTCCTATCATTCTCATTCGATTGTTCCTTTGAACTGCCTAAGCAGTGGTGGATTACAATACTGGAGAGATCACTTTCCACTCCAATAGTAATGAAGTACTGATAGAGATTATCCCCAAAAAAAATAAGTGGCATCTATTTCGAGATAGCTCAAGATGAAGGGACAAGAAGAACATGATTTTCTTGTTAACATCAGAGACACGTATTTATTCTTTGATAACACTGAAACACAAGCATTCCTCTTGCTTGAGGAAGGCATGGATAGCGCGATCGAGTTTACCGATGTCTGTGATAAGGAGAATTTAGTTAATGGTTATCCTGAGTCGATTGAACAACCATCCTCGTATGAGAAGGATAATTCTATCGTCGATATGTGTGATGTTTTATATTCTGATACGAAAGGCACAGTGGTGGACAACAAGCATAAGAAAGAGGCAACGCTTGTCACATAGGGCACCACCAAGCTGACTCCCACGCCCCCAGAGCTCAAGCATCTTCCCTCGAACATGAAATACACCTTCCTTGTAGGTGATCCTACCATGAATCCAGTCATCATTAATTCCCATCTGATCGAAGAATAAGAATCTCATTTTCTTGAGGTTCTTGAAAGAAACCACAAGGCAATTAGCTGGAATATTATGGATCTCCATGGGATAAATCCTTTATTGTGCTTTCATCACATCTATCTTGATGAAGATAGCAAGTCCTTCATGGAATATGCAATGCAGATTGAATCCCAACCTATGGGAAGTAGTCATGAATGAAATCACTAAATGGTGTGATGCATGATTAATTTATACCATCTCTGACTCCAAATGGCTGAGTCCCTGACATGTCATGTCGAAGAAATCCAGGATCACCATAGCCTCCAATGATAAAGGAGAGGAGATTCTGACCCAAGTAATTACTTCATGTTGCATCTGTGTGGACTACAAATGCTTAAATCTTGCAACCAAGAAGGATCATTTCCCATTGCCCCTCATTGTTTTGATAGCCGAAAGACTATCTTCGAAGGAATATTTCTGCTTCTTAGATGGCTACTCCGGTTATAATCTAGGCATCATTACTCTAGAAGATAAAAAGAAAACTACCTTCACCTATCCATTTGGGACATACGTCTTCTGCAGAATGCACTTTTGATTGTGCAACGCACCCACCACATTCCAAAGGTGCATGTTGGTTGTGTTTGCTGATATTGTTGGTAGTTTCCTCGAAGTATTCATGAACAACTTCTCAATCTACAAAGACAGCTTTGATCAATGTTTGGGTTATTTAGACCATCCTTAAGAGGTGGTGTAAGGTGAACCTTGTGCTCTCGCGGGAGAAGAGTCACTTCATTGTGACCGAAGGGATTGTACTAGGTCACAACTTCTCTAAGAGTGTCATGGAGATTGACCCATCCAAGGTGGACATAATTTCAAAACTTGAAAAAAATTTGAAGCAAGTCCAGTCACTCTTAGGGTATGTGGATTTCTACAGAAGATTCATTAAAGACTTTAGCAAGATTGCTCGATCGTTGACTGATCTGCTTGGTAAGGAGGTGATTTTGTGGTCGATGACCAAGTCCTCCAGTCCTTCAATCTGTTGAAGGATCTCATCACACATGCTCCAGCCCTCCAGCCACCCCATTGGTTTCTACCCTTTGAGACCATGATGGATGCTTCTGATTTCGTAATTGGTACTATTCTAGTTTAAAGAGAGATGGGATGCCATTTACAATTCATTATGCCAGCAGAACATTAGATGAGGCCTAGAAAAACTACACAGTAATAGATAAAGATCTGCTAGCAGTAGTGTTTGCCTTAAAAAAGTTCAGATCTCATCTTTTGAGATCCAAGGTTATCTGTACACTAATCACTCTACCATCAAGTACTTACAGCACAGGAAGGATGCCAAACCTCATCTAATCATATAGATCCTTCTACTCTAGGAATTTGGCCTCAAAATCTGTGACATGTTTGGAGTTAAAAATGTGATGGTAGATCACCTTTCCAGAATTGTTTAAATTGAAACTCCTGAGCAGAATGTCATTCCTATTACAAAAGCATTTTCATATGAGGCAATCATGTGTATCGTCTCACCCCCTAGTATGGTGACATCGTCAACAACCTTATCTCTAAGAAAAATTCGCCTGATTGGCCAAAAAATCAAAGTTGATAAGTTCTTCGTAGAGATCCATTTCTACTAGTGAGAGGATCCACATCTATTCGGTGAGGGAGTAGATTTCATCTGGAGGAGGTGTATAGCTCAGGAGGAGTTTAAAGGTGTCCTAAACCATTGTCACAAGCTTGATGCCGGTGGACACCATTCTAGAAACAACAAAAAAAATATTTCAATGTAGCCTCTTGTGGCCAACTCTATTCAAGGATGCAACTGATTATGTCAAGAAATGTTTTAATTATCAAAGAATGGCCGGAAACATAAGTATGAGAGACACAAAGCCTCTGAATCACATTCATATCTCAGATGCCTTCAACGCACGGGGCATTGATTTTATGAGTCCATTCCCTAACAGTCATGGCTTTGAATGCATCATGGTGGTAGTTGACTCTGTAAGCAGATGGGTGGAGACAATTCCTGCTTGAACCACAGATAGTCACACCGTCTATCGATTTCTGAAGGACAAAATCATCTCGCAGTTTACGATTCTGAAATTCTTAATCTCTGATGGGGGAGCAATTTCATAAATAAAGAGGTCAAGAAGATGACCAAAGAATATAACATAGAACTTTGTGTTGCAGCATCGTACCATCCTTAATCCAATGTCTTGGATGAATGCTCAAACAGGGAGGTCAAGACTATCCTGTAGAAGCTTGTACAAAATGACAGAAAGAATTGGTCACAATTGCTTGATTTATTTCTTTAGGCATACCACACAACATATAAGTCTCCTCATGGTATGTCTTTGTACCATCTTGTATATGTCAAGCCATGCCACCTACCCACAGAGTTAATTCATAAATCACTATGGGCATTGAATATGTGTAACTTGGATTCCTACAAAGAAGGAAAGAACAGAAAAGTTGATCTGAATCGTTTGCTACAATTCAGAGACTACGGTTAAGACAATTGCCTAATGCATAAGGAGAAAGTCAGTAAATGGCATGATAAATACATTTGAAAAACGTCTTTTGATCCTAGACAGAAGGTGTGGTTGTTCGACGCATGATAAATACATTCCCACCCATGACTCTCCATGTCTTGTGTACAGTCTGTTATAACTAGGATTAATTGATCCTAAGTATAGGTGGAATGGCCAACTTCTAACTCTTTGATTCTTTAGTCATTTTAGTATAGTCTTTTATATACTTAGTATGACTTATGTCTTTCTTTTTTCTGTCTGATCCATGAGGACATAAACTAAGTATAGCGAGGTCGTGTATATGATGTGTATACTTTATCCATAACTCGTACTTTTGTATCTGCAATAGTATGGCAAATTAATAAAATACACATAATTCTTTGTAAATACACATGATAAACTGAATTAGAATGTTGTGCAAAACGGTTTGAATAATGGTTGAAAAATGTATGAAAGTTTTTTGAAAACTATTTGGAAAACTTTTGTAAAATGTTTTCAAACCTTTGTAAAAAAGTTTTTTTGAAAATTTGTTTTATTTATGTGAGTAAAACTTTAAAATTCTATTTGTAAATTATTTGAAAAATGGTTGCAAAAATACTTTGAAAAAACTATATATATTGTTCGAAAAATCATTGCAAAATGATTTTCAAAACTTGTAAATGTTTGTTTATCAAATTATTTGCAAAATAAGTTTTTATAATTTTTGCGAAAATGATTTCAAATATTTTTAGGGCCTTGCATAAATAGCAGCTCAAATAAAAAGCCTTATAAAAATGTTGTATAAAAACTTGATTATAAAAACCTATAAATGATCACACTAACTGACAACTTGTAAATTCCCGGTGTAAAAATACACCCTCAGTCTTGTAAATATAAAAGCACTCCCACATAAATATATATATATATATCCCTTCGCTAACCTTTATGCAAAAATTCCTAAAACTTGCAAAACATTTTCCAAAAAATCCATAAACAAACATATTATAAAATGATTTCATAAAGAGATTTCTTTTGCATTGTACATATCATTTGCATTTTATTAAATGATGAAGTCAATTAAACAAGTCTAAATTAAAGTATGAAGATTGTTTCTTGGTATAGACTTTAATCCACTTAAATTTAGAGGAACCCATTAATGACTGGAATTGGGATACTTTAAGTCACATTGACTTAATTCCTTAAGTTTTATAAGACCATGTTGATGAGTCGATTCATTGTGTCTAACTAGAAACCTTCATATCGTCTATAAGACTCTTGAGCCAGTGGCTTCACTAGAAACCTCGCACTTAATACTTATCTCAACTTAGATGAATTGTTGAAAAATCTTGGAGTCTAAGTTGGGACAATGCTAGGCCGCTTCATAAGGTGGCTCAGGAACCATTCTTGGTGATTTTTGAAATCAGTACTCTAACCCATTTCTTTTGGCAAACGTTATATCTAAAGATTTTAGATGGATTGCGACAAAGCTTCTGATGAGGAATGGTCTACTTGTGCAACTTTTTCCAAGACTCCAAAACATGGGCGGACTGAAAGAGTCTATAACCTTTGGGGCACAAACAAGAATGCGGTTAAATGCAAAATCAAAGAAAAATACAAAGAAGAAGACTATGCGAAAAATTCCATAAAATATTAGCTTCCAGAAAAAAGCATGCTTCTTGGTGAATGGAATGAAGACTACATTGGTCCATTCCAAATTCTTTTCACATTCTTCTAGTTTCTCACCCTTTCGGTTGTAAAGACTAATGGAAACTTGAACTTAGAAGGAAATTTCTATCTCCATAAGGATGAGTTACAAGGAGAGAAGACGTTTTTATAGTTTAGCGGTTATGTCTCGGAAGAGCTAAACAATTTCACACACATGGATCTGTCATTTCAAGGTAGCAAGAGTATGTGACTAAGAGGATGGCTCTGACCTTACTATGAAGAGAATTGGTTGATAGGATTATGGAACCTAAGGGATGTTGTGTCACCCTTCCTAACCACGATGGGGTTATTAACAAACAATAATCCAAAGGTCATAACTCATCTACAAACTTTTATTTTAATAAGACAAGTTCCATAGTATAAAATTGTTCCAAGTTATTTCTTTTACTTTTCTTTATTTTCTTTCTCTGCACTTATAGGTAAAAGTGTTTGTTATGGATTAGAAAAGTCAAGTATAGGGAGTGATGAATCTCCATTTCATCACCTTTATTCTTTAATTTTGGCCTTTAAGCACTAGCTAAAAGCATGTATATAGAATTATTTTGTATAAAATAAAATTCATGATTTACAATGTAAATGTTGTATAAAATACTCTATTAAATGCCAAAATAAAAAAAAGAAACGAAAAAATAAATAAATAAAACAACATATGTATTGATTGACCCTAGACCCCGAAACATAGGTATCACGATGACGGGATCGACAAGGGATAGAGTAGGGGGAGATAAGGGCCAATAAATACAAATAAACCCTAATTTTTATTCCCCAATAAATAGGTTTTGTGACCCATTTTATTTTATTATTTTTATAACTCAGATCAATAAACTTTGAGCATGCAACTTGTAGATGCAATCATATAGAAAAATTATAAAATTTATTTCATGTAAAAATAATGCACAATGTACCTCAATAAACTTTGAGCATGCAACTTGTAGATGCAATCATATAGAAAAATTATAAAATTTATTTCATGTAAAAATAATGCACAATGTACCTCAATAAACTTTGAGCATGCAACTTGTAGATGCAATCATATAAAAAAATTATAAAATTTATTTCATGTTAAAATAATGCGCAATGTACCCTAGACACTCAGAATAAAAAGCCGCTTAGAAAAATTCACAGACTGGGTATTCTCCATATGAACTCGAAATTCACCAAACTCACCTTTATTGGTCCTAAAATTAAATTACCTATTTAAATAAGAGTGGTTTTATTCAATTTGGAGTTAACATGCAAACATTATATTTTGTGCTCTCATTGTTGAATATACATGGATAAAATAATAATATATTTATTCTTTAAATTGTTCACTCTTTTTAATTTTATAATTTTGTAGATATTATTTGAACAAAATATAAATAATTAAAATAAAATAATTAAAAAAAATTACACTAAATAAATATATTAAAATGCATATATAAGTATGCTTGTAGGGCTTTCAGAAAATTCTCATGTTAGACATTCATTCAGATTCGGCTAGCTAAAATTTCGATTTGGATTTGATTCAAAAATAAATGAAACGAACCTGGGCATGAGTTTGGGTTCGAATAATTAAACGAACTGAACCTCAAAAACATAGGCACGCTTAGGTTTGGTTCGTTAAAAGTTCGATTATATACACACATACATAAAAGTATATATACATACATATTGTATATATAAGGAAAAAATACATTCTATATTAACATAAGGGCTATTCACTTATTTTCCCAAACCCATATAGTCATAAACTCCTTAAGTCCCTATTTCTTATTTTTGAAACCCCGCAAAACCCTCCCCTACAGCTGCAGTTTTCCCATTTGAATAGGAACATGTGCACAACATTTATTCTTAAATGAACCTTTAACGAGTTGAACTGAACCTGATTACAATTTTCATTTTATCAAGCAAACCAAACCTGAGCCTAAAAGTATGCTAAACAAACAGAATCGAGCCTGGGTTGGTTTGCTCAGGTTCGGCTCATTTACACCCCTATATACTTGTAATATACCTATGTATTATATGTAAATATTTATTTAAGTGTACAAATTACTTCAGAAAAATACAGAAAAAATATATTTATGTGTATTTAATAAATTATATATATATTACATATATAAAATACTAACCTCTTAAATAGAAAAAATAAAATACCCATTATATTAGTAAATATTCATATATTATTGCATGCAAAAAGTAACATACAATAAATTAACTCGAAAAATAAACAAAAATAACTACAAAATACTACGTAAAATAATAAATATATTTCAAGTTTTAAGAAGATAATAATAAATTTTAGTTACTATTTCTTTTTTTATTTATTTTTACATTTTATTTCTGGTTTGTCGTCTAGCATATGACTGACCCAATGAGGGTGCGCCCTTGGTTGACCTACCAGTTAACTGACCCCCCTTGTGCCCTAGACTTGACAGACACTGTTGACCACCCTACTTCCTCGAATTTTCCCCATCAATCCTTGCATCATTTCGACTATATTCCTTCTTCAATTTTGCTCCTTGATGACTAGTCTTTCACACACCAATCTTTCCTCAATCGATGGAGCCTTGGTTCCCCCTCAAAATCCCCAGATTTCTTGTGCTTTGACCCACTAGTGACATCAGCCAGCTTGCCTACCATCTTGGAGTGGACAAAGAGGTCCAGAATCTGGTTATCCGTGCTCGATGTGCTTCTTCGCCAGCTCCTCCTTCGCTCCCTGTCCTTTGAGTTAGAGCCGTAGTTTTTCATTTCTTTTCATTCCCAGTGTTAATATAAGTGTAGTCTGGCATTTTATTTCAATAGATTTTGTTGTTTATTTCATTAAATTAGTCGATTGTTTTTCGTTGTAGCTTCTGCTCCGACCATCGTTTCTCCGTGACCTGACCCTGCTCTGCCTCGCCTAACACCTCAATCTTCTTCCCCTTTGCTTCTACTATGCCTCGGGCACCTCCATACACCTTTATCAACTTCAGATGAAAGGATCAACTCCCCACCCATCTTGCTCGCTGGAGAGTGCCACCCCGACTCTACATCACTTCATTTCCACCCAAGCCGACCCCACAAACCTATCTTTTTGTATCTTTAAGACAACCTTGTAGGTTCAATAGGTCAAAAGCCTCAAATGAGATGATTTTGACTGCAAAGAAAGTTCCAGTTGCCTTGTACCTTCTTCGACCTACTGGGACCTCACTTGAGATTCTTGGAGCTTTTTGACGCCTTCAACCATTGCGAAGCATTGAGAGGATTGATTGGAGCATCAGAGCACCGCAGAGATCGTCGAAGGAGGGTGGAATCACCGATCAAAGCTCGCATTTTTAACTATTCTTCCATGTTCTTCAGGAAGAGCAGTAGCCATCTGATTTGCCTCTCGCTCCAGTTTTAAGCTCTGTCGTTGGATCTACAGCACAACCATCGTCCGATTAAGCTTGGAGATCTAATCGTAGCCATCCATCCGTGAAGCAGTATTGATCATCAAGAGGGTGATGTGTTTCCAAGTGAAGTGATCTGAATTATCTATACATGCTCCTTTAGGGGTATTTTGCATACCCCCCGGCTTTTGTATTTTATTATTTAGTTCAGAAACATTTATCGGTAGTTTTGTTATTTTTGTAAAAAATTCACTTCGACCCCCGTGCCGATTTCATTTGCACACTGGTCATTCGCCATGTCACTCACATGCGTATACACGTAAAGCGACGAGCATTTTATAGTGGACCCCCTATAGGTTTTGTTATTAGTTAGTCCTTGACGTTTGTATTCCAGTGTTAAAAATACCTATACTCGTTTCACATGCGCATACAAGTGAGGCGACGAGCATTTTGTAGGCCCTATATTTTCCAGGATATTACTAAAATACCCCTAGTCGATATGTTAATTAGAATATATTTGTGATTTTTGCACAAAGGCCCTTTTAATTCATTTTATTTCTGGAATGCTTGACGGAATTATTTGAATCACGTTTACGTCCATTCTAGCATATTAATTTTTATTTCTTGTATTTCTTTTATTAAAAATACAATTTTGCATCGAAAATTTGTAGGAAAATTATTTTAAGTGCCTAGACTCATATTAAATCACATATATTTTTCATAAGGCCATAAAAGTTATTTTCCTATGTTTAAAAATTCATAAATATTACATTTATTCCTTTCATTGAAAAATACAAAAAAAATAGACAAATATTTTGAAAAATCGAATGACTTTTAGTGTCTTTATTATGATATTTTTGAACTACATACCAAAAATCGTTAAAAATTCTAAAGAAATACAACAAAAAGGGAAAAACCCTAAAAGCCTTATAAAAATTATTTAAAATTATTGAAAAAAACCAAAAAATATCATTTTCTATTTTTGTATCTTTTTTATATTATATATTACACATTAAAAAGTATTTTCAAAAAACTTGGAGGTATTTACCTATTTTTAAATTACAAAACAATCCAGCCTACTACTACTACTCACTGTTTTGAATTTTTTTATTCAAATAAAAATATAAAATAATTAGTAAAAATACTAAGAAAAAAAGCATAAATAGAGCAAAATATAAAAAAGATAAAAAATATATTATTTTACCCATTTCGAGTATTTATAACTATATATATACTATCCTATATTCTATATATGGATATATATACTTCTAATAATAATAATATTAAAAGTACCCTAAATATTTTGAAAACCCTTGAAAAATAAAAAGGAATGTATCTTAGGATATTTTCTAGTTTTTGCATATATTTATTATATATATTATCAATATTATTCATATTATCTATATATTCATATATAAATACATATTACATATATTAAAAAGAAAATAAAACTAAAATCGCAAAATATATAAAAATTATAAAAATTATAAAATAAAACAAACAATTTAAATTAAAAATACAAAAAATAAAAAATATTAAAACCCAAAAAAAAAATAAAAATCCATATAAAAACAAAATAACATTTATTATCCTTTTTTAAATTTTTGTGGTCTATTGTCATTGCTCCTTTGTGGTTTGACCCCTACACTTTCTTACTATACATATCAATTTATTGGGTATGATAAATTTTAGCTCACTTGTACTTATTATTTGAGCATCATCGTGGGTTAGCTATTGATGCATCTTATTTTTGATATCCAAGAGCCAAGAGAGTGGTCGACACAATGATTTTCAGAACATACTTGTCAGGTACCACATACCCTTCAAGATCGGATGCTAGGATCCATCTACTTTTGGGTGTTCATAAACAATGCAACCTCTTTTTCTGCATTTCCTTGAAAATATGCCTTACCGCATCTTCATACTTATTAAAATGTGATCGACCACATGCTAACAAGCCTCTGACCCTCATTATTCAGTTCCCTAAATAAATGTTGGACCAAGCTGGTCTGAGGGATATCATGATGAGGGCATTTCTCTTGTAGGTCCCTGAATCTCTTCCATACTTCATGTATTGACTCGTGTGGACCTTGGGAGAAGTTGCTTATACAACCTCGCATCTGATTGATATGATCAAGAGGGTAAAATTAGTGGACGAATATAGACTTGAGTTCCCCCCAGGTCCTCTTGACTTTTCCAAGATGGTTGACCCAGTAAAGTGCCTTGTCTTGAAGGTTGAAGGGAAAACCTGTCATCTTTACTACACCTAACGGAATGTTAGGGTAGTGTGTGGTACCGTATATATGAGAAACCTTTGCAGATGAATGTAAAGCTCTTCATTAATGTTCTTGTAAAACATGGGAAGAAGAGCAAGGATTTTAGTCTTGAGCTCAAAATGTGCATGGACCGGTGGAATATGAATCCATTTGATCATCTATCCAGTGCCAGGATTGTAGGTCTCCTTTAGAGTAGGCATTGGAGCCTCTCCTCTTCCCTCACCTGCCGCATTATAGGGCCCTTCTCTTGGACCATCTCTATGTACATCTTCATTTCCTCCTCATCCCCCTCCTCCTCCCCCTCTTCTCTCTTTCTCCCCTCAGGTCATTGTGCATGTTCTAGAAGGAAACTTGGGAAAGCATCTGATCGATGAGCTGTTGCTGGATAGACTATATCGAAGCGAGCAACTACGCATTCACTACATTCTGATCTGACTATCTTTGATTTCGATATTCTGGTCCCTTCCCCTTCCATTGAGGAGCCATATCTAATTAAGAATTCGAAGAAATGAAATTCAGATCAGGATCTAGGCTCTATCCTTGATCTGCACCACAAGATGTATCCTAATCAGACTGACTATGAAATTCATCACTAGATGAACTAATGAAGTTAGGATTAGGGTTAATCCCAGATTGTTGGGAATGAAGGAGATATGAGCTGAACTAGGTCTCCATCCATAAGGCGCGAGCAGGGGGACAAGTGTAATCCCAATTTATTGGATAATGAGAAGGGGTATGAGAGGAATACGAGGAGTCTGGAAATTGATTCGTAAGATCTGAACCAACTTCTCAAAAATAGCCTCAAATTATTGGACATGACAACATCATGGAATCAATGTGGGTGTCAGCAAGGTCCCGAATAAACCATCCATGGGTCTATATCTTTGATAGAAGAGAAATGAATGGGGAATGTAACATGGTGATGAACAATAGATGAAGTAGAAGAAGAAAATAGTAGATGGCTAAAAAATGAGCAGGGCAAGAAGAAACGAAAACAGATGAAATGAAAAAGGGTGCCAGTTAGTTGGATTAGATCTTTGACTTAAAACTAAATTCAAACAAATAACAAGCAAGGATACACCAATTCACACAATGTGAAACCATAAGAGTTCGACTATTTTTATCTTTTCAATTTTAGTTTGCTTTTTAGACATATCTTTGAACAATTCCTTAGAGGTTATCCCTATAGGAGAGTGAGTACTACCATAAATGTATATTATACTTACCACTTCCTTCGTAACCTATAGCATGTACTTTTTAAGTGAGTCCTTGTTATCGGGAATGGATCCACTACTCATCCAAAGAATAGATGAGGAATCCAATAGGAGAAACCAATACTTCCCCCTGGTGGGGTACTCAGATGTGTGATGATGAGACAGACACCCCCATGTGGGGATGGCCTAAGCTCAATACTTCGGACCAGGTCGGATGTTATACACAAGATGAGAACACCATCGTCGATAATGTCCTACTTGAAGGATATGGCATAATCCTCAAGCGCATCACGGAAGCATGAGCGTCGTATAGAAAACGACGAGGAACGACTAGTCGGACTAGTTGTTCTATGCAGCGGAAATTAAAAAATTTTATGTGACGAAACCACGTGATCCAAGAACACTTCTCGGATCACTTCGTCTAAACCACAAACATGTAATAGGATTACCTCTTGAAGCGTGGTTGCGATTGAGTCTCTAAACAAAGAGACCTCTTGTCTCAAGTCCGATCCGACGGAGGAGACGCTTGCGAGCGTGTTGATGAAACACATGCTTCTCGCAATCCATGTTGATGATTCAAGCTGCGGATCTCCTGTTCTCGAAACACGAGATCTGGCGTCTTCTTCACGAGCGAGGTGCACCGAAGGAGACGGAGATCCACAAGCAAACGATCGGGCAGCATAACGACGATGCTGCGGCGATGGAGAACCTCTATAGGGCATCCATGGTGGACGACCACATGAGAGAAGAAGAGAGGGCATGTAGAGAGAGAAAGAGAGAGAGACTTATGTTCTCATTATGTGTAAAGAAGAGCAAAGTGGTGCCTCTCCTTTTATAATATTTTGGGATCCATGGATCTCAATCCATGGGTAACACAAATCCAATGGTTCTCATTGATTTGTGTTTCTTTTAATGGCTAAGATTTGTGTTGGTAACAACCAACAACAATTATTTAATTAGATTAAATCTATATTGATAAATCAATATAAATCAATCCCAAATTTTATCAAGCAATCATGGAGATTATTGGAATGAAGATTGCCTCCTTCCATAATATGGGATTTGGTGGCAATCTCATGTAATCTCATGATATCTCATGAGATTACATTATTCCATAGAAATCTCCAAGATTTACAACAACACTTGTTGTAACTTATTCAACAAAAATAATTCATAATTATTCTGTGAATATTGCAATCTTGCCATTGGAAAATTGTGAATCACATTCACAACCCAAAATAAAATGTGAATTACATTTTCAATTTAATGTTCAATGTGAGTCCAATTCACATTAACATTTAATTAACAAATGTAAATTACAAATAGCTCTCTCTTATATAATATAAATCACATTTATAATATATATGATTAATATGGATAGTGCTATCCACATTATTCAATATCCATGATAATTAAATCACATTTAATCATCGTGGATCTCTATTATCGTGTGCCAAAATAGTATGAGTCATATTCACATTATTCGCATCTTTGATAATCAAATCACATTTGATTATCTAACTCTCTTTATAATATGAATCGAATTCATATTAATCTTGATAATTAAATTACAATTAATTACCAATTTACTCAATTCTTGGATACATATATCAACAATGAAATTATCCTGAACTCTTTCAAGGATAATGCGCTTTCTCTATGAATACTTGGAGATAAGGATAGGGAGATTGTATTGTTCCAAGTATATTGACTGGGATATTGAGATCACATCTCAAATCCAGATCTCAGACCTCCCATAGATGCTTGATTAAATCAAGACCGTAAATCTAATCTTCTCATTGCATCTGAATCACATTCAGATCAATGTTCAACATTAGGACCAAGATCAGATTACTTCTCTACTGAGAGTAGTCACTAAAATCCAGTCCCGTTTCATCACTCCCTAGGAATGGAAGCATCATGATTATACAATCGTTTATGATCACATCACCCTCAGGTATTCCTAATACCTGTATATCCTGCATACTGGAAGACCTAGAATATCCCGAAGTATAAGATCAATTTTACATTGTCTACTTCAGGGATTTATCATTAAGTTTCTCATTCGATCATTGGGAGTTGGTATCGTTCATATACTTTCCAAAAACAAATATCATATACAGGTGGTTATCATAAACTTTCCAAAAGCATATATCAAACCTTCAAATTCAGTCAAGCTTCCAAAGCAAGACGACTGTGCATGGAATTTGATTCTTCCCAATATCTCATGAGTGAGCTCATGTCTTCCATTCCGTAATGAACCTGTATAATTCCTTTAAGAGATCATATTACTCATATGCCCTTATATGCACACCCGTGCACCGGTGTATAGACCTTGATTTGGTCATCAACCTATTGGTCTGCCAAATGTGCATACTCAGACATATAGTAACACATCTTTCTCTGGTCAGAGGATGCGTGCCTATATTGTGACAACATACAACATAGGTCTTTGGTTGTCTCGATCTCGTTAAGTCAACTCTTTGACCTAACTAATCTGACACCTCTGAATCTCTATTCCCATGCAGAGGACCTGCATCAAGAGGTCGGTCAGATTTCATCCTAAATGAGAAAGGATTTCCATCTCCTACTCAGGCTGGAGATCGTCTCTTAACAATCATTTGATTGTGTTTGATGAGTCCTTAATCTAACTCTTTAGATATTCATCCAAGCACCAGCCTCTATGATTCAATATTTGAATTAACAAAGTATGATCATCATGACGACCATGGTACGTAACCATAACTGTACTAAGGGACATATTATGCAAATTATGTATTCTTCATTTCAGATCAGGGAATGATATTCGCAATAACATTTATTGCATAATAGCTCGCCGTGGGCTCGCATGTTCAACAATCTCCCAATAGCCCAAAAAGCCATTAATGGGCTAATAATTTAAACCCACACTCATGTGACAATCATAGGCTATTTAGAAAAATAGCTAGGTAAGCTGATCAGTCAATCTGTTCCCGAGAGACTATGCCAAGTCCTTTTACGATACTTGCATATCTCCTAGTAACAATGTTCGCATCCAATGCTGATGTTGCATCTTATGCATCCAATACTCAATCATATCAGTCATAGTGTCTTGACACTATAGTTCAATAACTATTTAACCAGTATGTAAGTTCTATTATCCTTATTAGAATACCGTTATTCCTGGAGATCTCTATCTCCTAAGGTATTCATAATTAAGACCTTTTAGATCGCCATCTATAAAGTCTTAAGATCTTGAATATAAGACTTAGAGATTACTATCTCTAAAGTCTTGTCATCTTTGAAGATATTGATATTACTGCAATCAAGTGTTTTATCTCCATAGTAGGATTAGTAACAGTTTACTACTCCCACTGCATGGCAGACATCTGGCTATTTGTACACATGTAGCGTACACTCGGTTTCTCGGAACTGATGCACAAAGGGCAAGCAGTTCAAGCATTCACTTCCTCAACTCCTTGAGGTGTTATCCCTTTAGATAGGTCAGTACCATATCTTAAGGGAAAGAAGCCTTTCTTGGAATTTTCCAGAAAATAGAAATGTCCAAGGTGTACCATTAATGTGACGGTCCCAATACCATCTTCTCTTTGCTTCTGAACAACATTAGAACTAAGATCTAAGAAATATATCCCTGAGATCATATCTCGAGGTATGGGACAACCAAATTATAAAACACTTATTATTATCATCCTTAGATCATTCCAAATGATTGGGATATCTACATTTAGCACGATGAACACAATGGCACTCCCACTAAGCTTCACATGGTTTATCAAGATTTTATCTGAAAACGTAACATTTATGATTTCATCAAATCCAATATTAGAACTACAAGAAGCTTATTTGAGTACATAGATGGAGTATCTAGCTTGCACGCCTTTCTTTCCTCAACCATGAAGCCTTGGGGCTACTTCATGTGAATATCCTCAAAGAGGTATTCATAGAGGAATGCATTCTTGACTCACATCATGAATCTGTCATAGTCAAGTTGTGTAGCTATGGTTAGCAATATTCTAATGGGTTAAAGCAAGGTCACTGGAGAGCAAGTCTCATCGCAAGCGATGTCTTCTCTTCAGTGTGCAGCTCATGGCTGCGAACCGTGCTTTGAAGGTCTCTACCTTTTCATCAGGTTTCCTCTTTCTCTTGAAGATCCATTTACACCTTAATGGGTCTTACCGATATAGGTGGATCCTAGAGGGTCAATATACAACACTTGTATATGGAGTCTACTTTAGACTTTATTGCTAACATCCATCTTTCCATGTCGTGATCTTTAGAAGCTTCAATACCATTGTCAGATTCAACTGACACATGGAATCAATCTTCAAACTTATTTGAAGAGGTATTAGTGTTTCATCTTTATTTGTCCTTTTAGTTTCCAATTTTAGGAGCCTCGTTATCTTCTCAAGATTAAATGAGTTCCTTTACTTCATTTTAATATTGATTCTCAAGAGTCTCATCATCTAAGAATTACATTCTCAGATATGAAATCTTTTAAGAATCTCAAGGTCATAAAGTAGGTATCCAATACCATCCTTTATTTTCCTAATGAAGTAGCACTCTCAGGTGCTAAATTCCAGCTTACTTGCCTGGAACCTTATTAAGGATATATATATATATATATATATATATATATATATTGTAGTCTTCTACTACATATACAAATACCTTGGAAACTAGAAGATAATTATGCTAAGATTCATCATTGATCATATCATGTCACACATGATCCATTTGTATCTTCCTACAAATCCATAGAGTTTAGGTTTATTAGGAGGAGTGAGATAGAAATGATATTCATATCTCTATAAGGTATTCTATAAATTCATCTAATAGGTACAGACTACCTAGATTAGATCAAATTCATTTAATCTTCCTTTAAACTTTGGTTCTAAACCAAAATTGTGAAATCTTTGAACATTTCAAAGGTTTCTAAGTGAAGAGAAGAAATCTCATATCACAAATAATCATCAATAGATATCACATATCCATAATGTTTATTCTGATATATATGTCTCACATACACCAATATGTGTGAGATCTTGAATACCTTGACATCTTACACCATTCCAATGAAGGGTATATTGGACATTTTTACTTTTGAATACAATATTCAAAAGTATGTAAGATTTGAAATTTTAGACAATCTAAAGTTTCATCTCTGACTAGTCTATTGTTCACATCAACAAACAAATGTCCAAGGTTTGATGCCAGATCATTGTCAAATGATATTCATTCTGCTGTTGATCTTTTAAGGTTTAATTTCAGTATTAGAAATGTTAATGAACCATTCATTAATTTTTTAATTTAGTAGAGTCCACTAGATTTTAGATTACTTTCTGGAAAATCTCTATTATAACTCTTTATGATAGGTGTATTCCAGAATTCATGTTTATTCCCAACATTAAGAAATAAACAATGAGTGTTTTCTAATATCTAGGTCATAGAGACATTCTCTAAGACTAAGGGCTCTCCAACTAAAAAAACCAAGTCCATCTATCCAATAGAGATTGTTGTAACAATTGCATCAATGTCCATGTGGATGACTATTAAACCTTAAAATCAAATTTTATAGTCTTTTAATACATATGATACCGGCAAGTGTCATTAGAAGATTGAGATACAATTATTAGACTTTATCTTATCAAATAAGTAAGTCAATTTCAATGATTATATGTAGATTATTCTGATGTACTATCCGATTCTTTCTCTAAGGATTCTAGATAGATTTGATAATCATACTGTCAACACATCAACTTATTGCAATGTTGGCATTCATCCAACTCTTTGGATGTCACATGGAAGTCACAGAAGTACAACCAACTCTTTGACTTTCCATCTTACTTGGGTCCAATGCATGCTTCCACTGCGCTCCCTTTATCTATAAACAACCATTGCTTTAGACGAAGGATCTCTTTTGCTGAATTCAAAAGATTTCAATATTAGAGCATTTCAACATGTGTACATGCTTCATTCAATTCATACAATATGAATAATCTGAAGCCTCATGAATGACTAGAGTATAGATAGTAGAATGGTGACACTCATTGTATCTACAACCATCTAAACTCTTAAAACATTGGCTCAAGTAGGTACTCAAATAATTCGAATACATCATCTCTTATAGAGCTACCATTCTGCATGATGCAGAGAACCACGTCATTCATGATTAAATGTCGAGAGCACATATGTATGCCAGAACATCATCTTAGAATTTTATAAGGATTATTTGACAATTATGATCATCATCGACATTTCACTTCCAAAGTACATTCAATGAGAGATCAAGATTATAGAGACTTACAAACCCTAGGTTTGTAGTCCTATCTTCTATTTTATTGTCATTCCTCATTATTACGAGGAAACTTGCACACTGTAACCACATACATTATATGTCCAACTGCAAGTACAATATCTTGATCATTGATCCAATCCATGATATTTTACTGGTTATTATTGAGTATATTATTGAGTGGGTTTAATGAAGGATTATCTGAAATAAGCAATTTACATTAATATATATATATATATACACATTTTACTTTGATTTAGGAATTTTTATATCAAAGTTGTCTTGCCTTGTCAACACTGAAAGCTCATTCTCATAATCACTTTCAATATAAGAGATATACTTACCATCATATCTCAGCAAGATCTGGGATCTCCTTCCTTATCTTTGCTACATCCCAATAATATGAGAACCTGTAACTCGGATAAAAAGAAGCGGGAACACATTCCGCCTTGCAAGTCAAACTTGCATTTCCCAATTCGATCTTTAACACTCGGGCCCACCACCCCTAAGGTGATGTTGACCCATCATTAATTGAACCAACCGTCAACATGAATCCAATATCGCCACAATAATATGAGGATCCGATATTGGGGTCACTACGCATATGTCCTTACTCTTTCAAGAAGCGACGAGCCCGATCCAAATGGATCGTATGCAGGAGCTGTCACTTCGGACAGGCGTCTCCTACATACAATATCTGGCGAAGGAACCATTCGCCTTGACGGGAGACCATGGATGTCACTTATGTGATCCTCCACCTCATATTCAAATTTTAATTAATTATTATGAATCATATTCATATAATTAATTCTTCCAAGGGAAATACACATCTATTAATAATAGATTGTTTTTAATTGGATATATTTAACTTAATCTCATTAAATCAATTATCAATCCAATTCAATCAACAAACTTGATTGTTTCACTTGAATATATATATGGTATTATCTCAAAGTACATATTAATTCGAATTTTGATAATTAGAAAAATACACCTTGATTTCTCGGGCATTATCGAGTCCCTACCCGCTATCATGGCCAGTATCGGCGGGAGTGGGACAGATCGCAACGGGTGCGACCAGCTACCCCAGCGCTCCCTGACTAAACACCATATCCACCCCACGAAAGGATAATGAAAAATAGATCAATGTGTATTTGAGATGATCAACGGTTCTTCAACCGAAATTGTATCATATAGTAATAATCAAAACTTTTTTTATTATAAGGAAATTTACTAGACAAATTCCCAATCCTATTCAAGCAAGTTGTTTGTTGATTGTGTTTCCAATTTTGATCTATATCAAATCTAATCAATTTATTGGTTGAGGCCAAGTCAATTAAAGAAATACTCATCATTAAATATTTCTCAAATATTTTCCATAATTATTTCAGGAAATTAACAATTAATTTCACTAATTGACAATCACATGGTTCTTGATTAGGAATGTAATTTCAGCAGTGACCCCTACTTACTAAAATTAACATATCTCAATTTAAATCCAAACTCGACAAAATCAATTTTCAAAGATTTCTAATTTGATTTATGACAGAACCTAAGTGATATTTCATGCATTTCTAGGCGGGTCAAAACAGTAATTAACTCATTAATCATGTTAAGATTCGTAGTTCCCGCAACAGTGAATACATGTTCATTAAAACAACCATATCTCGAGCAAACGGAATCTAAATTACGTAAACGCAGATCCTATGGTTTCCTTATTTAATGGGGAACAAAATCCAAGGATTAATTCGTGTTTAAATATTTTAAATAGGGCCGAATTTATTCACTAAACAGATGTGCGAAAATCAAATGTGACAAAAACTTTCTCGACCTTAACGAACCGAAGTCGTCCTAGGTTTACGGATCATATCCAAAATCTTCAACCTAAGGCTCTGATACCACTTGAAGGATATGGCATAATCCTCAAGCGCATCATGGAAGCGTGAGCGTCGTATCGAATACGACGAGGAACAACTAGTCGGACTAGTTGTTCTATGCAGTGGAAATTAAAAAATTTTATGTGACGAAACCACATGATCGAAGAACACTTCTTGGATCATTTCGTCTAAAACACAAACAAGTAATAGTATTACCTCTTGAAGCGTGGTTGCCATCGAGTCTATAAATGAAGAGACCTCATGTTTCAAGTCCGATTCCACGGAGGAGACGCTTGCGAGCGTGTTGATGAAAAACGTGCTTCTCGCATTCCATGTTGATGATCCAAGCGGCGGATCTCCTGATCTAGACACACGAGATCTGACATCTTCTTCACGAGCGAGGTGCACCGAAGGAGATGGAGATCCACGAGCAAATGATCGGGCAGCATAACGACGACGCTGCGGCGATGGAGAACCTATCTAGGACATTCCATGGTGGACGGCCACATGAGAGAAGAAGAGAGGGCGTGTAGAGAGAGAGAGAGAGAGAGAGACTTGTGTTCTCATTGTGTGTAAAGAAGTGAAAACGGGTGCCTCTCCTTTTATAATATTTTGGGATCCACGGATCTCAATCCCTGGGTAACACAAATCCAATGGCTCTCATTGATTTGTGTTTCTTTTAATGGCTAAGATTTGTGTTGGTAAAAACCAACAATAATTAAATTAATTTAGATTAAATATATATTGATAAATCAATATAAATCAATCCCAAATTAAATCAAGCAATCAAGGGGATTATTGGAATGACGATTGCCTCCTTCCATAATATGGGATTTTGTGGCAATCTCATGTAATCTCATGATATCTCATGAGATTACATTATTCCATGGAAATCTCCAAGATTTACAACAACACTTATTGTAAATTATTAAACAAAAGTAATTCATAATTATTTTGTGAATATTGCAATCTTGCCATTGGAAAATTGTGAATCACATTCACAACCCAAAATAAAATGTGAATTACATTTTCAGTTTAATATTCAATGTGAATCCAATTCAAATTAACATTTAATTAACAAATGTAAATTACAAATAGCTCTCTCTTATATATCATAAATCACATTTATAATATATATGATTAATATGGATATTGCTATCCATATTATTCAATATCCATGATAATTAAATCACATTTAATCATCTTGGATCTCTATTCTCATGTGCCCAAATAGTATGAATCATATTCACATTATTCACATCTTTGATAATCAAATCACGGTTAATTATCTAAGATAAGTCTCTTTATAATATGAATCGAATTCATATTAATCTTGATATCTAAATCACAATTAATTACCAATTTACTCAATGCTTGGATACATATATGAACAATGAAATTATCCTGAACTCTTTCAAGGATAATGCGCTTTCTCTGCGAATACTTGGAGATAAGGACATGGAGATTGTATTGTTCCAAGTATATTGACTTAGATATTGAGATCACATCTCAAATCTAGATCTCGGACCTCCCATAGATGCTTGATTAAATGAAGACCGTAAATCTAATCTTTCCATTGCATCTGGATCACATTCGGATCAATGTTCAACATTAGGACCAAGATCAGATTACTTCTCTACTGAGAGGTGTCACTAAAATCCAGACCTGTTTCATTACTCCCTAGGAATGGAAGCATCATGGTTATACAATCGTTTATGATCACATCACCATCAGGTATTCCTAATACTTGTACATCTCGCATACTAGAAGACCCATAATAATACCGAAGTATAAGATCAATTTTACACTGTCTACTTCAGGGATTTATCATTAAGTTTCTCACTCGATCATTAGGAGTTGGTATCGATCATATACTTTACAAAAACATATATCATACCCAGTTGTTGATCATATACTTTCCAAAAGCATATATCAAACCTGCAAATTATGTCAATCTTCCGAAGCAAGACGACCGTGCACGGAATTTGATTCTTCCTAATATCTCATGAGTGAGCTCATGTCTTCCGGTTCAGTAATGAACCTGTATGATCCCTTTGAGAGATCGTATTACTCATATGCCCTTTTATGCACACCAGCGCGTCGGTGTATAGACCTTGATTAGGTATTCAACCTATTGGTCTACCAAAGGTACATACTCAGACATATAGTAACACATCTATCTCTGGTCGGAGGATGTGTGCCTATATTGTGACAGCAAAAAACATAGGACTTTGGTTATCTCGATCTCGTTAAGTCAACTCTTTGACCTAACTAATCTGACACCTCCAAATCTTTATTCCCATGCAGAGGACCTACATCAAGAGGTCGGACAGATATGAGCCTAAATGAGAAAGGATTTCCATCTCCTACTCAGGCTGGAGATCATCTCTTAACAATCATTTGATGGTGCTTGATGAGTCCTCAATCTAACTCATTAGATGTTCATCCAAGCACCAACCTCTATGATTTAATATTTGAATTAACAGCTGTATGATCATAAAGATGGCCATGGTACATAACCCTAATTGTACTAAGGGACCTATTATGCAAATTATGTATTCTTTATTTCAGATCAGGGAATAATATTCGCAATAACTTTTATTGCATAATGTCTCACCATGGGCTTGCATGTCCAACACTGCTTACCCACTATAATGGAAGTGCTAATACTTCGTGAATCCAGTCAAGCGGTTATTGGCTCTATTTTCCTCGGATTGTGCCTCACTCAGTCTAGAATGTACCTGAAAATATTGAGGGCTTTATGAACCAAAAATAATGGTGTCCATTATGAATTTTATTTTTGGTCAAGTTTTATTAAACAATCCTCTTATTTTAATTTTTTATTTGTACTTTTTTAAGAGTTTTTTAAATAATCCACCAAACATTTGTTTGTATTTTCTTAAATCCTATGAACAAAAAAAGAGGGAGATAACGAAAAAGCAATGCAAGTTGATACTAAGGTAGAAATCTCACCCTTGTATCAGAATGATGAAAGCTTAGTGAGAAGACTCACAGTGCTTCCTAACGCTCTCCATTCGGGAATCAACACATGAATTTAAAATCTACATTATAAGGAATGCAAATACTACGAAATTGCTCTAAGCATAATTGTTATTAACGTGAAGAACCGGATTAGATCTAGATCCAAACGTAAAGCAATAAGTGCATACAAATATTAGGTATTTGGACCTTAGATTACTTGATGAAGCAATCCTAAAATCACTCATTCACATAAAACAAATAAATTAAAGGTGGAAAACTCGAAACGTGTGAAATAAAGAAGATAAAGAGAAAAATTGGGAGAATAAAAGGTAGAAGGTAAATAAAACACATAAAATCGAACGAGCCCGCAAGTGAATAGACACTTGGTAAAATATGCCCGCGAGAGTAACAATGTCCAAGTCCAAGGTACTTGTATTTTTACAATTTAATAATGCAAAAATAGAAGGTATCTCTCAAAAAACAAAAAGGAAATCTACACGACAACTGCTCTTCACTCTCTCTGTCTCTTTTCTATGCTCTCTCAAATCAGCTCGTAAAGGAGGAGATGATCTCCCTGTAGCTCGAGTGCACCAACCTACTAAGAAGTCACCTTCTCCATGCGGTCCCTTGTAAAGAAGTCAACAAAAAGAGATGGCCAAGAGCAGATAAACAATTATATATAAAAAGAAAATAAAACAGATAAATATGCATATGAATATATACAAGTATCCTATCCTACGGTGCTCCTTGGCCACACAACAATTTTGTTTAAGAGGGATGATGAGGATTGCAACAACCGATCTAGGAGAGCTTGCAGCATCCGACAAGTCGAATCCGACAATCGTTGTATTGGCCACTCTCACGGCACTCGGATCTCAATCAGGCAATTAGGGCAAACAATCAACACACAATATAGATGAAACAATAAAGGAATGCGATGTAAAATTTATTATACCCTATATAGATGTATATAGACAACTAGTGTAGCTGTCAAACCACAGAGAGCAAGTCGCAGATAGGGTAATTATTGTCTAATTATAATTTTGTACTTTTTCATCTTTTTTGATTTTTATAGGGTTTTAATTATATTCAATTTTGATGTATTTTTTATTTCTTATATATATATATATGTTTTAAATTTTATAATTTTTATTTTTTCTTTTTAGCTTTCACAAATTCGTAGTTTCTTCTACTTTTTAAAGCTATAATGTTTATATATAATAATATGTATATAACAAAAATACTATATGTGATATATAATATACATATATGGTCATTTTATTTTTTTAATGGTTTTAAATATATATTAGTACTAAAAAATAAAATGGTAATTTTTTTTGTGTTTTGAAGTTTTCTCTCTTTTTGTGATTTTTCTTAATTTTTTTGCTAAATGTTCGGTATTTTTAATTGATTTAAATATACAAAAAGTAGGCATAGTAAACTGGATAGATCGTTTTGGGTTTTAATAATAGATAATAAGTTAAAAATTTCCAAAATTATTTTTATTATATACTATATAATTAAAATAAAAATAATAAATAGAAACAACTTTTTCATTTTTATAGAAAGTTTTCTAATTTTTATATCTTTTTAGGGTTTTTCAGTTTTTAATGTTTTTCTTTTATATTTTTGTGGTTTTTGGTCTAGTGTCAAAATATATAGTAATATATAATATATATTTTTGGAATATATAAAATACTTTTTTATATTTTTTAATTTTATAGCTAGATAGGGAAAATATAGCTCCTAAATGATTGTTAATATATGGAAAATGCAGTAAAATGTTAAATAAAAATAATGGCTTGAACATACATCAAATAACATCATTTTTCCCAAAATTAATGAGGAACTATAGCTATTTAATAAAAAAAGAAAAGAAAATGAATAATTACAATCCTAGATGTGGTATTTTTCAATAAAAATAAAGTCCAAGGTGTTCTATGCAAATAACCCTAAAAACATAACTTAATAACAAATTTCAAATATTATGCATTAATATAGGATGTAGGGAGGGATTCCATGCAAATTACCCAGCTCACGTTGATCGCCACATGAGTTAGCATGAACATATTTGTAATATTCAACAATTATGAGGGGTCCTATGCAATTTTTACAAAAATATTTGAACATTATTTAATATTTACAAGACATAGGATAAAATATTAAAAGCGTTGAGGGGCTCAATACAATTTCCCCTTTATGTGACCCAATCTAGCGCTTCTCCTTATGCCACATGGGGTTAATCAACGGATTGGAGGCACGACATTTCGCCTTAAACTGGACTTCCCAGATTAGATCTATGTCGCGACTTGGATCCGACGACGAGGGAGGATCCTGATGAACTCGGAAGAAGGTCGGCATGGATGAGCTTCGATCGGTCGTATCTCCTACCTCTGACTTCCTCTTAGTTGTTTACAGGCTCCCAAGCTTCTTGGATCTCTCGTTGACCTACGGTATGGTTCAAAGTAGTTCGGGCCCTATCGAAGGGATTCTGTAGCTCTACTGCACTTGGGGATCCTGGTGGATCTTAAACTTCTCTCCAAGGGGGGCGTTGAGGTCCAACACCTGCATAGAAATGTGGGGGAGCTCGAGGAGAAGCTCCTCAATTTATTCTGAAGCTGAGAGCATGCGAGGAGCGATGAGGAAGATGAGCTCCAGTGAAGGCTGCACATTAGAGCTCGTTGGACCTCAATTCTTGTTGAATTGAGGGTGGGAAGTGAGGGCTTTTGTAAAGAAGGCGAAGGGGAATGAGAGGGATGTAGAAATGAAGGCAGAGCAAGTCAGGAAAACAGGTGAATTCAAGCTGGAGCACAATACTCCAACAATTGAAAATCCTAAAATTTCTTTAACATACTTAATGATAGGCTAAACTAAGGATGAAACCAAACTAAGGAAACAAAATACAATAGAAAAATGAAAGAAATGTATCTCTTACCTGACTATTTCCTGGTGTAGAAGGAGCACCGCTTGAGCTACCCTCTGGCGTGCTGGATCGCAGCTTCCATACCCCTCTTGTCCTCTCCAAGACATAAGCTAGATTCCTAATGTTGTTTGGCTTGTCGAGCAAATGAAGATAAGAGATAGGAGTGGGTGAATGGGGATCAAAACAGGAAAAACACCTGGAGGTGTTATTTATAAACATGGTGGAGAAGCCTTATTGACATTGGGTTTCTGATCAACGAAGGCTATGTATAGAGGATCTGAGAATTAAGCATGTATTCAAGTTGATCTAAGCAATTTTTGCATGAAAAATTTAGTCGGATTGAGTGAGTGATCACCCGGGAAATGAGGGAGAAGATGATGAGTTGTTTCCATCTTTGACAGTGTTAGTGGTCTGGGAAGAAGAGTTGACTGGGGGTCAACAAAGGAAGCTCCCTGATTGGTCAACGTGGAGCTATCAAAAAAATCGATTAATTAAATCCCTTATTAATTAGATATGAAATAATAGATGGTTTTATTAATTTTAGGTTAAAACAAGTCTTTTTGTAGTATTTTATTTTTATTTTTATTTTGCACTACATATTTTAATAATTTATGTACAAAATTTAAATGTTTTCAATTTATTTTATTACATATTAACATTTTTTATTGTATTTTTCTTATTTTATTTATTTCCTTAAATAATTATGTACATATATTATATAGGTATAGTTCATCTATATATATTAATATTTATTTATTTTTAATTTATTTTCATGGTTTTCTTGTTATTATTTTTTAATTCCATTGTTTTTAAATAATATTTACAAATACATAAAATATAAGGAATTTAAAAAAATAAAGAATAAATATAATGAATATTATATACAGGTATGCAGTACAATATGGACCCAAAAGCCAACTTGTGCATCCCAATTCCAAATTAAATGAAACTACCTTTACTAAATAGATAATTAAATTTTATAAACAATAAAGGTGAATTGGTCAATTTTGAGTCAGTGAGATACATGTTTGGGAATTTTTGTTTGTGGATTTTTATTCTGAGTATCCCAAGCACATTGTACATTATTTTTGTGTGAAATAAATTGTGTATTTTTCTTTTATATTTTTGTGTATAAGTTTCATATAGAGGTTTTATTGTTGGAGGTATAGAAAGTGGAAAATAAAATAAGCCCAAAAAGCTTATTTATTGGTAAATAAAAATTAGGATTTTTAATGTATTTCTGTACAATTGATTTACTCTATCTCCAACTACTTTATTCCTAATTGACAATGTCATGGTGATGACCTGGTCTAGGGGTGTAGGGTCACACAGTGTCTTGGACACTTCATTCATTTATTTCTTTTCTTTCCTTCATTCTTGAATTTTGGAATTAAATAAAGTATTTTATATAGTATTTAGATATCAATTATTGAGTTTTGTTTCACACAAATTAATGTTATATACATTCATTTAGCTAGGGATTTAAGGCCAAAATGAATGAATAAAGGTGATGAAATTGAGATTCAACAAGACTTCCTTCATTGACCCTTATTAAAAAACCTAAAAAAAATAAACTCTTCAAAAACCCATAAAAATTTGCACAACTTTTAAAAATCCATAAAAGTTCAAAACAAGAAAATAGCTTCACAGAAAGTTTTTCTTGTATTACTTAGCATTTGCATTTTTCAGAATGATATAGACAACTGAACAAATCTAAATAAAGTCTGAAGATTGGAGCTTGGTCTAGGCATTAATCCACCTAATTTCAGAGGAACCCATAAAAGGACTGGAATTGAGATGCTTCAGGTCACATTAACTTAATTCTTTAGATTCCATGAGACTATGTTCATGAGCTGATTCAATGTGTCTATGCAGAACCATTCATGTCATACGTAAGGGAAAGCTAGATTTGTATTAAATAGTTTTCCAATACGAAGTAATACGAAAGAGGCTCAAATCAAGAAATATGGATAACCAAGAAGAATGATGGGCAGAAAAGTCTATAGCTCGGAATCTCAGTAAGGGGAGGATACAGAGACTCATCAACCTAAAATGAAAGAATATCAGAAAGGTGGAACATCATTCCATTATTCCCCTTCGGTGCTCCATAACATTCTATATCGGGTGTGAATCTTTCATTTGACTCATTTATTCTTTCTATATATGGCACTGCCTCTTCCACATGTGAAGCATATGACGTCGAGGCCATTAAATAACTAAGTCGATTACTAGGTCAAATACACCCTTCACTTTGATAGAGAATGAGCCTGGTGATAGGGAGTACAAGCCTATTAGCCCATGGAAGAAGCTAAAGGGCTAGAAGCAAGGAAGCGCGATGACCATCATTGGAATGAATCTCGTCAACTTGCTCCAATTTTTTCACCATGATGACTAGGGGGTTGGATAATAGGTGAAGGAGTTCGTGGGAATTCGAGAAAGTAGAAAACTACATCGGCCTTTTAGGCAAGCAAGGCGGGATCGTTCAGATGTATGAAATAGTGGCTTTACTAGAGAGCTCACATTTAACACTTAGCTCAACCTAGTTGGATTCTTGAATGAACTTGGAGTCTATGTCAGGACAATACAAGGTTGCTTCGTCAAGGGTGACTCAGTGATTATTATTGGGAACTGGTGATATTGGAACTTTAACCCACTTCCACTTGTGGCAAGGACATCTAACGATTAGAGCTTGGATTGAAATAATGCTTTGGTTAAGGAATGGTATGCTAACACAACTTTTCCAAGACCCCAACATGGGTAGAACAAAAGATTCTATATCTCTCAAGGCAAAATAGGAATGCAGAGCAATGCAATCAAAGAAAATATACAAAAAAAGCTTATACCAAACATTCTAAAAATATAGAGCTTCCATAAAAATCATTCTTCTTGGTGAAATCTCGGTTACACTAGCCTAGCTTTATAAGTGAATGCGACTACACTTGTTCATTTCCACTTCTTTTCCCATTCTTCTAACTTCTCCCCCCTTTCGGTTGTGAACAAGAATGCACACCTGAACTTATAAGGAAATATTTACCTCCCAGAGGACAAGTGGCTAGAGGAGGAGACTCCTTGATAGTTCATAGGTTTGTCTGGGAAGATCTAGCTCAATCCACACACATGGTACTTGTCATTTCAAGGTTGCGAGAGTATGTGACCGAAAGGATGGCTCTGATCAGATTGTGAATTGAACTAGATAGAGGCACATGGAACCTAAGGGTAGTTGAGTCACAACACCTGACCTTAATGTGGTTCCAAACACACTAATAATCCAATGGTCTTAACTAAGCTCCAAACTTTGACTTTATGAAGACAAGTTTATGAGTCAAAAATTATACCAAGTTCTTTCTTTTTTTTCTGCACTCATTTCGATAAGTGTTTGTTAGGGACTATCAAAGACAAGTATAGGGTGGTGATGAATCTCCAATTCATAACATTTATTCTTTCATTTCGGCCTTACTTCCTTGCTAAATGCGTGTATATATCATTAATTTATTCAAAATAACACTCAATAATTGACATGAAAATACAATATAAATATATGTATCTAATTCCAATATAAAAGAATAAAGAAAAGAAAAGAAAAAGAAATGAAGCATCAAAGACACTAAATGACCCTTATACCATGAGGTCCAGTCATCATGATGACTTGGTCAATAAGGAATAAAGTTGGGGGAGATATGACAGACAAATTGGAAAAAAAACACTTAGAAACCCTAATTTTTATTCATCAATAAATGCATTTTCACACCTATTTTATTTTCCACTTTTTATACCTCAAATAATAGAACAATTAACATAAAACTTGTACATAAAAATACAAAGAAAAATTTAAAATGATTTCACATTAAAATAATACACAGTGCTCGGAAGATACACAAAATAAAAAGCCGTAAAGAAAACTTCATAAACATGTATCTCCCCCATATATATTTAAAATTGAATAAAGTCACCTTTGTCATCATAAAATTTAATTATCTATTTAATGAAGGTGGTTTTATTTAATTTGAAGTTGAGATGCAGAAGTTAGCTTTTGGGTCCCTATTGTACTGTATAAAGTACAAATTTATTAATTATATTCATTCTTTATGTTTTAGCTTTTTTATATTTTCATAAACTTTTAAATATTATTTAAAATACATTTCAATAATAAATATAGAATAAAACCATTAAAAATACATTAAAATAAATAAAGTATTAAAATATCGGTAAACTATACCTATATAATACATGTACATATTTATTTAGGTAAATAAATAAAATAAGACAAATAAACAAAAAGTATATAATGTGTAATTAAATAAATTATAAATATGTAAATTATGTAAATATAATAATAAAATGTAGAATATAAATTAAAAAATATAATAAATACAAGTAAGTATACCTATGTATATACATGTAAATATTGAGACATAATAAATTAATTTGTAATAATAATAATATACAACATATAATAATAAATATTTTTAATGTTTTAACATAAAATTAATAAAATCATTTGCAAATCAATTAAAAAGGGGATTAATTCCTCTTATTTTCTGGTTGGTCCACATGGACCAACTAGAGCTCAAGGACTATTGACAGACCGATCAACAGTCCTTGCCTCCACCCCCTTATGTGTTATAGTCTCATAACTATAACATTCTCCAATTTTGGAAGTGATCTTGTGCTTGAGATCCCTCGATTCCTTCACAAATAGCATTCCCCCTTCATGCCATGCTACTAGATCTCACCAACTCTTCACGCCCTTCACGCAATTGCCCCTCAAATCCACCACCATCACCTATCTATAAAGCTCCATCTCTGCCACCTTTTTGAGTTTTGATATTTGTTTTCCTTCAGTAGCACCAATAGGACCTCAGGGTTAATCAACCTTGGTGAGAGCATCATCATCCCATCCATGTCGACATGGATAAGGTTGGAAATCATGTGATCCAAGAGTCCACCAGAGCTTCTCTGGCATCTTATCGACTCCTTACTCTGTAGGTATGAGTTGTTTCCTTTCGTATTTTAGTTGTATTTTAGTTCCTTAGGTTAGGTCATCCTTTAATTTCATCAATTAGTGGATAGATTATTGTAATTTGTATATTTAGATCTGCTAGATCTTTCAACTACAAATTGAATTCACTATGCTCTGACCGTCCTCGACCCGTCTCTTCACCTCACCTTCATTCCTCTTCGTCTTCTCCACTTTTTACTCGTGATCTCACCCATCGATCCTAGACATATAGGGGATATCAGAGCTCCCTCCACAACCTTCCATCGAAGCTCCTTCGCCCCCTCGTTCCCATGTGCATCTAGCTTCAAGAGAGGGTCGTGTATGACCCTTTCGTCTTCCACTTTATTCTGTGAAGAAACGAGAGTGTTGCAGCATCTGGAGAACCATATCGAAGTCTATCTCAGAACTCCAGCTGGTCGAGTGCTCTCGGTCCCATTGTTGGGGCATGGACTTGACTGACTCCTCCTAAATGAGTGGAGACCTCCAAGGAAGCGAACATGACCGTCAACGAAGAGATTAGTGCACTGAAGATGGAGATTGAGGCGATCGAAGAAAACCTCTTCAATTGTTCTTGGTGTTTCTTTACCATCTTCTAAAACCATTGGATCTAAAGGTGCGGCCTAGATATAATATGGGCCCCATGTTTCGAGACAAAGCGATACCATCTCCCCGTCGTTCATCTTAAGTGGCCTCCACGTGGCTTGTCCTCCACCCTTGCATCGCGCCTTTTAGTGGTAAACATCATCCAAATCCCCTACTCTTTTTTAATTTATATTAGGCCATGTAATTATTAAGTTAGGATTAAAAACTTCTGTAAACTTTGCATGGACCCCCTAGAACTCTTCACAATTTGTGTTGAGGTCCTTGTACCTCACGCGTAGTGACACGTGAGGTGCAATGAAATATGCAACTAAGCCCCACCAACATTGGTAATTATCTTTTAGTATATAAACTTGTAGCGTCGTCATTACACTTTTGAGAATTTTGCATATTAGCCCCTGTAATACATTTTGTTGCAAAAACATCCTTGCCAGACTATTTATTTTATTTTATGTGTTTCTATTTTTCTTAAATAGCTCTTGTGCCTATAATACATGGGAAAATTGTTGTATGTGCCTTAAACGATGTTCATGCATTCTCATATTTTTGATTAGGTATTTATTACATATTCCTATTTATTAAAAATAAATTAGGAGCTATTTATCCCTAGTTTACTTATAAAAATACAAAAAATCCTAAATAAATGTTAAAAACTCCAAAATATTACATAATATATATCACCATATGGTATAACTCCTGACCAAAAATCACAAAAAATATAAAAAGAAAACACTAAAAATTATAAAATACTAAAAATCTCATAAATATAAGCAAAAATCCTATAAAAATCTAAAAAATAGATTTCTATTTCTTATTTTTATTTATATTATAATAAACTTATGAAAAATAATTTTGGGAAGTTTTGGGCTTATTATCTATTTTAATAACCTGAAAAAATTCAACCTATTTATGATATCTACTGTTTTGATATTTTTTAATACATAAAAATTAGAAAAATTATAAAAAAATACAAAAAAATATTAAAATATTAAAAATACAAAACATTTTATTTTATAAATTTTGATTATATATAAATGTATTTAATATTATGAAACCTATATATACTCTATATATCTTATACTACTTATATAATAATAATTATTTATAAATACCTAATATATATTTTAAAACCTTTAAAAATAAAAAGTACTATTCATTTATAAATTTCCTTATATTATTTATTTATTATATACCCATAAATATTATTTATAATATACATATTACCATATATAGATATATACTAATACCTTAAAAAAGAAACTGAAAATTTCTAAATTAAAAAGGAGAATCCATTAAAATTTGAAAAATATAAAAAAATATAAAAGAATCAAAATCCATAAAAAATAAATAAATTTAGAACCCACAAAAAATCAGAAAAGTAGAAAAAGTAGAAAAATAATAATTATTTTTTATTAATCGGTAATAATTATACCTATCCAGTTTGCTCTTAGTGATTCGACCCCTACCAGTTGTCATTGTACATCATATGTAGGGTATAATAAATTTTACCTTAAATCTTATTTATTGTGTTATCTTTATTGTGTTCATTTTTTAGTTATTTGGGTATCGAGTATCATGAGAGCGGTCACTACAATAATTTTCGGATCCAACTTATCGGACACCGCAGGCCCACCAAGACCGAGCATTAGGTTCTTTATCTCTCTTTAATTATCGAAGATCTTGAATAAACCCAAATCTTCGGATCACATTTAAACTTTCTTCTTCAGGGTTTTATGATTAAGTTTCTCTTTCAGTCATTAGGAGTTAGTATGCAACATATGGATTTCAAAAATATATATCATTCCTATAAATTCTTATCATGCTTCGAACGCAAGACTACCTAGCCTGGAACTTGATTTGTCCCAACACCTCATGAGTGAGCCCATGTCTTCTGATTCAGTAGTGAACCTGTATGATCCCTTTAAGAGATCGCATTACTCATATGACCTTGTATGCACACCAGCTCATGGTGTATAGACCTTTATTAGGTCATAAACCTAATATTTTGCTTAATGTACTTACTTAGATATATATTAACACATATGTCTTCGATTAGAGGATGCGTATCTATATGTGGTAGCATACAACATAGGTCTTGGTTGTCTCGATATCATTAAGTTAACTCTTTGGCCTAACTTATCTAACAAATCCTAATCTCTATTCATATGCAAAGGACCTACATCAAGAGGCCGATCAGATATCAACCATTAGAGAAGAATTTCCATCTCCTTCTTTGGTTGGAGATCATCTCTTAACAATCATTTGATGGTGCTTAATGACTTTTCGATCTAACTCTTCATATATCATCCGAGCACCAGCCTCTATGATTCAACCATTGAATCAATAGTTGTATGATTATTAAGATGGCCATGGTACATAACCTTAATTGTATTAAGGGATCTTATAAGTGCACTCATTCATTTAATCTCAAACAAGGAGTGAAATAAATTAATAACATTTATTGATATATCAAATATTACAATAACATTTATTATATAATAATAGTTCACCCTAGGCACACATGGATAACAGATCTTGCAAGGTGACCATAATTTGGGCAACTATGAGCTTAGCTCAAAGCGTTGACCTTCCTCGTAATACTGAGAGGAGAAGCACCTCCACCCTTCCTAGTAGCAACCATGAATCTTATAGGATAGAGTCCACCAAGCTTTGACATTCCCGATCTTCAGGTCCATGTCCCTTCAGGGTGATGGGGATCCAAAAAAGAACCATTAATATTGTATCGCTCCCAGGCACCCAACCTACATCACCAATCAAGCTATACCTTGGAGCCCTAAAGTTCAAGACCTCCTTGTTGTTGTGTGTCATCTAAGATGTACTGTAGATCCTTCATCATTGCAGCATGGAACCTCTGCAATGTGCCTTGATTGCTAAAGAATAAGGATCCTCATGAACTACATGTGCCCTTGGAATAAGATCTGATCTTTGATCCCCATCATACTATCTAAACAAGATAGAAATCATTGATTAAAGGACCCATCATTTAAGCCATTCGAAGCAAGAGAGCACATCCACGATTGATTGTCTTTCTGAAGTAACTTCAGAGATCGCAATGCATCATCATCAAGATCGTACGATCAAATCGAGGACAACAATGCTAATATGGTGGATTCAAAGGGCAAATTAAAGATTGCACATAAGTCCTCAGATGTATCCCAAATTACACTTCAGTCTAGTAGATCATGCCTCCAACATGTGCTCGAAACAATTACAAGTTACCCCCTACAATAGTGGGTAATAATTTAAGCGCCCATGTGCATAGTTTCTTTTAATTTCATTTGACTTTTATATTTTACCAATAAACCCATGTCTTGGAGTTTAGTTTTAGACCATTGACGAGTCGCTAGATACGTTATTTAATTCGGCTTCGTTGTAGCACGTGTACTTAGCGAGTCGGTCAGAACCGAGAGAAGATCTCCGTGAGGAGTGTCTCGGCATAATTTATATCCCGGGCAAGTCCGGGGTCGAACACAGGGAGGCAAAGGAACAACTTGCAGGGTTAATTTGAAAATGAAGATTTTAGATTTCCAAGTGGTATTTTTTTAGATTTTTTTATGCAAGTAGAATGCCAAAAACAAAATACGAGTGAATTACAACACTAAGAAAACATACAACAAGGCCAAATTAATTTTAATGGAAAAGAAGTCCAAATTAGCCAATTCGTATTTTTTCTAGAGTCCTAATCCAGTGATGAACACAAAACACATTTTTTTATAATTTTATGGGTTAAAATGCAATAAATAAAAATGCACACTTTTTATGGGTTTTTTCGCAATTTTTCACACAAGCAACAAGCAAAAATTATGAAAAAATTACTGGAAGTAAAACATGATGCAAGAAAGCTACAGTAATATTTTTGGATTTTTCTGACAATTTATGATTTTTTTGTGAATTTTTTAGTGAAATCAGAGTGACAGCGAGTAAATAATTTCTAATAAATCCACGTTATCAAATTAATCAGAGTGTGATTTATCTCAAGTAGATATTTAGATGATTAATCCCGGAGACTTGAAATTTCTCAAAAATGTTATTCGTGGAATTAATCAAAAATCAATTACAGAAATCGCTGAGTAATTTATTATATGCAAACGACAACTCCGAATTGAACGAAACCTGGATAGTAATTAAAGCACATTTGATGGCATCATTGACAATTTTTTCACAATTTGTGGAGCAACTAATAGGCCTGTGCAAATTTCAGAGTTAAAAAGGGCAAAATATCACTGATTTTCAATCTCTAATTTTTAATAAAATATCTGATGCTCACAAAAATGCACTTAAATAGCTGAAAGATAAAGGATTAGTTGCGCTACACATGCTATTTTTTTGATTAAATAAAAGATGCTAAATGTCTGTCCAAATTAAAACTCAAAGGCAGGGTTGTCAATGCAAACAGAAATTGAACTAAGACTGACAAATTGTGCACAAGGGGCACTTCTGCAAATAAACAATCTTGACAGATGAAATTACAATTTTCACGAAATAAATAAAATAAGAAAATGAAATAGAATAGACCTCAAGTGCTAGGGCACGATGGAGCCCAAAGGGGAGGCGGTCAAGGCAGGTAAAGGGGCGGCGGCGGCGCTGCGCCTCGCGCGGCCGTGAGGGCGGTGCGGGCGGAGGTGCGTCAACCTGAGAGGGGCGGAAGGAGCTCCGGGTGTTGGCGCGAAGAGCCTGAGGAAGAGCACGGCCGCGACGCGCAAGCCGCGAGCGGGCGGCGAGGCGGTCTGAAGTCGGAGGAGCGGCGGCCTGAGCGCGCGGAGTGCGAGGAAGCTCGAGGCCGCACGGGCGGTTGCGCAAGGTGCTCGCGGGCGGTGCGGAGTTGCATCGACCTTGCTGTTTGGAGAGAAGGAGGAGCGCCGGGAGGCGCGCTCGCGGGCAACGGCCTGTAGGCGTGACACCGGCAGGGCGTCGAGAAGGCCGGCGGCAGCGCCTGGGGGGCTGGCGGAGGAGTGATGTCGTCAGGCGGTTGGGGCGCGCGCAGGTGCTGGGGGTCTCGCGTCTTCAAGGGAGGCGCACAGACGGTTGTGATGGCGGAGGAGTGCGCCGCAGACGGCGCGCGCTTGGAGCGTGAGAGCTCGGGGCGGCTCGCAGAGGGCTGGCGGCTGCGGGCCGCTGGAGGCGGGGACGGCGGCCGTCTAGGCAGGGGGGCGGCGGCGTTGGAGCTGCTTTCTCCCTGTTATTTTTTATCTTTTTTTCTTGCTTTTGCAAAAAAAAATTTCTTTATATTTTGTAAACAGGAAATGGTAGAATGAAACTGAAATAAAATGGTGACTGATGTGAAGATGACGGAGGTGGTTTTTTTTTTAATAGCTATGAAAGAAATGATTGCGATGGATGAAAGAAAATGTGATGGTGATTAATGATGGTGGTGTTGTTTGGTGTGGTGGTGATGATGATAGACTAAACAAATGGGAAAAAAAACAAATGGTGTGATAAAACAACAAAGAAATAAAATATTAGATAAGATAAGAAAACAAGAGGATGATGAGGAATACTTACCTGGTCTTCGCCGGATTGGCGGAGCAGCTACGCTGGACTCCTGTCGTCGCCTCGATCCGATTGGCGAAATCAAAATCGAAGAGGCTATGCGAGCTCGACGGGGAACTCGTGACGCGAAGCGGAGCTCCGCGGATCTCACCTGAAGGAGGTCGTCGCTTGAGGACGATGCTTCGCCGCTGTCACCAACAAAACACTCCAAGCTCTCTCCTTATTCTATAAGAATGGTGGATGGGGAAAAAATGTGGATGTACATATGATTATAAAGAAGAAAAGAAAGAGAAGTTAGAAAGATGGTGGTGATGAATGGAGGTTAGATTATTGGTGGAGTTGAATGGAGGTTGGATGAAGAATGTGGGGTGGAATGGGAGTTGGTGGTAGAATAGAAGACTTGGTGGTTAATGTAGAAATGGAAGTTAGTGTAGAGAATGTGAAAAAAAATAAAAGGAAAATAAAATGAAATAAAGTAGGCTACTTATAATACAATAAAATAAAAGATAAGAAAAAGAGTGGAGAATTTACAAAAGAAGACTACAACATGTACATTTTTTTTGTTTGCTTCCCTTTTTATATTTTTTTTTGTCTTTTTAATAGTAGCTATGTATAATAGGAAAATACAATAAAATAGTATAATCAAAATACAAGACCATAATGATTTTTTTGGATTTTTAGTAATTAAGAAAGATAAAATAAAAAATGAAGAAAGAAAGAATATATACATAATATACAATGTACATCTAGGTCCCAAAACCCAACTTTTGCAAACGAGCTCCGATTTTAATGAAACCACTTCCGTTGGATAGATAATTTTCTAACTTGAACTTTAAAAGTGAGTTTGGTGAATTTGGAGTTCATACGGAGCGGGAATTTAGCTTGGAAGTTGGACTTTACGGCTTTTTTCTCTTTGGGATCTAGGAGCATTTATTTAAGGTAAAAATTGTTTTGTATTTTTGTATTTTTATATACATTTTTATAAACATGTTAGAGAAAGAATTAGGTAAAAAGGAGTTGAAATGAAATTATTAAAAATACATGAAGTTTTGGGCTATTTACAGGTATACAACTCCTTTATTTTTGCGGCTTTTTATGTGATTTATTTCATACAATCTAATATACAATAATTAGTGTATTTTATTTACAAGAGTCATTTTGTTAATTTATGGATTTTATGGATATTTTTCTGGGATTTTACTCGGAGATTTTGCTAAGATCAAGATATTGAGATGATGAATCGTGGATTCATCACCCCCCTATACTTAAACTTTGCTAGTCCTCGTGCAAATAAAGAATGAATAAGTTGGGTTAATCCCTGACTGTGCATGTGAATACAAGACTTGATCCGTTCAAGAACTCTCGGTTTTAGAGATCCTAAAATTCTAAGCTGAACCGAGCTCTAGTCAAAAGGTATCCAATTCCCCTAATCATCAGACTCTCTTTGTATACATATATAGTAGGGATATGACTTTAAGTGTTGACCGCAGTTACAAGAGTAGAGTCACAACGTCACCCAAGGTTCCAGTCCAAGAGACTCTCCTAAGAACCCGATCCTCAACACTAGGGAATAAACCATTTCTTGCATCCAATCCACCGTCTCTTTAGTTGTCAGACTTGAAAGTGTAGATGGCAGGCCAGTTGATGGAGGGTATAGGATTGTGTCATTTCTTCTCTCCCTCTCATTGGAACAAGGATCCTCTCAAGTGCCTTATTACGCAACGCATTTTTTTTGGTGTTGATCAGTGCGCCCGTCAAGAGAAGTTGGAGCCGTCTGCACTTGTTTTCCTGGGAGTACACCGCGGTGTGCCTTTTTTGAGTACCTATCGTACCTTCTACACCCAGACTTGTAGCATTTACGATGCAGAGCCCTTTTTTGGTGCAAGCCCGACTCCTGGTCCTAATAGCAGTGGTCCAAGTGGACACTTTGAAATGGTTGGGAGCGCTCGCCTTTGGTGGAAGCTCTTTTGATAATTGACTTTGTGTAATGAGAGCTTTTCTTTGACATTTCATTGCTTGGTAGTATTTTTGGCTAGCTCCACTGCTTTTACCAAAAGTTGGCGCACACTGATCAACAATTTTTTATTTTATCACACCCTGGCACATAGGTAAATGTCAAGAGATAGTACAAGAACCATGTTCTCATACTGGCTAAAGATGCTGACACTCAGGTTTCATGAAGCCTTCATTGATTTTATCCCATCCTCGAGCATCATCAAATCAAGTCCAAACTCAAATCCCTCATCCCAGTTCCTCAAGTGAAATTTCAACTCATCTCATCATAACTGCAGTCGTGTATGTGAGGTGCTGATCATATTCTTAAGGTAGAGACTAAGCATGCAATATAGCATACACATCTTTCAAACTAGGGAAATGTGAATAATTAAGTCAAGGACCCTAATGACTAAGGTTGGTTAACTCAAAATCTCAAGACCTCATAAACCCAGCGTTCTTGAACATCACTAGTCTTGTGTGAAAGTGAATTGTGTCAGGGATTAAACCAACTTATTAGTTAGTTTATTTTTTTTAATGAGTGATTGATTTTTTTAAAAAAAAAAAATTTTTTTTTTAGAAAATTTTTTTTTCACAAAGGTTTTTTTTTGGACAAACAAAGGCAAAGAAGAAGTTTTTTTTTTAGAAAAGTTTTGCTTTTTTTCAAGAGTTTTTTTTTTGAAAAGATAGGTAAATAAGAAAAGATTCTTCTTCTTTTTTTTTTGAAAAAGGTTTTTTTTTAGCAAAAGAGGATTTTTTTTTGAAAAGTTTTTTTTAAAGCAAATAAAGAAAAGAATTTTTTTAGGAAAAAGTTTTCTTTCTTTCTTTTTTCTTTTGTTTTTTTTTACCCACCCCATAATTATTGTATAGTATATACAAAAATACGTGAAAGTACGAGCTATGGGAAAGTATATATGTAATATATACACGCCCCCCTATACTTAGCTTGTGCTATGTCCTCATGGCACTAGGTGACAAAAAGACATAGCTCGTACTAAGCGTAGGAAAGCTAAAATAATAGAAAGTATAGAAGTCGATCCGCCCCCCTATACTTAGGCTCTGGACAGCCTAAGTGTAGAAGAAGAGCAAAAATAGGGCGGACGAGGTCAAGAGGAGAAATGATGAGTAAATACACATGGCGGGCATCGGTCCCCCCTATACTTAGGCTTTGGTCAGCCTAAGTATAGGACAAGAGTAAGTGTGAGAACCGACGTGATCTCGAGAATATACAAAGAAGAGAGAATATGCACAAGAGTGATTGAATCTTCTAAGATGTTGAATCTTGATGCTGCATCTTCATGAAGAGTAATAAGATGTATCTGCTCTGTGCTCACTCTGTATGAAGTTGATGACCTCGACTTGGACTAACTGCTCTTTGGAATCAACAAAATGCTTCAACAGTTGTCCATTCACCACATGAGATTGTGCACCATCTCTGAGATCAGCTATCTCTACACTTCCATTCTCGTGCACTTTGTTAACCACAAAGGGACCCGTCCATTTAGATTTGAGCTTCCCATGGAACATCTTCAACCTGGCATTGAACAACCATACCTTTTGTCCAGGGACAAAGTCTTTGCACCTAATGTGCTGATCATGCCATCTCTTTACTTTGTCCTTATAAATCAAACTGTTGTCATATGCCCTGTTTCGGATTTCCACGAGCTCGTTCAAGTTCAAGTCTCGGCAAAGCTTCCCTAGGTGACAACTCCAATTAATCTTCTTAATTGCCCATTCGGATTTATGAATCAATTCTGCGGGCAAATGGCATGGCTTACCATAGATCATTCTAAATGGTGAAGTACCCAATGGTGTCTTGTAGGCTGTCCTATAGGCCCACAGAACTTGGTCCAAGAGCTGAGACCAGTTCTTCCTATCGGGACGAACCAATTTCTGCAAAATGCTCTTCACCTCTCTGTTCGAAACCTCTGCCATGCCGTTGGACTGTGGGTGGTAAGGACTAGTAACTCTATGATCAAATCCATAGTCCTTAGCTAAAGATCTCATATCTCGATTCACAAAATGGCTACCCCCATCAGATATCAAAACTTTTGGCACCCCGAACCTAGCAATAATATGGTCTTTCACAAACTTACAGACAGTCTTGCTGTCTGCGGTTCGGGTTGGGATAGCCTCCACCCACCTAGATAAATAATCAACCGCCAACAAAATGTACTCATGTCCTTGGTTGTTGGGAAAGGGACCCATAAAATCCATGCCCCATGCATCAAAAACATCACAAATAATCATCGGTTGCATGGACATCTCATCTCTCTGTCCAACTGTCCCTCCCATCCTTTGACAAATTGGGCACGACCGTACAAAATCAATGGCATCTCTAAACAAGGTCGGCCAATACAATCCACATTGAAGTACTTTGTGAGCGGTTCTCTTTCCCGAATGGTGTCCTCCAGCCTCAAGTGAATGACAATATGTGAGGACACTTTGGTATTCCTCCTGAGGAATACACCTTCTCCAAACACAATCCGGTCCTTCAAAGAAAAGGAAGGGGTCGTCCCAGTGGTATCTCCTCGAATCCGACTTCAGTCGATCAATGCTGCTCCTAGTCCAACCATGGGGAACCTGCTTGGAGACAAGATAGTTCACCATGTTGGCATACCACGGGAGGGAGTCAATAACACAAATTGACTCATCTGGGAAGGTTTCTCTAATCCGCTCATGATCAGAAGAATCCTTAAGTTCAATCCGAGAAATGTGATCAGCCACAACATTCTTCACTCCAGGTTTATCTTTTATCTCCAAATCAAATTCCTGGAGGAGTAAAATCCACCTAAGAAGACACGCCTTCGCGTCCTTCTTTTCCATTAAGTATCGAATGGTTGTGTGATCAGTATAAATTGTCACCCTAGAGCCCAAAATATATGATCTGAACTTCTCGAGGGCCCATACTACCGCGAGCATTTCCTTTTCAGTCACTGTATAATTTTTCTGTGTAGGATCTAAAATTTTGCTCGCATAGTGAATCGCAAACGGAATACCCTCTCATCGTTGTCCTAACACAACTCCTATAGCGAAATCTGAAGCGTCAGTCATGATCTCAAAGGGGAGAGACCAGTCAGGAGCTTGTAGGATAGGCGAGGTACAAATCTTCCTTTTCAAGAGCTCAAAGGCCTCCAGACACCTGTGATCTACAATGAACTCTATGTCTTTCCCTAAGAGCTCAGTCAGTGGGCGGGCGATCTTTGAAAAATCTTGAATGAATCTCCTATAGAATCCAACATGCCCTAAGAATGACCGCACTGACTTCACGTTGGTAGGTGGATCGAGTTTCTGGATCACCTCCACCTTGGCAGGGTCAACCTCCATTCCCCTTTTGGAGATGACATGCCCCAACACGATACCCTCCGTCACCATAAAGTGACTCTTCTCCCAGGAGAGTACCAGATTCACCTCTCTACACCTCGTGAGGACTCGGTCCAAGTGCGCTAAACATGTATCAAAAGAATCACCATGGACCGAGAAGTCATCCATGAACACTTCCAGGAAATCTCCTACCATCTCGGCAAATATGGCTATCATGCACCGCTGAAATGTGCCCGGGGCATTGCAGAGCCCGAATGGCATGCGCCTGAAAGCATAAGTGCCGAATGGACATGTGAATGTGGTCTTTTCCTGGTCCTCAGGGGCTATGGCCACCTGGTTGTAGCCTGAGTACCCGTCAAGAAAACAGAAGAACTCTTTCCCTGCGAGTCTCTCCAAGATCTGATCAATAAAAGGCAAGGGAAAGTGATCTTTCTTGGTCGCAGCATTCAGGCGTCTGTAGTCAACACAGACACGCCACGACGTGGGTACTCGTGTCGCGATCTCTACCCCCTCCTCGTTGGTGACCATCTGAATTCCCGACTTCTTCGGGACAACATGAAGTGGGGCCACCCACTTGGAGTCAGAAATAGGGTATATGAATCCTGCTTTGCACCATTTCTCAATTTCTTTCTTCACCACTTCCCGTAGATTGGGGTTAAGTCTCCTCTGGAATTCACGGGAAGGTCTCACATTATCCTCAGTAAAAATGTGGTGCGAGCAGAGAGCGGGGTTGATGCCTACGAGATCTGACACTGTCCAGCCTATTGCTTTGCGGTTCCTCTCTAAGACTTCTAACAACCTAGACTCCTGCTCTAAAGTCAAGTCTGAGCTAATGATGACAGGATATCTCTCTTTGGGTCCCGCAAGGAAGGCGTACTTTTTGAAGGGTTCAATGAGAGATTCGCAAAGTCCGAATAAATATCCCCCCAATCAGTCATCTTCGATGTCAAAAGAACTGATTAGATCACGATAATCAATGAGGCACTAGTTCTACGGTGCACGTAAATGTGCGGAGTGAACTCACACAATACAAACACAATTCAAACCCCCAACTTCACCAACTCAACACATGATGGCCGTAAGAGTTCGGCCGATTTATCTGGTCGATTTTAGTTGGTGAGAATACAATCTTTGAAAGATTAACGAGCTGTTAGGTGCCCGTATTTTCCTACAGACTGGCCCGGTTCTTACGACTAGTTTGACCTACTTTCAGCCAGTATAGGAGTAAGTACGGACAGTATAAGTACGGCTACCCGTTCCTTGAGGACTAATGCGTCCTCTAAACCTCCCACTCTGCTAAGGAAGTCCGGACCGTTTACCGGCTACCCGTAAATCCTCACTGAAAAGTAGCTAATTGCCTAAAAAAGAAAGAACCAGTAGTAAGTAAGAAATCCAGACTTGGCTCTATCCTAGGGTCGTCTCTCTCTCACTTGCAATTAAAAACAAACAATGAGGGCTTTATGCACCCGAGAACAAGGGTTCTTTTTATTCCAATTAATTAGATCGACCTGCTCAATTCAGTCCCAATTTTAGAGTTAGGTTATCACTTGAATTTTATGTGAACACACAAGCACGTCTACCATTCAGTCCCAATTTCCTTTTGACCTTAAGTTGTAAAACAAGATGGGAATCGGAAATCAGAATGCAAACGAGAAACTATGATGCATGCTCAGAAGAAGGTATACTTACAGTGAATCCCAGCACTCTTCATGCGTTTATGCAGAACAGAATTTATAAATATTACACTAAATGCATGCAGATCGAGAAAACCGCACCTAAACAATATACTATTAGCGGGGAAGAATTGATTGAATTTGAGCTAAGTAGTACGTGTCTATGTGCGTCTCATTATGAATCTTATAAGATATGTGAATCTTCTAAGATAAGTGTGGCCTAAATTACGATGGGCACAAACAAATTTGATTCTAAACTACCGTGTGCCTAATCCTTAATTTCGCCACTCAAGTCAAGCCCCACCCTCGCCGGAGAGTGAAACAGGCTCGACACACCACAAACAAAGTCCAAGTCTTTTTACATGCGCGAGCTCTCAAACAAGAGCCGCTAGAAATGAGCAACTACCTAAATAATTACAATAATTTACAAAATTCTCTCAAAAATAAATTGCTTTATCCTCGCACTTCAGCAGTCGGCGCGCGTCGCATCCGTCGACCTCCGATGCACTCCAAGTCCACCAGGCCCTCGTAAGGAAAATGAAATTTATATTAGAGAGATAAACAACAAGATATATACAAAAATATAAAGAGAAGTAATTTCAAAAAAAAATGGAATAAATACAAGGTGGCTCGGGGGTCAGACTACCCGAGTAAATGGAAAACTAAATCCAAATTTTTAAATTAGTCCCTAAGCCGTTTGCCTCCCCGGCAACGGCGCCATCTGACGAGTCGCTAGATACGTTATTTAATTCGGCTTCGTTGTAGCACGTGTACTTAGCGAGTCGGTCAGAACCGAGAGAAGATCTCCGTGAGGAGTGTCTCGGCTTAATTTATATCCCGGGCAAGTCCGGGGTCGAACACAGGGAGGCAAAGGAACAACTTGCAGGGTTAATTTGAAAATGAAGATTTTAGATTTCCAAGTGGTATTTTTTTAGATTTTTTTATGCAAGTAGAATGCCAAAAACAAAATACGAGTGAATTACAACACTAAGAAAACATACAACAAGGCCAAATTAATTTTAATGGAAAAGAAGTCCAAATTAGCCAATTCGTATTTTTTCTAGAGTCCTAATCCAGTGATGAACACAAAACACATTTTTTTATAATTTTATGGGTTAAAATGCAATAAATAAAAATGCACACTTTTTATGGGTTTTTTCGCAATTTTTCACACAAGCAGCAAGCAAAAATTATGAAAAAATTACTGGAAGTAAAACATGATGCAAGAAAGCTACAGTAATATTTTTGGATTTTTCTGACAATTTATGATTTTTTTGTGAATTTTTTAGTGAAATCAGAGTGACAGCGAGTAAATAATTTTAATAAATCCACATATCAAATTAATCAGAGTGTGATTTATCTCAAGTAGATATTTAGATGATTAATCCCGGAGACTTGAAATTTCTCAAAAATGTTATTCGTGGAATTAATCAAAAATCAATTACAGAAATCGCTGAGTAATTTATTATATGCAAACGACAACTCCGAATTGAACGAAACCTGGATAGTAATTAAAGCACATTTGATGGCATCATTGACAATTTTTTCACAATTTGTGGAGCAACTAATAGCCTGTGCAAATTTCAGAGTTAAAAAGGGCAAAATATCACTGATTTTCAATCTCTAATTTTTAATAAAATATCTGATGCTCACAAAAATGCACTTAAATAGCTGAAAGATAAAGGATTAGTTGCGCTACACATGCTATTTTTTTGATTAAATAAAAGATGCTAAATGTCTGTCCAAATTAAAACTCAAAGGCAGGGTTGTCAATGCAAACAGAAATTGAACTAAGACTGACAAATTGTGCACAAGGGGCACTTCTGCAAATAAACAATCTTGACAGATGAAATTACAATTTTCACGAAATAAATAAAATAAGAAAATGAAATAGAATAGACCTCAAGTGCTAGGGCACGATGGAGCCCAAAGGGGAGGCGGTCAAGGCAGGTAAAGGGGCGGCGGCGGCGCTGCGCCTCGCGCGGCCGTGAGGGCGGCGCGGGCGGAGGTGCGTCAACCTGAGAGGGGCGGAAGGAGCTCCGGGTGTTGGCGCGAAGAGCCTGAGGAAGAGCACGGCCGCGACGCGCAAGCCGCGAGCGGGCGGAGAGGCGGTCTGAAGTCGGAGGAGCGGCGGCCTGAGCGCGCGGAGTGTGAGGAAGCTCGAGGCCGCACGGGCAGTTGCGCGAGGTGCTCGCGGGCGGTGCGGAGGTGCGTCGACCCTGCTGTTTGGAGAGAAGGAGGAGCGCCGGGAGGCGCGCTCGCGGGCAGCGGCCTGTAGGCGCGACACCGGCAGGGCGTCGAGAAGGCCGGCGGCAGCGCCTGGGGGGCTGGCGGAGGAGTGATGTCGTCAGGCGGTTGGGGCGCGCGCAGGTGCTGGGGGTCTCGCGTCTTCAAGGGCGGCGCACAGACGGTTGTGCTGGCGGAGGAGTGCGCCGCAGACGGCGCGCGCTTGGAGCGTGAGAGCTCGGGGCGGCTCGCAGAGGGCTGGCGGCTGCGGGCCGCTGGAGGCGGGGACGGCGGCCGTCTAGGCAGGGGGGCGGCGGCGTTGGAGCTGCTTCCTCCCTGTTATTTTTTATCTTTTTTTTCTTGCTTTTGCAAAAAAAATTTTCTTTATATTTTGTAAACAGGAAATGGTAGAATGAAACTGAAATAAAATGGTGACTGATGTGAAGATGACGGAGGTGGTTTTTTTTTAATAGCTATGAAAGAAATGATTGCGATGGATGAAAGAAAATGTGATGGTGATTAATGATGGTGGTGTTGTTTGGTGTGGTGGTGATGATGATAGACTAAACAAATGGGAAAAAAAAACAAATGGTGTGATAAAACAACAAAGAAATAAAATATTAGATAAGATAAGAAAACAAGAGGATGATGAGGAATACTTACCTGGTCTTCGCCGGATTGGCGGAGCAGCTACGCTGGACTCCTGTCGTCGCCTCGATCCGATTGGCGAAATCAAAATCGAAGAGGCTATGCGAGCTCGACGGGGAACTCGTGACGCGAAGCGGAGCTCCGCGGATCTCACCTGAAGGAGGTCGTCGCTTGAGGACGATGCTTCACCGCTGTCACCAACAAAACACACCAAGCTCTCTCCTTATTCTATAAGAATGGTGGATGGGGAAAAAATGTGGATGTACATATGATTATAAAGAAGAAAAGAAAGAGAAGTTAGAAAGATGGTGGAGATGAATGGAGGTTAGATTATTGGTGGAGTTGAATGGAGGTTGGATGAAGAATGTGGGGTGGAATCGGAGTTGGTGGTAGAATAGAAGACTTGGTGGTTAATGTAGAAATGGAAGTTAGTGTAGAGAATGTGAAAAAAAATAAAAGGAAAATAAAATGAAATAAAGTTGGTTACTTATAATACGATAAAATAAAAGATAAGAAAAAGAGTGGAGAATTTACAAAAGAAGACTACAACATGTACATTTTTTTTGTTTGCTTCTCTTTTTATATTTTTTTTTGTCTTTTTAATAGTAGCTATGTATAATAGGAAAATACAATAAAATAGTATAATCAAAATACAAGACCATAATGATTTTTTTGGATTTTTAGTAATTAAGAAAGATAAAATAAAAAATGAAGAAAGAAAGAATATATACATAATATACAATGTACATCTAGGTCCCAAAACCCAACTTTTGCAAACGAGCTCCGATTTTAATGAAACCACTTCCGTTGGATAGATAATTTTCTAACTTGAACTTTAAAAGTGAGTTTGGTGAATTTGGAGTTCATACGGAGCGGGAATTTAGCTTGGAAGTTGGACTTTACGGCTTTTTTCTCTTTGGGATCTAGGAGCATTTATTTAAGGTAAAAATTGTTTTGTATTATTGTATTTTTATATACATTTTTATAAACATGTTAGAGAAAGAATTAGGTAAAAAGGAGTTGAAATGAAATTATTAAAAATACATGAAGTTTTGGGCTATTTACAGGTATACAACTCCTTTATTTTTGCGGCTTTTTATGTGTAATTTATTTCATACAATCTAATATACAATAATTAGTGTATTTTATTTACAAGAGTCATTTTGTTAATTTATGGATTTTATGGACATTTTTCTGGGATTTTACTCGGAGATTTTGCTAAGATCAAGATATTGAGATGATGAATCGTGGATTCATCAACCATCATTTAAGATCATATTTTTATTCCAACAATTTCATATGGAAATAAAATTAATTCTCTACACTTGGTAATTGATTCTCTACACTTGATAAAATTAATTCTCTACACTTTCAATATTTATTGAGATTTTTCTACGCATTATTTGACTTATCAAAATTATAGTGGTGAATAACTGAATAGTTTGCCCAATTTGTGCTCTAAATTCAAAGTAAAATAGATATTGTCCTAAAAATGTTCAAAATATTCCTAAACGTAGATTGAATTATACTCTTTCATGTCTCCAAATTCCATGTCAATTACATGCATCATTGTCTTACAATAAACTGCATGGTGATTTATGTAATTGCTTTTTAATAAACTTCATAGTTAGTCTTTTTTAAGAAATAAAAATTGTTCTGGATTCCTCATGCTTACATTTACTTAGGATAATTTTTATTCTAAAAAAATACCTTTTTTGATATCTATTAAGATGAAATTACTAAAAATAACCTTAATTTACATTTAAAATTTTGTAAAAAAATGGCTTTCATATGAAAAACTGAAACAAACTACATTAGGTCAATATTGCGTAATTTAACATTTTGACTATGTTTTATAATGTTTAGATTTGAATTGATTGAAAAATTATGAAAAAACCCACGAAATTGATCCATATTTCATAATTTCATTTTAACCCTGCAAACTCTATAAAAATATATTTCTCATTCATCATGGTATATGGTTTCCAAGAAAATTGATTTTGGTTAATTTGGACTTAAATCATAAATAATTTAGATTGGTCAAAGTTCACTTATTTTCTTAAGGAAACATGTTTCATTCACACTTTGCATTGCATCTAATATCTGCATAATACACTAAAAAATTCATCTTGAAAACATAGCATTTAAGTTTTCTTAATTAGTCCATAGGCTTGTAATTATATCCCTGTATTTAATCTTGGATTTATGTCAAGTAAAATAAAAGTGATCTCATAACATTAATTTAATATCAATTATGTGGTTTTTGACTGATTACTAATTGCCCCACAACAATGTAAATACTCATAATTACTCACGTCATTTTCATGGTTCTTCAAATGTTGTTGTTGTTGAGTTATCACTGCTTGATGGCTGGCCCGCAATATTAAATCGTTGCTCAAGATCATGATCTCAGCTTGAAGGTTAGACAAAGAATGATGATCATATGATTTGTGGGTGGGAACTCTAGGAGTTTGAGGAGGGAGGAAGCTTATGTTTCAGCCATAGCCATTAGAGGTGGGAGATCTTCTGGGTAGAAGAGTATCTAGGTGGAAGAGAAGGTGATCTTGATTTGTTGGTCGGATTTAGATGTTGGGTTGGTTTTCTTGAGCAAGAAGAAAAATGGGAGGAATAGAAAAAAGTAAACAGAAAAATAAAAGAAGAAGGGGGAGTTAGGGAAGAAGGAACTTTATTTGTTGGGTTTCTCATCGGGGCTACGGCGTGAGGGGTCGTTGCTCCAATTATGGTCTCTAGAAAAGTAGTTGAAAAGATCTTACATGCTTTGCAAGCTTTGAAGGACTCGCAAAAAGCCATGGATCACACCAATTGTTGAGAGATATAGAGTCGTCATTGCTCAACCTTGCTGTATCGATGTCATCACCGACAACACTCAATGAGGGTTGGGCTCTTCTCTCTCCTAGTAGGTTATCCCTGGTGAAGGGATATCCTCTAAGGTTCCTTTAACTGCATCAGACAAGTTGATGGGCTATCCATTGAGAAATATATGATACTTGTCTCAACTTCTATAAAACTATCCATATAAGATTGTAACTACTGAGATTAAATTGACCATGATAGTTCCCATAACTGTTGTGAATACACCATGAAACCACAGTGGTTTCCTAGTATACCACTCTGAGCATAGTACCACATTTAGCAATAATAAAGTGTAGTAGTTTCTTATAAGCAGTGTGGGGCTGCTACTACTAGACAACATGCATGGGCTTAAGTATTTTTGGATATGGTTAAGAGCTCCAGTTGGGCTCAAGCATAAGAATTTGTGAGTATTAGTAATCCCCAATAGCATGTTGATTTTAGTTCTTAGGGTGATTCCAAAATTTCCAAAAAATGGGCATGCCGACAGTGGTGGTTTTCTCTGGTATCATCGGTGTAAATTACAAAGGTCGGTAGCTTTTATCCAACCATTGAGGATTACCAAGCATAATTACACATTTTTATAGTAGTGGTTCCTTATATAGCATTTTTTCACTAAGGACCTTGGAGAACTACGCCATTTTTTGGGCTTGAATTTTCCATGATAAGAGAATACCTGAAATGATCAAAGTAAGTATGGCGCAACCACGTCATGCTCATACGGGTGTGGTTTCCATAATCCAAAGGTAATTGAAGTTTATCACAAGATATTGGGTTATTATTTATTAAAGTAACTTTTAAGATTTTGACAAATGAAGATGTTGATTATACATGATCACTGAAAGATATGAAGCCAACCTTTGCATTTACATTGTTAATTGGGAGCTCACTGGTCTCATGGAAAAATAATTAGCAAATTGTTTTCGCAGATCAAATGTTGAATCCGAACACTAAGATGATGTGGGTTAGGTTTATTTTGACAGACCCAGCCATTAACACAAATCTTCCCATGCAACTACTATGTGACAGGTTGAACTTTTTATTGAAACAATACAACATTCCATGAGAGGATTAAAGACATTGTGGTTGGTTGCCACTTCATTAGAGCTATGATTTAGAAGGGCTTTATCTATACATCCCATGTCAAGTTAGGGAGCATAAAACATACATATTCACTAAGGCTTTAGCTATGAGACCATTCCAGAAGTGTTCTTCCTATATGAGAATGATAAATATCTATAGTCCAACTTGAGGGGGTGTTACAGGAAATAATAATTATGATTTTCTTATTTATTCTTTATGTAATTTTACAATTGGTTATTTGCCCTTACGGTTTCTCCTCTATATAAAGAAGCCCTATGGATACAGAATAAATACATTATTCATCTCTTTCTACATTAATATACTTGACATATTAAGTTTATTACGAGCCAATAAAAATATTACAATTGCTACAATAAAATAAGCTGTAACAACACTTTTTTCTAACACATGTTATCATATCTTTTGTTGTTAATATATAATGATCAGATTTTTATTACAAAAAAACTTTTTAATACTTGAAATCAATGACTGATATCATATTTGTTGCTATATCATTATAATTAATGTTTATCCAATGTTATTTTTCAAAGTTTTAATTGATTCACACCAAAAAAATATAGCGACAATTAGTGAAAATACTGGATAATATTAGAGGGCGGGCATTATATAGATCATCATTATTGATAGAACGAGGATGATTGTTGGATTATCAACCATCGAGGAGGTGGTAGTGCGGTCCACATAAGGTGGGACTGACAATTGCTGCGATGGCTGCTCACGACAACCAACAAATCAAACAATAATCAACCCACAATAAATCAATAAAGCAATAAAATCATGTATGGATGAAATTTATTATGAAACCCTATAAATATGTCTGTATAGTGGACAAGTATGTAGGGTGTCGAACTCAGGGAACAAGGGGCATAGTAGGTATATTATTTATCTCTTAAAAATATAGGTGTGTGTATGTCTATATATGCACCATATTTACTCAATTTTTTAGGTTTTTGAATAATTTAATTAAATTTTTTTATTATATTTTTTACAATTTTAATTTCTTGATTTTTAATTTATCTTTTTTTATATAATAAGGTATATCTATATATGTATATATATAATATGAATTAATATGTATATGGGAAAAAGGAGCCTACACCAGCGGGTGTAGGTAACTACCTACACCCAGCTTAATTTTTCATTATTTTATGTTTTTTTTGAAATGAAACCTTGGGGGATTTAGATCACCATGTATCACCTTGTTGTCATTCCAAATTCAACTTAATTCGAGACTTCTATCATGTCCATAAAGACTATCAAATTTTAATGGTATCAGAATTACTGAAATCAACCCTATCTAGATGAACGTGTTAGGAATATTTGTTTTGCATGAAATTTGAAACACATATTCCCCTCAACATATTAAGTAAATCCCCCCATCTCTCAATACAAAAAAACCAACAAAATAATCGAAAATTAGGGTGGGTGCAGGGAGTTTGCTACACCCCCGGGTGCAGGCTCCCTGCCCCCTATGTATATATAGGTAATATATATAATATGTATAATATATATTAAAAAATCAGAAAATATATACATGAAATTTTTTTAAAGGATTTAAAAGATATTTAGGGTGTTTATAGTAATTAATAATAATAGTAATAAGTATATAGGCTATGTAGGGTTTTCGAATTATAAATAAATAAATATATATATATGTAAAGTCAAAAAAATTTAAAATAAAATGGTTTTGTGTTTTAAAATATTCTTCTATTTTTGTGATTTTTTTGGGATTTTTTGCTAATTTGTTTTATTTTTAAAATCAGAAATACGACAAAAAATAGAAATATTTAAAAGGTTGGATTGTTTTCAGAATAAAAAATAGCAAATAGGTTCAAAATTTCTCAAAACTAATTTTAGTATATTGTAATAGGTCTATATAAAAATATGATATAGATACTATTTTTTTAGGATTTTTGAAAATATTTTGTAATTTCTTAGGGATAGCAAGAGCTTGCTATTTTTGAGTTCCTTTTGATATTTTTTGATTTTTTTTATCATATTGATAATATAGGATAATAAATACTAGGTATTTTTGGAATTTCTAAAAGGAGTTCTATAATCTTTTTGTATTTTTATGGTAAACAAGGAATAAAATAGCTCCTTTTGTTTTTTTAGCAATGAGTAAATGCAATATTACTGCTAAACAAATCACATGGCATGAATAAGCATCTAATCAAGAATCTACACCTATTTTTGCAAGATTTTTAAAGCAAATGAGCTATTTTTAGAAATGGAAAAGCAAAATTAAATATGAAATAAATTGGCAGGAATATTTAAAAATAAAGAAAATTCAGGGGGGTTACATGCCAAAAAATAGAAAGTTTGCACTAGAACTTGATTTTTAGATATTAAATACCAAATGCAATAACCAGGGGGTTTTATATGCAAAATGTCTACTCACGTGGGGGGTACACGTGAGGTGACCTAGCAGAGGACTAAAGTGTATGATCCAAAAATCCTTGGGTCTTCGATACAATTTTTCCATAATGTTTGACAATTAATAAAATATTTATGATCATATTTAACAACTACAAAAACAATGGAGGGGGATTTTGCAATTATACCACTAAGCACCTTAGATCCTGCTGCTGAATGCACGCCAAGTAGGAGATCCATTGTTCTCGTCCCACACCGCTTCGCGCAAAATGGATGGTGGAGATTAGATCTGGGCTCCATCAAGGATCCAACGACTATCGAGGTCCTTGGAAGAAATACAAGAACATTAACGAGGGTTGTCTTCGATCTCCTTGTTCTCCGGCCTCTGGGGTTGGATTCCAACTCTGATGATGCAACACATTCGTGATGCCCTTCCACATGTGCATGACTGCTCCGATTAGCACATGGGGGCTTCGAGCACAATCTGGGGCTCTTCCTTGCTCCAGGTGACCATAAGACTTTTCTTGGTTGATTCTCGACCCCATATGTGTCTTCAAGCATCAAGACCTGCACAAAAGATTCCTAGGCTCGAGGGTTTGGTCCTCGGCCGAAGGGTGAAGTTGATAATAACAGAATGGTGGAATGGAGGTGAGATTCAGACTAGGGGTAGCAGGTGAACCTCGATTCATCATATCTGAGAAAGATCAGAGTTGGGAAGTGGGGCACAAGGTAGAGAATGTGACCGAGAACGAGATGATATGAATGGCAAGGCGGAATAACGGTGAGAGACGGGTGATTTGACTTGGAGCTCAATCTCCATGTCAAAATGGGGAATTCAAATTATGACTAAACCTACTGCTTAATGGAAAAATTTAAATATGGAAAGCCTCGATTCGACTAGAGTCGAAGAGGCAGCAACCAGCATAAGCCATGTAGTGATGGATTGGATCACCTCCACAATCACTCCTCCTCACTGAAAATCCTCCCAATTTGAAGCCATCGCAAAGAGAAAGGGCTTGATATGGATCCGAGGGTCTAACATTGCTCATTGAGGGATCGAACGACAAAAGGGGGTGGAGGAGCAAACAGTATAGGTTGAATGGGGAGGATATTTTCGATGGAAATGTTGCTCGATTCAACGAAGATCGGCAAGATCTTTTGCATTAGCGTGAATTAGGGACATAATGTCTCCAGGAAAAGCTCAGTACGCTAACTCGGGGCTGATGAATCCACGATTCATCATCTTAATATCTTAATCTTAGCAAAATCCATGAGTAAAATACCAAATAAATGTCCATAAAATCAATAAATTAACAAAATAACTCTTGTAAATAAAACACACTAATTATTGTATATTAGATTGCACAAAATAAATTACACATAAAAAGCCGCAGAAATAAAGGAGTTTTATACCTGTAAATAGCCCAAAACTTCATGTATTTTTAATAATTTCATTTCAACTCCTTTTTGGCTAATTCTTTCTCTAACTTGTTCTTAATAATGTATATAAAAATACAAAAATACAAAACAAATTATATCTCAAATAAATGCTCCTAGATCCCAAAGAGAAAATGCCGTAAAGTCCAACTTCCAAGCTAAATTCCCGCTCCGTATGAACTCCAAATTCACCAAACTCACTTTTAAAGTTCAAGTTAGAAAATTATCTATCCAACGGAAGTGGTTTCATTAAAATCGGAGCTCATTTGCAAAAGTTGGGTTTTGGGACCTAGATGTACATTGTACATTATGTATATATTCATACTTTCTCCATTTTTTATTATATCTTTCTTAATTATTAAAATTACAAAAAAATCATACTTGTGTTGTATTTTAATTATACTATTTTATTGTATTTTTCCGTTGTAAATATCTCTTATAAAAAAGATAAAAAAATTACATATTAGAAAAGTAAAAAAATGTGTACATGTTGTTTGTTTGTAAATTCTCCACTATTTCTCTTCTCTTTTTATGTTATTGTATTTAAAGTAGACAACTTTATTTATTTATTTATTTATTATTTAATTTCCATTCTCTACAATAACTACCAATTCAACTCCATTATTCCACCATTTTTTCCCAACTTCCCATTCAACTCCATTAATAAATCAACCTCCCATTCAACCCCACCACTTTAATAACCTCTCATCCCATCATCTTTATATACCTTTCATTCTCCTCAATTTTGCCTTTGATCCATCTTTATGTGAGGAGAGCCTAGTTCCCTGAGTTGAATCGGTGACAGCGACGCAACCGCGGTCGAGCGACGACGGCCCTCTCTCCGGTGTGATCCGTTGGCTTTTTGGCCAACATCGCAGCCGCAACCGCGTGCTGCTCGAGCTCATCGCACGCCGGCGATTTGAGCGAAGACCGTGCTCACGAGAGCACATCATAGGCGACCGTCCATCCTAGGTAATTTTATTTTCATCTTATCATTTCTTTTATTTTATATTTGCATTTTCTTTACCACATCACCATCACCCCATCATTTTTTAGTCTATCATCATCACCACCACCCGCCCACCTCATCATTTTTTTTCCCATAATGTTCATTCCTTGTTTTAAACAAAATTAAAAAATTAAAAAATTTTAAACAAAAAAAAGTCTTTTTATTACAACACCATCATCATAGCATTTTTTTTCATTTTATTTCATCTCCATCTTCATCATCATAACCATCATCATCATCATATTTTTTTTCCCATATGTTTGTGTTCATATTCCTTGTCAAATCAAAACTAAAAAAATAAAAAAATTTTAAAAATAAAAAAATCTTTTGTTACAGCATTAAAAGAAAAAGCAAAAAAAAACATAAAAAAAACATAACGCAGCGGTGGGGGTGCCGCCCACCGCCGCCCACCACCTCCCCCACCAACGCCGGCCTCCGCCGCCCCTCCTCCATTCACGGCCACCGCGTCGGTGGCCACGCCGCCAGCGGCAAGGCCGCTCACAGCCCTCCGCCCCGTGCCTCCCTCCGCCGGCCACCGCGCATCCGCGCCCCCACCCCAGCCGACGTCGCCCTCCATCGTTCAGCCATCGCCGACCCCCGCGGCCCCTCTCGCCGCCGCCAGAGCGCCGCCGACCTCGCCGCCGCACCTCCGCGTCTCCGCCGGCCGCGCGTGGCCGCCCGCCGCCGCCGATCACACCTTCCCCCTTTGGGTTCTTCTCCCATCGGGTCTAGGAAGAAGGTCCTCTTTGCTTTTAATTTTTTTATTTGTACAAATTGCATTTTTTATTTCTCTAGTTTTTATAATTACAGATTAGTCCCTGTGCATAAGTGCAAGTTGTATTCTCATTTTCTGAATTTGCAAAGACACCCCTATGTTTGGCTACTAATTTGGACACCTGTAGTGCATCTTTTTATTCAATGAAAAATGTTTTCATGTTGTGCAATTAATTCTCTACTTTTTGGATATTTCTTTGTATTTTTGTGGTGTATGGGTAATTAATTAAAATTGTTTCACTGAAATTTTGCATAGTTTACCCATTCTGTGCCATTAAATTAATATCTTACGCACGGTTGCTCAAAAAAATCCATAAAAATTAGGAATGATGCCTTGAAATGTGGTTAATTTACTGTCCAAATTTCAACCAAAATGGAGATGTCTTGTGCCTGAAATAATTCGTAGAGTGAATTTAGTATTTGATTTTTAATTAATTCCACGTAAATCATTTTTACGAAATTTCAACTCTCCTGGATTGCTAATCTAAATATCTACTTGAGATAATTTGCTTTTTGAGTAATTTAATAACGTGGATTTAATAGGAATTAATTACTCATTTCTACTCTGTCTTCACTAAAAAATCCATAAAAAATTCATATTTTGTCAAAAAAATCCAAAAATATTACTGTAGCTTCCTTGCATCATGTTTTCATTCCAACATTTTTTTCATAATTTTTACTTACTGTTTGTGTGATAAATTGAGAAAAAATCCATAAAAAGTGTGCATTTTTCTTTATTGCATTTTAAACCTAAAAAATACAAAAAAATGTATTTTGTGTTCTCCACTGGATTAGGACTTTAGAAAAAATATAATTTGGCTAATTTGGATTAATTTGATATTAAAAATTTATTTGGCCTTGTTGTATGTTTTCTTAGTGTCTTGATTCACCCGCATTTGCATTTGCTTCTCTTTTTGCATTAAAAAAATCTAAAAAAATACGCTTTGGATATCTAGATCTTAAATTTGCAAATTAAACCCAAGTTGTTCCTTTGCCTCCCTGAGTTCGACCCCGGACTTGCCCGGGATATAAATTAAGCCGAGACACTCTTCACGGAGATCTTCTCTCGGTTCTGACCGACTCGCTAAGTACACGTGCTACAACGAACATGATTTAATCATCGTATCTAGCGACTCGTCAGATGGCGCCGTTGCCGGGGAGGCAAACGGCTTAGAGATTAGTTTAAAAATTTGGATTTAGTTTTCCATTTACTCGGGTAGTCTGACCCCCGAGCCACCTTGTATTTTTTCCATTTTTTTTTGCAATTATTTTTCTTTATATTTTTTGTATATATTTTTTTTATCTCTCTAACATAAATCTTTGTTTCCTTGCGAGGGCCCGGTGGACTTGGAGTGCATCGGAGGTCGACGGACGCGAGGAGCGCCGACTGCTGAAGTGCGAGGATAAAGCAATTTATTTTTGAGAGAATTTTGTAAATTATTGTAATTATTTAGGTAGTTGCTCATTTCTAGCGGCTCTTGTTTGAGAGCTCGCGCATGTAAAAAGATTTGGACTTTATTTGTGGTGTGTCGAGCCTGTTTCACTCTCCGGCGAGGGTGGGGCTTGACTTGAGTGGCGAAAATTAAGGATTAGGCACACGGTAGTTTAGAATCAAATTTGTTTGTGCCCATCGTAATTTAGGCCACACATATCTTAGAAGATTCACATATCTTATAAGATTCATAATGAGACGCACATAGACACGTACTACTTAGCTCAAATTCAATCAATTCTTCCCCGCTAATAGTATATTGTTTAGGTGCGGTTTTCTCGATCTGCATGCATTTAGTGTAATATTTATAAATTCTGTTCTGCATAAACGCATGAAGAGTGCTGGGATTCACTGTAAGTATACCTTCTTCTGAGCATGCATCATAGTTTCTCGTTTGCATTCTGATTTCCGATTCCCATCTTGTTTTACAACTTAAGGTCAAAAGGAAATTGGGACTGAACGGTAGACGTGCTTGTGTGTTCACATAAAATTCAAGTGATAACCTAACTCTAAAATTGGGACTGAATTGAGCAGGTCGATCTAATTAATTGGAATAAAAAGAACCCTTGTTCTCGGGTGCATAAAGCCCTCATTGTTTGTTTTTAATTGCAAGTGAGAGAGAGACGACCCTAGGATAGAGCCAAGTCTGGATTTCTTACTTACTACTGGTTCTTTCTTTTTTAGGCGATTAGCTACTTTTCAGTGAGGATTTACGGGTAGCCGGTAAACGGTCCGGACTTCCTTAGCAGAGTGGGAGGTTTAGAGGACGTATTAGTCCTCAAGGAACGGGTAGCCGTACTTATACTGTCCGTACTTACTCCTATACTGGCTGAAAGTAGGTCAAACTAGTCGTAAGAACCGGGTCAGTCTGTAGGAAAATACGGGCACCTAATAGCTCGTTAATCTTTCAAAGATTGTATTCTCATCAACTAAAATTGACCAGATAAATCGGCCGAACTCTTACGGCCATCACGTGTTGAGTTGGTGAAATTGGTGGTTTGAATTGCGTTTGTATTGTGTGAGTTCACTCCGCACATTTACGTGCACCGTAGAACTAGTGCCTCATTGAACATCGTGTTCTAATCGGTTCTTTTGACATCGAAGATGACTGATTGGGGGGATATTTATTCGGACTTTGCGAATCTCTCGTTGAACCCTTCAAAAAGTATGTCTTCAAAGGTCCAAGCGCAACTTGGATCAACCTGGACTCATGACCCTCTTGAGCCCAGGATCACTCACTCTCGGGATGGTTACTCTCAAACCATTCCCTTTCTCTCTTCCCACCTCACCGAGGAAGACCTTCACCTCGATGAGAATATCTTGATTCATAAATCCTCTTCTAATAAAGAACACATTGCTGATTCATGCCATATAGAAAACACGAGTAAAATGCCTCCAAAGAAGAAAGAAGAGGAAGAAGAGAACAATGAAGACTCGATGAGAAGTATACTAGCCCGATTGGCTGCATCTGAGCAGAAACAAGCATTACTGAGAGCTCAGTTAGGACAGCTAAATGTTGGGGTCCAACTACCAATGGATGCGGCATACAACCCCGGACAATATCAGATTCATAACTATTTGAGTCCGGCCGAACCCGAGGTTGATTTTGAATAGAAGCCGTATTTTCTGAACCTGTTGCCACACTTCGATGGGAATGCTTCTGAGGAGCCATATGCATTCCTAAGGGACTTTGAGCTCATCTGTGCTAACCTCAAACATAACAATGTTAGCCAGGATTATATTAGGCTCAAAGCCCTTCCATTTGCCTTGGGTGGAAAAGCTGATTACTGGGTGAAGAATCTTGGAATCATCGTCACCACTTATGCCCAGTTCAAGGACCTATTCCTAAAGAAGTTCTACCCGTTGAGTAGAACTAACATGATGAGGACGCGAATTACGAGTTTTTCCCAATTACCCAATGAAGCCTTCTGTGATGCTTGGGAAAGATTCAAGGACATCCTGCAAAAGTGCCCTTGTCATAGATTAGATGAAAACATCTTGGTCCAATCCTTCTTCACTGGTCTCAACCCTTAGATGCAGGGTTTAGTGAGCGCTGCCTGTGGAGGCAGCTATACATCATGAGGAGCGGATACCGTCTGGAGGGTATTCGAGGAGATGGCTGAAACTAGCCGCTCACAGGTGGCCAGCAGGGCCTATACACCATCCCCCAGTTCACTCTCACTTGGAGGGGGAAAATCAGCTGTAGTCGATCTCTCTCAGGACGTGATCCCTAGCATGGGACTTCTTGCTGACAAGCTTACTGTAGTTGAGAAGATCGACAGGAGGATTGATGAGTTAGACCGGAGCGTCTCCAAACTTCCAAAACAGATGGAGGAGTTGACTGAGAAGGTATATAAGATAAGGATACCCGCCGTGACTGCACCCTCTGCTCCCATTTACCGAGTTCACCATGTTCAGGAGCAGTTGGTGTCAGGGCAACCCCAGCCGTGGGAGCAGGACCAATCCTACACCCACTCTTTCCAGCAACCACCTCCAGTAGCAGAGACAGTCCAGGAGGAGCCTCCACCAGTTTGGGAGGTGAATGGGATATGGTATACTAAGGACCCTGCCAGGCAGGGAAGTACGGGAGACCAACAGACCTATCAGCGTCCCCCGACCTTTCACAACACCGCATTCACCTCCGCACCACCTCCTTCACAGCACAGCCCTGGATTCCATCCACCCCAGCAGCAGAGGCAGCAGTACCAGCAGTATGGCCGACAGGGCCATTACCAGACGGGCCAGCAGGGCCCGCAACCCCAGCAACAGCAGCAGCAGAGGCAGTACACTGGCCAGCAGGGCCAGTCTTCCCGTTCTTCTTCTCAGTCTTATCCACTTCCTTCATCGTCTAGTCCCATGGATATTCAGCAGCAGATACTCGACGAGCTACGTTCCTACAGGAATGAGGTTCATGACTTACGGGTGGATGTCAACCGCCTGTCCAGATGGCGAGACGAGCAGACTGCACCCTCTACCTCGATCCCAGCCCAAGTTCAGGCTAACCCCAATAGCTTGAACTGTTCTAGTTCTCAGCAGCACTTTGGTCAGGTATACTATTCAGCATCTCCTAAATCTGAACATGAGATTCTTTCGTGTGACGAGGCTAACCACATGTCACTCAGGAGCGGAAGGACCGTGGTCGTACCTGACCGGGCGAGGGACACGAGGAGGGGCATCTCTGGAGCTCTACCTGAGGAGTCTTCAGAGGACGAGGAGGAGAGGCATCATATCTCACAGCCCCATCAGCACCATTCGAGGATTTCTACTCAGGGAGCCGAGAGGAGGAGGAGAGCACGTACGCAGCATCGTCAGCATGGATATTCTTCTGAGTCTACGGAGGACCTTGCATCTCCGGTTGTGGCGGATACCACTCCAGCTTCTATTCCACAACCTGTAGTAGATAGTTTTGATTTTGAGTCCATGTTGCATCAAAAAGATTCTTGTGTGAAGAACTCTATTTCCGTTAAGTCAAAGAATGATCTTTCAGTTCATGATTCAGATTCTTCATCCTCTGTTTCCCTCGCTTCAATCCCTTTCCCCCGTGCTCTTACGGCAGGAAAGCGCATCAAAAAGATTCAGAAAGATGACCCCGACATGGCACGGTTTTGTAAAGAAAACATCACAGTTAAGGTGCCATTTGATGAATATGTGGCTAACCATCCTGCATTCCAGAAATACCTTAAGGTGAGATGCACACCTACAAGGGTTAGCAGGAAGAAAGACAACCGAAATATAAAGACACATGTCTTATCAGTAGCCACAACCTATTGTCTCAAGAATCAGACTTTGCCAAAGAAAAAGAGAGACATGGGTGCTCACTATGTGGAGAGTCGTATTGACGACATTGCGTTTGCACGCACACTCTTAGATAACGGTTCTTCAATCAACTTACTTCCCTTAGCATTATATCAGAAATTGGAGTTGGGACGACTTCACAAATCTAGAGCTTTACTCCAATTCGCAGATCGTTCAATGAAGAGACCTAAGGGAGAAGTGAAGAACATCGTTATCTCGATTGAGGGCCCGAACTATCAGGTGGACTTCACAGTCTTAGACATGGAGACCCCCAATCATTGGAGAGAATCTCAGATCATTCTCGGGCGACCCTTCCTTAGGACCGCAGGCGCAGCTTTTGATTATGGTACGGGAATGATGAAGTTCCGTTCTCCAGGCGGAGAAGTGAACCTTGAGATGAAGCAAACCAAGTCTCAGCGACCCGATTCAGAGAGTAGCACAGAGTACTCATCTTCAGAGGCAGATTGCAGTATGATTAGCACAGTTGGGATTTGGGGACAGATTCCTTCAGGACAGAGCGAGACCCTTTCATCTGGAGAGGATATAGTGCATGATGTAGTTTGCCAGGTGTTGTCTGATCTTGCTAGAGATGCATCAACCTATTCTCATGATGACTTAGAGATCCATCCGGATCTGTCAGTTCCATCCTCTTCGGAACAATCATGGGACATAGATGACGAGTCGGACGTGGCTTTTGCCGATTGTTTGGATACTTTTGACGATCCGACTCCCGATACTTCTAATTTGGTGGCGAGTACTACTCAGCTTAGCCCACCTTCATGCAGCACGGAACCAGATTCAGATTCAGTTCAGCCAGATCTGCTTGATGATACCACATTGCCAGAACTGAAATCACTACCTCCTACACTCAAGTACGCCTTTCTTGCGGGACCCAAAGAGAGATATCCTATCATCATTAGCTCAGACTTGACTTTAGAGCAGGAGTCTAGGTTGTTAGAAGTCTTAGAGAGGAACCGCAAAGCAATAGGCTGGACAATGTCGGATCTCGTGGGCATCAACCCCGCTCTCTGCTCGCACCATATTTTTACTGAGGATAACGTGAGACCTTCCCGTGAGTTTCAGAGGAGACTTAATCCCAATCTACGGGAAGTGGTGAAGAATGAAATTGAGAAATGGTGCAAAGCAGGGTTTATATACCCTATTTTTGACTCCAAGTGGGTGGCCCCACTTCATGTTGTCCCGAAGAAGTCGGGAATTCAGATGGTCACCAACGAGGAGGGGGTAGAGATCGCAACACGAGTACCCACGTCGTGGCGTGTCTGTGTTGACTACAGACGCCTGAATGCTGCGACCAAGAAAGATCACTTTCCCTTGCCTTTTATTGATCAGATCTTGGAGAGACTCGCAGGGAAAGAGTTCTTCTGTTTTCTTGACGGGTACTCAGGCTACAACCAGGTGGCCATAGCCCCTGAGGACCAGGAAAAGACCACATTCACATGTCCATTCGGCACTTATGCTTTCAGGCGCATGCCATTCGGGCTCTGCAATACCCCGGGCACATTTCAGCGGTGCATGATAGCCATATTTGCCGAGATGGTGGGAGATTTCCTGGAAGTGTTCATGGATGACTTCTCGGTCCATGGTGATTCTTTTGATACATGTTTATCGCACTTGGACCGAGTTCTCACGAGGTGTAGAGAGGTGAATCTGGTACTCTCCTGGGAGAAGAGTCACTTTATGGTGACGGAGGGTATCGTGTTGGGGCATGTCATCTCCAAAAGGGGAATGGAGGTTGACCCTGCCAAGGTGGAGGTGATCAAGAAACTCGATCCACCTACCAACGTAAAGTCAGTGCGGTCATTCTTAGGGCATGTTGGATTCTATAGGAGATTCATTCAAGATTTTTCAAAGATCGCCCGCCCACTGACTGAGCTCTTAGGGAAAGACATAGAGTTCGTTGTAGATCACAGGTGTCTGGAGGCCTTTGAGCTCTTGAAGAGGAAGATTTGTGCTTCGCCTATCCTACAAGCTCCTGACTGGTCTCTCCCCTTTGAGATCATCACTGACGCTTCAGATTTCGCTATAGGAGCTGTGTTAGGACAACGACGAGAGGGGATTCCGTTTGCGATTCACTATGCGAGCAAAGTTTTAGATCCTACACAGAAAAATTATACAGTGACTTAAAAGGAAATGCTCGCAGTAGTATGGGCCCTCGAGAAGTTCAGATCATATATTTTTGGCTCTAAGGTGACAATTTATACTGATCACACAGCCATTCGATACTTAATGGAAAAGAAGGATGCGAAGGCGCGTCTTCTTAGGTGGATTTTACTCCTCCAGGAATTTGATTTGGAGATAAAAGATAAACCTGGAGTGAAGAATGTTGTGGCTGATCACCTTTCTCGGATTGAACTTAAGGATTCTCCTGATCATGAGCGGATTAGAGAGACCTTCCCATATGAGTCAATTTGTGTTATTGACTCCCTCCCGTGGTATGCCAACATGGTGAACTATCTTGTCTCCAAGCAGGTTCCCCATGGTTGGACTAGGAGCAGCATTGATCGACTGAAGTCAGATTCGAGGAGATACCACTGGGACGATCCTTTCCTTTTCTTCGAAGGACCGGATTGTGTTTGGAGAAGGTGTATTCCTCAGGAGGAATACCAAAGTGTCCTCACATATTGTCATTCACTTGAGGCTGGAGGACACCATTCGGGAAAGAGAACCGCTCACAAAGTACTTCAATGTGGATTGTATTGGCCGACCTTGTTTAGAGATGCCATTGATTTTGTGCGGTCGTGCCCGACTTGTCAAAGGATGGGAGGGACAGTTGGACAGAGAGATGAGATGCCCATGCAACCGATTTTTATTTGTGATGTTTTTGATGCATGGGGCATAGATTTTATGGGTCCCTTTCCCAACAGCCAAGGACATGAGTACATTTTGTTGGCGGTTGATTACTTATCTAGGTGGGTGGAGGCTATCCCAACCCGAACCGCAGACAGCAAGACTGTCTGTAAGTTTGTGAGAGACCATATTATTGCTAGGTTCGGGGTGCCAAAAGTTTTGATATCTGATGGGGGTAGTCACTTTGTGAACTGAGATATGAGATCTTTAGCTAAGGACTATGGATTTGATCATAGAGTTACTAGTCCTTACCACCCACAGTCCAATGGCATGGCAGAGGTTTCGAACAGAGAGGTGAAGAGTATTTTGCAGAAATTGGTTCGTCCCGATAGGAAGAACTGGTCTCAGCTTTTGGACCAAGTTCTGTGGGCCTATAGGACAACCTACAAGACACCATTGGGTACTTCACCATTTAGAATGATCTATGGCAAGCCATGTCATTTGCCCGCAGAGTTGATTCATAAATCCGAATGGGCAATTAAGAAGATTAATTGGAGTTGTCACCTACGGAAACTTTGTCGAGACTTGAACTTGAACGAGCTCGTGGAAATCCGAAACAGGGCATATGACAACAGTTTGATTTATAAGGACAAAGTAAAGAGATGGCATGATCAGCACATTAGGTGCAAAGACTTTGTCCCTGGACAAAAGGTATGGTTGTTCAATGCCAGGTTGAAGATGTTCCATGGGAAGCTCAAATCTAAATGGACGGGTCCCTTTGTGGTTAAGAAAGTGCACGAGAATGGAAGTGTAGAGATAGTTGATCTCAAAGATGGTGCACAATCTCATGTGGTGAATGGACAACTGTTGAAGCATTTTGTTGATTCCAAAGAGCAGTTAGTCCAAGTCGAGGTCATCAACTTCATACAGAGTGAGCACAGAGCAGATACATCTTATTACTCTTCATGAAGATGCAGCATCAAGATTCAACATCTTAGAAGATTCAATCACTCTTGTGCATATTCTCTCTTCTTTGTATATTCTCGAGATCACGTCGGTTCTCACACTTACTCTTGTCCTATACTTAGGCTGACCAAAGCCTAAGTATAGGGGGGACCGATGCCCGCCATGTGTATTTACTCATCATTTCTCCTCTTGACCTCGTCCGCCCCATTTGTGCTCTTCTTCTACACTTAGGCTGTCCAGAGACTAAGTATAGGGGGGGAAGATCGACTTCTATACTTTTTATTATTTTAGCTTTCCTGCGCTTAGTACGAGCTATGTCTTTTTGTCACCTAGTGCCATGAGGACATAGCACAAGCTAAGTATAGGGGGGCGTGTATATATTACATATATACTTTACCCATAGCTCGTACTTTCACGTATTTTTGTATATATTATACAATAATTATGGGGTGGGTAAAATAAAAAAAAACTTTTTCCTAAAAAAAAACTCTTTTTCCTTATTTGCTAAAAAAAAAACTTTTCAAAAAAAAAGTATTTTCTTATTTACCTATCTTTAAAAAAAATTTTCTTTGCCTTTATTTGTGAAAAAAAAACTTTTTCTAAAACTTAAAAAAAACAACAAAAAACATTCATAAAAAAATACTAAAAAAAACTAACTAATAAGTTGGTTTAATCCCTGACACAATTCACTTTCACACAAGACTAGTGATGTTCAAGAACACTTGGTTTATGAGGTCTTGAGATTTTGAGTTAACCAGCCTTAGTCATTAGGGTCCTTGACTTAATTATTCACATTTCCCTAGTTTGAAAGATGTGTGTGCTATATTGCATGCTTAGTCTCTACCTTAAGAATATGATCTGCACCTCACATACACGACTGCAGTTATGATGAGATGAGTTGAAATTTCACTTGAGGAACTGGGATGAGGGATTTGAGTTTGGACTTGATTTAATGATGCTCGAGGATGGGATAAAATCAATGAAGGCTTCATGAAACCTGAGTGTCAGCACATTTAGCCAGTATGAGAACATGGTTCTTGTACTATCTCTTGATATTTACCTATGTGCCAGGGTGTGATAAAATAAAAAAATTGTTGATCAGTGTGCGCCAACTCATGGTAAAAGCAGTGGAGCTAGCCAAAAATACTACCAATCAATGAAATGTCAAAGAAAAGCTCTCTTTCCACAAAGTCAATTATCAAAAGAGCTTCCACCAAAGGCGAGCGCTCCCAACCATTTCAAAGTGTCCACTTGGACCACCACTATTAGGACCAGGAGTCGGGCTTGCACCAAAAAAGGGCTCTGCATCGTAAATGCTACAAGTCTGGGTGTAGAAGGTACGATAGGTACTCAAAAAATGCACACCCCGGTGTACTCCCAGGAAAACAAGTGCAGAGGGCTCCAACTTCTCTTGACGGACGCACTGATCAACACCAAAAAAATGCGTTGCGTAATAAGGCACTCGAGAGGATCCTTGTTCCAATGAGAAGGAGAGAAGAAATGACACAATCCTATGCCCTCCATCGACTGGCCTTCCATCTACACTTTCAAGTCTGACAACTAAAGAGACGGTGGATTGGATGCAAGAAATGATTTATTCCCTAGTGTTGAGAATTAGGTCCATAGGAGAGTCTCTTGGACTGGAACCTTGGGTGACGTTGTGACTCTACTCTTGTAACTGCAGTCAACACTTAAAGTCATATCCCTTATATATACGTATACAAAGAGAGTCTGATGATTAGGGAAATTGGGTACCTTTTGACTAGAGCTTGGTTTAGCTTAGAATTTTAGGATATCTAAAACCAAGAGTTCTTGAACGGATCAAGTCTTGTATTCACATGCACAGTCAGGGTTAACCCAACTTATTCATTCTTTATTTGCTCGAGGACTAGCAAAGTTTAAGTATAGGGGGGTGATGAATCCACGATTCATCATCTTAATATCTTAATCTTAGCAAAATCCATGAGTAAAATCCCAAATAAATGTCCATAAAATCAATAAATTAACAAAATAACTCTTGTAAATAAAACGCATTAATTATTGTATATTAGATTGCACAAAATAAATTACACATAAAAAGCCGCAGAAATAAAGGAGTTTTATACCTGTAAATAGCCCAAAACTTCATGTATTTTTAATAATTTCATTTCAACTCCTTTTTGGCTAATTCTTTCTCTAACTTGTTCATAATAATGTATATAAAAATACAAAAATACAAAACAAATTATATCTCAAATAAATGCTCCTAGATCCCAAAGAGAAAAAGCCGTAAAGTCCAACTTCCAAGCTAAATTCCCGCTCCATATGAACTCCAAATTCACCAAACTCACTTTTAAAGTTCAAGTTAGAAAATTATCTATCCAACGGAAGTGGTTTCATTAAAATCGGAGCTCATTTGCAAAAGTTGGGTTTTGGGACCTAGATGTACATTGTACATTATGTATATATTCATACTTTCTCCATTTTTTATTATATCTTTCTTAATTATTAAAATTACAAAAAAATCATACTTGTGTTGTATTTTAATTATACTATTTTATTGTATTTTTCCGTTGTAAATATCTCTTATTAAAAAGATAAAAAAATTACATATTAGAAAAGTAAAAAAATGTGTACATGTTGTTTGTTTGTAAATTCTCCACTATTTCTCTTCTCTTTTTATGTTATTGTATTTAAAGTAGACAACTTTATTTATTTATTTATTTATTATTTAATTTCCATTCTCTATAATAACCACCAATTCAACTCCATTATTCCACCATTTTTTCCCAACTTCCCATTCAACTCCATTAATAAATCAACCTCCCATTCAACCCCACCACTTTAATAACCTCTCATCCCATCATCTTTATATACCTCTCATTCTCCTCAATTTTGCCTTTGATCCATCTTTATGTGAGGAGAGCCTAGTTCCCTGAGTTGAATCGGTGACAGCGATGCAACCGCGGTCGAGCGACGACGGCCCTCTCTCCGGTGTGATCCGTTGGCTTTTTGGCCAACATCGCAGCCGCAACCGCGTGCTACTCGAGCTCATCGCACGCCGGCGATTTGAGCGAAGACCGTGCTCACGAGAGCACATCATAGGCGACCGTCCATCCTAGGTTATTTTATTTTCATCTTATCATTTCTTTTATTTTATATTTGCATTTTCTTTACCACATCACCATCACCCCATCATTTTTTAGTCTATCATCATCACCACCACCCGCCCACCTCATCATTTTTTTTCCCATCATGTTCATTCCTTGTTTTAAACAAAATTAAAAAATTAAAAAATTTTAAACAAAAAAAAGTCTTTTTATTACAACACCATCATCATAGCATTTTTTTTCATTTTATTTCATCTCCATCTTCATCTTCATAACCATCATCATCATCATATTTTTTTTCCCATATGTTTGTGTTCATATTCCCTGTCTAATCAAAACTAAAAAAATAAAAAAATTTTAAAAATAAAAAAATCTTTTGTTACAGCATTAAAAAAAAAGCAAAAAAAAAATAAAAAAAACATAACGCAGCGGTGGGGGTGCCGCCCACCGCCGCCCACCACCTCCCCCACCAACGCCGGCCTCCGCCGCCCCTCCTCCATTCACGGCCACCGCGTCGGTGGCCACGCCGCCAGCGGCAAGGCCGCTCACAGCCCTCCGCCCCGTGCCTCCCTCCGCCGGCCACCGCGCATCCGCGCCCCCACCCCAGCCGACGTCGCCCTCCATCGTTCAGCCATCGCCGACCCCCGCGGCCCCTCTCGCCGCCGCCAGAGCGCCGCCGACCTCGCCGCTGCACCTCCGCGTCTCCGTCGGCCGCGTGTGGCTGCCCGCCGCCGCCGATCACACCTTCCCCCTTTGGGTTCTTCTCCCATCGGGTCTAGGAAGAAGAAGGTCCTCTTTGCTTTTAATTTTTTTATTTGTACAAATTGCATTTTTTATTTCTCTAGTTTTTATAATTACAGATTAGTCCCTGTGCATAAGTGCAAGTTGTATTCTCATTTTCTGAATTTGCAAAGACACCCCTATGTTTGGCTACTAATTTGGACACCTGTAGTGCATCTTTTTATTCAATGAAAAATGTTTTCATGTTGTGCAATTAATTCTCTACTTTTTGGATATTTCTTTGTATTTTTGTGGGGTATGGGTAATTAATTAAAATTGTTTCACTGAAATTTTGCATAGTTTACCCATTCTGTGCCATTAATCTAATATCTTACGCACGGTTGCTCCAAAAAATCCATAAAAATTAGGAATGATGCCTTGAAATGTGGTTAATTTACTGTCCAAATTTCAACCAAAATGGAGATGTCTTGTGCCTGAAATAATTCGTAGAGTGAATTTAGTATTTGATTTTTAATTAATTCCAGTAAATCATTTTTACGAAATTTCAACTCTCCTGGATTGCTAATCTAAATATCTACTTGAGATAATTTGCTTTTTGAGTAATTTGATAACGTGGATGTAATAGGAATTAATTACTCATTTCTACTCTGTCTTCACTAAAAAATCCATAAAAAATTCATATTTTGTCAGAAAAATCCAAAAATATTACTGTAGCTTCCTTGCATCATGTTTTCATTCCAATATTTTTTTCATAATTTTTACTTACTGTTTGTGTGATAAATTGAGAAAAAATCTATAAAAAGTGTGCATTTTTCTTTATTGCATTTTAAACCTAAAAAATACAAAAAAATGTATTTTGTGTTCTCCACTGGATTAGGACTTTAGAAAAAATATAATTTGGCTAATTTGGATTAATTTGATATTAAAAATTAATTTGGCCTTGTTGTATGTTTTCTTAGTGTCTTGATTCACCCGCATTTGCATTTGCTTCTCTTTTTGCATTAAAAAAATCTAAAAAAATACGCTTTGGATATCTAGATCTTAAATTTGCAAATTAAACCCAAGTTGTTCCTTTGCCTCCCTGAGTTCGACCCCGGACTTGCCCGGGATATAAATTAAGTCGAGACACTCTTCACGGAGATCTTCTCTCGGTTCTGACCGACTCGCTAAGTACACGTGCTACAACGAACACGATTTAATCATCGTATCTAGCGACTCGTCAGGGGCTTAATGAGTTCAAGCAGAAAATATGGTGAAGATTGGGGTCTGACACTTCATAGCTCGAGGAAGAGAGGGGAGTTTGTTTACCTGAGTCAACAAGGGGATGTATCTAGTTGGTCCATGCTGAAAAATAATAAATGATTTTATTAATTTTTGGTGAAAACATGAAAAATATTTGTAATTTTCTATAGTATGTTATTCCAATTTTTTATTTTTTGAGGTTATTTATTATAAGTTAATATTTACAAGTATAATATAGTTAAACATACATGTATTTTGGTATTTTTATTTTTTTTATTTGATTATATATTTTATTATTATATAAATGTATTTTACATATTTTTAATTAATTTAAATACATATTTATATATTTTTATTGTATTTTTCTGAATTTATATTTACACCTAATTAATTATATACATATATATCTTATGTATATATGGGTATACTTTATCTATGTATTAGAACACATTATTTTCTCTTTAATGATTTTATTTTATTTTAATTATGTACATATATGTTATATAACATTTAAAACTTTAAAAAAATAAAATAAAGTGAAAAATATAAGGAATAAATATATTGAATAAAATAGGGATATTTACACCCATAACCCTGAGTAATTTCGCAATAACAATCATAACCCTGCATAATAGCGAATTACATGATAAACCCCGAGTAATCACTCTATCTCACACTCATGACCCTCCATTAATTTTTCCCTTAACCCAACCATATCATTGGGTTAATCCAACCCTTCTTGTATCGAACGACTGAAAAAAATTAAAAAAATTCCTCCTTCTAGATTAGCCGACCCCCTCCCCTTCTTCCTCCCTCCCCCTCGCTGTCACTCCCAAGCTCCCTCCTCCGAAGTCCCAACCCCAGCAAACCCCGGAAGCCCCGCGGTGGGGCCGCCGCGTGCGCCTGCACCCCCGCGCGGTGCATGCCTGGGAGCGCCCCTTCCTCCCCAAGCCCCCGTCCCAGGCCCCCCTCCTCTGCGCATGGCTGGGGGCCCCCTCCTCCCCAAGTCCCCGCCTCCTAGTCATGTGTGTCGCTTGCGCGTGCTCCCCCCTCCCCCGCGCGTGGCTGGGAGCCTCCCTCCTTCCCGAGCCCCCGCCTCCCATTCGCGTACGCCGCTTGCGCGTGCTCCCCCCTCCCCCGCGCGTGGCTCGGAGCCCCCTCCTCCCAAAGGACCCCGCCTCCCACCGCCCCCCTCGCCGCCACCGCACGCGCCTACAAGCTTCGCCCCCATCCCAGCCTGCAAGTCCCCTCTTCTGTTGGAGGTGGTCGCCTAGAGGTGGTCCCAGCCGGCAAGATTTGCCCCCATCACAACCTGCAAGTCCCCTCTTCTATTGTAGGTGGTCGCCTGGAGGTGGTCCCAGCCTGCAAGCTTCGACACTCTCCCCCGCCCCCCATGGCGTGCCTGCATGGTCCGAGACCCCCCTCCTCCCCAAGTTCCGTTGACCCCAGGAGCCTGTGAGTCCCCTCCTCCCCAAGGAAGATTTCGATCTTGATGATGGACATAGATGAGATGGCATGATTTGCAAATAAGAATATGTTTTAGGGGCAACTTTGTCTTTTCCTTAATAGAAAATGTCAAAGATAATGGACATCTCAAACGGAACATAACACAGGGTTATGTTGGGTAAGAGTTAAGCATTACTCAGGGTTTATCATGTAATTCGCTATTATGCAGGGTTATGATTGTTATTGCAAAATTACTCAGGGTTATGGGTGTAAATATCCCAATAAAATATACATGTCTATTGCACAATGGGGGCCCAAAACCTAACTTTTACATCTTAACTCTAAATTGAATGAAACCACTTCATTAATTAGCTTAATAAATTTTCTATATAATTAAAGTGAGTTTGGTCAATTCTGATATAGTATGCATAAGATATAGGTCCGAAATGTTTTTATTTTTTGTGTCATGGGCACACTATGCATTAATTTTTAGTGAAATTAATTTTGTATTTTTTGTTTTCTCTATACAATATTCATGTTGAGGGTTTTCTTATTTGAGGTCTAAAAATAATAAAATAAAAAGGTACCAAAATATAATTATTTACGAATTAAAAATTAGGGGTTTGTGTGTTTTTAAGTACAATTCTTCTGCCCTCTCTCCCTCTAGTTTATTCCTTGTCGTCCAAGTCACCATGATGACTGAGTCTTCAGGTCTAGGGTCATTCAATACCTTTAGTATCTCATTTCTTTTTCTTTTCTTCCTTTATTCAATTATATTGTAATTAAATACACAATTAATACAGTATTTTTTACAATATTTTTACAATTTATAGAGTGTTTATTTTAACAAATTAATAAATATATATACATGCATTTAGTTAGGGAGAGTTAAAAATAGCAAATAAATCCAAAACTTTCAAAACTAATTTTACTATATAAGAATATTATAAATAAAATATAGGATAGAAACAAAATTTTGGGGGGTTTAGTGAATTTATTATAATTTTTTAGTGTTAGAAAATATTTGTAATTTTTAGGGTTTTCTTTTGATATTTTTTTATGTTTATTGGTCTGAAGTGATAAAATACTTTAGGAAAATGTATTTTTTGGAAGTTTTAATTAAGGATTTATAATTTTTGAATTTATTAAGTCATATAAGAAATAAAACATGCTCTTTTGATTTTTAAGAAATTGGAAATGCAAATGAAATGCTAAATAAAATATGCAACGTCAATAACCATGTCATTAGGTGCATTAAGCTATTTGTCATGATTTTTTGAGCACGATTGTTATTTTTAGAAAATAGAAAAGCATTCACAAAAATTAATCAAGCTAGTAGGGATATTTTTGCAAAAAAATTAAAGGAATGGGGATACATGCAAAGTACACAAAAAAATTGAACTATATTTACAAAATTTTGAATTAAAGCTAAATAATTTAACATGTAGGGGTCTTTGTGCAAAATGCTAGCTTACGTGAGGCGCCTTGTGAGCTGAGTTGGCGTGGACCCAAAAGTAATACACAAAAGGTTTGTGAGTCCTCTTGCAAATTTTACACTAATTGTAAATCGTCTCCAAAGTATTACAAGACTAATAAGAAAATAAAATAGGCGAAGGGGTAGTTATGCAATTACCCCAAAAAATGCACGTGAATGGAAGATGTAGATGATCTCACTTGGGTGTGTGTCACCTCCTTGCTGCGTGATGTCGGTTCATCGTTGATGCTCGAGATTAGATCCTTGGCAGAAAATCAGATGGTTGATGGCATTTTCATCCAACTACATCTTCCCCTCCTAGAACCCCTATTCTTGATCGAATGGAGCATGATAACCTAGGAAGAACTGATGAAGAACTAGCCTTTGGTAAGCTTGAATCTGATTAATCTCAAGTCCCTAGGCACCTTGAGCCAACTGAGATTCTCCTCTTGTTCATGTAGCCCTTCTGCACCTCGAGGACATTCAAATGTGTTCAGGGCCCACTGATCAGGCCCTAGAGCTTGATGGTTCGGTTGAAGACCTGGAGCACCTTCTCGAGTTCGATTGACCTATAAATGAGGTCCTATTGATCGGTTTTCTACAAAGGAGGCACAAGGGTGGAAAGCAAAGGTTTCTAACTCCTCAAGTTGAACAAAATGGGGTGGGGGATGGATTGAAGACGTACGATTATGGGGTGATGGAGGACCTCGATGGTTTGATCTAAACATTGATGAAGCTGGCTAGATGATGCAAAAGGTGGAGAAGTGGAAGGGGAAAGGTGTGGGATGGCTGGTGGTGCTCAGAACGAGGTTGAACGATGGTACACGATGGCTGGAGCTCTAAGGTATGATGTACTATAACCTACCTAAGCCTACGCAAAATCGATCGTAAAACGAGCAATAAAAAGCTACAAATGAAAGATAAAAAGTAAAATTACCTAGAAAGTGATTAAAAATACATCAATCTGTTCTAGGACACAGAGGGATGGAACTCTCAATAATAGAGCTCCGGCGATGGTGTTACCGCCTTTAATCGTTAGTCCTCCTCATTGCGAAACACGACTTGCTGCTCCTGTCACTAGCAGCCTCAACAAGAAGGTGATCTGAGAGGTTGAGACCAAGAGAGGAAAGGGAATGGGAAAAATTGCGGATTTGGAGGTTATTTTTTACATAGGTAGAGGGTGTATGGAGGTCATGTGATTCTCGAGGATGTAGTGATAAGATGGATAATTAGAAGGATGGGCGAGGATGATGGGTGTTCAGGTTGTAGAGGAGTGAAGGGCTCGAGGCTCTCGAGCCTTGGTTCATTACCCAAAAATCAGAGAAGAAGGGGGACATGCTAGGCTTGAGACAGGATAAAGAAGAGGCTAGAGAAGTTGACCTAGGGTCAATGGCGGGAGAGCTCCTACTAGTCCAAGCAGACCGCTAGAAGACAAAATAGTATAAAAAGAACAAATAAATAAATAAAAATATGAGTTGATTAAACAAAAGATAAAATATAAAAATTATTTATTATTTGATTTTGTATTTTATTATGATTTGTATTTATTTTTCAAGTTAATTCATTATATGTTACTTTTTATATGTACTAATATAAGTAAATTTACCTATATATAATATATTTAGTTTTTATTTTGTATATTAAATTTTATTATTTTATACACTTATTTTATATATGTATAACTTATTAAAATACATACATATATGTATATATATTGTGTTTTTATGAAGTTATATCTACACTTAAATATATATCGTATATATGTATATTATTAGTATGTTCATTTATGTATTTAGGATACCTATTTATATTATTATATTTTTAATGATTTTATTTTCTTTTATTTATGTGCATCTATTAAAAATAATATTTTTAAAATTATAATAATATAAAATATGAAAAATAAAGAATAAATGAATTGATTATTTTATATAGGCAATTTGCACAATGAGGTCCCAAAACCTAACTTTTGCATCCTAACTAAAAATTGAATTAAAATAGCTTCATTAAGTAGTTTATTAAATTTTATATACAATTAAAATGAGTTTGACCAATTTTGATATTGTATGGAGGAGATATAGGTCTTTGAAGCTTGGATTTTGGCTTTTTTTAGTGTCTAAAGCACGTTTTGCATTATTTTCATATGAAATAAAATTTATACTTTTCTATGTATTTTATCTACCACTTACATTACAAAGTTTATTGATTTGAGGTATAAATAATACAGAATAAAATAGGACCCAAATTGGATTTATTAAAGAATAAAAAAGGTTTTTATTATCAGTTTTCCCTCATGTCCCCCCTACTTTATTTCTTGTTGACCAAGTAAATTCTTGACTTATTCTGGGTTTAGGGTCACTCGGTGTCTTTGACTCTTCATTCTTTTTATTTTCTTTACTCTATTCTTTTATTTTAGAATCAAATACATAATTTATACATTATTTTACACAAAATGCAGTGTGTTTTTTAGCAAATCTATGATATATAAATGCATTTATCTAGGGATTTAAGACAAAAATGAAGAATAAAGGTAATGAAGTGAGGATTCATAAGGCGGTCAAGATGACACTGAACCTTGTCTTGTGGTCTCAAAGAATTAAGTCTAGTAGACCAGAAGTGCCTCAATTACAATTCCTATAAGGTTCCTGTGGTTAAGCAGATTAAGGTCCCAACAACCGCCAATCTTTGGAATTTGTTAAGGCTTGTTCAATTGTCAATATCAATCCGAAAAATGCAAATGCTATGCAATGTAGATAAAAAATCTTTTTGTGAATCAATTTTCTTCTTTTGAACTTTTTATGGAAATTTGAAAAGGTTTTACATTTTTTATGCAATATTCGAAAATATTTTACAAATTTTTGTGTTTTTGGTTTTACAAAATTTTAGGGATTTTTTTAAAAAGGGTTAGCAAAATAACTATGTGTAGATGTTTACACGAGAGTGCTTTTGTAACAAGAATTAGGTTCAAGAATTCGCACTAGATATTTGCAGGAATTAAGTTATTTATAGGTTTTTATCTACTGGGTTTGTACAGAGTTTCTATTTGTTTGAAATATGTATATGGTTCTCAAAATAATTTGTAAACATTTTGACAAACGTTTTGAAAACATTATTTTTGCAAATAAATTGGCAAATAATTTTTGCAAACGTTTACAAAATTTGAAAATCTTTTTGCAAAGACTTTTAAATAGTATATATAGATTTTTCAAAGTATTTTTGCAACCATTTTCCAAACCATTTGCAAATAGATTTTCAAAACATTTTATTTAAGCAAGAACAGATTTTTTCGCAAACAAAACAATTTTTACAAAGGTTCGAAAACAATTTTAAAAATATTTTCCAAATAGCTTAAAAAAATTCAAAGTATTTTTGAACCATTTTTCAAACATTTGGAAAACATTTTAACCGGTTTATTAATCAATATACACACAGAATTTTGTTGTGTATTTTAATGTTATTGATTAGCCATATAATTCGAAAATACACAAGCATGTGTTAAGGATAAAATATATACAATATATGTCCTCATAGATCGAAGAGAAAAGGAAGACATAACTTGTACTAAGTATAGAAGAGTATATACTAAAAAGATTGGAGAAAGAATGAGAATCCACCATCCCCTATATATTTAGGATCAATTAATCTTAAGTATAGCAGATTGTACACAAAGCATGGAGGGTCGTGGATAGTAATAAACCAATCATTGTCTCAGCATGTCTCCCATGTACTTAGGATAAAATATCCCTAAGTATAGATAAAATACCAAAAGTTGATGAGACATGCGGGGGATCAAAGAATGAATACCCAACGCTCATCATCCCATTCTTAGGATGAAGCGTATCCTAAGTATAACAATGATGAATAGGATGAGTGAGACTTATCGAAAAAATTAAAGTATGAAATTCAAAAAGAAAAAAAAGAAGGAAAGAAGAAAAGAAGAAAAAGATTAATTAATGTTTATGGATGCCTTGTTTGAATCTATTGAGCTAAGACATGAAGTACTTCTTCATAGACCACATGTATAGAATCAACCACGGACAAGAGCGTATCATGCTCGATATAAGGCTTAAGTAGCTCTCTGTTGATGATGAATTGTTGTGCGCCAGTTGACACACTAGATATCACAATGCTTCCATTGTCACGCACATGCTTCACTATAAACAAATTAGTCCACTTGCTCTTCAACTTTTGTGGGAAGAGTTTCAATTTTGATCGAACAACCAAACCTTCTAACCTGGTTTGAAAGTCTTTCGGTGGATATGCTTGTCATGCCACTTCTTGACCTTTTCCTTGTACATCAAGCTATTGTCATATGGTCTTGGAATTCAAAGAGTCTATTTAGAACGAGTTTTCTATTTTGTTGGTCTTCTTGGAATCCAAAATGTAGACATTTATTGCCCATAAATATTTGTGAATTACTTCAACGGGCAAATTGCATGGCTTGCCATAGACTAGGTGATAGGGAGAAATTCCAAAGGGTGACCTGTACATGGTCTGATAGGCCCAAAGAACAAAGTCGACCTATTGAGACCAGTTCTTCATGTTTAGACATATGAGCTTCTAAAGAATTGTCTTAATCTCCCTATTTGAACATTCTGCTAAGCCATTAGATTGTGGGTGGTACAAAGAAGCGATATGATGCTCTATGCAGTATTCTTGAGTCAGCTTATTCACTTCTCAGTTAATGAAATAGCTACCACCATTAGATATTAGAATTTTAGGAATCATGAACCTTGCAATAATGTGTTCTTTCAGAAATAGATAGACGGTGTGACTATCAACGGTTCAAGTTAGGATAGTCTCCACCCAATGGCTTACATAGTCGATAGCAAGAAGAATATACTCAAATCCCTGAATGTTGGGAAATGGGCCCACGAAGTCAATGCCACACATCAAATACATCTGAAATCTAAATGTACTTCAAGGGCATTATATCTCTCATTCCAATAGTGCCACCAAGTTTCTGGTAGTCATTACAACATTTCACAAAATCTTATGTATCTTTAAATAAAGTCAGCCACTAGAGACCGCATTATAGCACTTTTGTTGCCATTCATTTTCTAGAGTGGTGCCCTTTTGATTCTCGAGCATGACAATGTTCAATAAAACTATGGTCTTCCTCCTAAGGAATGCACCTTCTCCAAATACAATCTGCCCCACCACAAAAGAGATAAATATCCTCCCACTAGTAGAAATGAATATCTAATGAAAACTTGTCTACTTTCAGCATTGGCCAATCTTGCAGAGTTCTCTTGGAAATAAGATAGTTCACAATATCTGCGAACTAGGGGAGCAAGGTGATTGACAAGATTACTTTACTTGGAAAGGTCTCTGTAATAGGTAGCAAGCTCTACCAGGAGTGTCTGGATCTAGCAACCTTTATAGATGATCTGCCACTACATTCTTGATTCCAGGTTTATAGTCGATCTTAAGATAAAATTACAGGAGGAGAAGGATCAATCTGATGAGTCTTGGTCTGGCATCCTTCTTGCTTTGCGGGTACTTGATGGCAGAATGGTTTGTAAAGACAACAACTTTGGATCCCAACAAATGCGATCTGAATTTCTCTACGGAAAATACAACAACTAGCAGCTCTTTTTTAGTGGCGGTGTAATTCTTCTAGGCTTCGTCAAGATTTCTGTTGGCATATTGAATTGAAAATGGTAAACCATCTCTTCTCTGTCCCAAAACTGCTCCATTGGCATAATTTGAAACATCTGTCAAAATATCAAATTGTAGAGACCAATCTAACGGTTGAAGGATATGGGTTTGAGTAATAATATCTTTCAACTGGTTAAAGGCTTGGAGGGCTCTGGCATCTACAATGAAATCTTTCACCTTGCCTAGAAGCTCAGTTAGCAGTCGGGCAATCTTGCTGAAATCTTTGATGAATCGTCGATAAACTCTTACATGCCTCAAGAATGACCGAACATGCTTCAAGTTAGTAGGTGGCTCGAGCTTTGAAATGACTTCCACCTTCCTATAGTCTACCTCCATTCCATGTTATGAGATGACATGCTCTAGCACAATCCCTTCAGTTACAATGAAGTGACTCTTTTCCCACGAGTGCACATAGTTCACTTTGTAGCATCTTTTCAACAATCGGTCTAGATGAGCTTGGCACTGATCAAAATTGTCTCTGTAGACTAAGAAATCGTCCGTGAAATCCTCGAGAAGACTACCAACTATATGTGAAATTACTACCAATAATGCATCGTTGAAATGTCACCCGAGCGTTACACAAATTGAACGACATTCTACAGAAGGCATATATCCCAAATAGATAGGTGAAGGCAGACTTTTCTTAGTCTTTAGGGGCAATTGCGACTTTATTATACCTAGAATATCCATCTAATAAGTAGAAGTATTGCTTCACGCACAATCATTAAACTATTTGGCCGATGAAGGGAAGCAGAAAATGATCCTTATTGATCGCTAGATTCAAGCAAATGTAATCAACACAGACACACCAAGAAGTTGGAAATCAAGTTGTGATCTCCTCTCTTTGTCGTTCTTCACGATGGTGATCCCTAATTTCTTGAGCATACCATGCAAAAGACTCACCCACTTTGAATCAAATATGGCATATATGAATCCCGCATCAGACCATTTGGTAATTTCATTCATAACCGCCTCCCGGATATTCAGATTCAATCTGCACTGAAATTCGCTGGACAACTTACTATCTTCCTCATGGTAGACATGATGGGAACACAATGAAGGATTGATCCCATGGAGATCTGAAATTTACCAACCTATGGCCTTGTGGGTTTTCTAGAACCTCAAGTAGATGAGATTTTTGTTCCTTGGTTAATTGGGAATTGATAATCACCAGGAACATATTCTACGCATCCGCAAGGAAGACATATTTCATGTTCGTTGGAAGTATTTTGAGATCAGGTGGGGTCCGAGTCATTTAAGTGGCTACTTCTACAAATGTGCAGGGCGATGGTGTCAGATCTTTCAACTGTACATTATCCACTATTCGCATTTCAAGCTCTAAATTCAATGCAGCAGAAAACCTCTCTATAATGTCATCTTGTTCCAAAATTTTTTTAATAATATCCTCCTGCTCTACCAAGGATAGGTGGCCAACAATAAGTTCTTCTGGCAACTCAGCAAGAATCTCTTTTTCTAAGATGAAGAGGAATTTGACTGTGTTGTCCATTCCTTCCACGGTGGAGAGGAATTTATGGGTCTTGATGTCATCCATAAATTGTTTTGTATCTCTTATTTCAACAAGAAATTATAGTCTTATGTCCTCTGTTATGAAGGCTCACTCACATCTGATGCAGACTCTGACGGTTTGGGCACTTGGATAATCTAAATAGGCACATTGTCATTACTGGAACGGAAGGCGATCTACACAGTGTTGTAATCCACCATTACTTTGACTGTTCAAAGGAACGATCATCCAAGCATAATCAGGTTATGCAAAAGACGAGCTGAGGTGTCCATGTCAAGCACAATGATGTCCACAGGGAATTGCATCCCTTAAATCACGATGATGACATCCTCTAGAAAATCCTTGGGGCTGCTCGATTGGTGTATCTGCAAACTACAGAATTATTCTTGTTGATTTAAGTGGTCCCAACCCAAATTCTATAAGTAGTGAATTAGGCATCAGATTGATGGACGATCCGCTGTCGAGAAGTGTTCTGTTGAACTCTTGGACAAACATCTAGCATCTGATGAGAGGGGCTCCCATGTCTTTCTTCTTGCTTGGGATATTGTTGGTCGCATTTATTATCGCCGCAGTTAGAATGTGCTTCACATTTCTTTGTCTGGCTGGATGCAGTTGTATTTTTGAAGTACATTCCTCCTTCAATCCTTTCTTAATGTTAAGCATGTACTTGATGGCCATTAGAAGATGCATCTCTAGAACAAGATTGTGAATTATTTCAACAACATATGGTTTAAACAAGGTAGTTTTCAAATTTCTATTTTTTTGGATTTTTGCATGGCTTCATGAAATGGATATTTACATATTCAAAAGCATTGTTCTTATTAAAAACAAAATCAATGTCCACATCGTTTTGTATAAATGGATGGAAAAATGAGTGTCTTCATCCATCAGGGGTGGGCATCCCAAAAATGCAGGCATGGCTCCATTGTTTGGCTCTAGAACTGTTGTAGGTACGATCCTATCCATTTCTTGCATGGCATCACTTAGGCTGGTGTTGTCTTTTTGTTCTTTTTATCTTTCTCATTTTTTTGTGTTTATGTTCCGATGCTTCTCCTCTGTCTTCTTCTTCCTCACCCGACCCATATGCTAGTTTAGCTAATGTAGAAAAAGATTATTCATCAATGGAAGCTTTATCTTTTCCCTTGGTGGTTGGAGAAGGTCACAAGTTCCTACTGCTCCTGAGGATAAAAACATTAGATAAAAGCATATCATGACCATCTATCTCTGTGGGATTGGACGTGACATCGCAAACTATCTACTCTTGCTTCCTGAAATTATTCGAGTTGGCCTGTACTAGTGTCGGAATGGAAGTCTTGGCAGTGGTGAGGTCATCTAGTTTTTGGCTCATTTTAGTAAGGCTCTTCACTAACTGAGCTAAGCAGTATAGGGCAAGGTTCACAAGGGCAACCTTAAATGGTTGAGCGTAATATCCACGTTGAGACTGGGAATGGTGTGGAGGTTGTTGGTAGGAATAACAATTGTTGTATTGAGGACAAGGTTGGTATGGGTAGTATTGAGGAGGCTAATGCTGATAAGGGACAACCATGTACTCGTAAGGCTATTGTTGACAATACGACGATTTCTAGTATTGATTCTATCTCTAATTCTATTGACACGGTTGATATTGCTGGTGGTAAGGTTGTTGGTTGTTTTGGACAAATCTCCCGCCTTGATGTTATGGGAATGGATGATTACATGAAGGTAGGACATGCTGGTGCCCACCAGGATGGGTCAGTTGCGCATCATTCGACCATATACCATTCATCCCTTGAATGAGAGGTAGGGGTAATGGATCCTGAATAAGTTGATGCTCGGGCTAGTACATGACAAGCTGCTATTGGGGCTGTTGAAGAAATGTATGCTCGAGGGCCTGCACGCAGTACACGTGTTGGACTGTTAGTTATCCTGGACTCTACTATGGAGGTTGAGGCAATGATGGCTCCTTCGTCTCAGCAAGAGTCGTAGCCAATGCAGAAACTAACTGGCTAGAGCCGATGGTGCTCACCAGTTGCTCCGTATGCTTGGTGAATCGATCCAATTTATCCAAATTATGAGTCTTTTCTTCGATTACAATAAGTTTTTCAAGGTCATGTGATTGTTTTTCAATGATATCCACCTTGTAAAGGTGGGTCCCTATGATGATCAAGTTGGAACTTTGTCCTGTCTAGATCACACTATGTTGCCAAATGAATTGGCTTCTAATGGATCTGTGGTTGTTGTTGGTATGCATGAGATGATGATAAGGTAGCCTCCCCTTCAGCCATTTCTTCGAAAATCTATCACATGACGTCCTCATATTTATTAAAGTGTGAACCGTCAAAAGAGGCATCGACGAGCTTCTGGCTCACAATTGTTGATCCTCTAAATCAGTGTTGGACCAGGCTGGTCTGAGAAATATCACGGTGGAGATACTTCTCCTGCAAATCAGTAAACTGCTCCCAAGACTAATGAATAGACTTGTGGGTGGCTTGGGAGAAGCTGGCTATTCAGGCTCGCATCTAGTTGAGTTGACCAAGAGGGTAAAATTTATGAAGGAATGCAGACTTGAGCTCCTCCCACATCATGACGACCTTCCCAAGATGATTAATTTAGTGAAGTGCCATGTCTTGAAGGCTTAATGGAAATGTCATCATCTTGACTACACCTAACAGGATGTTAGGGTAGTGAGTTGTTCCATAGATGCGGGCAAATTGTTGAAGATGAATCATCATTTGCATTCCCACAAAAGGTGAGAAGAAGCGCTAAGAGCTGAGGCTTCAACTCAAAATATGCATGGACTTGTGGGATCTGAATCCACTCGATCATCTTTCCTACTCCAGGGTTGTAAGTCTCCTTGACAGTCATCTTGGTCCACTCTCCTCTTGGCTCATCTATGGCACCTCCATAAGGTCCATCTTCTCTTTCTTCCTCGAATCCTCCTCCTCCTCCTGGGTTGCCTATCCTTCCCCTCATATCGTTTAGCATATCCTGGAAGATGACCTTGACCAATGCCTGGTCAATGAGCTAATGCTAGATTGCTTGTATAGAAGCAAGTAGCTGAGAATTCACTGTATTTTGATCAGGATGATAGATCGGCTTTGACTGTGGGTTCTACAGTCCCTACCCTTTTCCATTAGGAGCCATTTCTGAATCCTAATCTAAATCTAAAAATATTGTGGCTCTAGATCGGTCTCTTGATCTGCATATGGAATAATGCCTAGATTAGTCTGAATTGAAGCACCAGATGTAGAGAATCATTTTATGTTAAGGTCAACATAGAATTTCATTAAGGATGGAGATGTATAAGTAGTGAAATCTATTTCCAACAAAAACGGCCAGAGTTCGGGACAAGAGTGATCCTAGATTATTGAAGATGGTAGGGAGTCTGGAGAGCGGTTCGTAAGGTCCGAACCACGATCTTGGGAATCACCCTCGAATTATTGGATAAGGTGGTTGCATGGAATCGATGTGGGTGTTGGCGAGGTTCCTCTCAAACCATCTATGAGACACCATCTCGAGGATCAAGATGAAGTTCGAGAATGGATGAGTGATACAAAGATCAATAAGAAATAACAGGATTGCAAAATAGTAGAACAACTTAAAGTGAGAGGAGGTTAAATGAGAATAAAAAGAGAAAATGAAAGGCAAAATCGCACTAATGTGCAGGACTGATATTTGATCTTAATCTAAACCAAACAAATACTAAACAAGTTTTATGTTCACCAACTCCACACCAATTATTGTTATCTTTTCAATTTCATTTTTGTTTAGCAAAGAAAAGCTTTTCACGAGTCCTTAGGAGGTCTATCCCTATAGGAGTGTGTGTATTGCTAGGAAAGTTCCCCGTACTTGTTCCACCTCTTTTGTAACATGTGATATGTACACTTAGAAGTCCTTAAACTCGTGCCTGCGAGGCTACTCAGCCAAAGAATAGAGAAAAGAAGCTAATACGTGAAACCACTACTTCCATCATAAGAGAGGTACTCGGACATAGGGTGATGAGACAGACACCCCTTGAGGGTGTGGCCTATGCTCAATATATCAGACCAAGTTGGATGCTCCACGCAAGAAGGGAACACCATTGTCAACAAAGCGCTACTCACCTATGTACGATAGAAGCGCCAATACTTCGCTTTCCCAGGTGATAATCAAGGTTGCCACATATCGGTATTTGGGCTCTAATCCTTAAGTGTCGTACCTTACTCATTCTTAACGGTACCTGAAAACAATAAGGTCTTTAAGAATCCAACATAACGATGCCCATTATGACTTTTAATTAATTTCAAAATTTTATTAGCAATCCCCTTGTTTTAATTTTTGGGTTTTCAATTTTGTTTTATTATTTAAAAAAAATGCGCCAAATTATTTTTTGTAATCTAAGATATATAAAACAGAGGGAGATAAAGAAAAAGTAATGCAAGTTGATACTAGAGTGGAAATCTCACTCTCGTATCAAATGATGCATGCAAAGTAAGAAGACGCAAAGTGCTTCCTTACTCTCTCCATGTGTGAAGCAAGATAGTATTGAGATATTTACACTCTATGAGTAGTATACAAAGCGATGAAAGCTCCCGAAACATGAATTGCTACTGATGTAAAGAATTAAATACTAACTACTCAAAAATTTATCCTAAGTGTCCGGTTTTAGAGACTCCTCGGTGCCCACCTCAATGGATCCTGCAAGCATTGTATGTAGTCTCTCAAAGCATGCGGTTCCAAATCCAAGTAATTAGAAATTAATATTTGACTAGATCCAAGCATATACTAGGCACATGATTATCATTAAGATGTGGACCTAATTTACCGAGTCAAGCAATCCTACATCTAGGGGATCAATCACATAAAACAAAGAAGAAAAATAAAGTAGGAAAAATCAAAACATGTGAAACAAAATAAAATAAAGGCGAAGAAAATATGAAAAACCCCATGAGGCCCCCAAGTGAATAGACACCAGGCAATGGACCTCGTGAAGTAGAAGTGTCCAAGTGTCCAAATTATTACAAATAATTATTCAAATAATAAAATAGAAAACTCTCCTCACAAAATAAAACAAAAAATGCTGCAGCTGTTGCTCCTCCTCCCAATGCCTCTTTCTCTTGCTCTCTCCAATTAGAACACTAGAAGAAGTGCCAATTTCTATACTGCTCGGGTGCGTCCACCTCCTACGAAGCGGTTGTCGCCACGTGGTTTCTCGCAAGAAAGTCAAATAAAGAAGAATGGGTTAGAAATAGATAATCAATTATAAAAAACAAAAGAGCAGGAAATAAAAGGAAATAATGTACAACATATACAAAAATGCCACACTTATTGTTGCACCTCGACAATGGCACCATTTTTTCAATCGTCAACTATCAAGGAGACAGTCGTACGATACACATAAGGCGGGACGAACAGTCGTTGTGATGGTTGATCACGACAGTCGACAAATTAAACAACAATCAACCCGAAATAAATCAATAAAGCGATAAAAAAAAATGTGGATTAAAATTTATTATAAAACCCTACAAATAAGCAAGGATAATAGACAAGTATGGTAGGTTGTCGAACGTAGGGAACAAGGGGCATAACAAGTATATTATTTATCTCTAAATAATATAAAAGTGTATGCATGTGTATAAATGCACAATATTTACTCAACTTTTTTGTGGGTTTTTAAATTGATTAATTAATTTTTTTATTATATATTTTTCAAAATTTTAGCATTCTGAATTTTAATTTCTTTTTTTGTATATAATCAGGTTCATATAAGTATATATATAATATGAAGTAATGTATATATATAGGTAATATCTATATACATATATATAATATGTATAATATATAATAAAATCAGAAAATATAGATAAAAACATTTTTTAAAGGATTTAAAAGATATTCAGGGTATTTATAGTAATTAATAATAATAATAATTATATATAATAATATATATGTATATATAGGCTATCTATATATTCTATTTATAAATGTAGATATATATATAGTCAAACATTTCAAAATAAAATAGGCATGATTGTTTTTCAAAAAATTTTTCTATTTTTCTGGATTTTTTATTTTTTATATTTTTACAATCAGAAATTGGCATGGAATATTTCAATAGGCATGATTGTTTTGGGAATTAAAAATAGCAAATTTGTCCAAATTTTCTCAAAACTAATTTTAATATATAGTAATAGTTATATATAAAATTTTGTGATAGAATCTAATTTTTTTAGTATTTTTGAAAATATTTTGTAATTTTTTAGGGTTAGCAAGGGTCTGTTATGTTTTTTGTTCCTTTTGATATTTTTGTGATTTTTTGTCTGTAGTGATAAAATAGGAAAATTAACTATATGTGTTTTTTTTTGTAATTCTTAAAAGAGATTTAACAATATTTTTGTATTTTCTAAGTTAAATAGGGAATAAAATAACTCCTTTTGATTTTTAATAATAGTAAATGCAACAACAATGCTAAATTTACCACATGGAGTGAATAAGCAACTAATCAAGCATCTACACATTCTTTTATAAGACTTTTGGAGTATATGAGCTATTTTTAGAAATAAGAAAAGCAAAAATAAATATTCAAAATAACTCACAGGGCATTTTTGCAAATAAAATTAGATTCAGGGGGTTACATGCAGAAATGCTAGAAAATTTGTACTGAAGCTTGATTTTTAAAGATTAAATACCAATTACAAAAATCATGGGCTATATATGTAAAATGTCCACTCACGTGGGGAGGGGGCATGTGAGGTGACTTAGAAAATGACTAAAGTGCAATATATAAAAATCCTAGGGTCTTCGATGCAATTTTTACATAAAATTCAATGCTTAGTATTGTATTTACAATATTATTTAACAATTACAAAAACTGTGGAGGGGGTCTCCGCACTTATACCACTAAAGCACCTTGAATCACATCATTTAATGCACACCACATGGAAGATCCAACGGTTCTGGTCCCACACCGCTTCGTGCAAAATGGATGGTGGAGATTAGATATGGGCTCCGTCGAGGACCCAACGACTGTCGAGGTCCTTGGAAGTACAAGAATTTCGACAAGGGTTAGTTTCGATCTCCTTGTTCTCCGATCTCCGATGGTAGATTCGAGCTATGATGATGGCTAAGCATTACTAATGCCCTTCTGCATGTGCATGACTCCACCAATTGGAATAAGGGGGCCTGATGAATCCTCATTTCATCACCTTTATTATTTCTTAAATCCCTAGCAAAATGCATGTATATATCATTAATTTGTCAAAATAAACGATCTATAAATTGTACAAAACAATATAAAATATAGTATAATTAATGTATTAATTCCAAAATAAAAGAATAAATGAAGAAAAAGGAAATAAATGAGGTACCAAATGTATTGAATGACCCTAAACTCATAGACCCAGTAATCACGATGACTTGGTTGACGAGGAATAAAGTAGGGGGGAGATATGTTAGAGAAAATGTATAGAAAACACTATTAAAAACCTAATTAACTTTGCCAATTATTGCATTTTAGGACTTATTTTTTTATTTTTACACCTCAAATTATAAATCCCTCAACAAGAATATTGTAGATAAAAATACAAATAAAAATACAAAATCGATTTCATTGAAAAATAATGCACAACATGCCAAGGACACACAAAATAAAAAGGCAAAATGAAAACTTTGTAGGCTTGTATCTTCTCCATATTTATCAAAATTTTCTAGACTCGCCTGTGATAGTATATAAAATTTAAAAATCTATTTAATGAAGATGGATTCATTAAATTTGGATTTAAGATGCAAAAGTTAGGTTTTGGGCCCTATTGTGCACTATACTTGTATATTATATTCAATAGATTTATTATTTATACTTTTTAGTTTTTTTATAAAATTTATATAATATTTAAAACACATGTACATAAATAAAATAAAAGAATAAAAAAAAAAGTCTATTATCATACATAAATGAATTATATATGTATATACCAATATACTAAACATCATTATTTATTTAAGTGTACAAAAAATTCGAAAAAATACAACAAAAATACTGAAATGTGTATTTAAATAAACTATAGTTATATAAAATACATGTATATAATAGCAAAATAAATAACACAAATAAAAAAATAAAAATATCAAAACACATGTATTTTTACCTCTGTTTATACTTGTAAATATTAACTTATAATAGACACTCTAAAAATAAATAAAAATAAGGATAAAATATTACATTAAACTACAAACATTTTTTATATTTTCACCAAAAACTAATAAAACCATTTCCTATATTTTATTGAATAAAAAATTTATTTCTGCCTTAGTTTTTTTGGTTGGTCCACATGGAACAACCAGATGCCAACCATGGTTGACCTAAGTCAGCTGTCCCATCTCTCTTCCTCGAGTCGTAGACATGTTAGATCCCGTAACTTCACCCAATTTTCCGCTCAATCTCATGATTCTCTAGCTTGTCACGCTGAGCTTTTTGTTGAGATTGGATCTCCCTAATTCATGCTAAAAGGTCTGGCTGATCTTCAACGATCGGATTAAAACTCTCGATCGAAGACTCCCCCTCCAGCAGCCTGTAAAATAACCTCCTCTGCCCAACATCCAATTTGGTCCCTCTATGGATAGTCTCAGTCCCTCACATCCATACCAACCTCTTTCACTTGGTGACAACATCAGATTAGGAGGATTCGCAATGAGGAGGATCATCTGTGGAGGTGATCTACTCCATCATCGGAGGAGCTCCGCCGACTTGTTTTGCCTCTTCGAGTATGGCCGAATTGAGGCACGTGCTTTCATCCCTCAGTAATACTTTAATCCTATTTTCATATATTGCCTTTAATTTCCTCTTTAATCTAGTGATTAAGCTCGAGTTTAAAAATCCCCAATTGACTTGGAGCACGAGCTTTAGGCCAAATCACTCGTCATCCTTGTGTTTCTTGCCTTGATTTCCACACCATTTGACTCCCCTTCGTGTCCTCCATCGATTTCCCCATCTAATCATCCCAAATCCATAGTGGATCTAGGAGTCGAGGTTCCTCTACCGCCATGTGCTGGAACCTCTCCTCCTTTCCACCATTCCACTACTATCAGCTTCACCCTTTGGTCGATGAGCAAGCCCTCGAGCCTAAAGATATTTTGGTGCATGTCTTGATATTTAAAGACCCGTTTGGGGTAGAGCGTCGACCAAGAATTGGCTCCAGGCCACCTGGAGCATGGATGAGCCCAGATAGTGCTCGGAGCCCCCTCTTGCTCATTGAAGCAACCCTGCAAATGCAGAAGGGCATCAGGAAAACATAGCCGTCGTCAGAGCTCGATCCACAACTAGAGGTCGGAGAACAAGTAGATCAAAGCTAGCCCTCGTCAGAGTTCTTGGAGTTCTTCCAAGGACATTAGGAGCCATTCGATCTATGATAGATCCCGGATTTTATTTCCACCATCCATTTTGTGCAAAGCGATGCATGACTGGAACTGTCAGATCATCCACATAGCGAGCATACAATGGAGAGATCAGGGGCCTTTAAGTGGTAAAAGTTGCAAACATCCCCCTCCACCTTTTTATATTTCAGAAAAGTATTGTAAATATTTATTTATGTACAAAACATTGTGGACATATTGCATGCGAGCCCCTGGACCTTTTAAATATCGAGTGGACTTTTTGTGATGGCCCCTCTGGGTTTTGTAATTAATATTTTGTCATGAAAAATCAAGTTGCAGTTCAAAAACATAGGTTATTTTGCATGTTCTCCCTACCTTTATTTCATATTACAAATATTTCTCTACTAACTTGTTTTACTTTTATTTTTGCATTTGTATTATCTAAAAATAGCTCATGTGCTCTAAAATATTTTCAAAAATAGTTTTAAATGCATGATTGGATGCTTTTTCATGCTATGTGGTTTTTTAAAATTTTTGTTGCATTTACTATTTATTAAAAATTAAAAACCTCTATTTCATTCCCAATTTTACTTAGAAAATACAAAAAATTATATAACCTCTATAGACCAAAAATCACAAAAAAATTAAAAGAAACTCAAAAAATTACCAAACCCTTGCTAACCCTAAAAATCATGAAAAATATTATCTAAAATATCAACAAACTTAGTTTTTGTCCCTTATTTTTATATGTATTGTCTACTATATACTTGATGAGTTCGATTGCCATTAGTTAATTGTCATGAATAATCATGAGTTAAAAATAATGATGTTATTTCATTGTAGGCAAGTAATTGGAATCAATCGAGAAATAATCACTGAAATATTTAATCCAATTAATTTGAGTGATTTTTATGTTTGTTTTACTTGGGCAAGTCCCAAGGTCAATCTCGAGGAGGCAAAGGAATAACCTAGAACTATTTCTATCGAACTTCATGCATGGTTTTCGAGGCAAGATATTTTTGATATTTTTTATATAATTTTTGAAATGCAAATGAAAATGAAGACAATTTTAAGGACTAGAAAATTTATGTTTGTTTAAATGATGTACAAAAAAATATGAAACTTGGTCGAGATGTAAATAATGATGAAATGATCACACTAATTTTTTTGGATGTTTTGGATGAAATACGAATATTTTATGTATTAATGAATGTAAACAGTGAGATTTTCAACAATAAATTATAATAAATATTAAAAAAATATTTTCAGGAAATAAAATTATCTAAGATTTATCACTACATGATCTATCTTGAAAATATCTTAAACACTAAAAATGTTTAATTTAATACCTAATAAAATTAATTAGTGAAATATACAAAAATGATTTTTATAGAGCAAAATGTACATGCAAATTTATATCTCTTTGGATAGAATGTATATCACAATGAATTCTATGATCCATGGTTTTTTTGCAATTTTTGGAGCTATGGATTATAATCTATGAAATTATAAGAATAGATTGGTCAAAATATGCAATTTTCCACAAGAATATTAATTAATAATTGACCACAGAGAATAAAAAATCATAAGTATGTCATTATGTAAAGAATTAATTGTTGAATAAATTTGGAATAATAAAATAATGTAGTAAGATTTTTCAAAATTATAGATAAAGTTAGGGGTATATTTCCAATAGTAGAAAATGAAAAATGTAGAACAATGACTTAATTTTAATTATCTAAACCCCGCTGGGGGTTTCTGCAAAATTTCCTCCTGGAAGGCACGTGCGTAGCATGTGCCCCCAGGGCTATTTTTGGATTGTGAATTGGTTTAATCTCCAGGAGTCTTCTGTAAAATTTCTAGTGATCACGTGCTTATCACGTGAACCTGGAGTGGCCGTACTGGCAACGGATTAGGAGGTTCTTCTGGGGCTGCTATGTAAAGGTTCCACCCAACTTACATGCCTCCTGCGTGTGTGGGGGGTTGTTTTGAATTTTGTTGGAGTTCTGGGGTGGTGTTGCAAAGTCCCTTGCACACATGTACTTCACACGTGAGGAGGGTCTCAGGCCGGGAGCCCGGCCTTTGGCAGTAGCTGTGAGGTAGAAGATGGCAGAGCTTGGGCAGAATAGATGGCGATGTTTCTGGAGGTTGGTGTCAAGGAGATGTCGGTGAAGCTCGGAGAAGCCAAGCCATAGGTGGACGTCGCAGCAGCTTCGAAGGCGAAGGAGCATTGTAGTCGAGTATGGAGGAGTGGTTGAGGGTGAAGTTAGTTGATGGTGACTGGACGCGCAACAGAACACGACCGTCTTTGGAGTTCTGGTGTTGCCCTTCTGGAAGGTGATCGATTGGAAGGTGGACTAGAGGAGGTGCATCGGTGGCTCGACAACGGGTTATTGGAGAAAAACTCATGCATGGAGGACGCGTGCAACGAGCCCTTGGTGGCTGGGATCTCGCTAGAGGAGGTGAGGGAACCGGGCTGTATACATCTCTTCTCCCCTCTCGATTTTTATGTGATCTATGGATGGGAATCGCGAGGGGTGATTTGATGGAAGAGGAGGCGGTGATGGCAAAGATTGTGGAGGGGTGGTAGCCGCAAAAGTCACAGGGAGGCGGTGGTGCCAGATTAGGGAAAGGAAGGGGAAGAGGGAGCATGTGTTGGGCATGTGTAGTAGAGGCATGTGGGCAACACATGCATGGTTCTCCTATTTTTTGGATTTTTTAATAAAATGAAATAAAAATAAGGCCAAAAATAAGTGACATGTGGCAGCTCTAGGAGCTGCTATGTGTCAGCTACAAAAAATTTAAGAAATAAAATGTAGAGATAAATGGAAAAGATATAGCGAATGACCTCGAATTAGAAAAATTTCTTCATGAAAGTTGCTCTTCTCGATGAGATCTCGAACCTTTTTGATGAGATCAAAACCCAAATCAGTCAATTCCACAAAGTGATATTTTTGGGGTTCCTTTATGTATATAGAACAGTGGCTTTTTGGGGGTTTGTAATTTTTATGTCATTTTTAAATAAGATAAATACGAAGAAAAATATGATGAAATCAAAGATAAATATTTACACATTAATATATTTTTTTATTTATTAAGAAAATGTAGAAATAAAATAAAGTACGAAAAAGAGGACTTCTATACAGACTGTTAGTGAACACTCGGACTCGGTCAATTTCTTTGATTTAGATCTTATTTTAGATTTGGATTTTCATGCATTTTAAAAAACTTTCGTTAAAGAAGATAAATGAAAAGGAAATAAAATAAAAAGAGTTAATTATGTATAAAAAATAATAGGTCAAAAACTGCTAAAATACACAATGTACAAAAGAGGCCCGAAACCCAACTTTCACATAAGTGCTCCGATTCACTTGAACTTGATCATATTTTGAAAGCAATTTAATGTACATTAGTTCAAAATTGAGTAGGATCAAATTCTACATTGTATGAGGAAGATATCAACAGTTTAGTCCGATAGAGATGAAATTAGGGTTTGAGTTTCTGGTCCACTTATTTCTATTAGTGATATTTTTGTATTTTCGTTGTTAGTAATATGTATGCAAGGGAGGTGGTTTTAGGTCATTTGGAGTTAGCATGAATTAGATAAAAGTCAGAGAAGTTAGCCTAATTTACAGGTCAATTGGGCGGGCATTTTTGGCTCCATATATTATGCAATTATGAATTATAAAATACAGTTATTATGTATACATGCATGAATGCTAATTATGCAATATAAATGAAGAAATGCATATGATATTTAGGGATCTGAGCTTAATTAATGTCTTTTAGAATGATGAATCTGAGATTTATAAACCCCCTATACATAAATCATGCTTGTCCCCGAGCATCTAACGAAATGCAATGAGGTAAAATGAGATTGGGTTCCATACCAAGACCATGAGAAGAAGATGAAAATGGAGCCAGTCTCAACCTTTGGATTATTAGTTTGACAGAACTTCTGTGAAATTTTTTAAAACCAACAGCCTCCAAGTTCTACACATATTGTCACAATTTCAGCTCAGAAGTCTTCTTAGATTAATCCTCCTCCCAAAGAATACCCATGAACATTGACCAAATGCCTCATGTGTGTGAAAGGTTGTTGCTCTTCCCATTAAGAATGTCGGACTACCATGCAAACCACTTCCTTGATAACTCATCCTCGAGGGGTTTGGTATTTCCTTCCAAAGTCTGTCGCGTTGTCTTCATAATTAAAAAGAGGGAGGAATTAAAAGAAGGGGAAAACAACTGGAGGGTGACAAGTGTAGTCACCTCTCCTTGTGAAGCTAGCCAATTTAGCCAAGTCCCCACTAAGATATGTTGGTTTTCTTGAACCTTGGGCCTTTATGTTTAAATATTTATTTAGTAGTTGGCCTCTTTTTGTTTGGATTTTTGGTAGCTCTACATGGATCTTGTTGTGTCCCTACGGATATGGAATCTTTTTGCTGTAAATGTATTAAGGTCTTAGAAAAAATTGTTGCCAGTCGTCCATCCCTTTTCGAAGCTTTATATCAACTCGTACTCCGATCTTTAGATGTCCATGCTACAATAAAAAAACTCACACAATCTTCCAACACCCCTGTCTGAGTTGAGCTAAGTGCATAGTGCGAGATTACAAATTAATTACCTATTCCAGAGTCATACTTAGAATGAGGCGACCAGGTTAGACACTAAGAGTCAAACTCTGCACATTGCCATTCAAAACTCGAATAATTAAGTCATAGACCTGTTGGTAATTTTCCTTTGAAAATTAGGTGGATTAACATCAAGCCTAGGCCACTCTCGATTTCTGCTCATAATTCGGATCAGAACCCAAGGGCTTTTTATAGATGAAATGTTGGATGAAGTGCAAATGTATGGAATGCAGACATTGTTTTTTTAATTTTGTGACTTTTGAGAATTTTTTAATGCAAGTATTTTTTTATTGATGAAAAATAAATAAGAAGCCATTTCAAAAAAAAATGGTGGCACACAATTGGACATAGTCAGTGTTAGTTTCAAAACACATTTTTTTTGGTTTTTTTGTTGTTTAGTTACTCATCCTGTAAATACATATAGACTTACGTGAAAGTACGAGATATGGGTCAAATATATATACTGTATATACACACCCCCTATACTTAGCGAATGCTACGTCTTCAGACAACAAGAATCACAAAGAAAACATAACCCAGGCTTAGCGTAAGAGAGTGAAAAAGAATCATTAAAAAAAGAAGTCGGAGTGCCTCTATACTTAGGTTGTGAAAAGTACAAGTATAGAAGAAGAGCGAAGAGGAGGCAGATAATGGGAGAAGTGGACGAAGAGAGTATATACAGTGGGAATCGGATCCCCCTATACTTAGGCTCTAGTCAACCTAAGTACAGAAGAAGGGTGGAAATGGGAGATCGAGAGATGGATTTGATGAGGAGAGCGGTATATACATATGGCATCAATCCCCCCTATACTTAGGCTTTGTCCTAACTAGAGGAAGAAGATGTACAAGGGAACCAATGGGGTCGGGAGGGAGGGTTGCTGATGATTGAGGAGGTTTTCAACAGATTTTTCAATGAGCATGTGGTGGGAGATCGTAATGATTGCAAAAATGTGAAGTAGATAAGTCCCAGCTATCATCAGTGTCATCCTCAAAAGAATTATTCTAGATAGTATTTTGATAGGGAGAAGATGAAGCATACGAGTCAGATGATTCCCAGCCATCGTCGGAGTTATCCTTAGAGGAATAGTATAAGAAGGTGGAGCCATTACAAATATTTTTATTCTTAAGTTGTTTTCTCAGAATATTCTTAATCATGGGGTCAAGCGATTCGTCCTTGGATGATGAATACTCTAATGCACTAGTCTCAGTCTGCTCATAAGAAATAATTCTGCTATATCTGATGAGACCAGGAGAATCGACTCTGAACGAATAACAATGAGGAGAAGGAATAGTCCCATGGGGGTCGATATTTGGTTGCTTGCACAGATAAGGATTTAGAGTTGCCGAACTGAGTTCACTCATGTAGATTACCTTGTCCGGCTCTGATGAGGAATTATCAGAAGATTCCTTTTCTGGAATGTCGAAGGCGACTTTCTTAGTTTTTTTATCAGGAAGGGCTAATTTGGTCCTCATGGTCTGTGATGTGTTGACAATCAGATCCTCATTAGATGAATAATAATTGTAGCATTCATCTATGGTCAGCGAACGTCCTGCGTATGTGTTCTTAGTTGGCTTGTCATTGATAATTTCTTGTGTCAGATTGAGTTGATTAAGGTGGTCAGAAAAGATATTGTCCGCCTCAAGGTAAGTCCATGCTCGTGTTTCCTCTTCACCATATAAAAAGTCTTATTTCCGATGATCTTCCGTAGGGTTGGTGAAAGCAACAGGGAATGGAAGGATGAGATGAGTCTCTGAACCAATGGACTACTCTACAACCATTATCTCAGTAGTAGCAGTGGGGTAGGGCTCGTCTACCGCCTGACGGTTACGGTTGTTGTTGGCTTTGTAGGTTACCTTATATCATACTTTTCAAAGAGTGGTTGACCTTGAAGGCTCCATTGCCGTAAAATTGATTTCTCAAGTCTCACAATAGTTGCTTTAGCCAAGGATAAGAATGACTTTTCGATAATTATTGGGGACTGGGTGAGTCCTCCTTGATGCTCAATATCAATGATTATGAAATCCACCTTGAGTGTAGCACCTTGAAATGTCATGATGACTGGAATTGTACCTCTCGGTTGTTTTATAGATTGATCAGGTAGCTGAACGATCTCTCTTGATTTTCGGATTGGTTTAAGTTCGAGCTGGTCAAACATGGAGGTCGGGAGGATGTTAATTGGTGAGTTGTCATCGATTCGGACATGGGTGAATGTTGTGTCTTTGATTCCACAATCAAATTGAGGTAATTGCTTTACTCTACGGCTCTTGGTCTTTCTTCTCATTATCAAAGAGGTAGCCATTGACAATATATGTCTTTCGATCTGTGTTCTCTTCCTACCTAACTTTTTCAGCATTAATTTACTATTTATAAATCTTTTCAGGTCGAGTAAGTATTCAATGGCCTTATTTGAGGGAAGTTCAAAAATCGGTCTTCTATCTAGTGCTTTCTTCATAGTAGGATCCAAAAAATTCAAATCCTCTCCTTTTTCATATTTTATGGTTTTTTCTGGTTTTTCAATTTTTGAGTGTTTTTTGACTTTTTCAATTTTTTTGGTCTTTTTGATGTGGTGTGTGGATGTGGTGTTCTCCAAAGTAGATGAGAAGCTTAGATATGTGGGGTCAGAGTCATCCCTAAGGGAATAATATGCAGAAGTTTCAATATGAAAGTTTTCCCTAGGGTATGTGGTTTTCTGAGTTTTCTCTGGAATTGCAATTGTAATTCCAATCATTTTATCTTCCACTTCCATACCCGATCTACATAAAATGAAATTAGACGATCAATGAAATTTCTAAATTTCTCTTCAATTAATTCATATATCTTAATTATCCTCAAATTTCCATCCTCCAAAAAATATTCATGATCAATCGTGTGAGCAATCTATTCAATTAGAGGATACTGTTGAGAATTTGAGGTTTCATACTAAACATACTGAGACTCAGACATGTAATGCTGAGTTGAGTAGAGTCCATTTCCATGATCATAATTGGTCGGATCCATTTAGCGTGGAATCATACAGGGTTCATATGTGTCGATACCATCAACCAAGTGCTCTGTATTTGCAGGCTGTCCAGGTTGGTCAATAGGGCTTATCCAATACGGATGATCAGGATGTGTGGGCCTCGCCATTTGGTTTGATTGGTCCATCATGTTATTCCCTAAGGTCCACTTTAGATGTGGTTCTGTGAATGGTTGACCTGTCCCAACATTATGATGAGGAAAGAATGGAGTCGGTTGGGACTAATGTCTCGGACAGTCATTTGTCTCTAAATTGGTTTGATCTTTGAATGGTTCATGAGGTCCGACGAGAAATCATGAATATGTTGGGTCAGCCTAGGATGGATTTTGATCATGTGTAACAAAGGCTGGGGGAGGTGGAAAATATGGAGTGTTGAATTCAGTCGGATGATTTGAGTAAAATGGATTAGGATTCATAGATTGGACTAGATTCATTCGAGGGTGAGAGTCTCTCGCAAATGTTGGATGATATCTAGAGGAAGAGTGTTTAGATGATTCGGGTTTGACCAAGAATAATTCATTTTCAAAGTTATCATCTAGGTTAGATGATTTGGGTTTGATCGAGAAGAATTCATTTTCAAAGTACAGATCTGGTGGGTACTTGGACCAATGTCCCATCATTTTCAACAGAGGTGGATGAGTTGTCATAATGGATCCTGGTTAAAGATGTTTTAAGTTTACAGGATACTCAACTGAAGAAACCTGAATTTTTTTTATCAAGGAGAGCAATGGCACAAGTGTACGGTTGTTTATATTCGAGTTTGATTCACTAACACCAATGCAAACACAATACAAACCCCAGGTTCACCAATTCATAGAATGAAGGCCGCAAGAGTTTTGCCAATTATCTTTTCAATTTTATTTAGTGATAAATTCAATTTTGGAAAAGAATTAGAGAGTTGTTAGGTGACTGAAATTTTCTTGAAGACTGACCTGAATTCTTATGACTAGTTGCACCTACTTTCAGCCAGTATGGGTGTATGTACGGACCATAAAATGCCTACCAATTACTTAAGGATGGAACCTTACACAGTTTCCTTTAAACTACCCACTCTACTAAGGAAATCTGGACCGTTTACCAGCTACTCGTATTTCCTCATTGAGAAGTAGCTTATCATTTTTATGGAATCAGTAGTTTGAATGAAGATTCCGATGCTGGCTCTAGCCTTAAGTGTTGTCTCTCACTCAATTAGAATAATAAATCAATCCAAGAGCGGGGTTGCTCTCCCGTAAAAATTCTCAATTTTATGGCTTAATTAGTCAACCTTATTTAGCAATCCCAATTATAGTTAGGTGATCACTAAAAACGTAGATGAGCATAAATACACATCTACCATCCAATCCCTATTTCCTTTTAAATTTTATGTAATGAAACAAGAGGGAGAAATTATGGAAAAGCCGATGAACATGGAAAAAAATGATGTATGCTCAATTAGAAGACTTACAATGATTCCTCGGAATCTCCATGTGATATGCAATACAAGATTGAAAATTATATTCTATATGAATGCAAGCCGACAAAATCGCACCTAGCAGAAGTTCTATTAGCTTGGAAGAATTGAGTTAAAATTTTGACTAAGTTGAGTGATCTAATGCGTGTCTCAATTAATGTGAAGTGTGAACCTAGGTTCTACGAGCACAAAAAATCCTATAAACTCTAATATTCATATGTGCAGCTCTAAATTACGAGCCACTCAAGTCATGCCCTACCCTCACCGGAGCGTAAAATAGGCCACGACAGATCACAGAAAAAGTGTTTAGGTCTTGTTACGCATGTGAGAGTCCAAACGTACACTTGTAAATGAGAAATTAACTACAAATAATTAAAGTTGCAGAATAATAAATCCTAGACTCAACACTATCTCACGACTTGACTCGATTTTAATTTTAATTCAGCTTGGCGGTCGGTGAAGATGCGCCAGTTTCATGAAAATTGCAACACGTACGTCGGGTGCCTCGCACAAAAAATAAGAGAGTGTAAGAATGTGACGCAAAAATAATAAAAAATAAAAGACAGAAATAAATGCTGAAAATAAATATAAAATAAAATAAAATAAATGAAGGAGAAGAAAAGAAAAATAATAAAAATTGGGATAGTGATGAGGTTCGATAGTCAGTCTACCTGAATATATGGAAAACCTAACACTAATTTTCTAGACAAAACCTAAGTTGTTTGCCTCCCCGACAATGGCACCATATGATGGCCCTTAGTTAATTATTATGAATTGTCATGCTTTAAAAATAATGATGTTGTTTCGTTGTAGGAGGGTAATCAGAATCAATCAAGAAATAATCACTTAAATATTTATTCCAATTAATTCGAGTGAAGTTATGTATGTTTTACGTGGGCAAGTCTCAAGGTCGAACTCGAGGAGGTAAAGGAACAACCTATAATTATGTATCAAATTTCGTGCATAATTTTGAGACAGGATATTTTTTATATTTTTATGTAATTTTTGAAATGCAAATGAAAATGAGGCCAATTTTAAGGACTGGAAAATTGATTTCTATAAATGATGTCCAAAAAATATGAAACTTAACCGAGATGTAAATAATGATGAAATGAGCATACTGTAATGTTTTGGAATTTTTTGATACAATATAAATATTTTATGAATTAATGAATGCAGATAGTGAGATTTTCAACAATAAATTATAATGAATGTTAAATTTATTTATTTCCAAGAAATAAAAATATCTAAGATTTATCACCCGGTGATCTATCTCAGAAAAATCCTAAAACCTAAAAATGTTGAATTTAATACCTACTAAAAATAATTAGTGAAATATACAAATTAAATTTTATAGAGAAAAATATGTATGCAAATATAATTCTTTTCTTACGCAATGTAAAACATAATTAATTCTATGGTCTGTGTTTTTTTGTAATTTTTGGAGCTATGATTAATAATTTACTAATTTCTAAGCATAAATAGGTCAAAATATGCAATTAACCACAAGAATATTAATTAATAATTGACCATAAAGAATAAAAATATCACAAGCATGCCATTACGTAAAGAATTAATTGTGAAATAAAATGCTATTTTTTAGATAATAAAATAATGTAGAAAGGACGCTAAAAATTATAGATAAAGTCAAGGGTATAAATACTATATCAGAAAATGAAAAATGCAGAAAAAGGACTTAATTGTAATTACCTAAACCTCATTAGGGGTTTCTGTAAATTTTCCTAGATGGAACGTCCATAGTACATGCCCCCACGGCAGTTGTTGGATTGTGAATTGGCTGGATCTCCGGGGGTCTTCTGCAAAATTTCTAGTTGTCACATGTGTAGAACGTGACCTTGGAGTGGCAGGACTGACAACGGATAGGAGGTTCTTTAGTGGATGCTATGTAAAATTTCCACCCAATGCACGTGCCTCCCACGTGCGTGGGGGCTATTTTGAATTTAGTTGGAGTTTAGGGGCAGTGTTGCAAAAAGCCCACTACACATGTGCTGGGCACGGGGGGAGAGTCTCGGGTTGGTAGCCCAGCCTTTGGCGGTGGCTACGAGGAGGAAGAGTAAGGAGCTTGGGTAGAATGGCTGGCGATGCTCTTAGAGGTTGGTGTCGAGGCGATGTCGGTGAAGCCCAGAGAAGCTAAGGCATAGATGGGCGGTGCAATAGTTTTAAAGGCAACGGAGAGTCATAGTCGAGGACAGAGGAGCGGTTAAGGGTGATGTTAGTTGATGGCGAATGGAGGTGCTGCAGAACGCGACCGTCATTGGTGATCTGGTGCTGCCCACCTGGAAGGTGACCAATTGCAAGATGGACTAGAGGAAGTGCATCGGTGGATCAACGATGGGTTGGTGGAGAAAGCTTGTGCGTGGAGGACTTACGCGACGAGCCCTTGGTGGCTCGGATCTCGTCGGAGGAGGTCAGGGAACCGGGTTGTCACCACAGATTCTCCCCTCTTGATTTTTATGTGATCGATGGATGGGATCTGTGAGGGGTGATCTGATGGAAGAGGAAGGCATTGATGAAGAAAATTACGGAGGGCCGGCCGCAAAATCGTGGGGAGGTGGAGGCGCCCGATTTGGGAAAGGAAGGGGGAAGGAGCATGTGTTGGGCACGTGAGGTAGAGTCACGTGCGTGGTTCATTCATTTATTGATTTTTTTAATAAAATGAAAAAAGGCCAAAAATGAGTGACATGTAGCGTCTCTAGGAGCGGCCACGTGTGAGATCAAGTAAATTCGAGAAATAAAATGTAGAGATAAATAGGAAAGAAATAGCAAACGACCTTAGATCAAAACATTTTCTTCATGAAAATCTCGATGAGATCTACAACTTTCAAGAAGGGACCAAAACCAAAATCGATCAATTCCACGATGTGATATTTTTGGGGGTATTCTATGTATATAGAACACCTGATTTTTGGGTTTTGTAATTTTTAAATCATTTTTAATATAATATGATCAAATATAATATAAATATTTACACATTTTTATTTTTTTAATTTTTTATTAATTAAGAAAATTAAGAAATAAAATGAAGTAGGAGAAAGAGGACTTTTGTACATACAGTTAGTGAACACTCAGACTCAGTCAATTTCTTTGATTTAGGTCTTACTTTAGATGTGTATTTTTTTCATTTTAATAAACTTTATTCATAGAAGATAAATGAAAAGGAAATAAAATAAAAAGAGTTAATTATGTACATAAATAACAGGTCAAAAACTGCTAAAATACACAATGTACAAAAGTGGCCCAAAACAATACTTTCACATATGAGCTCCGATTCACTTGAACTTGGTCTAATTTTGAATGTAATTGAATGTACATTAGTTCAAAAGTGAGTAGGGTCAAATTGAACATTGTATGAGGAAGATATTAGCATTGTAGTCCGACAGATTTTAAATTAGGGTTTGAGTTTATGGTCCACTATTTCAATAAGTAAATTTTTTTATTTTTCATTTATTCTTATTAGTAATATGTACACAATAGAGGTGGTTTCTGGTCATTTGGAATTAGCATGAATTAGTTAAAAATCAGGGAAGTTATCATATTTTACAGTTCAATTGGGCTAGGATTTTTGGCTCCTTATTTTATGCAATTATGAGTGATAAAATGCAGTTATTGTTTATGTATGCATGAATGCTAATTACGCAATATAAATGAAGAAATGCAGTTGAATTTTGGGGATTTGATCTTAATAAATGTCTTTTAGAGTGATGAATCTGAGATTCATCAACATTTAAATTGGTTTTGAGAAATTTTGAACACATTTGCTAATTTTAATTCTCTAATCTATTCGACCTATATAAAATTTCCTTGCTTGGACCTTTTCTAATTTTAAAAATACAAAACAATTAGCAAATAATTCCCAAAAAATCACAAAAATAGAAGATTATTTGAAAATACAAAAATAACTTTGAAACATTTGACTATTTATACCAATTTTTGTAAATATAATACCCTATATATCCTATATATATTATCGTATATATTTATTATTATTTACTATAAATACCCTAAATATATTTTAAACACTTTATAAAAATAAAAAGGGATGTTCTTGTTTATATTTTCTGATCTTTATTATATATTATACATATTATATATATTAACTATATAAACATATTACAATATCTTACATATATATTATATTAAAAACTAATAAATAAAAATAAAAAATTAGAAGTTAAAAAAATTAATTAATTAAAACCCACAAGGACATTGAGTACATATTGTGCACATATATACATACACACACCTATATTATTTATTTATAAATAATATTCTTGCTACACCCCTTGTTCCCTGAGTTTGACACCCTACCATACTTGTCCATTATACACACTGGTTTGTAGGATTTTATAATAAATTTTGATCCACTTGTCTGCATTGCTTGATTATTTGTGTGGGTTGATTGTTGTTCGAATTCGTCGGATGTTGTGAGCGTCCATCACCGTAACTGTGGTCCTGCATTGTGTGGACCGCACAATCTCCTCCTCGATAGTTAATGATTCAATAAAAGGCATTGTTGCCTGGGAGCAACAGATAGTGTAGCATTTTTGTATATTGTCTATATTATTCTTCACTTAATTATCTACTCTTTTTATTTTTTTATTATTTTATCTGTTTCTGACCCATTCTTGTTTATTTCACTTTATTACGAGGGACCATGTGGCGAAGACCTCTTCTTAGGAGGTGGATGCACTCGAGCTGCGAGGATATTGGCCCTTTCTCTTCTAGGGCCTATTGGAGAGAGCAGGAGAGAGGGACAGAGAGAGAAGGAGAAGTAGAACTTCTAGCATTTTTTGTTTTATTTTTTGTGGAGAGTGCTTTTATTTAATTTTTGTATATTATTTGTTATAATTTGGACTTTGGACACTTCAACTTCACGAGGTCCATTGCCCATGTGTGTGTGTTCATTTGGGGGTCTCCTCGGGGCTTTTGTGTTTTACCATCTTTCTTTTGACACATGTTTTTAGCTTTCTAGCCTTTTTTTTATTTGTAATATGTGATTGAGCCCCTAGATCAAGGATTTCTTGCATCGGTAAATTAGGTCCATAGTTTAATTAGACTCATGTGCTTATAGTGATATACTCTTGGATGTAGTCAAATAGTAAGTGCTAACTACATGTATTTGGAATCACGAGCCAAGAGAGACTCCACACAATGCCTGCAGGACCCATTATGGTGGGCACCGAAGAGTCTCCATGGCAAGACACTTAGGATCCATTTTTTAGTAGTTAGAATTTGGTTCTTTACGCTAATAGCAATTCATGTTTAGGGTGCTTACTCAGTTTGCATATCATTCATATAGTGTAGATATTTCTATTTTTGCCTTGCATCCATCTTGGAGAGTGCTAAATAAAAAGAGGTAATTATGTACATAAAATAACAGGTCAAAAACTGCTAAAATACACAATGTACAAAAGAGGCCCAAAACCCAACTTTCACATATGAGCTCTGATTCACTTGAACTTGGTCTTATTTTGAAAGTAATTGAATGTACATTGGTTCAAAAGTGAGTAGGATCAAATTGAACATTGTATGAGGAAGATATCAACATTTTAGTCCGACAGATTTTAAATTTGGGTTTGAGTTTATGGTCTACTTATTAAAATAAGTAATTTTTTTATTTTTCATTTATTCTTGTTAGTAATATGTACACAGTGGAGGTGGTTTCAGGTCATTTGGAGTTAGCATGAATTAGTTTAAAATCAGGGAAGATAGCATATTTTACAACTCAATTGGGCTGGGATTTTTGGCTCCTTATTTTATGCAATTATGAGTGATAAAATGCAATTATTGTTTATGTATGCGTGAATGCTAATTATGCAATGTAAATGAAGAAATGCAATTGAATTTTGGGGATCTGAGCTTAATAAATGTCTTTTAGAGTGATGAATATGAGATTTATCAACATTTAATATGGTTTTGAGAAATTTTGAACTCATTTGCTAATTTTAATTCTCAAATCTATTTGGCCTATTTAAAATTTCCTTGTTTTGGACATTTTCTGATTTCAAAAATAAAAAAAAAATTAGCAAACATTTCCCAAAAAATCACCAAAATAGAATATTATTCGAAAATACAAAAATAAATTAGAAACATTGGACTATTTATACCATTTTTTGTAAATATAATACTCTATATATCATATATATATATATATTATCGTATATACTTATTATTAATTACAATAAATGCCCTAAATATATTTTAAACACTTTATAAAAATAAAAAGGGATGTTCCTGTTTATATTTTCTGATTATTATTTTATATTATACATATTATATATATTACCTATATAAACATATTACAATATCTTACATATATATTATATTAACAACAACAACAACAAAGCCTTTTCCCACAATTAAGTAGGGCAAGCTACATGGATTCCTCTCCTCAATTCAGATCTATCTTGGGTATATACAAAAAACAAAGATCCCTTCGTATGGTCTCTTTCCAACACTTCTTGGGTTGTCCCCGCCCACTCGTAGCCGGCTCAACATCCCAACACTCACATCTCCTAACAGGTGCATCAACTGATCTTCTTTGCAAATGACCAAACCATCTTAAGCGCTTTTCTCGCATCTTATCCTCGATCAGAGCACACCAACTTTCTTTCTAATTGCATCATTCCGAATACGATCTTTACGTGTGTGTCCACACATCCACCTTAGCATTTCCATTTCCGCTACAGCCATTCTCTGTACCTGTCTATGGTTCACAGGCCAACATTCTGATACATAGAGCATAGCAGGTCTTACGGGTTCTTTGTAAAACTTTCCTTTAATTTTTAAAGGAATTTTCTTATCACAGAGAACAGTAGAGGCTCCTCTCCACTTTAGCCAGCCTGCATTTATTCTATTAATAACATCTCCATCAATTTCCCCATCATGTTGCAAAATAGATCCCAGATATCTAAAATAATCTCTCTTCAGAATGTTATCATCACCAATCTTCACCTTAATTCCTTCACCATTGCTTCCATCAAAGGTGCACTCCATATATTCTGTCTTAGCCCTACTTATATGAAATCCTTTACTTTCCAACTCATGTCTCCAGACCTCAAGCTTCTCATTTACCCCATCTCTAGTCTCGTCAATCAACACAATATCATCAACAAATAACATACACCAAGGTAACTCATCCTGAATGTGACTTGTGAACTCGCCCATAATCAAAGTAAAAAGAAATGGACTCAAAGTTGAACCTTGATGTAAACCAATGTTGATGTCAAAATAGCCAGTCTTCCCATAAGGGGTCCTTACACAAGATAAAACCCTATCATACATGTCCTTTATGAGGTTAATGTATAGGACATGCACTTGTCTCTTCTCCAAAACTCTCCACAATATCTCTCGTGGGACATAATCATAAGCCTTCTCCAAATCAATAAAGATCATATGGAGGTTCTTCCATTTAGCTCTATAAATCTCCATTGTTCTTCTCAGCAAATGGATGGATTCAATAATTGAGCGACCTTGCATGAATCTGAATTGTTTTCTTTGATGTTGGAAACTTGCCTCAACCTTCTCTCAATCACACGTTCCCAAATTTTCATAGTCTGACTCATCAGCTTGATACCTCTATAATTTGAACAATTTTGAATGTCTCCTTTATTCTTATAAAGAGGCACCACGATACTCCTCCTCCAACCTTCAGACATCTTCTTGCTTCGCTAAATAACATCGAATAGATTCGTAACCCAAGTGAAACCGCGCTCACCTAAAACTTTCCATACTTCTACAAGGATGTCATCCGGTCCTACACCTTTCCTAGGTCTCATAACCTTCAAATCCTCCTCTACTTCCTTTCTTTGTATCCATCTATAGCTTGCATGATTCAAGTAACTTTCACTACTAGCTAGATCACCCAAAGTGATCTCCCTAATTCCTTCCTAGTGAAAAGTTTATGGAAGTACTGCTCCCGTCTAGTCTCTATATCCTTCTGAGTAACAAGCACGTGACCTTCCTCGTCCTTAAAGCATCTCACTTGAGAAAGGTATTTGGTATTTCTTTCTCTTACTTTGGCCAACCTGACTATATCCTTCTTGCCCTCCTTAGAGTAGAGATTTTTATAGAAAACATCATTAGCTTTCGACTTAGCTTCGCTCACAGCCTTCTTTGCTTCCTTCTTTTCTATTTTGTAGTTTGTGACAGTTTCCTTTGTTCTATCCTTAGACATAGCTTTAAAGCATGCTCTTTTAATTTTTAGCTTCTCTTGCACCTCTTCACTCCACCACCAAGCCTCCTTTTGACATGGGACTCATCCCTTCGACTCGCCTAGCATCTCTTTGGCTACCTTTCAGATACAAGATGCTACTGCCTCCCACATGTAGTTTGCACTTCCACTACAATCCCAAGATAAATCTTCTAAAACCTTCTCCCTAAAGCTCGATTGCTTTAATGGAAGATTCCACCATCTAGTTCTAGTGATCTTAGTAACCCTCCTTTTCTTTACCAGCCATTTTATTTGTACATCCAAGACTAACAAGCGATGTTGGGTTGTCAAACTCTCTCTTGGGATTACTTTGCAGTCTTTACAACACAATTGATCTCTTCTCCTCAATTCAAAGTAATCTATCCGTGTTCTCATTGGCCCACTCTTATAAGTAATTATATGCTCCTCCCTCTTCTTGAACAGAGTGTTTGCTATGAAAAGATCATATGCCATTACAAAATCCAGGATGACTTTTCCCTCTTCATTTCTATCCCCAAAACCATGTCCTCCATGACCACTAGCATACCCTGAAGCATCTTTCCCCACATGTCCATTAAGATCTCCATCTATGCAAATCATCTCTCTATGTGGGATTCCTTGTAAAATCTTATCTAGATCCTCCCCAAAAGCTTGTTTATTCCTTTCATCTAATCCAATTTGCGGTGCATAAACTGAGATTATATTCAGAATTTCTTCTTCAAGCACCAATTTTAGCAAAATAATCTGATCCCCAAATCTTTGCATCTAACCACACATACCTTCAAATCCTCATGAACAACCACTCCAACACCGTTTCTACCCTTATCTTTACCAGAATACCATAGTTTAAAGCATGTCTTCTCGATCTCCCTAGCTTTCTTTCCAGCCCATTTAGTCTCTTGAAGACATAGTATATGAATCTTCCTTCTTTCCATCGTATCCACTATCTCCATCAATTTTCCAGTCAAAGTGCCAATATTCCAACTACAAATCCACAACTTACGTTGCAATCTCTTTTGGACTAACTTGTTTACTCGCATGTGTCCATTATGCGAGAACCCTTGTAAATTTTGGACGGCATCCAGGTGGTGATGCAGCGGAACTAGCTTAATTACACGCATCCGTTCCTCATACGAGAACCCTTGCAAAATTTGAAGCTGTGATGTAGCGGCCCTTGCCAATTTTTCATTGCATTCGGGCGATGCAACACGTCGCAAGAAGGGAACACCCCAATGACATGTGTATGTTTGCTTAAATCCATGTTTAAAAGATCCGACTGTCATGACGTAACATCCTAAATAATATTTTTTAAAAAAAATAATATTTAGAAAGTTGTCTTCGACTATTTTACGTTGGCTGTCAGCGACCTAATGCAACCCTCCGCATTTACTCATGCTTGGGACCGACCATGGCTGAGTTTTACATATATATTATTTTGAAAAGAAAAAAATTAAAATCAAAAATTAAAAGTTAAAAAATAAAATTAAAAATATTAAATAATTAAAACCCACAAGGACATTGAGTACATATTGTGCACATATATACATACACACACCTATATTATTTCTTTATATATAATATTCTTGCTACACCCCTTATTTCATGAGTTCGACACCCTACCATACTTGACATTATACACACTAGTTTGTAGGATTTTATAGTAAAGTTTGATCCACTTGTCTGCATTACTTGATTATTTGTGTGGGTTGATTGTTGTTCGAATTTGTCGGATGTCGTGAGCAGCCATCACAGTAATTGTGGTCCTGCATTGTGTGGACCGCACAATCTCCTCCTCGATAGTTGATGATTCAACAAATGGCATTGTTGCCTGGGAGCAACAGATAGTGTAGCATTTTTATATGTTGTGTACATTATTCTTCCCTTTATTTTCCGTTCTTTTATTTTTTATTAATAATTCATCTATTTTTGACCCATTCTTGTTTATTTGACTTTATTATGAGGGACCTTGTGGTGACGATTGCTTCTTAGGAGGTGGATGCACTCGAGCTACGAGGATATTTGCCCTTTCTCTTCTAGGGCCTATTGGAGAGAGCAGGAGAGAGGGGCGGAGAGAGAAGGAGAAGAAGTAGCACTTCTAGCATTTTTTGTTTTATTTTTTGAGGAGAGTGCTTTTATTTTATTTTTGTATATTATTTGTTATAATTTGGACTCTGTACACATCTACTTCATGAGGTCCATTGCCCATGTGTGTGATCAGTTGGGGGTCTTGTCGGGGCTTCTATGTTTTACCGTCTTTCTTTTGACACATGTTTTGAGTTTTATAGCCTTCATTTTATTTTTTATATGTGATTGAGCCCCTAGATATAGGATTTCTTGCATCGGTAAATTAGGTCCACAGTTTAATTAGACTCATGTGCTTATAGTGATATACACTTGGACTTAGTCGAATAGTAATTGATAATTACATGTATTTGGAATAACGAGCCAAGAGAGACTCTACACAATGCTTGCAGGACCCATTGTGGAGGGCACTGAGGAGTTTCCAAGGCCAGACACTTAGGATCCATTTTTGAGTAGTTAGCATATGGTTCTTTACGCTAATAGTAATTCTTTTTTAGGGTGCTTACTCTGCATATCGTTCATATAGTGTATATATTTCTTGTTTTGCCTCTCATCCCGCATTGAGAGTGCTAGGAATCACTGTGAGTCTTCTTACTTTGCATGCATCATTTGATACGAGAGTGATATTTCCACTCTAGTGACCACTTGCATTGATTTTCCATTATCTACCTTATTTATGCACACTTAGGATCAAAAAGAAAATACAAAAAATCGTTAGGCACTTTGCATTGAAAATACCTAAAATTTCGAAAATCCAACCATATAAGGGGATTGCTACTAAACCTTTGACCCTAATTAGACCTCATAATGGACATCACTGTTTTGTATTCATAAATCCCTCATTGTTTTGAGGTACCCATTCAGACTAAGTCAGGCACGACCCTTAAGGATTAGAGCCCAAAACTTAATATGTGGTAGCCTTCATTATCATCTGGGACAATGAAGTATTGGTGCTTCTATCGTATATAGGCAAGTAGGGCCTTGTCGAAGATGGCGTTCAAGCCTTGTGTTGAGCACCCAACTTGGTAAGAAATATTGAGCATAGGACATGCCCATACGGGGGTGCCTATCTCATTGTCCTCCAGCCGAGTACCTCGCTTGTGAGAAAAGTATTAGATTCGCCTATTGGCTCCCTTCTCTACTCTTTGGCTGAGTAACCCCCAGGCATGAGATCAAGGACCTCAAAGTACATAGATTGCATGCTATAAAGAAGGTGGAAGAAGTATGAGGTACTCTCCTATCACTACACATATTCCTATAAAGATAGCCCTCCTAAATACTCTTGAAAAGATTTGCCTCCAAATAAAAATAAAATTGAAAAGATAAAAATAGTTGGACTCTCACAGCTTCACTTGGGTTGAGTTGGTGAATCCACAACTTGTTTAGTGTTTGTTTTATTTAGATTAAAGTCAAGATCAATCCCGCACATTTGTGTAAATTTTGCCTTTCATTTCCGCTTTAAATTCCCATTTGACCCCTACTCGCTTTGAGTAGTTCTACTATTTTGCACTCCTTTTATTTCTTGTTCATCTCCGAATCATTCATACATTCTTGATCTTCCTTTTGACACTCGAGATGGCGACTCATGGATGGCTTAGTCAGGACTCCGCTGACACCAACATCGATTCCATGCAGCCACCTTCAGTAATAATTAGGGGGCAATTCTAGAGATCATGGTTCAGACTTCAGGAATTTCTCTCTAAACTCCCCACCCTCTTCAATAATTTGGGATTAATCTTGTTCCGAACTCTGCCCATTTTGGATGGAAATTGATTTCACTCAATATACTTCTCCATCCTTAATGAAATTCTGTGTTGACCTTAACACATAATGATTCTCTAAATCTGATGCTTTAATTCAGACTAATCGAGGCATTATTACATGTGCAGATCAAGAGCCTAATCTGGAGCTGGAAATTATTTCAAATTCAAATTCAGAAATGGCTACTACTAGAAAGGGTAAGTGACCACAACTCCCACCACAACTGCAATCAAGCCAGCAGCCAGATCAGAATGCAGTGACTGCCTAGCTTCTTGCCTCCATTCAGTAAATACTGCAGCATCTCACCGACCAAGCATTGCCACATGTCACCTTTCAGAAGATGCTAAATAATCTGTGGAGAGGAAGAGAAAACTATGGAGGAGGAGGATTTGAGGAGTACAGAGAAGATGGACACTGTGGAGGTGGCACCGATGAACCAAGAGGAGAGCATCCCAAGCCGAATCTCAAGGAGACGTACAATCCCAGAGCAGGACAGACGACTGAGTGGATCAAGATCCTAGCTGCCCATGCACACTATGAGTTGAAGCCTTAACTCTTAGCTCTTCTTTCCACCTTCCATGGGAACGCCAACGAGGAACCATATATCCATCTTCAACTATTTGGTCGCATTTGTTGAACAACTCACTACCCTATCATCCCGTTAGGCATAGTCAAGATGACAATGTTTCCATTCAGCCTTCAAGACAAGGTGCTTCATTGGATTAATCATATTGGGAAAGTCATCATGAGTTAAGAGGATCTAAAGTCAGCCTTTCTGCATAAATTCTACCCTCTCGGCGGCTAAACCATATGTGAGACCACATTGTCAATTTCTCCCAAGCCACCCATGAGTCCATCCATGAGGCTTGAGAGTGGTTCACTGATTTGCAAGAGAAATGTCCCCACCATGATATTCCTCGGACCAGCTAAGTCCAACACTTCTTTTTGAGACAAACCATTGAAAGCCAAAAGTTCATCAATGCCGCTTGTGGTGGGTCGCATTTTTACAAAGATGAGGACATCGTGTGGTAGATTTTTGAAGAAATAGCTAAAGGAGAAGCCGCCTTATCATCATCCCATGCATATCAGCGACATCCAAAGATCCATCAGAATCTAGTTCATACAACAACGTCACATGATCTAGACAGGGATGAAAGCTCCAACCTAAGCATCATTGGGAGTCACTTATCCAAGTTGGATATTATCGAGAAACAATCATTAGACCTTGAAAAACTTGTTACGATCGAACATAGGACTCATTATTTGGAAAAACTAGATCAGATCATGAAGTAGCTAGAGCTAATAGTGAGTACCATCAGCTCTTGCCTTTTGGTTTCTACATAGACTTTGACTCCTACTGAGATGAAGGAGCAATCATCACCTCAGCCTCCTCAATGAAGTCAAGCACAGGCAGCGTGTACTACATTAAGGCCCCTGAGCCTACATCCCCCTAGCAACCATAGTAGCAGTTAGTGGTGTATCAGCCAGAGCTCTAAATCATTCAGTATTCATGTTCTTCCCCTCCACCTCTCATTTAGGCGATGAATAGTGTATGGTAAAAATTATGTGTAGTTGGCCCGTCTAGGAGGACACTAGCAGGGCCAGCCTTCAGGCAACCGCTCATTCCCTCAACACCAATGAGGGAGATTTATCCAAACCAACCAACAACCTCACCCCCAAAAGTCTCCGCTTTATCAGGGTAATTGGAGACAGAATCAGTACCAACACTGCAGTACGTCAGCACCAGCGCTATTAGTAGTACTCGGTTGCTCCTTATCAGTAGCTCCTCCACACCAGCAATATCAGTCTTCTCCTTAGTACCACAACTAGTTGTCCTATAATCAACCTTCACACCATTCCCAATCTCAACGTAGACAACATGTTGAACCATCTGAGGTTGCTCCCGTGAACCCGCCTTTGGACTGCTTGGCTTAGTTGGTAAAGAGCCTTGCAGAAATGAACCAGAACCTGGATGACCTCATCATTGCTAAGACCCCCATTTTCGCATAGGTTGAGGCCAACCCCATCAATTTCAAGAAGCGAGAGTAGGTAGTCGGTGATGTCTCGTCTAAACCAACAGAGTCAGATGTTCATGATTTGTTTTTAATCTAATGTTGTTACTCTCATGAGCGGTAGGACTCTACAGCCTTCTTCCACCACGAAGGGGGAAAAAGGCTTTAATCAGTGAATCGTCATCTTCTTCTACATCAACCAAATGAGTAGCCGTGTCGGGTGAGGAAGAACAACATAAAGGAGAAGTATCGGAAGAAAAAAATACAAAAATGAGAAAAATAAAAAAAAACCAAAAAGGTAGGAGCAATCGAAGTGCCAACAAGCCAATGATGGAGAGGACCGCACCTTCAGCCAATCTGGATCCAGTTGATGGAGCCCTGCCAGCATTTTTGGGATGTCCACCTTACATAGACGAAGATACTCCTTTTTGCCATCATGTTGTACAGCCAGATGTGGGCCTGATTTTGATTTAAATAAAAACACCATTTTGGCTTTTGGTTATATAAATATTCCATTTCTATACACTTTGCAAAAATCCAAAAAAATAACAATTTAAAAATTGCCTTGTATGATATAGATGTTATGTAAATTATTCAAAATCGTGTTCTAGAGATGCCTCTATTAAAGGCCATTAAGTACATGCCTAACATTAAGAATGAGTTGAAGGAGGCATGCACTTTAAAAAGATAGTAGTGTTGAGCCAGACAAAGAAACGTGAAGCATATTTTCACTACGACCACAGTGAATGCAATCAACAATCTCCGAGAGAGAAGAAAGACATGGGAGCCTCTCTCTTTAGATGCTAGATGTTTGACTCATAGTTTGATCGAACATTTCTTGATAGTGGAGCACCCATCAATTTAATGCCTACTTCACTGCTGAAAGAATTTGGGTTGGGACTGCACAAATCAATGAGAATGATTCTGCAGTTTGTAGACACACCAATCATGTGGCCAAGAGGAATTTTTGAGGATGTTGATGACCACGATTTACGATAAATTAAGGTGGAATAAATATCGTGTCCTTGTCCTCAAGTAATCCAATCGGTCAACAAGAAAAAAAGCCACTCAAAGATAAATTATCCAAATGTTAGCGGTCTCGCTATTTTATTTACCTGGTATAGCGATCAGGAACAAACACAAGGAGCACGACTGAAAAACTAAGTAGTCAGATTTCTAAAAAACAAGTATTTTTTAGGTGGTTTTAAATTTTTTAAATTTTTAATTTTGAATAAAACAAAAACAAAAACAAGGAATAAAAGACACACAACATTAATTTTGTATTTTTCAAAATATTAAAAAATGCTCAGAAAATTACAGAGAAAATATTTTTGAGTTTTATAAGTTTTAAAATAATTTTTATAATTTTTTGAGAATTTTAAGATATTTTTATGATTTTCTAAAAAGCAAACACTGACAAAAATACAAAATGGTGCACAATTAGGAATATTTTGCAAAATAAAATACTTAAAATGCCGAAAATTCTTAAGTGATATTTTTATGATAAAGTAGAAGCGGAAACCTACAAACAAAAACTGAAAACATGATTTTTGGATTTTGTTTCTTTGATTTTATACAATTTTTATAAGATTTTGTATGGTTTTTAATTTTTAAGGCTTTATAAGGATTTTTCAAACAAAAATGATATTAGAAGTAAAACACAACATACATCTATTGGAACTTTTGTGGAATTTTTAAGGGATTTTTCAAATTTTTATAATTTTTATAACTTGAATAGGATAATTTCTATGGGTTTCTGAATTCATATTAATATAAAATGCAAAGAAATTGGCTAGCCAAAATTACCACCACAATAACATGCAAACAGGAGTTACACAGAATTTTTGTATATTTCTTGGGGCTAATTTGCTATTTATTTCATTCAATACATGTCAAGGAGTTAAAAATAATTTATGAGGACCTAAACGCAATATTTAAATTTCCAGGGACTAGCAAATAACAACTTACAAATCTCAAGGCCAAACATGCAATTCTTCTAGAAAAGTCATGCGGTACACATGATCCAAGTACACATGGGTATAAATGCAAATCTCAATACATTTCATTCATCTCATAAATCATAAAAGTTCAGGAAATAAGCTGCAAATATCCCAGAAAATCATGTGGGAACACATGTGGACTCGACTCAACTGGACTGAAATGCAAATATGAAAAGCATAATGGTCTGAGTGCAAATATCCTTAACTATTTATTGCATTTATTAGACTGAACACAAATAATATAAAGGACAGGGTAAAAAGTGAAAGTTACCCTTGCAGACACATGGTGCTCGCTCGTGGAGTTGGAGGTGGATGCCTATGATATTCTCTAGAAAGCGATCTGATGACTCTGAAAAGCGGGAGGACATGCGTGTCAGATATGACGTGTCAGGTCTGATCTAACGACTCGGAAAGCTGCACAGTCGGTCAGCTCTGATATGATCTAGCAAGGGGCTGCTCATCCGATGGTGGGAAGAAGGTCTGCAAGAATAGCTCACTGGGAACTTCGACCCACAATATCTGGAGATCGGGTGATCGGATCGAAGCTCCCAGGGGTCCAGCACCATCGTGAAACCCCTCCGGATCGACCAGGATTCTTGGGTAGAGCAGTTGACAGCTGGATGGTCCAAACGGAGGTGCTTCGCCTAGAGATGCTCCGCCAGCACAACTGGGGTTCCAAACGGGTCTTCTAGCACGTGTATACTTGCAAAGGGTAGAGCGACTTGGAGGGATATCTCCGGTCGGGTTATTGCATTGAAAAACAAGGAGAAGCGATGGGGAATGGGGTTTGACCTTGTAGGAATTGAGGAAGGAGGTCTCAGTCTTAATCTCTCACTGAAAAGCGAGCCTAAGTGGGAAACATCGCGTAGGAAGGATGATGGCGATCTGGCGTGTCGATCGATAAGGATGATGGTGTGTAACGAGGCTCCTACCAGCTGGTCAGAGCTAGTGAACTGCAACGACGATGGAAAAGGAAAGTAGAATCGAAATGGAACGTAAGGGCAATATGAGTGATACCTGAAGGGTCTAACTAATGCAGGAACTCTAGGCGAGGGGAACGGAGAGACTTATAGCCTCAATCATACAACAGCGGGCAGAAGAGGCTTCACGCGGCAGTGCTCCGACCACGTGGTGAGATGCGAGCCTCCAGGCATCTCTAGCGGTCCCTGAGTTGCTCTCCAAATGGTTGTCACTCCACTGAAGGTGTCTAGGAAGGAATGGTGGCACGAGGGATGAGCTGAATAGCTGGGGGAGAGGAAAGAAGACTTTATATGTGAGCTCGAGGGTCTGGAAAGATCGATCGGAGGAGCGATACCCTAGGCATATCTGGTTGCTCCTAATGATCCGAGAGGATCACGGATCCTAGAGGCATAGTTGGGCGGTGGAATCGAGGCAAAAGGAGGGTGGGTGCGATCAGGAAAAATCTGAGAAAAAGCTTCGACGAGCAGGAATCAGGTCGACCCGGCTGGGGAGGAGACTTCGACCTGGGTCAACTATCAGATGTAGCCCAATCAGAATTCGATATTCATACAAATTAAATAATAATAAAATAACAAATAATAAATGATTTGAAAATAAAAAATGTATAAATCAAGAAATGTTTATTATTTTATGAGTTATTTTTCTATGATTTTTAAGTACTTTTATAAAAAAAATAGGGTATATACTATATAATAGTTATGTACGAGTATATTGTACATATATGTTATGTACAAATATTTTTTTATTTTATTATTTTTATAAAATATTTTATATTTTATATTTTATTTATTTACAAAATAATATGAGTACAAAAAGATTTTTATATTATTTTTTACAATCTACATAAGTGTATTAAATAAATTTATACACAAGTGTCTTTTGTACAATGAATTGTGAATTTTATGTCTATTTTTATTTTGGTTTTCTGATTTTTTATTTTTTATATTTTTTCTAGGACTATACACAAGTGTTTAAAAATAATAAGATGTTTATATTGTCAAAAATAAATATTTGTACAGGTGTAGGAAATATGTACAATATATAACGTACCCTTATCCCTCTCTACTTATTCTTTTGCGACCAGGTCAAGTTTTGACATTCTCTTTGGGTTTGGGTTACTCTGTATTTATTCTAAACACATCCTTCTTTTTATTTTCTCTTTATTCTTTTGTTTTTTTGAGAAATAGATGTTAATTATTAGATATTAACAATGACATGCACAATGTCAAGTTGTTGTATTTACAGGTATTTATAGATGGTTTTGCTAAAAGAAAGAGCTAAAATAAAAGAATAAAGAATGAGAATCGTAGATTCATCCTCCTCCTACACTTTACCTTTGCTAGTCTCTTAGCAAACACTTATTTGAAAAAGAAGTGAAAAAGAAGAGAAGAAAAGAAAAAGAACCAAAGTTGATTATTAAATTTATCTTCATTAAATTGGACTATGGAGCTCAGTCAGATCTTTGGATTATTTGTTTGGTCGAACCTTATTGAGACATAGGTTTAAGACTCAACAACCTCCAAGTTCAACAGTTCTATGATCAGGACTTCTTAATAACCAGGTCAGAATAAGTCTATATACGCAAACTCTAATGACTATGCATCTTTCCTAGTACTGTGTAAGTGATATATAGCTTCGCACCTTTGAAATGGCAATGAAACTACCTCCCACAACAAGGTAACTCTAATACCCCAGTCTAGAAGTGTTTTCCTCAAGGAGCAGGGTATTCCCTTCCAAGCTCAAGTTCAACCAGCTCAAGAAGAAGGGGAAAGAAGAGAATGGACCGTGACCAGTGTAGCCACGTATCCCTTCTAGCTTAACCAGTGTAACTAAGTCTCCAGCTGCGAGCATGTACATTTTTGCACATTTTTTTCTTATTTTTGCACATTTTTTCAAAGTTCATATATACAACATATATACATGGTTCATCATGTACATCAGGAGATTTTCCTCTTGAACCAGTAGGCTATCCCTCTTTTGAAGCATTATTGTAACCCATAAACTCATGTCTTTAGACCTGAATGCCACTAGACCAGGTTGAGGCACACATTCCTCCCTAGAGTAAGATGAGAGGTTCCGGCCAACAGTACTAACTTTGTATGCTACCCCAAGCCAAAGGATTCCACCTCCTCACCACCTCATCCGTGTTGAGCTACGTGTAAGGTGTGTGTCCAAGTCAACCCATTGTCTCTGAGAGTCATGTGTGCGTTGTTAAGTGTTCTACCTAGGCTTATTATGATGGCATGTGAACATATCCTAGTGGACTCAAAGAATTAAGTCTCTATGGACCTGAAAAGTTGTAACCTCAAATCCTATAAGGTTCCTCTGAAGTTAAGTATATTAAGGTCTTAACCGAGCTTCATTTTTAAATTTAATTCCAGACTATTATAAATATCAAGCAAGATTATGAAGAAAGCAAGTGTCTACAAAGCTCTTTTTGTAGAAAAATTTTCAAAATATGGAATTTTTTATGAAAATTTTTTAATGCAAGAAAGAAGGAAAACTTTGCGAAATATTTTTACAAACCTTTAAAATAAATTTTTGCAAACATTTATTTTCAAATTTGTACTATATACATAATTTGATACAAAAATATTTACACAAAATATTACAATCAAAATCATTTTTGCAAGAGTTTGTACAAAAATAATTTTTACAAAAGGCTTTTAGAAACATAACAGAAAATTTTAAAATTTTTCTGATTTTTAGACATATTTTTGACACACATAAAGTACGAGTTATGGCTGATGTATAGATTCAATATATACGACACCCCCCTATACTTAGCTTGAATGATGTCCTTAGAGTGATCAAAGAGCGATGATAGAAGACATAACTTGTTCTGAGTGTGGGGAAGTGCAAAGAATTCTATACTACAATGACGAATAAAAGAATATAATGAATCAAATGACTAGAGGTTGGTGATCTCCCTATACTTAGGATCAAATAATCTTGAGTACAGAAGATTGTACACAAGGGGAAAACGAAAGAATAGGATGTACAAGTATTATTTCTCCTATACTTAGGGTAAAATATCCCTAAGTATATGCAGCAAACCAGACGTAAATAGAATCAAATGAATAATCACATATCTAATACCTCGCCCCCATACTTAGGGCAAAGTGTCCCCTAAGTATAGCATAATCATAAGATGAAGACGGAGTGTCAGATAAAAGGAATGAATGATATGGACAATCTGGATCTATACAGCGACGAAGAAGAAGTGATAATCATGTATGATGCAAATGATGTGAGTCAAAGATCACATCTCATACAAATGAATAGGGGCAATGTCAACGATCAGCGGATCATGATCAAGATATGGCTTCAGGGACTGACCATTAACTCGAAAGGTAGAATCATATGGCAACTCAGATATATCAATGCTTCCGTTTTCATGCACCTTTCTGACCAAGTACAGTCCTTTCTATTAGCTTTGTAATTTCCCTTGAAATAATCTCAACCTAGCATCAAATAGCCATATTATCTAGTTTGGCTCAAACTGTTTATGGCTGACGTGAGAATCATGTCATATGTTCACTCTATCCTTATATTGTAGGCTACTTGAAAAGGTTGTGTCTCTCAACGCCTGCAGGGCGGACAATTCTACTTTTCTTTACTCTCCTACACTCTTGGGATCCAATAGTAGCTTTGTAACTTCCCAAAGTGACTTATGCTTGATTTCCACTGATAAGTGGCATGGCTTTCCATAAACAAGTCGAAAGGGAGATATGCCCAAAGGTGTCTTGAAGGAAGTCCTATATACCCACAAGATCGAGTCCAAAAGTTGTGGCCAATCCTTTCAGTCTGGGCGGACAACCTTCTGTAATATAGTCTTGATCTCCCTGCTCGAGACATCAGCAAGACCATTAGTCTGAGGGTGATATGAAGTGGCAAATCTATGGTCAATATTGAACTTGTTAGTAAGGGTCCTTACCTTGTCGTTGATAAAATGTGTCCCCCATCTGAAATCAAAACTCTAGGTACCCCGAACCTTGAAATGATATTCTTCCTCAAAATTTTCCAAACAGTCTTAGCATCTGTAGCTCGGGTAGGGATGGCCTCAACCCAATGACTAACATAATCCACATCAAACAGAATGCATTCAAATCTCTGACTCTTAGGGAATGGACCCATGAAATCTATGCCCCATGCGTCAAAAACCTCATATAAGTGAATGGGCTGCATCGGCATCATATCACATTGTCCACAAAAACCCATTCTCCGATAGTGAATGCACCTCTTCACGAACATATCTGAATCCTTGAAGAGGGCAGGCCACCAAAGGATGTATTGAAGAACTTTTTATGATGTTTGTCTCCCTAAGTGGTGTCCTCCTGCCTCAAGCTTGTGGCAGTAGGTGGGGATGCTGTGGTGCTCATCCTGAGGAATACACCGATGCCAAACACTATCTACCCCTTCATGGTAAAGGGTGGGATCCTCCCAATGGTACGACTTGGCCTTCGCAAGTATGGTCTCAAGTCGCTGTCTGGGCCAACCCTATGGAACTTTCTTCGTGACAAGATAGTTCACAATGTCAGCGTACCATGGAGGCAAGGTGATATCAAAAATCACCTCATCTGGGATAGTATCTATGACAGGTGCGGTCTGCTCTGAATCCTCAAGATGCTCTAATCGGGAGAGGTGATATGCCATCACATTCTTATTTCTAGGTTTATTATTAATCTGTATATAAAACTCCTAGAGTAGAAGGATCCATCTGGTCAATCTGGCTTTGGCATCATTCTTTTCCATGAGGTATCGGATGGTGGTGTGATATGTGTGGATAGTCACTCTATATCCGAGAATATATGATCGAAACTTATCCAAAGCAAAAACTATGGCTAGCATCTCCTTCTCAGTCACGGTGTAGTTTCGTTGAGCGGCTTCCAAAGTTCGGATAGCATAGTGAATAGCAAACCATAATCCATCCCTCCTTAGTCCAAGCACAACTCCTATGGCAAAATCAAAAGCATCTGTCATGATCTCGAATGGGAGATACCAATCGGGTGGCTGAAGGATAGGAGCCTGAACAGCTTATCCCTTGAGAGTCTGCAATGACGCAAGACACTTATCATCTACAATGAACTCGGTGTCTTTTATCAGCAGTTCAGTAAGCGGTCAGGAAATTCGATCGAAATCCTGTATGAATCATCGGTAGAACTGACATGCCCCAAAAAGACTGCAACTGTCGTAAATTGGACGGTGGATTGATTTTCTTGATGATATCCACCTTGGCCGGATCGACCTCCATTCCCCTGCTGGAGATGATGTGGTCAAGGATCGTCCCCTGAGTCACCATAAAATGACTCTTCTCCCAAGATAGAATATGGTTAACCTCAATGTAGTGTTGAAGTACACAGTCTAGGCAGTCAAGACAAGCATCAAACCCATTGCCAAAGTCCGAAAAGTCATCCATGAAGACCTCTAAACACTCGCCTACCATGTCCGAGAAGATGGAAAGCATGCACCTTTGGAATGTAGCCGCGACATTACATAAACCAAAGTGCATCCGTCTATAATCATAAGTTCCGAACGGACATGTGAACGTTGTTTTCTCCTGGTCTTTGAATGCAATGGCCACCTGATTATATCCCGAGTACCCGTCAAGAAAACAGTAGTGACTCTTCCCAGCTAGCCTCTCGATAATCTGATCAATAAATGGTAGTGGGAGATGACCCTTCTTGGTGGCCCGATTCAATCATCTATAGTCCACACATACCCTCAAAGAAGTGGGTACTCGGCCAGCTATCTCCTCTCCAGACTCGCTCAAATTTATGGTGATACATGTCTTCTTGGGTACCACATGCAATGGACTAACCCTTTTGGAGCTAGAGACGGGGTAGATAAAATCTGTGATCCACCACTTAAATATCTCTTTCATGACCACTTCTCAAAAATTTGAGTTCATCCTTCATTGGACCTCACGCAATGGCTTGGCATCCTCTTCAAGATAGATGTGGTGAGAGCACAAGGCCGAACTTATCCCTTGGAGATCAGCTACACTACATCCTATTGCCTTGCAGTTTCTTTCAAGAACCTCCATCAAATGAGATTCTTAGTCTTCAGTAAAAACTACTGAGATAATGACTGGGAACGTATCAGGCTCTCCCACAAGGAATCTATACCTCATGCTATGCGGGAAGGTATTCAATGCAGGACAAGTGGGAGCTGGCAAATCTAGCCTCCAAAGTGCCAGTGTGAAGGATGCCAAATCTACATGTGAGAACTCTTACTCACTCGGTAAATCTTATGAATACGACCCTACAAGTATATTTGTCAACTATCCTGGCTCGCTCTCCACCCTAGTTGCCATATGGGTGGAAATCAGACAAGGTAAATACTCATCAAATTCATGCCATTCAAAATTTGTCTCTTAAACCCAAGGATCTGAATCTAAATCACATGAAGTAAAATCTGCCTCACTATCCTGATCGCGATCATCAGGCTCTACAGTAATATGTAACTCTGTAGTGTCTGAAGCTGTGACAAGAGCTCGTGATGCTGGATCTACCCAAGCTGCTTCATCATCTGTAATCACAAAATCACACTCCTGTTGGACGTCTAGCTCTACATCTGTGATCTACTCTGAGTCAGTAGTCTGCTCTAAGCAAGCTGAATCCCTAGCTCTAGTCTCCACGATCATCTCTATTTGTACACTTTCACCCTTGACGTGAAAGTATACCTTACCGCTATCATGATCGAACATTGCCTTGGCTATGGCCAAGAAAATTTGTCCTAAGATGATGGGGGTATCAGTCACAGATTCAGGGAACTCCATGTCCAATACAACAAAATCCATGGGGAATTTCAGGCCCTAAATGGTGACGACAACATCCTTTAGTAACCCCTCGGATCTCTTAACATATCTATCAGCAAACTGAAGGATTGTCAAGCTCTATCTAAGAGGGCCAAACTCGAATCAGTCGAGTAAGGAAGGCAGAATGGGGATAATCGAATAACCGTTGTCCAATAGAATACAATCGAACTGCTACTCCTGAATGTGGCATCTGACAAAGGGAGCTTCTGCTTCAGATCATTTTGATGGAAATCGGTTCTGAATAGCAGAGCAAGTGGCACGGGTGATGTGGATGGTGGTCTTCTCTCAACTTCAGATAATTTTGCATTGTGGTTCATATTCTTCCTACGGATGGTGTTCTTCTCTCTCAAGTTCTTCTAGAAAAGAGAGATGTGCTCAAGTGCCTCCCGAAGACTCAACTGTATTTGGAATATGTCTATTATCTACTCTCTGAACTCTATCTGGTGCTTCTTTTTTGGATTTTCTATTTTGGTCCCCTTTCTGAAGCAGAGTGCTTGAGGAAAGGGGATGGAAGGACCCTCTCTAGAGAGATGCAGGTCATGAGTAGGATCATGTACATGTAGTAGTCTAAAATCCGTGCAAAGATCATCAGGCAACAAAGATAGACTCACAAGAGATACATAAACCTTTACTTTATTCATATTTTTTTGTTGTTTTTCCATCCTCGGGTATAAAACAAGACAACACAACAAAAGGTAACTTTGTGGCATCAGAACCACCGACAACATCTGAACTTACAGCATCAGCATCGTGCTCTGGCCTGGCATATGGAATCGTGGTGGCCTCATTGCCACCATCTGCACCTGGAAATATGACGACCTCAATACCAACTTCTGGATCAACATCCTTGGTGGTGTCAGCACAATCGTCATCATCATCATGATAAGCGGCATGGGGATCGCTTCCATCCTCGTATGGCGCCCTGGAATCTGCATCGGGACATCGTTCAGACAAGTCTTTGCCGGTTGGCTTCCTAATGGTCCTAAGTGTCACAAAATAAGCATCAAATACTGAAGAAGAATAAAAATCATCCATAATATCACTATGAGTGGTGGTCTTTGTAAACTGTACCTGCTCAAGATTCCTCATGAGATTATTCGGATTGGTCAAGATATCTCATCCATTTGAAGAAGAGGATTTATCGTGAGGATCTAGATATCTCACAATGCGAGATGTCCAATCGTTGTAGTAGCTGCCCATGGAAATCCGATCCAATTCAACAATCAACCCACAATTGGATATTAAACGATAAAGGCAATGTATATCAAAATTTATTATAAATACTACTATAAAATGTGTATAGTGACAAGTGGAGTAGGGTGTTGAACAAAGGGAGCACATGATGTAGAATGGTATATTATTTTTAAATAAATAATATAAGTATATGTGTATATATATATATAACTATGCACAAGATTTATCAAATAGTATGGATTTTTAGTGATATATATTATTTTATTTTTTGTTTTATAATTTTGTATTTCGATTTTTAATTTTCTGATTTCATATTTTCTTTTTAATTTTTATATTTTCTTTTTCTTTTAACAATATAATAAAGCTATATATAAAGTATATATACAATATAGACTAAAATAGATATAACAATTAATAATAATGGTTAAAATAAAGAAAATAAAATATTTTCATATTTAAAAAAATTTTCTACTATTTCATGATTTTTAAGTACTTTTGCTAATTTTTATACATTTTGAAAAGTCAAAAATACCTAAAATAGGGTTTAATTAAATAGCCTAAATTGAAATGGAAATTTAGAATAAGAAATGAAGTCCAAAATTTTCTAAAGCAATTTTAAATATTGATAATAATATAGAGAAAATTTATAGATAGAAAATAATATTTTTAATATTTTTTCGAAGTTTATAAATTTTTATAAAGATTTTGGGTCTTTTTTTTTTTTAAGAATTTCCTTTTGTAATTTTTAGTGATTTTTGGTTTGAAGGCTAATAATTCTGAAATAAGCATAGAATATTTTTTGGGGGAATTTTTTGAAGTGATTTATAATTCTTTTTGGCTTTTTTTAATGAAAACAAGGGTTGACCATGCACTATTTGATTTTTATAAAATAGGAAAAGGGTATAAAATGTGAACATATATATAGCGTGATCCAGCATGCATCCAAGTACCTACTCCTATTTTTGGTAATTTTTTGAGCATGGCAACTATTTTTAATAAATAGAAAATAACATACAAACTTGCTTTGTCTAGCAGGGGTATAATAAGAATTAAAATTAAACACAGGGGTTACAATGCCATTTTACCTGAAAGTTATCGCAAATATTACACTTTTATATATTAAAAGATAATTACATAGACATGTGAGGGCGTCGGTGCAAATTATCAATATAAAAATGCGTCAGCACGTGACTCTAACGAGGACTAAAAAACAATATATGTAATGTTTAGGGGGTACATGCAATTTGTCCACAAGTTTTTAAACTACATAGATGACCTTTTAGTAAACACGAAAAATGGGGAGGGCGGTTGTGCAAATTGCCCACTTAAGAGCTGAGGTCTAGTCGTCCAGGATACGTCACGTGGCAGATTGAGTGGTTGTCCTGGCGCACCCATTCGCGAATAACCTATGGTCCATATTAGATCTGGGCCGATGTTGTTGATCGAATGGTGGGAAGGGGGGTTGGAAGAACCCGCAAGAACAGCATGCCAGCGACTTCCGATTCAACATTTCTCTTATCTCCAGCGGTCTTCATCTCCTCTGATGATCCCAGTAGGTGGTTGGGCCTTCTATGTGTACACATGCAGGGTACGGGTTAGGTGAGGTGATTACCCGACTAGAGCACTCGAGTTAAGTAGTATCTAAGGTCGTTGCGACACGAATCGCAAGGCATGATCAAAGAAGAAAAATAAGATCATGAAATAAACAATCAAGCTCAAAAATCGAATGTAGTGGTCCGCTATTTATTTAACATGGTATAGCGACCAGTGTCGAACACAAGGACGAGTAGTCAAGAATCAGGAAATATAAGGCATATTTTTGTGGTTTTAAATTTGCATTTTTTATATATTTTTTAATAAGAAAATGAAGAAATAGATAAAGGAAATCAAACTTCAGCAATTTATATTAAGACTAAAAATGCCCAAAAATTCAAAATAAAAACATTTTTTTATTTTTAAAATATGTAACTGTTTTTTCTTGATTTTATGGGGTTTTTTGGATTTTTATATAAATTTTTAGAAATAAATTAAACACAAAAAAGAAAACACTATTCATTCGTGACCAATAGGCAAGATTAAAATATTAAAATTGCCTGAAAGGCCCTAGTGGCTATTTTTATGAAAACATAGATAAAAAGACCTAATTACAAAAATGAAATCTCATTTTTTAATTTTTTTAGTATTTTTAAAGATTTTTGGTCTTTTGTGATTTTTAGGGGTTTTATAAAAGATAATGGAACAAAAATGGTATTGAAATTAAAAGAAACCAAAATGAACACACATGAATTTTATAGAATTTTTAGGGGTATTTTTATATTTTTTTAGTATTTTACAAAACCGACAAACACATTTTTATGGGTTTTCAATTTTTAGAAAAATATCGAATAAAGTCAAATTACGTCACAAAAATTATCAAAAATATTACATATTAGCAGGAGCTGACAGTAATTATTGGGGAATTTTTGGATTAAATTTGATAATTTTTTCATCTAAAACAAAATACATAGGTTGTAGGGACCTATTTGCAAATAACCAAAAGTTTCCAGGTTAAACAATAACACCTATAAAAAACCAAGGATATCAATGCTAAATTCCCACGGAATTCACGCACATGTCAATTAACTTCGCATAGGGGTAAAAATGCAAATACATAAAATATTTCATTCAAATCAGAACATTTAAAAAGTCCAGGACACAATATGCAAAAACACCACAAGGCATCTTATCGTGCACGTGTATTCAAAGCTGGGGAACTAAAGTAAAAATACTGGAAACATCAGGGACTAGCATGCAAATAGTCTGAACTACAACTTTATTTAACAAACTAGTAAATAAAGCATTAAAAGTGTAGGGGAGGAAATGCAATATACCCTCACAGGTGCGTGCAGTGCGTGTGGGGGGACACGTGGTGGCCGCTAGAGGTGCATGAACGTGCGTCTCAGATGTGGAAGGTTTTAAATCTGTTGTCTCAGAAGCTGTCGAGGATGTGGGGTGCAGATACATCAGATGTCAGATCTAACGGCCCGGAAGGCTGCTGATGTCGACGACATGGATTTGATCCGGAGGAAGGAGGCCAATCCGACGGTGCTGAAGTGATCTGGAAGAATAGGGCCGAGGCGAGCTTCACCAGAGCCTTGGATGGAATCCTTGGCTCCGATGATCGATCGGGAGGCTCAGGAATGATCGTGGAGGTCCTCCGCGTCGACTGAATGGGTCCGATGGAGGAGCTGACAACCGAATGTGCGTGACGGCGAAGGTGGCCAGGAGCGACTCCGGCGAGCCCTTTGAAGGATGGAACTGGGGCTCCCAATGCGCACAAACATCTGCAAAGGAAGGCTTGAGTCATGTCGAAGCTTCGGTCAAGGGTTATTCGAACGAAAAGGCAAAGAAGCGGCGTGGGACGAAGGTCGATCTCCGACGGAGGTGATAGAGGATATCAGATTCTTAATCTCGACCTAAGGGATAAGCCTAAGGGTGGTCTGGTTGCGATGCATGGTGGAGCGTGCGTTGGGGGTTCTATCAGAGCAGATGGATGTGGATATCGTGTCTCCGACCAGCTAGTCGGAGTAGATGAACGCGCGGTGACGATGAATGGAATGATTGAAGCAAAACGGGAAATGTGAAGGAAATGAGAGGTACCTAAGGTCCTAGGCGAGCTCTAGATCTTCAGGCGAAGGTGGTCGGTGAGGTAATGGCCTCAACAAAGATGTGAAAGACCGGGAGGCTGATCGTGACGGTGCACACCGGCCACAAGGTTGAGCAGCGTGGCTGCTCCTTCAAGCTTTGATCCGAAGGGTTCCCCAGGCAGCTGTCACTCAACTAGAGGTGGCTAGGGATGAAGGGAGGCACGAGTCACGAGCTACTGCTCCTGGGAGGTGGAGAAGAGATGTTAAAGGGTTCTCAGGCAGTAGGAGGAATCGGGCGAGGGCACGCAACCCTAGGAAGATCCACGCCTTCCTAGGGATCCGCGAGGGTCTTAGATCCAAGGAGAAGCTATGAGCAAAGAATTGGGGCAAGAGGATGCGTGATCCGATTGGGAAAATTAGGAGAAGAGGCTCCAGTGAACAGGATCCGAGTCTGACTCGGGGGGAAAGGAGTCGTTGACCAACGGCCAACAATCGAGCCAACCAATCCGAAAATTAGGATGTACAAAATACTTACAAATTAAATAAAAAATAATAAATGATTTTAAATAAAAAAGTGTATAAAATTAAACATATTTGTTATTTTTCAACAATCCATATTCAATGATTTTTATTTATTTTTTTGAAAAGTAAATTAATCTTTATACAGTATAGTGTATTATATACAGGTATAATATACCTATGTATTTTGTAAATTTAATTTTTTTTTGTTTTTTTCACACAAATAAATAGATTTTATATTTTATTTATTTATAACATAAATTATAGAGTATAAAATATTTTTTATTTGACTTTATTATTTATTTACAGGTATATAATATATAGGGAATTAAGACATATATATAGGTATTTTGTACAAGGAAAGGGGATTTTATTTTTAATTTATTTTTCTGATTTTTTTATTTTTAGCATTATATACAAGGAGGTGAAAAGAATCTTTTATTTTTATTTTGTCAAAAATAATTATTTATTTACACATGTAATATGTACAATATATAGTAGGCCCTATCTCTCTCTACTTGTTTTTTTTAACTATCAGGTAAATGCTTGACCTTCTCTTGGGGTGCAGGTCACTCTGTATTTATTCTAAATGAGGCCTTCCTTTTTCTTTTTCTTTAATCTTTTTTTTGAACAAATACATGCTAATTATGCAATGTTAACAAATGCATGAATGTTGCTAAGTCATTGTATTTACATCTATATACATGATGCTTTGCCAGGTTAAATAGCTAAAATAAAATAATAAAAAGGGATGAACAGGGATTCATCACCCCCTATACTTTACCTTTGCTAGTTCCTTAGCAAACACTTATTTGCAAAAGAAGTGTAAAAGAGAAAGAAAAGAAAAAGAAGGAGAATCAAGGTTGATTATTAAACTTGTCTTCATTAAATTGAAGTATGGAGCTCAGTCAGACCTTTGGATTATTAGTTTGTCGGAACCTTATTTGGACCTAGGTTTAAGATTCAACAGTCTCTAAGTTCCACTAATCTTTGGTCAATACTCCTCAATAATCAAGATCATATCAAAAGTCTACATACACAAACTCTAATGACCATGAATCTTTTCTTGTACTGTGTAAGTGATATGTAGCTCCCCACCTCAGAAATGGAAAAGTAACAGCCTCCTTCAATATGGTAACTCTAATGCCCTAGTCAGGCAGCTCTTTCCTCGAGGAGAGGGGTATTCCCTTCTAAGTTCAAGTTCAAGCATCTCAAGAAGAGGGAAAAGAAGAGAATGGACCGTGGCCAGTGTAGACACGTATCCCTCGGAGCCTAACCAGTGTAGCTAGGCCTCCCTTCTGCAAGCTTCATGAGATGAGAATGGGTAACATAAGCTTTGCTTTATTTGTCTATATACACTCATGCGGGTATGTCATTTTCTAATCAGACCCGCCACTTTTTTGGAGTTTTCCTTTATTTTGCACATTTTTTTGATGTGTATATGTGCAACATATCTACATGGTGCAACATATATACATTAGGACTTTTTCCTCTTGAGCCAGTAGACTATCCCTCTTTTGAAGCATTATTGCAACCCACAACTCCCGTCTTTAGACCTCAACACCGCCAGACCAAGTTGAGGTGCACTTCCTTCCCTAAAAGAAGATGAGAGGTTCCGCTTAGAAGTAGTACCCTCATATGCTACCCTTAAGCCAAAGGAAACTACCTCCTCACTACCTCGTCCGTAGAGAGCTATGTGTAAGGTGCTGGTGCAAGTAAAGCCATTGTCTGTGAGAGTCATGCGTGCGTTGTTAAATGTTGTACTTAGGCTCATCAAGATGACATATGATCATAGCCTAGTAGACTCAAAGAATTAATTCACCAATGGACCTGAAAAGTCTCTACCCTAAATCCTATAAGGTTCCTCTTAGAATTAAGTGGATTAAGGTGTTTACCAAGCTCCACTTTCCAATTTAATTCTAGGTTGTTTTAAATGTCAACTATGATTCAGACGAATGTACAAGAATATACAAAAATCGTTTTATGCAAAATTTTTGAAAATGTGCAAAATTTTTGAAAATATTTGAATGAATGCATGGATGCAGAAGTTTTGCAAACTATTTACAAACATTTACACAAGGGTTTTTGCAAAATTTTATTTTTCAAACATTTTGCAAAAAAATTGTACTATATAGGTACTTTTATACCAATTTACAAACTTTTTACAAACAAAACATTTTTACAAACATTTGTACAAAAATAGTTTTTATAAATAGCTATATATGTGCAAAAAAGAATTTTATGTACAAAATTTTTTTAAAAAAATTTTACGCTTTTTAAATAGTTAATTTTTATTAGTCATTTTTTATTAACATACTCACACAAAGTACGAGTTATGGCTAAAGTATATTTGTAATATATACGACACACCCTATACTTAGCTCGGACGATGTCCTCGGAGTGAACCAAGAGCGATGAAGAAGAAGACATAACTGATGCTTTGTATAGGGCAGTGAAAAGGAATGATACATACCACAACGAATCAAAGAATAGAATGAAGAGGGCTCAGTGTTTCCCTCTATACTTAGGATCAAGTAATCCTAAGTATAACAAACATGAACATAAAGGGAAAACCGAGTAAAAGGATGTATATGGTCTACCTCCCCTATACTTAGGGTAAAATATCCCTAAGTATAGGTAGTAAAATAGAGGTAAACAGAATCAAAAGAATAATCAAGAATCTGACACCCCCTATACTTAGGGTAAAGTGCACCCTAAGTATAGCATAATCACAAGATGCAGATGGGGTATTAGACTAAAGAATGAGATGATATGGACATCTGCATCTATACAAGGCAGGAGATAGTGATAATCAGGCATGAGATGCAACTGATGTGAGTCAAAGACCACATCTCATGCGAAATGAATCGGGGTGACGTCAACAATCAACGGCTCATGATATAGATATGGTTTGAGTTGCTGACCGTTAACACGAAAGGTGGACTCAGATGACATCTCAGATATGTCGATACTACCATTGTCATTTACCTTTCGGACCAGGTATGGTCCTTTCCACTTGCTCTGCAATTTCCCTTGAAATAATCTAAGCCTGGCATCAAAAAACCATACTCTCCGATCTGGCTTAAATTGCTTATGGCTGATATGAAAATCATGCCATATCTTCACTCGCTCCTTGTAAGATAGGCTGCTTGAAAAGGCTGCATCTCTAAGCTCCTCCAGGGATGCCAATTTTGCCTTCCTTTGATCACCTATACTCACTGGATGCAATAATATATCAGTGACAACCCAAAGTGACTTGAGTATAATCTCAACAGGTAAATGGCAGGGCTTGCCATAAATGAGACGAAAGGGAGATGTACCCAAAGGAGTCTTGAAGGAAGTCCGATATGCCCACAAGACCTAGTCCAAAAGTTGTGACCAATCCTTTCAGTCTAGGCGGACTACCTTCTGCAATATCGTCTTGATCTCCCTATTCGATACTTCAGCAAGACCATTGGTCTGAGGATGATATGGAGTGGCAACTCGATGGTCTATGCTGAACTCGCTAGCAAGGGACTTTTCCTTGTCTTTGATAAAGTGAGGCCCCCCATCAGATATCAATACTCTAGGCACCCCGAACCGTGAAATGATATTCTTCCTCAAAAATTTGCAAACAATCTTAGCATCTGCGGTTTGGGCGGGAATGTCCTCGACCCAATGACTCACATAGTCAACAACCAACAGAATGTACTCGAATCCCTGACTCTTAGGGAATGGACCCATGAAATCGATTCCCCATATGTCAAAAACCTCACAGAAGTGAATGGGATCCATCGGCATCATATCACGTTGTCCACAAGTGACCATCCTCTGACAGTCAGTACTCTTCTTCACAAATTCATCATACGATGGATTGGAGAACTTTATGTGCTTTTCTCCTCCCAGAGTGATCGCCTCTTGACTCAAGCTTGTGGAAGTACATGAGGATGCTATGGTGCTCCACCTGAGGAATGCACCGATGCCAGACGCTATCCCCTACTTCATGATAAAGTACAGGTTCCTCCCAATGGTAAGACTTGGTCTTCGCAAGGAAGGTCTAAAGTCGTTGCATGGGCCAACCTTATGGAACTTTCTTGGCAACAAGATATTTCACATTGTCGGCATACCACAGGAGCGAGGCGATAACGAGGATCACCTCATCTGGGAAGGTCTCTGAAATAGGATCAGTCTGCTCAGATTCCTCGAGATTCTCTAATCAGGAGAGATGATCCGCCACCACATTCTTAACTCCAGGTTTATCCTTAGTCTCAATATCAAACTCTTGGAGTAGAAAGATCCATCTAGTCAGTCTCTCTTTGGCATCCTTCTTAGCCATGAGGTACATGATTGCGGTATGATCAGTAAAGATAGTCACTTTGGATCCTTTAATATATGATCTGAATTTGTCCAAGGCAAAGACTACGGCTAGCATCTCTTTCTTTGTGATAGTGTAGTTCTATTTTGTGCCATCCAATGTACGGCTAGCATAGTGAATGGCAAACGTTACTCCATCCCTCCTCTATCCTAGCACGACCCCTACAGCAAAATTGGAGGCATTCGTCATGATCTCGAATGGGAGAGACCAATCAGGCGGCTGAAGGATAGGAGCCTCAACAACTAGACTCTTGATAGTCTCAAATGACGCAAGACGCTTATCATCTACAATGAACTCGGTGTCTTTGGTCAGCAAATCTATCAACAATCGGGAAATCCTACTGAAATCATGAGTAAACCATCGGTAGAAACCGACATGCCCCAGCAAAGACTGTAACTGTCATAGGTTGGACGGCGGATTGAGTTTCTTCATGATATCAACCTTGGCCGGATAAACCTCCATGCCCCTGTTGGAGATGATATGACCAAGCATCATCCCTTGAGTAACCATGAAGTGATTTTTCTCTCAGGATAAAACAATATGAACCTCAATGCAGCGCCGAAGGATAAGGTCTAGGCAGTCAAAACAAGCATCAAACCCATCGCCATAGTCTGAGAAGTCATCCACTAAACAGTCACCCACCATGTCCGAGAGAATGGACAACATGCACCTTTGGATTGTCGTCGGGGCGTTACATAGACTAAAGGGCATCTGTCTGAAAGCATAAGTCCCGAATGGATAGGTGAATGTCATCTTCGGGTGCAATGGCCACCTGATTGTAGCCGGAGTACCCATCAAGGAAGAAGTAGTGACTCTTCCTAGCTAGCCACTCAATAATCTGATCAATAAAAGGCAGTGGGAAATGATCCTACTTGGTGGCCTGATTTAATCATTTGTAGTCTACATAGAACCTCCAAGAAGTGGGTACCCGGGCAGCTATCTTCTCTCCAGACTCACTCAAAACTGTAGTGATGCCCTTCTTCTTGGGCACCACATGCAATGGACTAACCCACTTAGAGTTGGAGATGGGGTAGATAAAAATCGGTGCTCCACCATTTCGAAATCTCCTTCATGACTACCTCTCAAAGATTCGGATTCAATCGTCGCTGGAACTCATGCGATGGCTTAACGTCCTCTTCGAGATAGATATGGTGTGAGCACATGGTCGGACTTATCCCTTGGAGATCAGCTATGCTTCATCCTATTGCCTTGTAATTCTTTTCAAGAATTTCGATCAAACGAGATTCTTGCTCTCCAGTCAAATCTGTTGAGATAATGACTGGGTGCATCTCATCTCACGTGGAAGGAATCTATACTTCAGCGACTGCGGCAAGGGCTTCAAATCTGGAAAACTGGGAGCTGGCAAATCTAGCTTCTAAAATGTCTGAGTGAATGCAACTAGATCTTTGTATGAGAACTCTCGTTGATCATGAATATCTGGCGAAGCTGGCTCTGCTAGTGTATCGGTAATCTGTGTCGGCTCAGTCTCCGCCCTAGTTGCTGGCTATGTAGGAATCAAACATTGTATCATCTCATCAAGTTCGACACAATCAATGTCTGAATTTGAGATATCTGAATCTGAATCACAAGAAATGTACTCTGCCTCGCTATCATGAACACGGTCTTCAACCTCAAACGTGTACTCTACCAAGGGTGTGCTCTCCAAACTTTCCTTTGCTAGGATCTGTGAATCTGCAATATCTGAAGGTGAAAGGAGGGTTGTTGAAACCGGATCAGACCAAGCAGCTTCATCATCGGTGATCACAAAGTCGCACTCCTAGTGGACGTCTCGCTCTGTCCCTATCATATGCTCTACATCACTGGACTGCTCTAAGCAAGCTGAATCTCGTGCTCTAGTCTCGTCGATCATCTCTATTTGTATACTCTCACCTTCGACGCAAAAGTATACAGTCTCGCTATCATGGTCAGACACTGCCTTGGTTGTGGCTAAGAATGGACGTCCTAGAATGATGGGGGTATCAATCACAGACTCAAGGATCTCCATGTCCAACACAATAAAGTCCATAGATAATTTCAGTCCCTAAATTGTGACGACCACGTCCTTCAACAATCCCTTTGTCCTCTTGACTGATCTATTAGCTAACTAAAGGACTGTCCAGCTCTCTCAAAGAGGGCCAAACTCGAATCGATCGAGCAAGGTTGACGGAAGGAGGTTGATGGAAGAGTCTTTGTCTAATAGAGTCCGATCAAATCTCTGCTGACATAGGGAGCTCCTGCATCTAGCCTCTTGACTGGCAGACAGTTTTAGATGTTGAAGAATGTGGCACGAGTGAGCACATGGATCTCTACATTATGATTCCTCTTCTTCCTACAGATGGTGGTCTTCTCTCTCAGGTTCTTCTGGAAGATAAGGATGTACTCAAGTGCCTCCTGTAGAGTCAGCTGAATCTGAAATCTATCAATCATCTGTTGGCTGAACTCTAACTACTGTGATTTTTTTGGATTTTCATATTTGTTCCCCTTAGCCAAGCGGAGTGCTTGAGGGAAGGGTATGCATGGGCCCTCCTCAGATAGAGGGTTAGAAATGGGTCCCTGCTTCTGAGAATAAATGGAATCCATACAAGTATCATCATGAATCACATATGGACTCGAAGATGAAGAACCCTTTCCTCTATTAATCTTTTTGATGTTTTCTGTAGAGTCTCGAGGTACAAAAATTGGAGAAAATACTAAGGGAATAGAAGGGGTGACCTCAGTACCACCAATGACATTAGGAATTGTGGCATCAACATTGAACTCTGGTTCAACATCTCGATCTCTGGTGGAATCAGTACCACCCTCTGCATCTGGGGACACGACGGCCTCAGTACCATTAGCTGGATCAACATCCTTGGTGGTGTCAGCACCACCGTCGTCACCATCATCATGAGAGGCATCAACACCGCTATCCTCCTCATCTGGCGCTCCTGCATCCTCATGGTATCATTGCTCAGACGAGGAACCACCGGCTGGCATCCTACCGCTCCTAAGTGTAACAAAGTCAGCATCAAATGTATATGAAGCAATGTCACCCAATAAATCACTAGGAGTGGTAACCTCTGTGAATTGTACCTGCTCAGGCTTTCTTTTTAGGTTGTTCGGTTGGGCTCGATCGGAGCAGGTTTGGCGGCCTTCCCTTTGATCATCTCCCTCATTTCTTGTCGGAACTCGTCCATCCTCTGCATGAATGTGGCCTCCTAGTCGGAAAGAAGGAGGCTAGATCATCGAGTGATGGGTTCTCATCGGCTGGCCCATGAGAACCGGATGGGTTGCCTCTCTAAAAGTGAGGCTGCTAGTGGGAAGGATGAGGGGGAAGCTGAGAATAGTGTTGCGGCTGCTGCTGATGTTGTCTCCATGGTTGTCCCTGCTGGTAAGGACGATGACCTGCCTGGTAATGCTGTTGCTATTGCTGGTGTGGGAACTGAGGCTGTTGCTGAGGCTGGTCAAACTGTCTACCCTGAGCTGGAGGCTGCTGCTGGGATGAGGCACCTCCAGTCGACCATCTCAATCCGGGATGATCTCGACGGATCCCGGGCTGCTGTCGGTCGCACTAAATCCTGCTGACTTCCATCAAAGGCTCCTGCTCGAAGGGGAGTGGAGGTAGGACTACCAAGGGCTGATCGTGCTGGCATACCACCATCTTAGTGTCCTAAGACGGTGGTGGCTGAAGGTACTGGTGTTGCAGCTACTGTAATTACTCTGCCTGAACATGGTGGACCTGTCTGTACTTGGCGGAGAGCTGGGTCGAGCTGTTGCGTCTAGGGTAAGTCTCTGACCTGAGACGGGGCTGAGAAGTCGTATGTGCCTCCTGGAGACACAAGATCTGTGTCTTCAGGTCACTCAGTGTATGTGCCAACTGATCGATCTGCGTCATAGCTTAGCACTGCTTCTTCTCAATAATCTCGATGCGGTCCATCTTCTCGCTGATGATGCACATATCGACGGCGGATGACTCTGTCTGTGTTGTGGCTGATGAATAGGTGGATGGACCTGCATCAACCCATGATATCATGTGATAGGTCACGGCATGGAGCAGGGGCTTCCCCTAAGTGTGGAGATGGGACTGGAACATAACGGTGTAGTTCTCGGACATCTCCACATATATGGCCCAGACTTGGTCTTCATCTTTGGCAAAGTATGAGACCCCACAAGAAGCGTTCATAAGCCCCTGCAGCTCCGTTGTAAGCCCAAAAAAGAAACTCTGTACCAATTTGGGCTTGGAAATATCATGGTGTGGACACCAGTCAATGAACTCACAAAATCGATCCCAAGCGTCATGGAATTGCTCGTTGGGGATCATGGAGAAGTTGTTGATCAAAGATCGAGCTATATTTGTCCGGCCGAGTGGATAGTACTTGTTCAAGTACTCGGTTCGGAGCTGTTCCCATGAAGTCACGTATCTCCCTAAATGTTTCATCCAGTAGGCTGCTTTATTGACCAAGGAGAACGGAAAATCCATCATCTTGATGGTGTCCTCATCCACGTATCTGTCATGGACCGTGCTGCAGATCATCTCAAATTCTTGCAAATCCAGATGCGGCTCCTCGGTGGCAAGCCCATGGAAATTGGGCAACAACTGAATAGTCTGATGGGGGGCTTGAAATCTCTGTGAATCATTGGAAGCTGAATCCAATGATGTGTCAGAGTCGCACAAGGGTTGTGCAACTCCCTCATTGGCCTGGTTGGTCGGACTGGCTCCTGTGGCTCCTCTTGATGTGGTCCGTCTCCTCCTCCCAGCTTGGGTATCTCTACACCATCTGGTCGGTTCTTCTCTTTGCGGTCAGCTCACATCTGTGCCATCTTTCTACGCATGCCTGGCATGAATGCCCCCTGGTCTCTGATATGTCTCTGCATCATCTCTGAGGATGATAATAGGGTGTTGTTGATGGCACCCTGATGTAGAACATATGTGGTGGTCTGGGGCTGTCCATCGGTGCGCTCCTCATTGTTGGCCATCTCTTGGGTCGCTGCAAAGGCAAAAGACCCGAACTCAAGTGCCATCAATGAATGAATATCTGCTTCGGTCTCTGCTATGGCACCTTGGGACTGGAAGAAGGGTGGTCGAGGGGGAACAAGGCGGAATCGAACTCGGGTTTAGAGAGCGGGTTCGAGCTCTCATGAACCAACCTAGATGAATGGGGCGGAGTGCTCGAAAGCGGTGTGGCCATGGGCTGCCTAAGGGACCTTCGGCCCATCATCGTGATATATAGAGAAAAGGTGGATGGGATCTGGAAACAAACAAGATCAGCAAACAAACCCCCAATTCACCTACACAACACTGAGAGCTGATGATCGTAAAGGTTCAATCTTTTATCTTGTCAATTTTTACTTAGGTGAAAATTCAATCTAGTAGGGTGATTAAGCGAGCTGGTAGGAACCCGATTCTCTTAGAAGACTGGCCCAATCCCAAAGCTAGATCTTTGATGAGTCTGTGATTCATCACTCTTAAAGTTAAAAATAGAGTCTTGTTCCCGAGTAAATAGCATCATATTTCCCCTTATCTTGCAGAATTAGCATTCATACATGCATGCATAATATATGCATTTTAGCATCCATATTTGCATTAAATAAGAAGTCCAGTTTACTTGTAAATATTCACCTATATATTCAACATTATTCACTTATTTATCTGTATTTTATACTCACTCCAAAGTCAATAAAACCATCTTTATACTGTGTATATTACTAACTAATAATATAAGGAAATGGCCAAAAATTCCTAGCTTGTAAAATTACCCTATAAAACCCCAAACCCAGTTAGAGACCTCAGACCTTAGAATGCAAATATCTATCTGATACAACCTTTGATCTAGGTCTACTCACTTTTAGAATAATATATGTTCAGAGACCTTCAAAATGAGACCAATTTCATTTAAATCAGAGCTCGTATGCAAAACTTGGGTTTTGGGAACACATTGTGTATTATATGTATGTATATCTGTACCCTTGTATTTATGTATCTTATTTTGACCTCATCTTCATTTTTGGTCAACATGAAACTTGTAGATCTCATCGAGATCTACAACTTTCATGTTTTGAGATATCCCAAATTCGGCCATCATTTCTCTCTTATTCCTCATTTTCTTTTGGCCATCCACAGTAGGCCACATGGCGCCCTCTGGTTGCGCCACTCGGCCCGCATCGCCTTGCACCAGGCGCCTGGATCAACTGCCTTTGGATTGCAGTCTGGATCCTTCGAATCTCAGCCATTATTTCCCGTAACTAACGTCAACCATCCGATCAAGCCCAGATCAAATCCTGGCCATCTGCTAGCGCCTCTCCCTCAGCCCGCCACGCGTCATATCCTCTCCACCGTCCGATGACCTTCCTTCTCTCCTCATCGCAACCATTCGATCAAAGCCTGGGCTAAATCATAGCCCTCCATCTCCGCCTAATTCTTAGCTCGCATCACAGACCGCACGATCATCCCCAGTGAACCTCCATCCCAGTTGTTTTTCTGCTTCTGCTATCAACCACCCGATCAACCTTCTCAGTCCATCTGGGTCGTTGGTCAGCGCCTCACCCTCAGCGTGCCACATGGCTATGCCTACGTCGCTCGATCGCCCTCCAAATGTGATATTAACTGCCCGCCAACACCGTGTCCTCCTTGCACCATGTGGGCTCCATACACCCCTTGATCTCATCGTTTCAGATCTAATCCCAACCACTCACTAGAACTCTGCTCCGAACCGTTGGATCTCAAGATCCAATGGCTAAGAACCCGTCGTCAACCTCCAGATGCCCCCGTACCCACATTGCCCACCTCGCACGTTCACCACCCCCTTTCTATTTTTGGCTCCACTCCAGCCATCCTCTCTGCCCACTGTCACCTCCACCTCGTAGCCCATTACACCCTCATCCTCGCCGACCTACACGATCTCCATTAACCTCGCCCACGTCGCTCCACGACCTCCATGTACCTCGTCGCCCCGTCACTTGTATCCTCACCTCCTTCCATAAAATACCCCGCCTCCGGCAACCGTCGACCCTATCCGCCCCTGTAGAGAGATACCCTGAGCTCCTATCCTCCTTTTGGTGACAGCAATTAGGCGAGAAATCAAGCGATGACGACCCCATCTTCTCCGGCGAGATCCACGGTGTCCCCGCCGTGCCGCAGCTCCTCCGGCAGGCTGCACGAGCTCGGGATAGCTGTCGGTCCTTGAGCGAAGACCAGGAGCTACTCTCGGAGCTTCTACCCCCAGGTAGCATCCTCCATTTTCCTCTCCGACCTTCCTCTTATTTCCCTTCGTTATTTCTCGCAATTTCTCTGCCTCCTCCGATCACTCCCGCTCTCGCCTGACTATCTGTCGAGCTTCACCTCGAAGCTCTAATCTTCACGATCTATTTCATTCACCCTGACGAGGCATAGCACCATTTCCAACCACTAGCTCCGCCTCCACGGTGGAGGACCACCATCACCCACCTCTCGCTCAACCCCATGCCTCACTCGCCCAGGCACGCACTGCCAAGAGCACGAGCCCCTACTTTGGGGTATGATTTAACCCTACCGGAACTTGATCTTCACTGATCGGACTTCTCGCTGGACCTTCCTCGAGCTTCATCGTTGTTGTCTTCCAGACCACCCCATCTTCATTTAAGACCCCTGAGTGCTCTGCCACGCCACCACGACCATTACAAGCTGCACAGGAGCCTCCAGCAACCTTCATAGACCACTGGCAAAGGCGGCGGAGCAAGGAGCTCGACGTTGGATCCCCGCCAAGTCCGCCGCAAGAGGCGGCGAATTGGAGAAGACGACGAGCAGCCACCGTTGGATCGTCTCGATCCGACGGCCCTCGTCATGCCACGTCGCCTTGAGCCATGGCCGTTAGATCACTCAGATCGAGCGGCATGTGTTGCGCCATGTAGCTGTTAGCTTGAGCTCAAGAACCCATTGGATCCATCTCGATCCAACGGCCAGTAGTCAGCCACATCGACAACATCAACACCGTTGGATCATTGCGGTCTGACGACCCTCAGTGCGCCATGCTCGCAGCTCCAGTAGCCGTTGGATACTCACTCATCCAATGGTTCACATCGCGCCACGTCTCCGCCTCTGAGCCTCTTCCCCGACCCTTAGGCTCGGAGCTCCCGAAGCTATCCTGAAGCAAGCCCGAGCCTGCAGCGCACCCGAGCCACAATCCGAGCCTCTAATGCCTCCCAAGCCTAGCATCTCACGTGTTCCTCACGTGCGGTCTGGGCATTTTGCACTGAGGACCTGCAAGTTTTCCAAATTGAAATCCAGTCCCTACCAGGAGCATCACGTGAGGCGCACGTGCTCCCGTGGACATTTTGCACATATACCCCCAACATTATTAGTAATTGCATTTAAGTCCCTATCATCACGTTTAATTTTAAGTATTTTTATTTTCTGTAATTGCAAATTAGTCCATGTCTTTTCACACATATTTAGGTGTCCATTTAACATTATTTTTCAATTCCAAAAATTGCATGATTTAGTTTATATTGTCCTCTAACTCATGTGACACGTGTTTCATTTTTGTGACATCTTGGGAATTTAATATTAATAAATTGGTGAATGTTTCCATATTTTGCCCACAATGTGCCTTTTAATTCATATTAAATTCCTTGTTGCTCCAAAAATCACCATAAAATCAAGTTAGAATTAGGAAACTTTATTCTACCTTGTCCCCAAAAATCATTGCATTTGAACTCATCATGAGGCCTGAATAAATTAATTAGTGATTTCCTTAATTGATTTTAATAGGTCCAATTAACATAGAATTTTAGGTTTATTAATTTTCCTGGATTTACCGTACATAGATCTATCTAGGATAATTTTTATATCCAGAAATAATGTGCTTTGGTATTTTTTTTAAATTAATTTTGTAAAAACCACCTTGCATTCATATTTTATTCACAGTAAATTCATAAAGTAACAGAAAAATCCAAAAAACATAGTGTAGCTTAATTTCATTGCATGTCATATTCTGGCTAAGTTTCATAATTTTTGGACTTCATTTGACTACATTTCTTATTTAACTTGTAAAAACTAACCTGAAATTGCATTTATTTATCCTTTATTCAATAAAAAGTGCTAAAAAATACCAAAAATAATCTTCTAAAAATTTGACCTCTGAATTCGCTTAAAATTTACCTAAGGAGACAGCCGCCTCCCTGAGTTCGACCTTGGGCTTGCCCAAGTAAAATAAATCTACCGCTCGTGATTAACTAAACATTAATTAAAAGTGGTATTTTTGACAAAGCTTAGATTATCCGACTGCAACGAACTTAAACTTAATTTGACCATTAATTTGAACGAATTAACAAGGGTAGCCAGAGCAACGTCAAAATGGCGCCGTTGTCGGGGAGGCACGACTTAGGTTAATTTCTAGAGATTTTTTTAGTGTTTGATTTTCCATCCCCGGGTAGTCTGATTACCGACCTTCTTGTTAATATTTTTCTATCCTTTATTTTTGAGTATTTTGTGTCGTCATTTATCTGACCTCAATTTGTTTTTGTGCGAGGAACAGGAGGAGTCGAAGGCGCTTCGAAGAGATTGCATTTTGAACATTTTAAGTGTTAGTGAGGATTTGTACTTCTGTCATTTTTTTTATTTTTGCATTCTTTCCAGCGATTCCCGTTTGGGATCGCGCATGTGTAAAAATTGTGGAATCGTGTCCCCGTGTGCTGTGTGGATTGATTTTTAGATTAGGCTTGCACTAGCGACTCTTAGAGCGACTTTAGGACTTGTTTGTGCTCGTAATATTCTAGGACCACATATCACACTTAAAAGATGCACTTAGACTGCAGATCTAGTCAAATTGAATCAATGCTTCACTCGCTAATAGAACTGCCTATCTAGGTGTAGATTTTATCGTGTGCATTTGCATATAGTGTAAAACATTTTCAATTATGTTCTACATCCTGCATAAAAGTGAAGGGATCACTTTAAGTTTTCTTAACTAGGCATATCATCATTTATTTATCGTGCATCGGCTTTTCTCAACTCCTTTCGCTTGGTTTTCCAAACTTAGGTAAAAAGGAAATTGGGACTGGACGATAGGCATGCCGTGTAGTTGGACTTAATCAGTGATACTAACTTAAAACCAGTATTGCTAAACAAAATTGACCAAAAAATCAATAAAATCGGAAATTCTGCTTGCGGGAAATTAACCACGACCTTGTTTTCAGGCTGAGTGAGGGTACGAGAGTGTGTGAGCACCCTAGGGCAGAGCCAAAAATCCTCGCTTTCCATATTGTGTACCCCGATCCGAGAAAATATCAACGGTTGAGCTATTGGTTCAACTAACCAGCACCAAGTAACCTCCGCCTACACCGGTAGGTAGATAGGGGTGAAATTGTGGTGCACCGTGACAAGTTGCTAGTAGCCTCCACTTGCGCTTGCAGGTAGATAGGGGCGAAGTTACAGCCTTGTCAGCCTCCGCCTACTATGTAGTTAGATAGGGGCAGGTTCTTGAACATTCGGCTAGGGATAGTAGCGAAGAAAGGAAGGGAGTTGGTATTTAAGGTGACAGGTTAAACAGGGGAGACGCATCCGGCTTGTAGCCGACTCCCCTCTAGGCCGCGTAACCTTTTATATTTGTCTGATAAATTCAAACTTAAAATCAACAAGATTAATCAGACTCGGTTTCGAGTCCTTCACCGTGTTGAGTGTGAAAATAAAGGGTTTGAATTCAATTGCTTACTTTAGGTAGGAGTAAAATCCTATCTTCCACTTAGAACTCTTGAATCTTCTTCTCGCCATCCAAAATGACAATCTGGGGGGATATCGACCCCCGATTCGCAAATCTTTCTTTGAACCCCTCACAAAGCTCATCTTCACTGGACCAAGCGCATTTTGGACCAACCAGAGCTCATAACCCTCTTGAGTTATGGATCCCTCAAACCCAGGGTGGTTACTCTCAAACCAACCCCTTTCAATCCTTTGATCTCACCGAGGAAGACCATCGCCTTGGTAAGAATCCCTTCCTTGATATGTCCTATAACCAAGACCATCTTCTTTACCCAGAACAAGAGGACAGAATGCCGAAGAAAAATCCTGACGAGGAGGAGCACAGAGAGGACCCATGATTCAAGTCTTAGCTCGGCTCGCTAGAGCTGAACAACTAAATGCAGAATTAATGGCTAGACAGGGACAGGTGATCAAGGCTGAAGGAATTAACCGACCAATGGTAGATGCCTATAATCCCGCGGAGAATGAAATACATAACTGGCTAGTACCTGAGGTCCCCCCTGAAGCATTCGAGCTAAAGCCCCACTTCTTGAGCTTGCTGGCAAAGTTAAACGGAAACGCCAATGAAGAGCCATATGCCTTCCTTAAAGACTTTGAGCTGGTTTGCAACAATCTTAGTCACCCTAGGGTTGGAAAGATTACATCAGGCTGAAGGCCACCTCGTTTGCCTTAGGAGATAAGGTCGCACATTGGTTGAAGATTCTCGGGTAAGATGTACTACCTGGATGCAGTTCAAGGACCTATTATTGAAAAAGTTCTACCCATTTAGTAAGACTAACCAGATGAGAACCAAGATTTCTAGTTTCTCCCAGGGACCCAATGAACCATTCCATGAAGCCTGGGATAGATTTAATGATTTAACTCAGAAATGCCCATGCTATGGCATTACAAAAGCGATCTTAGTCCAGACCTTGTTCAGTGGCATGGCCCCGGAGATGCAGGGGTTAGTGAGTACCGCCTGTGGAGGAAGCTATCTCAACAAAAATGAAGACGTTGTATGGAAGATCCTAGAGCATAGATCTCACGCCACCAAGGCCTATCAGTTGTCTCCTTCAAGCCTATCCAACGGGACAACCCAGAGGATTGTAGCGGATCTGACATACGACCTCATCCCCGGTATGGGGATAATAGCAGACAAATTAACCATGGTCGAGCAGATTCACAAGAGGGTCACTGACCTTGAGGCACTCTCCTGATTGTCGAAGCAAGTTGAGGAACATACTGAGAAGGTAGCCAAGATACGGCTACCTGCCCCTTCTACACCACATGTACATGTACACTGAGTTCATATTGTACAGGAACAGGCATCGGGACCGCAGAGTATCTGGGTAGAGCAGCAAACATACACTCAGCAGGACCAGCATGCACCCCCACAAGTGGAGACAGGATACGAGGAGCCTCCGCAGGTGTTCGAGATCAACAGGTTGTGGTACAGCCATGACCCCGTCGGCAGACAGTTGGGGATAGGGAACGGTCAGCCACACCGACCTTCCCTAGCTTACCAGGAAAATGGCTCCATCCACGCACTGCGCTTCGTACAATCCCGACTCGAACGAGGGTACCAGCCTCAGCAGCACCAACAGCAGCAACGCATGTTCCAGTCGGGCTAGCAGGTCCCTCCACCTTCCCATCAGCAGCAGTACCGGCATGGCCAGCAGGGCCATTACAGGAGCTCATTCTCGAATCATCATCAACCAGCCCAGCCCACCGGTGAGTTGGAGTCCCTCACCTTGGTGATCCAGACCCTTACTCATAGGGTTCAACAGATTTAGAATGACTATCTGGATATGAGAACCTATTTGAATCATGTCTTTCGTACCCAGGACCAGCAGATGGCGCCAAAGACCCCAATTCCCGCTCAGGTTCAGGCCAACCCGAATAGCTTGAATCAGGGCCAGAATCGACCACGAGATCAGGTATACTATTCATATCTTTATCTGAACATGAGAGCCTTTCGTATGATAATGTAAATTATATGTCCCTCAGGAGCGGAAGGACCGTGATCGTACATGATCGGGCATGGGCAACGGAGGAAGAAGCCGCCAGTCTCTACCTGAGGAGAACATGGAGGGAGAGGAGCAACACAACCACCAGTATCGGCAGAAGAGGAGGACTTCTGAGTCCTCCAAGAAGCAGAAGAACCATACCAGTATTGAGTCCGGCGAGACCGATGAAGAGCCTGCACCTCCATCTGAGGAGGATGTCCCAGTAGATGCGGAGAATGCGTCACCAGTTTTGCAGCAGAAATTTTCTTTTCGTCATAGTCAGAGTCAGAGTCCGAGTCAGTCTAAGAGTCCTAGTCATGTATAGAACTCAGTTCCAATTTTAAATGAAAATCTTTCAGTTTCAGAATCTGAGTTGGCATCAATAATCCCTTTCCCCTTAGCTCTTAAGCGTGGAAAGAAGAAAATCAGAAAAATACAAAAAGATGACCCTGAGATGGCAGAGTTTTGAAACAAACACATCAATGTTACAATCCCTTTTGACAAGTATGTGAAGATTACACCTGCATTTCAGAGATACCTTAAGGTGAGATGCACACCTACTAGAGCCAGCAGGAAGACTAGAAGTCGTGTTGAGAAATATGTTCTGTCAGTTGCCACTACTTGCGTACTAAAGAACTCATTTCCGAGGAAACGAAGAAACATGGGTGCACATTATGTGGAGAGTCATGTCGAAGACGCTGTGTTGGCACGCACTCTCCTTGATAACGGATCCTCAATCAACTTAATGCCTACAGGCTTCTATGAGCGGCTAAATCTCGGACCTCTTAGGAAATCTAGATCCCTACTTCAGTTTGCCGATAAATCAACCAAGAGGTCCCAAGGAGAATTGAGGAATTGTTGTCATCAAAGTCAAGGGTCAGGAGTAATTGGTGGATTTTACCATCCTTGACATGGAGACCCCTTGTAATTGGAGAGATTCCCATATCATATTAGGGAGGCCCTTCCTCAGAACAGCAGGGGCCTTGTTTGATTATAAGATTAGGAAAATCCAGTTCCAAACTCCAGACGGAGATGAGGAACTTGAGATGAAGTAGACCAGATGGCAGAGTCTGGATTCAGAATCCAGCACGGAGTACTCTTCATCTAAAGAAAATTGCATTTAGACATTGTTGGGCCATGGAGACAGAAGCGAGCTAGCACCGATGAGTCCCTCTCCTTCGGAGAAGATCTTGTGCATGAGTCAGTTTGCAAGGCCTTTAGAAATGAGTACAATACAGAATATGCATCTCCCTAAATCTTCGATGACTGAGAGGCCCAGTTGGGCCTGTCAGTCCTTCCCTCTTTAGGACAATCAGAAGATGAGGATGACGAGTCGGACGTGGCTTTTGCCGATTGCTTGGAGACCTTTGACGATCTGACTCTAGAGCCAAATGACTTGGTGGCATCAATTTCAAAGACAGATCCAGCCACTACCAGCACAAAGCCAGATTCGATTGAGCCAGACTTCCTTGATGATCAAATAATACCTGTACTCAAACCTTTACACACAACACTTAAGTATGCCTTCCTCAAAGGACAAGAGAAGAAGTATCCGATCATCATCAGCTCACGATTGACCGAGGAATAGGAATCTCACTTGCTAGAGATCCTAGAGAAAAACCGAAAGGCGATAGGCTGGAGCATCTCCGATCTCCACGGGATAAATCCCGCTCTGTGTTCGCACCATATCTACTTGGAGAATTCCAACGTCGGTTGAATCCAAATTTACGAGAGGTAGTAAAGAAAGAGATGGAGAAATGTTGTGACACGGGTTTAATTTATCCCATCTCCGACTCCAAATGGGTGGCCCTAATCCATGTTGTCCCGAAAAAGTCAGGAAATCAGATGACCACCAATGAAGACAGAGAGGAGATCGTGACGTGAGTACCCGCGTCATGGCACGTCTGTGTGGATTACAGACACCTGAATGTTGTGATGAAGAAAGATCATTTCCCCCTACCATTCATTGATCAAATCTTAGAGAGATTAGAGGGGAAAGAATTCTTCTGCTTTTTGGATGGGTTCTCGGGCTACAATCAAGTAGCCATAGCTCTGGAGGACCAGGAAAAGACCACGTTTACATGCCCCTTTGGTACCTATGCTTTCAGACGCATGCCTTTGGATTATGCAATGCTCCCGGTACTTTTCAAAGGTGCATGATTGTTGTATTCGTTGAAATGGTCGGCGAATTCCTGGAAGTCTTCATGGATGACTTCCCGGTCCACGGCGATTCCTTCGATTCTTTGTCTTAAGAATTTAGACTGAGTCCTCAAACGATGTTGTAAGGTCAATCTGGTGCTCTACTGGGAAAAAAGTCACTTCATGGTGACAGAGGGCATTGTGTTGGGGCATGCCATATCAAAGAAAGGAATGGAGGTTGATCCTGCCAAGGTGGATGTGATCAGATGACTCCAGCCACCAACCAACGTGAAACAGTTGCGGTCTTTCCTCGGGCATGTCAGATTTTATCAAAGATTTATCAAGGATTTTTCTATGATTGCCCGACCGCTAACTGAGCTTTTAGGACAGGACATGGAGTTCATTGTGGATCACAAATGTCTCAAAGCCTTTAAGCTACCACAAGGAATGATCATGGACGCCCCGATCCTACAAGCCCCAAATTGGTCTCTGCCTTTTGAGATCATGACGGATGCCTCATACTTTATTGTTGGGATTGTGTTAGGACAGAGGAGGGATGGCGTCTTGTTCTCAATACACTACACAAGCAAAGTGCTTGCTACTGCTCACTGTAACTATACAGTTACGGAAAAGGAGATGCTTGCGGTAGTATTTGCCTTGGATAAATTCAGTTCTCACTTAATCGGATCCAAGGTAGTTGTGTTCACTGACCATACAACACTATGTTACTTAATAGAAAAGAAGGACACGAAGGCGCATCTTCTTAGGTGGATTCTGCTTATCCAGGAGTTTGATTTGGACATTCGTGATAAACTAGGAAAGAAGAAAGTTGTAGCTGATCACCTCTCCTGTCTCGAGGATCTTACCTGACGAGTCGTTTTTTGTTGTCGACTCACTCCCATGGTATGCCAATATCGTGAACTATCTTGTCTCCAAGAAGGTCCCCGAACATTGGCCCAAGAGCCACATAGACCGACTGAAGTCGGATTCTAGACATTACCATTGGGAGGATCCGATCCTTTTCTTTGAAGGAAGGGATTGTGTCTGGAGACGGTGTGAATATCAGAGTGTCCTTTATTTATGCCACAATATAGAGGCAGGAGGACACCACTCCGGGAAGAGGACCGTATGGAAGGTACTTCAGTGTAGCTTATACTGGCCGACTCTATTTCGCGATGCCATCACCTTTGCGAAATCGTGCCTAGTATGTCAGTGAATGGGAGGAATCATTGGTTCCAAGGATGAGATGCCGATGCATCCTGTCATTATTTGTGATGTCTTTGATGCCTGGGGCATCGACTTCATGGGCCCATTCCCTGTTAGCCATGGATTCGAATACATCCTTCTTACGGTAGACTATCTATCCAAGTGGGTGGAGGCTATTCCAACCCGAGCTGCAGACAACTAGACTGTCTGTAGATTCATTAGAGATCATATCATCTCTAGGTTCGGGATCCCCAGAATGTTGATATCAGATGGGGGTAGCCACTTTGTAAATAGAGATGTGAAGAAGCTCTTGAAGGATTACAGCATCGAACACCGTGTCGCTAGTCCTTACCACCCACAAACCAATGGTAAAACTGAGGTGTCGAATAGGGAGGTGAAAACAATATTGCAGAAGCTTGTCCACCAAGACAGGAAGGACTGGTCTCATATCTTGGATCAAGTCCTGTGGGATTATAGGACAGCTTATAAGACACCATTAAGAACCTCCCCATTCAGGATGGTATTCGGGAAGCCGTGCCATTTGCCCATAGAATTAATACACAAATCAGAATGGGCAATCAAAAAGGTCAACTAGAACACACACCTAGGGTAGAAACAAAGAGACATGGATCTGAATGAGCTTCTGGAAGTCAGAAACCGAGCATACGACAACAGTTTGGTGTACAAGGACAAAGTTAAGTGTTGGCATGATAGATATATCAGACGAAAGATCTTTGTTCCTGGACAGAAGGTATGGTTGTTCAATGCAAGGCTGAAGGCTTTCCAAGGCAAACTGAAATCCAAATGGACAGGCCCATTCATTGTCCGTGCTATGCATCATAGTGGATGTGTTGAGATCTCAGATATCACAGTTGACGCACAGACGTTCCTAATAAATGGACAATTGTTGAAGCACTTCATCAAATCCAATGAACAGTTAGTCCATATTGAGGAGATTGTGTTCAAGCGTGAGACAGATTCAGCAGATACACATAGAGCCGCGCATGAGACCTTGCACCAGTAAACTCTCGCAATCAGCAGCATCTGGAAAGATTCAGACCGGAATCCTTGTATATACCCATCATTCTTGTACATTCTACCCCTCCCTCCTGCGACTCTAATCACTCACCCCAGCTTCATATATCTACATCTATGACTATACTTAGGATGACCAGATCTTAAGTATAGGGGGGAGAATCACCTGAGTCCATTCACTGTACATCCTGTTGATTACATCGGTCCTCATACCACTCTTGTCCTATACTTAGGCTAACCTGAGCCTAAGTATAGGGGCGACTGATGCCCATCTTGTACATATATTCACCCACTTCCCCTCTCGACCTCGTCCACCCCGTTTTTGATCTTCTTCTACATTTAAGCTATCGTAGCCTAAGTATAGGGGGGCATGATGATTTCTATGCAATTTTTCTCTTTTTGGCTTTCCTACGCTTAGCACGAGCTATGTCCTCTTCCTTGCTTTTCATGCTTTGAGGACATATCACATGCTAAGTATAGGGGAGCGTGTATATATTACATATATACTTACCCATAGCTCGTACTTTCACGTATTTTTGTATATACTATGCAATAATTACGGGATGGGTAAAATTGGAGAATTTTTTTTGCAAAATACATGTATATTGTATTACACTTGTATAATACTTATAAAACTCTTGTAAATTATTGTAACATAGGAGGTACACCAAATGTGTTACAAAAAAAGGGAAAATCAAATTCAAGGGCTTCTTATTTACTCTTGCGCATCATCTCTACATCCGAAATAAAAGAAAGAAAAAAGATTCTTGCATTTCATTCATCCACATAGCATGTCATCTACCTCTCATCTGCATATCTTGCATATGCAAAGAGAAAAGCTAGTGGGTTCTGAACCAAGTTATGAGTAGATATTGAGGATGGACTTGATTTGACCTTAATCCACCTTATAGGAGCTGGAGTTAAGATTTTTCAAGTCAAGTGACTCAATTCTTTGAGTCCGCAAGTCTATGTTCACATGTCATCTTGATTAGTCTAAGTAGAATATCTCGTGCCCACACATGATTCTTATAGACAATGACCTAACTTGGACAAGCACAATGCACATAGGTCTTCATTGATGAGGTGGTGAGGAGGTAGAATCCTTTAGCTTAGAGTAGCACACAGGTGGAAACATCCGTCCTCTTTAGGAAGGGTAGTGCATCTCAACCTAGTCTTGTGGTGTTCACATCTAAAGATGGGACGCTGTAGGTTGCAATAATGCTTCAAAAGAGGGATAGTCTACTGGCTCAAGAGGTAAAACTCCTAATGTACATGATGCACCTTGTATATAGTTCGAAGAAAAAAATTTGCAAAAACTCCAAAAAAATAAGACAGGTCCAAGTTAAAATAAAATACATGTTGGGTATGTAAAGAATATGCAGTTGGATGACTTGGCTACACTGGTCAGGCATCCTGGGATAGGTAGCTATACTGGCTACCGTCCATTCTTTTCTCTACCCCCCTCCTCTTGAGCTGGTCGCACTTGAACTTAGAAGGGAATACCCCTCTCTTCGAGGAAAGAGCTACTGGATCGGGGAATTAGAGTTACCATGTTAGAGGAGGCTAGTTCTGAGCCATTTCTGATGTGGAGAGCTATTTTACACTTACACAGTACAAGCAAGATTCATCGTCATTAGATATTTGTGTTTGTGGATTCGTTCTGACCTGACTATTGAGGAGTCTTGAATAGAAGACTTGTGGAACTTGAAGTCTGTCAGGTCTTCCGCCACACAATTAATCTAAAGGTCGAGTCAAGCTCCATTTTCAACTTTTGTTCATGACCTTGATATGAAACCCAATCTCATTTCACTCTTGCATATCATTTTAGTTGCTCGGGGACGAGTAAGTTTTAAGTATAGGGGGTTGATGAGTCCGTGATTCATCACTCTTAAAGTTGAAAATAGAGTCTTTTTCTCTAGTAAATAGCAGCATATTTCCCCTTATCTTGCAGAATTAGCATTCATTCATGCATGCATAATATATGCATTTTAGCATACATATTTGCATTAAATAAGAAGCCCAATTCACTTGTAAATATTCACCTATATATTCACCATTATTCACTTATTATCTATATTTTATACTCACTCCAAAGTCAATAAAACCATCTTTATACCGTGTATATTACTAACTAATAATATAAGGAAAAGGCCAAAAATTACTAGCTCGTAAAATTACCCGATTAAACCTCAAACCCAGTTGGAGACCTCAGATCTTAGAATGCAAATATCTATCTAATACAACCTTCGATCTAGGTCTACTAACTTTTAAATAATATACATTCAGAGACCTTCAAAATGAGACCAATTTCATTTAAATCGAAGCTCGTATGCAAAACATGGGTTTTGGGAACCCATTGTGTATTATATTTATGTATATTTGTAGCCTTGTATTTTTTATCTTATTTGACCTCATCTCTAGTTTTGGTCAACATTAAATTTGTAGATTTCATCGAGATCTACAACTTTAATGTCTTGAGTTTTCCCAAATTCGGCCATCTTCTCTCTCTTAATCCTCATTTTCTTTCGGCCATCCAGAGCATGCCACGTGGCGCCCTCTGGTTGCACCACCAGGCCTGCATTCCCTTGTGCCACGTGCCTGAATCAACTGTCGTTGGATTGTGGTCTGGATCCTTCAAATCTCAGACATTATTTCCCGCAACCAACGTCAACCATCCGATCAAGCCCGGATCAAATCCTAGCTGTCTGCTAGCGCCTCTCCCTCAGCCCCCCACGCATCATATCCTCTCCACCGTACGATGGCCTTCCTTCTCTCCTCATCGCCACCATTCATCCCACCTTTGATCCCTGCCATTAGATCAAAACTTGGGCTTCGGCACAGCCCTCCATCTCCTCCTAATTCTTAGCTCACCACGTGGTGTCTCACGGACCGCACGATCATCCCCAGGGAACCTCCATCCCAGTTGTTCTTTCTGCTTCCCCTATCAACCACCCGATCAACCTTCTCACTCCACCTGGGCCGTTTATCAGCGCCTCTACCTCAACGTGCCACGTGGCTATGCCTACATCGCTCGATCACCCTCCATATGTGATCTGAACCGCCCACCAGCACCGTGTCCTCCTTGCGCCACATGGCGCTCCATACGCCCCTTGATCTCATCGTTACAGATCTAATCTCAACTACTCACTAGCGCTCCGCTCCGAGCCGTTGTATCTCAAGATCCAACGGCTAAGAACCCGTCGTCCACCTCCAGACACACCCGCACCCATGTCGCCCACGTCGCACGCTCACTGCCCCCTTTCTATTTTTGGCTCCACTCCAGCCATCCTCTCTGCCCCATGTCACCTCCACCTCGTAGCCCATTACACCCTCATCCTCGCCGACCTCCACAATCTCCATTAACCTCGCTCACGTTGCTCCACGACCTCCACAAACCTCGTCGCCTCGTAACCGGTATCCTCACCTCCTTCCTATAAATACCCCACCTTCGGCGACCGTCGACCCTATCTGCCCCTGTATAGAGATACCCTGAGCTCTTATCCTCCTTTTGGTGACTGCAATTAGGCGAGAAATAGAGCGACGACGGCACATCTTCTCCGGCGAGATCCACAGTGACCCCGCCGTGCCGTAGCTCCTCCAGCAAGCTGCACGATCTCGGGCTTGCTGCCGGCCCTTGAGCGAAGACCAGGAGCTCCTCTCTGAGCTTCTACCCCCAGGTAGCATCCTCCATTTTCCTCTCTGATCTTCCTCTTCATTCCCTTCATTTTCTCTCGCAATTTCTTCGCCTCCTCCGATCACTCCTGCTCTTGCCTGACTATCCACCGAGCTTCACCTCTAAGCTTTGATTTTCGTGATCTATTTCATTCACCCTGACGATGCATAACACCACTTCCGACCACTAGCTCCGTCGTCACGGTGGAGGACCACCAACACCCACCTCTCGCTCAACCCCAGGCCTCACTCGCTTAGGCACACATTCCCACGAGCACGAGCCCCTGTTTTGGGGTATGATTTAACCCTGTAGGAACTTGATCTTCACTGATCGGACTTCTCGCCGGACCTTCCTCGAGCTTCATCGTCGTTAACTTCTCGACGGTCCCAGCTTCATCTAAGACCCCGAGACGCTCCGCCAAGCCTCCACGACCATTACGAGCTACACAGGAGCCTCCAACAACCTTCATAGACCACGAGCGAAGGCGGCAGAGCAAGGACCTCGACACTGGAGCCCTGCCAAGTCAGCCACAGGAGGCGACGGATTGGAGAAGATGACGAGCAGCCATCGTTGGATCATCTCGATCCGACGGCCCTCGCCACGCCACGTCACCTTGAGTCGTGGTTGTTAGATCACTCAGATCGAGCATCTTCTGTTGCGCCACGTAGCTATTACCCTGAGCTCCAGACCCCGTTGGATTCATCTCGATCCAACAGCCAGTAGTCAAGCAATCGACGACATCGACATCGTTGGATGATTGCGATCTGACGACCCTCAGTTCATCGCGCTGGCAGCTCCTGCAGCTGTTGGAAATTCACTCATCCAACGGTTCACATCGCGTCATGTCTCCGCCTCCGAGCCTCTTCCCCGACCCTTAGGCTCAGAGCTCCCGAAGCTATCCCGAAGCATGCATGAGCCTGCAGCGCACTTGAGCCACAGTCCGAGCCTCCGACGCCTCCTGAGCCTAGCACCTCATGTGTTCCTCATGTGCAGTCTAGGCATTTTGCACCGAGGCCCCTACAAGTTATCTAATTTGTAATTTAGTCCTTACCACGAGCATCACGTGAGGCACACGTGTTCCCGTGGACATTTTGCACACATACCCCCAATATTATAGGTAATTGCATTTAAGTCCCTATCAACATGTTTAATTTTAAGTAATTTTATTTTCTATAATTGCAAATTAGTCCCTGTCTTTACATGCATATTTAGAGTGCATTTGGCATTATTTTTCAATTCCAAAAATTGCATGATGTAGCTTATCTTGTCCTCTATCTTAAGTGACATGTGTTTTATTTTTGTGACATCTTGGGAATTTAATATTAATAAATTGGTGAATTTTTCCATATTTTGCCCACTATGTGCTTTTTAATTCATATTAAATTCCTTGTTGCTCTAAAAAGCACCGTAAAATCACATTAGACTTAAGATAATTTATTCTACCTTCTTCCAAAAAATCATTGCATTTGCACACATTACGAGTCCTGAATAAATTGATTAGTGATTTCCTTAATTGATTTTTAATAGCTCCAATTCACATAGAATTTTAGGTTTATTAATTTTCTTGGATTCATCATACTTAGATCTATCTAGGGTAATATTTATATCTAGAAATAATGTGCTTTGGTATTTATTAAAATTAATTTTGTAAAAATCACCTTGCATTTATATTTTATTCACAATAAATTCATAAAGTGTCAGAAAAATCCAAAAAAAATAATGTACCTTAATTTCATTTCATGTCATATTCTGGCCAAGTTTCATAATTTTTGGACTCCATTTGACCACATTTCTGATTTAACTTATAAAAATTAGCCTGAAATTGCATTTATTTGTCCTTTATTGCATAAAAAGTCCTAAAAAATACCAAAAATAATCTTCTGAAAATCAGACCACTGAATTCGCTTAAAATTTACCTAAGGAGACAGCCTCCTCCCTGAGTTCGACCTTGGGCTTGCCCAAGTAAAATAAATATGCCACTCGTGATTAACTAAACATTAATTAAAAGTGGTATTTTTGACATAGCTTAGATTACCCGACCGCAACGAACTTAAAATTTAATTTGAACATTAATTTGATCGAATTAACAAGGGTATCCAGAGCAACGTCAATTTTTTCTTGCCAATACAAGTTGAAGGTCGTTTACCAGCTACCCAATCAACTCACTCTATTAAGGATATCGAGGCCCGCTTTATCGGAGAACAGAGCGATCCTCACTAGAGAACGACTAACCCCAAGCCCAGTAGTCTGATGAAAGTTCATGTATGGCTCTAGCCTAGTGTACGGGTCATTATCTCGCGCAAGCAAACCAAACAATGAAGGGATTTCTCTCCCAATACAGATTGTTAAGTCGAGTGTCTTTTATGGTGAAGTTTGTTTAGCAGTCCCAATTTTATGATTATCACTTTTTAAGGTATTTTTCAATAATTAAAAAAATGCCTAACGAATTTTTCGATATCCTGATTATTTACGGTCTGAAAATAAGGAAAGAAGTTGAAAAAGCCGATGCGCGATCAAACACGATGGTGCATGCAAAGTAAGAGATGTGTACCTGTTGCCAGCACTCCACATGTAGGGTGATCCACGCATAAATTAAAAGACAGAAATAAAACTAACCTAAATGATGCAAGAAGAAAATGGCCTTAGATGAGCAATTTCTAATCGCGAAGAACTTTAGTTAACCGATTAGAAAGAGAGGTCAGAGTCCGGTCTCTGATGCCGATCGGTGTCCGCCACAATGGATCTTACACGTGTTGTATAGGGCCTCTAGCGGCATGTGACCTCTCTGGCAACCAAGTTTACTTTTTATTAATTTTATTAAATAGGTCCAATTACGAACTATAGGCACATGCAAATAGTTAAGGATTGGGACTTAATCAATTACATTACAATCAATGAAATTCCTAAATCTAAGCGCCAAATTCTTCGAGAATCAAAATAAAAGAAAAGGCGAGCAAACCAAAATCGGTGAAAAATTGCGGTTGAGGTCTCTCGAGCACACTGATGCTTGACGAAATAGACCCCAATATAAGCCAAGTCCAAAGTGTCCAAGGTCCATGTATTATTACAATAACAATGAAGTGTGCTGAAAAGAGACTAAGTACTCTATACTATATAACTGTGCTCCTCCTATCCTCCTACTCCTTTTCGAGCGTGGGTCCTCCAACCAAAAGCCGCAAACTCCTCGGGCGGTCCCTCATACAGAAAAGAGAAATAGAAATAGGTCAGAAAACAGTTATAACAGATAGAGGATAAACATGAATAGAAATAAAGCAAAAAGAAAAAGAAAGGAAAACTGAAAATTGACTACTAAGCCATGCTCCCTGGCAATGGCACCATTCTAATTACCCGGCTAGATCACCCGCGTTAAGTAGTACTAACGTCGTTGCAACCCGAATCACAAGGCACGGTCAATCAAGACCACGAAATAAACAATCAAGCTCAAAAATCGAATGTAGCGGTCTCTGTTATTTATTTTACCTGGTATAGCGACTAGGGTCGAACACAAGGAGCACGAGCTAAGCCTAAGAAGTAGTCGAGAATCAGGAAATACAAGGCATATTTTTGTGGTTTTTAACTTTTCAATATATATATATAAGAAAATGAAGAAAAAGATAAAGGAAATCAAACTTCAGCAATTTTCATTAAGACTAAAAATGTCAGAAAAATTTGAAATAAAAATATTATATAATTTAAAATATGAAAGCATTTTTTGATTTTATGGGGTTTTCATATTTTTATATAATTTTATAAAAATAAAATAAACAGGAAATAGAAAAATATTGTTCAGTTGTGACCAATAGGCAAGATTAAAATACTAAAATTGCCTAAAAGGCCTGGTGGCTATTTTATGAAAAAGTAGATAAAAAAACCTAATTACAGAAACTAAAATCTCTTTTTTTATTTTTTTAGAATTTTAATGATTTTTGTAAGATTTTTGATCTTTTATGATTTTTAGGGGTTTTATAAAAGATAATGGAATAAAATTGTACTGAAACTAAAAGAAACCAAAACAAACACACAATAGAACTTTTAGCGGTATTTTTATATTTTTTTGGTATTTTATAAAAATAAAGACACGTTTTTATGGGTTTTTTATTTTTAGAAAATATCAAATAAAATCAAATTGTGTCACAAACATTACCAAAAGTATTACACATTAGCAAGAGATAATGGTAATTTTTGAGGAATTTTTAGAGTAAACTTGATAATTATTTGATCTAAATCTAAACACACAGGTTGTAGGGACCTATATGCAAATAACCTAAAGTTTCTAGGTTAAATAATAACACATATAAAAACTCCAGGGATATCAATGCAAAATTCTCACGAAATTGACGCACATGTCAATGAATCACGTACAAGAGCATAAATGCAAATACATAAAACATTTCATTCAAATTAGAACCTTTAAAAAGTCCAGGACACAATATGTAAAAATACCACAAGGCACGTGATCGTGCACGTGTATTCAAACTAGGAGGACTAAAGTGCAAATACTGGAAACATCAGGGACTAGCATGCAAATAATCTGAACTACAACATTATTTAGCAAACTAGATAATAAAGCATAAAAAGTGCAGGGGAGGAAATGCAATATACCCTCGTAGGCACGTGCGGTGTGCGAGAGGGGACATTTGGTGGTCGTTGGAGGCACGTGAACGTGCGGCTCAGATGTGACAGGTGTCAGATTTGACATCTCAGAAGCTGTCGAGGACGTGGGGTGCAGATACGTCAGATGTCAAATCTAATGGACCGGAAGGTTGTTGCTGTCGGCGGCTTGGATTTGATCTGGAGGAAGAAGGCCAATCCGACGGTGCTGAAGCAGTGTGGAAGAACAGGGCTGCAGCAAGCTTCACCAGAGCCTAGGATGGAATCCATGGCTCCGATGATGGATCAGGACGGTCATGAATAATCATGGAGGTCCTCCGTGTCAACTGAATGGGTCCGATGGTGGAGTTGACGGCCGGATGAGCGTGATGGCGAAGGTGGCCTAGAGCGACTCTGGTGAGCCCTCTGAAGGATGGAATTGGGGTCCTAGCACACGTGAACTCCTGCAAAGGAAGGCTTGACTCGGGGCGAAGCTCCGGTCGTGGGTTATTTGAACGAAAAGGCAAAGAAGCGATGTGGGGTGAAGGTCGATCTCCGACAGAGGTGATAAAGGAGATCAGATCCTTAATATCAACCTAAGGGATGAGCCTAAGGGAGGTCAGGTTGCGATGCAAGGTATAGCATGCGTCGGGGGTTCAATCGGAGCGGGTGGATGTGGATATCGGGTCTCCAACCAGTTGGTCAGAGCAGATGAACGTGCGGTGGTGATGAATGGAATGATTGAAGCGAAGCAGGAAATGTGAAGGAAATGAGAGGTACCTGAAGTCCTAAGCGAGCTCTAGAGATTTAGGCAAAGGCGTCGGCGAGGTAATGGCCTCGACCAAGCTGTGAAAGGTCGGGAGGCTAATCACGGCGGCGCACACCGGCCACGAGGTTGAGCAGCGTGGTTGCTCCTCCAAGCTTCGATCCGAAGGGTTCCCTAGGAAGTTGTCACTCAACCAGAGGTAGCTATGGATGAAGGGAGGCACGAGGCATGAACTGCTGCAGAGAAGAGAATTTAAAGGGTTCCCAGGTAGTTGGAGGAATCGGTCAAGGGCATGCAACCCTAGGAAGATCGGCACCTTCCTTGGGATCCGCGAGGGTCTTAGATCCAAGAATAAGATATGAGCGAAGAATCGGGGTGAGGGGATGGGTGATCCGATTGGGAAAATTAGGAGAAGAGGCTCCGGTGAACAGGATCCCAGTCTGACCCGGGGGGAAGGAGTCGTTGACCAACGGTCAACGATCAAGCCGGCCAATCAAAAAATTAGGATGTACAAAATACTTACAAATTCAATAAAAAGTAATAAATGATTTTAAATCAAAAAGTGTATAAAATAAAACATATTTTTTATTTTTCAAACTATTTTTCTATGATTTTTATTTATGTTTTTGAAAAGTAATTTAATCTTTATACAGTATAGTGTATTATATACATGTATAATATACCTATGTATTTTGTACAATTATTTTTATTTTATTATATTCACGCAAAAAACCCAATTTTATATTTTATTTATTTAAAACGTAAATTCTGAAGTATAAAATATATTTTATTTGATTTTTATTATTTATTTATAGGTATATAATAAATAGGGAATTAAGACATATATATAGGTATTTTGTACAAGGAAAAGAGGATTATATTTTTATTTTTATTTTATTTTTTTGATTTTTGTTTTATTTTTAGGATTATATACAAGGAGGTGAAAAGAATCTTTTATTTTTATTTTGTGAAAAATAATTATTTATTTACACAAGTAATATGTACAATATAGAGTAGGTCATATCTCTCTCTACTTGTTTTATTTGGCGATCAGGTCAATGCTTGACCTTCTCTTGGAGTTCGGGTCACTCTGTATTTATTCTAAATACTTCCTTCTTTTTCCTTTTTCTTTATTCTTTTTTTTGCACAAATACATGGTAATTATGCAATATTAACAAATGCATGCATAATGCTAAGTTATTGTATTAACATCTATTTACATGATGCTTTGCCAAGATAAATAGCTAAAAAAAGAATAAAGAGTGATGAATGGGGATTCATCATGAGGCTTCGTCGAACACTCTGGCGAGGTTGAACCACCTGGAGCAGCTCCAGGTAGTCGTGGGGGCTCCAGGAGCGCCTCCAGACCTGCAAAAGGGCACCAAAATATCCCTGGGTGCGATAGCTATCTCATCGACCTGGGGTTTACGCAAAATAGCAGGGGGATGGGGTGGAGGAGGAGCTCTGGTGAGGCAGCTGTGGAGGGAGCTCAAAGACCAGATTCATGATGGATCTCGCTTGTATGAAGAGGGAAATCTGTGGCGAATATGAAGGGAAGCGATATGCCGTTGAAGACAAGGTGGATCAATGGTCGGATCACGATGAATCAGACCTGGAGCTTGAGCTCCAGGAATTGGGGTGTTTTTTATTTGAGCGATAATCACTCGATTAAACTATAAATTAAAGATGCAGAATGAAAGGAGAATTGAATAGCTACCTATGAATGATGGAAATGAAGGTTCAACCGACCAGATAGGCCAAGAGAAAAACCGATCGGTGGTACACCAACGGTGAAGTTCGATGCACCTCCTCCCTTACTCTCCACGTTGCAAATCAAGGTCTACACCACGCTATCACCTTGGGGAAGCCATTAGGAATGATCTGAGAGGCTATGGCTCGAAGAAGATGGTTGAAAAAGTAAGAATGGGTGAAGGGTATATTTATATATGTTTCTTGATCGAGTTTCGAGAGGCAATTGTATGCGATCGAGTGGGGGTAGGTGGAGATGCGAGGATGGGCGTGGATGCAGGATGAAGTGGCTACAAGATGGTGGTGGTCTCGAGGGTGATGAGTGAAGATATTGGCATGGAGAAATGGGAGAAATTGGCCCTCGTGACCTTCTAACTAGAGTCAGAAGGTTGGTTGGACTGTTGACCAATGTCAACAAAAAGTAATGCATGGTTGGTCCATGTGGACCAACCAGGAAATTCCAAGACAAAAATGCATTGGAAATTGAATATTAAATAGAATTTGATTTTACGACTTTTAGGTTATAAAAAAATGCTTCTAATTTTTTGTGGTCATTTATGCACCATTTTATTTATTTTTATAGGTGCTTATTTACATTTATTTTTAAGGTACATATATGGGTATATTTACCTATGTTTTAGGTACTTTATTTTTATTTTGTATTTTTTTATTTTTATTATTTAAATTTCTTATTTTATATATTTATAACTTATTTCTCGACACTTTAATATATATTTATTATATTTTTTTGATATGTTATATACACTTAATTAAATAGATGTATTAATTGTATAGGTATAATTATAGGTAATTCATCTATGTATTTTACATACATCTTTTATTTTAGTATTTTCTTTATTGTTTTATTCCTATTTTAATATGTATATATATTATAAATAATATTTACAAAATTATAAAAATATAAAATTACAAGAATAATAGAGAATAAATAAAGTGATTATTTTAATCGGGTATACTATACAATAGGCGTCCAAAACCTAACTTTCACAGCTTAACTATAAAAAAATGAAACCACCTTCACTAAATAGCTTATTAAAGTTCTATACAATTAAAGATGATTTTGATACATTTTGGGTTTTTATTTGGAGATTTGGGTCTGTGAAGTTTATTTTTTTGGAATTTTATAATGTGTATAAGATGCACATTGTATATTATTTTTGTGTAAAATATTTTTTTTATTCTTCTAGATATTATTATATACAACTTTCATGTACAAAGTATCATTATTTGAGGTGTAAATTATAAAGAATAAAATAGGTCCCAAAAAGCAATTATTAGCCAATTTTAGTAGATTGATTGCTCTGCATTTTCTGACTTAGCCGCCCTATCTCTCCCTACTTTATTCCTTGTCGACTAAGTCATCATGATGACTAAGTCTCGGGGGCTAGGGTCACTTCAGTGTGCTTGGCACTTCGCTCTTTTTCTTTTCTTTATTCTTTTATTTTTGTAATGAATACAATAAATGTACAATATTTCATATAGTATTTTGTACAATTTAATGAGTGTTTATTTTGACAAATTAATGATATATGCGTGCATTTAGGTAGGGTTTAATGGCCAAAATGAAAGAATAATGGTGATGAAATGGAGATTCATCACCCCCCCATACTTGACTTTGCTAGTCCCTAACAAACACTTATGCCCATATGTGCGGAGAAGAAAATAAAGAAAAGAAAAAGAAAGAACTTGGAACAATTTTCGACTTTTAAACTTGTCTTAGTAATGTCAAAGTTTGGAGCTCAGAGAAGGCATTTTAATGATGTGTTCGGAACCACTTAGTGGTTAGGATTTTTGACACGATAGCCTTTAGGTTCCATACTCCTACTATTCAGTCCAGTTTCATAGCCAGGTCAAAACCATCCTCTCAGTCGCATACTCCAGCTACCTTGACATGTTAGAACCATGTGTGTGAAATTGTTTAACTCTCCCTAGACAAAACCATTGAACCGCCAAAGTGTCTGCTCTTCTGATAACTCATCCTCGTGGAGTCAGATATATCCTTCTAAGGTCAGGTACTTCCATTCATTATAACCGAATGAGATAAGAAGTTAGAAGAATGGGAAGAGATATGGGAATGGACTAGTGATTCATTCCCTTGTGAAGTCGGTTAGTGTAACCGGATCTTCACCAAGAAGCATGCTTTTTCTGAAGCTTGTAATTGTGGAATTTTTGGTTGAAGGCTTCTTTGAATATTTTCTTTGACTTTGCGTAGCTTCTACATTCTTGTTTATGCCCCGGTAGATATAGCATCCTTTGTTCCACCCATTAGTTTATGGTCTTAGAAAAAATTGCGTTGGTAGAGCATCCCTCATCCAAAGCATTATTTCAATCCATCTCCATTATTTAGATATCATGGTTATTAGAAGAAATGGGTTAGAGTACTAGTGTCGGCAATCCCTAAGAACGGTTCCTGAGCCACCCTTGACGAAGCAGTCTTGCATCCTCCCGACATAGACCCAAAGATTTTTCAACAGGACATCTAGGTTGAGCTAAGTGTTAAGTGAGAGGTTTCCAGTCAAGTCATTGTCTCAAGAGTCGTATGGATTATATGGAGGGTTCTATTTAGGCACATTGAATCGTCTCATGAACATAGTCTTATGGAGTCTAAAGAACTAAGTCAAGGTGACCTGAAGTTTCTCCAATTCTATCCTCAGTGGGTCCCTCTAAAATTAAGTGTATTAAGGTCTTCCAAAAGCTCCAGTCTTCAGATTTTACTTGGATTTGTTCAATCGCCTAGATTATTCTTGAAAACTTCTCATGTTATGTACAATGCAAGAAAATGTTTTTGTGATGCAATTTTCAGACTTCTGAACTTTTTATGGGTTTTTGAAAAGGTGATGCATTTTTTTAAATTATGCAAATGTTTTTGGTATGTTGGTTTTTCAAATGTTTTTTGTGGTTTTTGCAAACAAAAGATTTGGATAAACACAAGATACAAATATTTACACGGGGATGTATCTTATATCCACAAGAGTTCAGTTTTTAAGAATTTACCAGTGGTATTTGATCATTACAAAGAATTTTAGTGTGATGTATATATTCCTCAAACTTATTTGATAAAGGTTTTTCAAACCATTTTTGAAAACTATAGTCCAGATTAATTTTTACAAAGAATTTTACAAAAATTTACACACATTTGAAAACCATTTTGCAAAGGTTTTTCGAATAGTTTAGATAGATTCTTCACAATATTTTTGCAACCATTTGCAAATCATTTTTCAAACATATTTATTTCACAAAATAAATGAACTTTTACAAACAGCATATTTACCAAGGTTGAAAATATTTAACAAAATGTTTTTCAAACAATTTTCAAAATATTCTTCCTTTGTATTTTCATACTATTTTCCAAACATTTTGCAAAGTGTTTTCACCCGATTTATTAATATGTACAAAAAATTTGAGGAATAATAAACATCATTTTTATTAATTAATTGGATGGTTTTGTGTGTATATATATATATCTTTAATGTTTTAGTTATATTTATTGAGAATACGAAAGTACGAGTTATGGCTAAAATATATACAAAGTATATATTGAACCCCCTATACTTAGCTTGAGCTATGTCCTCATAGATCGAAGACAAAGGAAGACATAAGTCAAACAAAGTATAGAGAAGTCTATACTACAATGACTAAAGAATCATAAGTCAACTATCCCCCTATTCTTAGGATATTTAATCATATGTATAGCAGTCTGTATACTAATGCAGGGAGGGTCGAGGGTGGGAAACATATAAATAAATAACTCAAGGGCTCAGCCTCTCTCCACCAATACTTAGGGTAAAATATCCCTAAGTATAGAAAGAATGTTAAAAGTTGAGGAGATAGGTGAGGGATCAAAGAATGAGCACTCAAATGTATTCAGTACCCCTATACTTATGATGAAGCATATCTTAAGTATAGCATTGATGTATGGGATGGACATGCTTTTTCAAAAGAATCAAATAATAGAAAAGGAAAAGAAGAAAAGAAGAAAAGAAAAAAATGACTATTATTCAAAGATTCTTTTGCTAGCCTTATCTTCATGGGCAGCTATTGTGGGTGTGAATTCATTATCAGTGGACCACCTGAATTGAATTGACCACATACAGAAACGTGTCATGTTCGAAATACGGCTTCAACAGTTGTTCATTGATGATGAATGGTTGTGCGTCAGCTGACAGACCGGATATGATGATACTTCCATTGTCACGCACTTGTTTCACTATAAACGGCCCAGTCCACTTTATCTTCAATTTCCCTGGGAATAGTTTGAGCTTTGCTTCGAACAACCAAACTTTTTGTCTTGGTTCGAAGGTCTTGCCGCGGATGTGCTTGTCATGCCGCTTTTTGACCTTTTCTTTGTACATTATGTTGTTGTCATATGCATACTCGTGGAATTCAAGGCATTGATTCAGATCCAACTTTCTGTTTTGTCATCCCTTCTTGGAATCTAATTTGCAGATGTTAATTGCCCATAATGATTTGTGAATAAGTTCCACTGGCAGATGGCATGGCTTGTCATATACTAGGCGATAGGGAGACATTCCTAACGGTGACTTGCACGTTGTCTGATTGGCCCATAGTACTGAGTCTAGCAATTGTGACAAATTCTTCCTATCGCGGCGTACGAGTTTATGCAATATTGTCTTTATCTCCCTATTTGAACATTCGGCCCGACCATTAGACTGTGGGTGGTACGGAGAGGTGACACAATGTTCTATGCAGAATTCTTGTGTCAGTTTCCTTACCTCTTTATTGACGAAGTGGCTACCCATCAGATTTCAGAATTTGGGGATCCCAAACCTTGCAATAATGTGATCCTTAAGTAACTCGCAGACGGTCTGACTGTCGGCAGCTCGGGCTGGGATGGCCTCCACCCAACTACTTACATAATTGCACATCGAGCAGAATATACTCAAAACCCTGAATATTAGGGAACAAGCCCATGAAATCAATGCCCCAGGCATCAAATACGTAAAAACTTTGAATGTACTTCAGAGGCATTATGTTTTCCATTATGATGGTACTCCCCAATCTCTTACAATCAGTGCAATGCTTGACAAAATCATCTGTCTTTGAATAGAGTCGACCACCAAAGGCCGCATTGTAGGACTTTCGCTATCGTTCATCTTATAGAGTGGTGTCCTTCCGATTCTATGGAATGACAATACTCGAGGACACTGTGGACTTCCTCCTTAGGGATGCATCTTCTCCAGATGCAGTCACCCCCTCTCGAAAGAGATATGGAACCTCCCACTGGTAGAAGTGGATTTCTGACAAGAACTTGTCTTTTTTCAGCTTAGGCCAATCTTGTGGAGTTTTCTTGGATACAAGATAGTTCATATTATATGAAAACCAGGGCAGTGAGGTTACTGACAATATGCTTCATCTGGAAAAGTCTATGTGATCGGTAATAGGCTCTGCTCAGGAGTGTCTAGTTTTAGCAATCTTGACAAGTTATCGGCCACCACATTTTGAACTCTAGGTTTATTGCGAATTTCAAGATCAAATTCCTAGAGCAGAAGGATCCATCTGATTAATCATGGTTTGGCATCCTTCATGGCTTGAAGATAATTGATGGGCGAGTAGTTTGCGTACACAATGACTTTGGATCGAAGCAAATGGGATATCAATTTTTCTAGGGTGAATACTACTGCTAAAAGCTATTATTCAGTGACAGTGTAGTTTCTTTGTGCTTCATATAGAGTTTTTCTGGTATAGTGAATAGAAAATGGAATGTGATCTCTCCTCTATCCCATAACTGCCCCAATGAAATAATCAGAGGCATCAGTCATGATCTCAAATGGTAGAGACAAATCTGACGGTTGGAGGACAGGGGCCTAAGTGATTATTTCTTTCAACTGTGTAGAGGCCTGGAGGACTCTGTCATCAATAATAAAATCAGCCTCCTTGCCTAAAAGCTCAGTCAAGGGTAGGGCGATTTTGCAGAAATCCTTGATGAATTGTCGATAGAAGCCGAAATTCCCTAAGAATGACCTGACCTGTTTCAGATTGGTAGGTGGCTCTAATTTTGAAATTATTTCAGCCTTCGTAGGGTCGACCTCCATGTCATGTTTTAAGATGACATGGCGTAGCACAATGCCTTTGGTCACCATAAAATGGTTGTTTTCCCATGAGAGCACAAGGTTCACTTCACAGCATCTTTTCAAAACTTGATCTAGATAAGATAAACATTGTTCAAAGATGTCTCCGTAGACCGAGAAATCATACATGAAAATCTCAAGAAAACTTCCAACCATATCTGCAAATACTGCTAACATGCATCGCCGGAATGTCGCTGCAGCATTGCATAATCCGAACGACATTCTGCGGAAGGCATGTGTCCCAAATGGACAGGTGAAGGTTGTCTTCTCTTCATCTTTATGAGCAATGGTGACTTGATTGTAAGCATAGTATCTATCCAAGAAATAGAAGTATTCCTTCACAACTAGTCTTTCGATTATCTGGTCGATGAAGGAAAGTGAAAAGTGATCTTTCTTGGTTGCTAAATTCAGACGTTTGTAACCTATACAGACGCGCCATGATATCGGAACTCTAGTTGTGATCTCCTCTCCTTTGTCATTTTTTATCATTGTGATCCCTCACTTCTTGGTCACAACATGCATGGGACTCACCCATTTTGAATCAGAGATGGGATAGATGAATCATGCATCGCACCATTTCGTTATCTCATTCATCACTACCTCTCGCGGGTTTGGTTTAATATGCGCTAAACATCATGAGAGGGTTTGATGTCTTCTTCCAGGTATATGTGATGCAAGCATATAGAGGGTTTATCACATGGAGATAAAATATTTCCAGCCTTGGCCTTGCGGTTTCTTCTATAACCTCAAGCAGACAAGATTCTTGTTCTTTAGTTAGTTGTGCATTGATGATTACAGGAAACATGTTCGGTGCGCCTGCAAGGAAGGCATACTTCATATTTGTTGGGAGTGGTTTGAGATCAGGTGGGGATTAATTCAACTCAGTGGTGACTTTTTCTACTGTGCAGGGCGATGGTGTTGGATCTTTCATCTCTAGTGTGTCCGTCGTTGAAGTCGTAGATGCTAAGTCCAGTGCTACATAGAATTCTTTGATGATAAAATCTTGTTCGCAGAAATTTTCAATGATTTCCTTTTTCTCCACTAAGGTAAGGTGGCCATGAATGTACTAATCAGGTAAGTCATCAAGAAACTCATCTTCAAGGACATCTGAGAACTCGACTTTGCTGTCCAGAACTGCCTCTATGGAGAGGAATGTTTGGGTCTCAATATCATACATGAACAAATTTGTATCACGAATTTCGGCTAAAAAGTCACAACCTTATGTTTGCTACTCTTTTAGCTCACTCTCAACTGGTGCAGATGTTGAAGAATTGGGCACTTTGATCGTCTAACTGGCACCTTGTCACTATTTGAACGGGATGTTATCTAATCGATGCCATAGTTTACCACTGCCTCATTTGTTCGAAGGAACGACTGTCCAAGGATTATTGGAGTATGCAGATGAGGAGCTGAAGTGTCCATGTCTAGGACTATGAAGTCTGCAGGGAACTGCATTCCATGATTGGTTACAGTGACATCTTCTAAAATTCCCCAGGGTTGCTTAATGGATGTGTCTAAGAACTACAGAATCATTCTTGTGGATTTAGCAGTCCCAACCCAAATTCCTTGAGCAGTGATGTGGGCACTAGTTTGATTGAGGATCCACTATCAAGCAGAGTTCGGTCGAACTCAGTTAAAAATCTGATATCTAACTAGAGGAGCTTCCACGTCCTTCTTTTGGTTGGGAGGTTGTTGATTTCATTCACTATAGCTATGGTAGGAATGTGCTTTACATTTCTTTCACAATCTTTTCGCGGTTGTCTCTTTGAGGTACATGCCTCCTTTAGACCCTTCTTGATATTCAGCAAGTACGTGATGGCTTTGAGAAGAGGCATTTCAAGAACAAGATTATGAATTATTTCCACAACATCGGATCAGATAAGGCAGTTTTCAAATTTTAATTTTTTTTGGATTTTCTCATCGCATCACGAAAAGGAATATCGACAGAATCAAAAGAAGTAGTGGAAATAGTGTTCTTAGGTACAACAAAATATGTGCCCACATCAGGTTGTACATGTCGATGACTAAAATTAGCAGGGTCATCCAGGAAAGCCAGGCATCCAAAATCTTCAAGCGAGGCTTCGTCGGCTTACACAGATTGACTGCAGGTGCAGTCCCCTCCAAGGCCGGTTGGCCGGTGCTTCGGTTGTTGCTGCTAGTACTTTCTTTTTGGTGTTTTTGACTTTGCTTTTTTTTTTTGGTGGTGCTTCTCCTTCTTCTTCTTCTTCCTCGCCTGATCTGGCTATTGGTCCAGCTGATGAAGAAGAAGAAGATGACTCCCCCATATTCGTTTTACTCTCATCCTTGCAAGTGGTTGAAGGTTGCAAGGTCCTACCGCTCCTGAGAATGATAACATTAGATTAAAACAATTCATTCATATTCGACCCTGTAAGACTGGAGGGAACCTCATAGACTACCTACTCTTTCTTCTTGAAGTTATTGGGGTTTGCCTCCACTTGTGCGGGAATGGAGGTCTTGGCGGCAATGAAATCGTCCAACTTCTAACTAAGATTAGCAGGCCCTTGACAAGCTGGGACAAGCAGTCCAAGGCTGGGTTCTTAGGAGATGTAGCATCAAATACCTCGGTATTTGGCTACGCTGGTATTGCTGGTATTAAGAGTGCTGGTTGGGGTATTAGGAACGATATTGAGGAGAAGGGTGATGTTGTTGATACTGCTGAGGAGGGTGATGTTGAAAGGTCACAACCACGCACTGTTGCTTTTGATGGTATTGCCTGAAATGCGGTTGTTGGTACTGATTCTGTCACCAATTTCCATAGAATTGTGGATACTATTGATGTTGCTGGTGGTTGTTATGAAGAAACCTCCCTCCTTGTTATTGATGGAACTGGCGGGAGATAACAACCTGACCCTATTGAGGTTCTCCTGGATGAGTGGGTTGCGCATTGTTTAACCATACATCGCGTTCACCTCCTAAATAAGAGGTGGTGGAGGGGAGAACTACTCTGGAATGTATTGGGGCTCTGGCTGGTAGACGACCAGCTACTTCTGCGACTGTTGAGGAGTTGTTGGCTCTAGGACATGCACGTAATAGACGTGCTGAACTGCTGGCTGGGGCTCACTCGGCTGAGGAGGTTTTGGATGTGCATGTTCCTTCATCTCAGTTGGAGTGGAGGCCGATGCAGACACAGAGTTGCAAGAGCTGATTATACTCACCAACAGCTCTAGTTTCTTGGTGATCTGATCTACTTTGTCCAGGTTCTTTATCCTTTGTTCGATCACAACAAGTTTTTCCAGGACCTGTGATCTCTTCTCAATGATGTCCACTTTGGACAGGTGGCTCCCAATAATGCTCAGATTGGAGCTCTCATCCCTGTTCGACTCATGGGATGTTGCCATGTACACAGGCTTTTGAACAGACTGTTGTTGGCATTGATAGGCACGGGACGATGATAAAGTGGCCTCTCCTTCGTCCATTTCTTAAAATATCTTCCAGACAACATCCTCATCTTTGTTGAAATGGGAGATGCCACATGGTGCATCCACAAGCTTATGACTTTTTATAGTAAGTCCCCCAAAGAAATGTTGGACCAGACTAGTCCTAGGGATCTCATGATGGGGACATTTTTCTTGTAGCTCAGTAAACCTCACCTAGACCTCATGAATGGATTCCTGTGCAGCTCGGGTGAAGTTTGCTATGTGGGCTTGCATCTGATTGAGTTGCCCAAGAGGATAGTATTTATGCAAGAAGGCGGACTTCAGTTCTTCCCAAGTGGTGACGAGTTTCCCCAAGTGGTTGATCCAATGAAGGACCTTATCCTAAAGGTTGAAGGGAAATGTCATCATCTTGACTACCCCAAGAGGTATACAGGGGTAATGAGTGGTGCCACATATGCACCCGAACTATTGTATATGAATGTAGGGTTCTTCATTGGCATTTCAATGGAAGATGGGCAGGAGTGCCAGTAACTGAGGCTTCAATTCGAAATGGGCATGGAATGCTGGAATCTGGATCCATTCAGTAACTTGCCCCACCCCAAGATTGTATCTTTCTTTTATAGTCAGCTTGGGCCGCTCTGCTCTAGGCTCATCTGGATCTTCTCTGCCTCCACCTTCAAGATTTTCTTCGAATCCTCATCGGTTTTCTCACCTTCTCCTTAAGTCATTAGGCACATCTTGGAAGGCGACCTATGCTAAGGCCTGATCTGTGAGCTATTGCTGAATTGCTTGAATAGAAGCAAGGATTTGAGCGTTCACAACATTCTGATCCATCTGTGGACTCTGATTTGGCTAAGGTTGTGGTTGTGGTCCCTTCCCCTTTCCTCCAAGAGCCATCTCTTTCTCTAACCATGAGTCTGGTTCTATCATGACTTCTGGCTCCAGATTGGGCCCTTGATCTGCAAATGGAGTAATGCCCCTATCAGTCACTATGGAGGCACCATAAGTAGCAAATAGATCTATGTTGAGATCAACATAGAATTTCATTAAGGATGGTTGTGTGTATGCAGTGAAATCAATTGCCATCAAAAAATGGGTAGGTTTCAGGAAGAGAGTGATCCTGGTTTATTGGATAAGATGGGGAGTATGGAGATCGGTTCGTGGAGTTTGAACCAGGTTCTTGGGAATCGCCCTGAATTATTGGAGGTGATTTTAGTATCAGCAGGGTCCCGACTAAGCCATTTGTGTGTTGCCATCTCAATGGTCAAGAGGAGATTGAGTTTGGAATAATGATATGGAGGTCAAACAAGAAATAAAGGGTGTGTAAAATAGTAGAAGGCTCCAAACGAGCGGGGGATCAAATAGGGAAGCAAAGAGAAGAAGGTGAGAAAAGGCACACAATGTGCAGGACTAATCTTTGGACTTTAATTCTAATTCAAACAAACACAAAACAAGAATAGGTTCACCCACTAAACAGAAGTGAAGCTATGAAAGTTCAGCTATTTTTATCTATTCAATTTTATTGTTATTTTCAGACTATCTCATCACGAGTCCTTAAGTATGCTAACCTTATAGGAGCGTGTGTATTCCCAGGCGAGTGCCCCGTACTTGTTCCACCTCCTTTGTAACCTATGATCTGCATGCTTAAAGGTCCTTGATCTCGTGCCTGGGTGGCTACTCAACCAAAGAAATGGAAAGGAAGCCAATAGGCGGAACCAGTACTCCGTTCGTTGCTCGTAACGGAATCACCCGTGAGCGTGCAAGGTCCTACTTGGATGCAAACTGATGGGACAGAAACATCCGTGGGGGAATGGCCTAATCTTAGTACTTCAGACCAAGTCAGATGCACCACACAAGGCGGGAACACCGTGCTTGACTAAGCCCTACTCGATCAAGTACGATAGAAGTGCCATTACATTGCCAACCCAGGCGATAACCAAGGCGCTATAGATAGGGATTCTGGCTCTTATCCTTAGCGGGTCATGCCTCACTTTGTCTGGAGTGTACCTAAAAACAATGTGGGATTTATGAACCCCAAACAATGAATGGTTCATTACGAATATTAATTAAGGTCAACTTTATTTAGCAGTCCCATTTTTTATTTTCGGTTTTCAATTTTAGGAGTATTTTTCAGAGCAGACCGCCTGACGATTTTTTTGAATTTTTCCTATATGTCCTAATTGATATAAACACAGGGGAGAGAGGACGGAAAAACCATGCAAGTTGACACTAAGATGGAAATCTGACCTTAGGGACTAATGATGCATGCAAAGATAGAATTACTTACAATACTTCTTAGCTCTCTCCATGTGTTATGCAAGGAGGAATTTAAATATTTTACACTATATGGCGATATGAAAAGGCGAGAAAATGTCCTAAGCAGTAGCTGCTATTAGTGGGAAGAACCAAATGCCAATCACTCGGAAATGAGATCCAAAAGTCCAGTCTCTGAAGTGCATCGGTGTCCGCCATAGCAGATCTTGCAAGCGCTATATAGCACTTCTCTCGACGCTCGATCTCAAGTCCAAATAATTGACAATGAATTTTTGACTAAGTCCAAGCACGTATCACTGTAGGTGCATGCAATGTTGCTAGAGCTTTGGACCTAACTACCGAGTCAAAAAACCTACAATCTAAGTGCTCACTGTCAGAAAACAAATAAAAACAAAGGCGGAAAGCTCAAATCACGAGAAACAAAATAAACAAAGGCGATGAAACACGAAAAATACGATATGAGGCCCCCAGGTGAACAAACACCTAGGCACTAGACCTCGTGTAGTGCAGAGAGCAGGGTCCAAATTAATTACAAATTATTTGCAGAAAATAAATCTCTCTCACTAAAAAATGGAAAATGCTAAAAACTGCTCTTCTCCTCTTTCCATGTCCTTCTCTCTTGCTCTCTTCTAGTCAGCTCAAAAGAAGAAAGCCGACCTCCGCTCACCTCGGGTGCACCCCACCTCCTAAAAGGTAGTCCTCATCAACCGGTCCCTCGTAAGGAAGATCAACAAGAAAATTTGGGTCAGAGCTGTCAAATAATTATCAAAAAAATAAATAGCAGAGGAATGTGAATAAATAATGGACAACTATATATACGAAAAGATTGTGCTATAATCTATTGCTCCTCGGTAATGGTACCATTTGAAGAAGAGGATTTCCCGTGAGGGTCTAGATATATCACAAGGAAAGATGTCAAATAGGTGCAATGACCGCCCATGGAAATCTTATCAAATTCAATAATCAACCCACAATTGGATATTAATAGATAAAGGTAGTGTGGATCGAAATGTATTATAAACCTTACTATAAAATGCATATAGTGTCAAGTGGAGTAGGGTGTCGAACACAAGGAACACATAATGCAGCACTATATATTATTTATAAATAAATAATATAAGTATATGTGTATATATAACTATTCATAAGATTTATCAAATAGTGTGGGTTTTTAGTGATATATATTCTATTTTTATTTTTTTATTTATATTGTTGTATTTCAATTTTTAATTTTCTGATTTTTTAATTTCTTTTTAGATTTTAATATTTTAATATTTTCTTTTTCTTTTAGACTATATAATAAAGCTATATATAAAGTATATATACAATATACACTAAAATAGATATAACTAATAATAAAAATGGTCAAAATAAAGGAAATAAAATATTTCTGGATTAAAATAATTTTCTACTATTTTGTATGATTCTTAAATAATTGTATTAATTTTTATACATTTTTAAAGTCAAAATACCCAAAAATGTGATTTAATTAAATAACCGAACTTGAAATGGAAATTAAAAATAGAAATGAAGTCCAAAGTTTTCCAAATCAATTTTGATATATTAATAATAATATAGAGAAAAATTCAGAGATTATAAAATAATATTTTTGAGATTTTTTCAAATTTTATAATTTTTTAAAGGTTTTTGGGTCTTTTTTATTTTTAACAGTTTTCTTTTGCAATTTTTAATGATTTTTGGTTTGAAGGATAATAATGCTTAAATAAGAATACAATAATATTTTAGGGAATTTTTCGAAGTGATTTTATAAATGTTTTTGGCTTTTTTAAGGCAAAAGGTGTTAACCGTGCACTATTTGATTTTTATAAAATAGGAGAAGGGTATAAAATGCAAAAATAATTATATAGCATGATTCAGCATGCATCCAAGTACCTAATCCTATATTTGGTAATTTTTAGAGCATGTCAACTATTTTTAATAAATATAAAATAACACACAAAATTACTTGGTCAGGTAGGGGTATTATTTCAATTAAAATTAAACGCAAGGGTAAAATGCAATTTTGCCCAAACGTTATCACTAATATTATACTTTTATATATTAATAGATAATTATATAAACACGTGAGGGATTCTGTTCAAATTTTACAATATAAACATGCATTTATACCTGATTCTACCGGGGACTAAAAAGCAATATATGCAATGTTCAGGGGGTACATGCAATTTGTCTATTGAACCAATGGTCTAGATTAGACCTAGACCGTTGTTCTTAATAGAAAAACGGGAAAGGGGGATGGAAGAACCCGTAAGAATAGCTCACCGGAGATATTCGATTTGGCGTTTCTCGGACCTCCAACAGTCTTCGTCTCCTCTGATGAGCCCAGTAGGTGGCTGGGCCTTCTCCGCATGTGCCTGCGGGGTCTGGGTTAGGCAAGGCATCGTTTAACACACCAATGAGGTTGAACAACCTGGAGAAGCTCTAGCTAGTCGTTGAGGCTCCAGGTGTGCCTCCAGACCTGCAAAAGGGCACCAAAAGATCCCCTGGTGCGATAGCTATCTGCTCGACCAGGGTTTAAGCAAAATAGCAGAGGGATGGAATGGAGGGGGGTCTTCGGCAAGGCAGTTGTGGAGGGAGCTCAAAGCCCAAATCGACGATGGATTAGGATGGATGAAGAGGAAATTTGTGGAGAATGTGTAGGGGAGCGATATGGCATTGAAGATGGGGTGGATCAATGATCGGATCACGAATCAGACCTGGAGCTCGAGCTCCAGGAATTTGGGAGTTTTTTATTTGAATTCTAATCGCTCGATTAAACTTATAATTTAAAGATGCAGAATGAAAGGAGAATTAAAGAGCTACATAGGAATGCTGGAAATGAACGCTCAACTGGCATGATGGGCCAGGAGCAGAACCAGTAGGCGGTGCTCCGGCGGTGAAGTTGGGTGCACCTCCTCCTTGCTCTCCTCGTTGCAAATCGAGGTCTACAACACGCTGTCACCAAGGGCAAACCATTAGGAATAATCTGTGTGGATAGCCTCTAACAAGAGGAATCTAAGAATCAAAATGGGTAAAGGGGTATATTTATGAGCAATTTTTGATCGTGTTTCGAGAGGCGATGGCATGCGATTGAGCAAGGGTAGGTGGAGATGCAAGGATAGGCGTGGATGAGGGATGAAGTGGCTGCAAGTTGGCGGTGGTCTCGAGGGTAACGAGTGAAGATATCGGCATCGAGAAATGGGAGAAATGGTGCCCTCATTACCTTCTGACAAGAGCCAGGAAGTAGGCCGGACTGTTGACCAAGGTCAACAAAAAGTCACACCTAGTTGGTCTACGTGGACCAACCAGGAAATTCCAAGGTAAAAATGCCTTGGAAACTGGATATTAAATAGAATTTGATTTTAATATTTTTAGGTTATAAAATAGAAAATGTTTCTAAATTTCTATAGTCTTTTATGCAAATTTTTATTTATTTTGTAGAGGTGTTTACAAGTTATTTTCTAGGGTACATATATAGGTATATTTACCTATGTTTTAAGTACTTTATTTTTTGTATTTTTTATTTTTATTATTTAATTTTCTTATTTTATATATTTATAACTTATTTCTAGGCACTTAAATATATTTTTATTATATTTTTCTAATATGTTATATACACTTATTATTTTATTCATGTTTTAATATGTGCACATATTATAAATAATATTTACAAAATTATAAAAAATAAAATTACAAGAATAAAAAATAATAAATAAAATGATTATTTTAATCACGTATACTATACAATAGAGGTCCAAAAAATAACTTCCACATCTTAACTCTAAAAAATATGAAACCACCTTCATTAAATAGCTTATCAAAAGTTATATACAATTAAAGTGATTTTTATATATTTTGAGTTTTTATTTGGGAGATAGGGGTCTATGAAGTTTGGTTTTTGGAATTTTAATTTGTGTATAAAATGCATATTGTATATTATTTTTGTATGAAATAAATTTTGTATTTTTCTGATATATTATTATATACAAATTCATATACAAGGTTTCATTATTAAGGTGAAAATAATAAAGAATAAACTAGGTCCCAAAAAGCAATTATTGGCCTATTTTAGTAGAGTGATTGCTCTGCATTTTATGTACAATTAGTCGCCATATCTCCCCCTACTTTATTCCTTGTCGACTAAGTCATCATGATGACTAAGTCTTCGGGACTAGGGACACTTTAGTGTCCTTGACACTTCGCTCTTTTTCTTTTCTTTCCTTTATTCTTTTATTTTGGCGATGAATACAATAAATGTATATTATTTCATACATTATTTTGTGCAATCTAATGAGTGTTTATTTTAACAATTTAATGATATATACATGCATTCATCTAGGGTTTAAAGGCCAAAATGAAAGAATAAGGGTGATGAAATGGAGATTCATCAGTTGCCTTGCTGGAAATGAGGCTGGGTCTAATATTGGTAGTGAGGAGGGGGTTGGGAATACTGTTGAGGCTGCTTCGACTGCATCCACTGCGGTCCCTGATAGTGTGGATGAGGATCATGTTGTTTCTACTAGTGAGAGTACTGGGGCTGATGATTCTAGCTACCCGACCTTGCTTGCGCTGGAGGTTGCTGCTGGAAAGAGATGCCTCCAGTGACCAATGAAAGTCGGGAAGGTCACGACGAATCCCGGTCTATGGTTGGTACTGGGAGTGCCAGATCCCATTGACTTCCATCAACGGCTCATGTGGCTCGTGGAGTGGTGGGGGAAGGCTTGTTAATGGCTCATCTTACTGGTTGACCACCATCTGAGTGTCTAAAGATAGTGGTGGCTGTTGGTAGTGCTGGAGCTGCTGGACTGGCTCTACCTGCATCTGGTGAACCTGATGGTACAAGGTAGAAGGCTGGGAAGAGGTGCTCCTCGATCAGTCTATGACCTGAGACGGGGCTGAGAAGCCGTCTGTGCCCCTTAAAGACATAAGATCTAGGTCTTTAGATCACTCAAAGTTTGGGTCAGCTCATCAATCTTGTTGAACTTGTCCAGGCCCTAGCACTGCTTCTTATCTATGATCTCTATCCGGTCCAACTTTTGTTCGATGGTGCCCTTGCCGGTAGCCGACGACTCTGCTAGTGTTGTCGAAGAAGATGTAGAAGGACCAGCATCAACATGTGCAATTTTCTGATATGAAATCGCCTGCAGAGGCTTCCTCTGAGTGTAGACGTGGGTCTGGGACATCACAGTCTAGTTTTCTACAATCTCCTCATAGATGTCCCAAACCTGGTCTTCATCCTTGGTGAAGTAGGAACCTCTACTAGAGGCATTCACAAGCCCCTGCAGTACAGGTGTCATCCCACAAAAGAAACTTTGTACGAGGTTGGGCTTGTTGATCTCGTGGTGGGAAACTTGTTGATGAGCTCTCTAAATCGATCCCAGGCTTCATGGAATTGTTCATTCAGGATCATCATGAAGTTGCTTATCATGGATCTAACTGCATTGGGTCGATCGAGTAGATAGTACTTGTTTAAGTACTCGGTCTGAAGCTTCTACCAAGTAGTGACTACCCTCCCTAGGTGCTTCAGCCTGTAGGCTACTCTGTCAACCAAGGAGAATAGGAAGGCAATCAGCTTGATAGTGTCCTCGTCCACAAGTATGTCGTCGACGGTGCTGCATATCATCTCAAACTCCTGCAGATGGATATGGGGCTCCTCAGTGGCTAGCCCATGGAATGTGGGCAGTAACCAAATTATCTGGGGCACAGCTCAAAGTTGCCAAGGATCTCAGGTAGCTCGATCCATCAGTGGGTGAGGGTTGCACCAGGATTGTACAACTGCTTCATCGTGCGTGTTGGTCTCACTGGCTCCTGTGTCTTGTCCTGGCATTCGTCCCCTCCCTCAGTTCTGTGTATCTCTCCACCGGTTGGTCTCTGTAGCTCTGCTCGTCTATCTCTCATCTACGTGAGCTCTTGCCTCACCTCTACCATGAATGCTCCTTGGTCCCTAATCTCTCTCTCCATTGTCTCCAAGTAATCTAGTAGCGTGTTGTTGATGGCTGCCTCATCTAATACGAGCATCGATCCTTATGGCTGCTTATCAATTCTTCCCTCACTATTGGCCATGTCTCCAATCTATGCAAAGACAAAACACCCTAGCTTAGGTGTTGTCAAATGAACATATAGTTGTGCTGGCCTCTATACTGGTACCTCAGGGGTGAAAGGAGGGTGGTCGAGGGGGAACAGGGTCAAGGCAAATTCAGGTTCATAGTGTGGAACTGTGCTCTCTAAAGTTACCCTATATGAACGGGGAGGAGTGCTAGTAAGCGGTTGATGAATCTCCATTTCATCACCTTTATTCTATCATTTTGGCCTTAAAAACCCTAGCAAATACATGTAAATATCATCAATTTGTACATAATAGCATTCATTATTCATTGTATTAATTGTATATAAAATAAGGTTTTTAATGCCAAAATTATAGAATAAAGAGAAGAAAAGAAAAAGGAATAAAATATTGCAAATATTTTATGACCCTAACCCCGAGACCAAGTCCAGAATGGAATTGGTCGACAAGGAATAAAGTAGGGGGAGATAAGGGCCAATTATCCAATAAATACTCCATTCATTTATGCATTTTTGGCACCTATTTTGTACATATTTATTTATTCATCAAATAAAGAAACTTTGTTCATGAAAGTTGTAGATAATAAAATAAATAAAAATACAAAATTGAGTTTGTACAAAAATAATACCCAATGTACATTTTATACACATAATAAAAAGCCAAAATCTCAATTTCACAGACCCTTATCTTGCAAATAAAAACTCCAAATCACCCAAACTCACCTTTAATTGTATATAGCATTTCATAAACTATTTTATAAAATTGGATTCATAATTTTTGGAGTCCATCTGTGGAAGTTAGGTTTTTGGCCCTTCTTGTATATAGTACTGATTAAAATATTCATTTTATTCAATATTCATTATTTTTATAAATTCATATTTTTAGAATTTTGTAAATAATGTATATAATCCATGTACATAATAAAAGTAAAAGAAAACCAAAAAGAATTTGTAAAATAAAAATAAGTCTATAAAATACATAGACAAAATACCTATGCTACCTAATGTACATAAATAAAAATGGGAAAACATTCTTTAATTATTTTATTCTTTCACATTTTTATAATAATGTATATATTATATATAACTTACTAAAAATAAAAATCCAAAATAAAAACAAATAAAATTCATTTAATAAATAAAATGTATATAATATACAGATAAAATACCTATAAGTATACCTACGTATACATATAATTATTTATTTAAAAATGTAAACAGACTCATAAAAGTTAAATAAAAATACATATATACTCACAAAAATTAGTTATAAAATTATAAAATAAGAAACTAAAATAATAAAATAAAATAAATAAACTAAAAATAAAATACACAAGAATACATGTAAATACATACATATACACATTATTTTAATAAAACCGTAATAAAATACTTCAAAAAATTAAATAAAAATCATAAATAAATACTACATTAATTTATGAACATTTTTTATTTTATTAGTAAATTCTAAATAATTCATTTAATATGTTAAATAAATAAGTCAAGATAAGCCTGACGTGGACCAATCAGGGGCCAGGGAAAGTTGATCTCCGGTCAACTCCCCCTGCGCCTCTGACTGACCCGTCAGACCTGTCTTTTCCCCCCTTTTTCTTCCCTTTTTCCCGCGTGGCTCAGTGATCAATCGCCCACAGTCATTTCATGAGATTTGTTCTCCTTTCATCCGTGATTCCCGCCGATCGTTTAGATCTTGTGTACATAGATTGCATCCCGGCCACGGCCTGGTCAATAAGGGTGCCCAACCTATCTATAAATAAGGAACCACCGCCTCCCTCGCCAAATTTGGTCAGCTTTTCAGCCAATCCCTTCCCAGAATTCGGTCCCGGCGATGCTCCTGGTGACAGGAGGAGCTCGCCAGCACTTTGAATCGATCGGAGAGGCGGAGGTTGCACCCATGGTGGCGCTCCGGCAACCACCCTGCTCCCTGGGGTTCCCCCAGATATAAGAGCTGCGCATTTATCTTTCTAGGTAGATTTTTATATAAGCATTTCATTTCCGTCATTTATTTTGCATTTAGATTCGTAGGTTAGCGTAATTTAGCGATTTCGTAGTTCGCCGGAGCTCCGCTCCGGCGAGCTTTTCACTGTGTCCCCGACCAGTCCCCGACTCGCTTTCGCTCTCATTTCACTCCCCACCACTTTCTCCACCTTCCAGTCACTTCCTACCAACCGGAGCCCCCTTGGTTCCGCGAATCGATGCTCTCCTCCTCCGCTTCGCCGGAGCATCGTCACCCACCGTCATTTTCATGCTTTCAGCTTCAAACCCCGGGTCGAGGGAGACACCCTCGAGCCCCTCTATCTCCCTGTACAGGTTAGGTGCACAACAAAGCACCAGGAGTCGATTTATCCGCGGGCGGAGGTACCTAGAGCCGTGTTTCTTCCCCAAGCTCGTGGCGCCGCTCCAGGTCATCTCCGGCCGATCTACCACCTCCAGCAGATAGAGCCACCCTCCAGTAAGCTTGCGGGAGCCTCAGGTGCGACGAAGACCGGCGGAGGAGCGAGATCCATGCGGAAGAAGCTCGCCCTGACGATCCTTCTTCCCCGTTCTTCCACGTGTGTCCCCCGCCGTTGGATGAAGGAGGTGCCCCAGATTGAAGCCCAGCCATTCGATGGAGTCATGCCCCGACCGTCAGATCTCCCCCGAGATCTAATCTTCTCCGCCCATCGTCGAAGCGTCATCGGCGCACGTGGAGGCGCCACGTGTCAAGTGAACGAAGATCAGTCGTCGGATGAAGCGCCTCTTTTGGGGGTAATTTGCATATTCTGCCCCGTTAGTTTTTGTATTTCATTTTTGGTCCTGTAAATAAATTAGCACGTTATAAATAAATTGTAAATTTTGCAGATAGGACCTTGACTTAATTAGAATTACATTTAGGTCCTTTCGCGCCTCACGTGCAGTCCCACGTGAGGCGCGTAAAATTTTGCAATTATACCCTGGCGGTTTTTGTGTATTGTAGAATAGTTCTAAAAATTAAAATAAATGTTTATTTCTGTTGTATTTTTGCAATGATGCCCCTGTAACTTATTTTATTTGCAAAAATACCCCTGCTAGGCTGTTTTATTTTTGTCTCTTTATCTATTTATTAAAAATACCTAGATGGCTTCTAAAAATCCACACAAATTAGGATAGGTGCTCTATGCCATGCTTGTTCACGCTCATATTTTAGTTTGCATTTTTTGCATTTTTCCTAATTATTAAAAATGAAAAAGAAGCCATTTTTGTACTGTCTAAATTAGAAAATACAAAAAAATTAGAAAATGTTTTTGAAAAATTCCAAGAAAATTATATATGATATATTTATATATATAGTGAGTCCAGAAATTGAAAAAACCTAAAAATATGAAAAAGAAAATTAAAAAAATCAGAAAGCTCCAAAATCCAACAAAAAATAGAAAAATCCTTAAAAAAACCCCCAAAAATATATTTTTCTCTTCTATAATTATCTATATATTATTATTAATATATTGAAATTGATTTGGGAATTTTTGGAGTTTATTTTCTATTTATAAAACCCAAATTATATACGGCTATTTAATTGGTCCAATATTATGGACATTTTTGCAATTAAAAAATACATAAAAATTAGAAATATTCAAGAAAAATAACAAAAAAATGAGAAAAATATTAAAAAGCTAAAAAAAATTAATATCTATATATATATATTAATTATTTGTATCTATATTTATATATATTCTATTATTCCTCTCTCTCTCTTCTGATTTACATATACATCTTTATATATATATATATATTATATCCATATAACTAAAAAAATATATATATATATATAATATATAAACAAAATAAAAAAAATTATAAAAACAAAAATATAAAAAAAATTACAAAACCCAAAACCCACTAAAACAATAAATGGACATGAACAATGAATTGAATACATGATACATCACATACATTCCCTTCGCCTCCCAGTGTTCGACCTCTACCTGTACTTACACCAATACACATTTTACATGTAGAGTTATAATAAATTTTAACTCCACATTTTTAGATATTCATTGCATATATTTATTGTGGGTTAATTGTTGATTGATCTGGGGATCTTTAAGTGGTCGATTCAGCGACTGGGTTTCTCGCCTTGTGAGATATCTAGACCCTTGATTTTCCCATTTCATTAAATGGCGCCATTGCCGGGGAGGCAACGGATTTTGTATGATTTTGTGTGGTTATTTGTTCATCTATTTGATCCTTTGTTCATGTCCTTCATTTATTTATTTGTGAGATTTTTATTTTTATTTTTATTTGAGATTATTGATTGACTGCTCTGACCACCTCTTTCTTTTTGTCTTTGATGCGAGGGACCGCCAAGCGAAGGAGGACCTCCTAGGAGGACCTATGCACCCAAGCGGGGCGGTGTTGGCTTTTCTATGCCAAGCCAACAGGAGAGAGCATCCATGACAAGAGAAGGAGAATTTTTGAAGACAGACTTTATTTTTATGCATTTTATTTTGTTTTGTATATTCATGTGAGAGAGTGACACTTGGTTTGTAATAATACAGGACTCTCACAGGTGCACGCAGACTCCCGAGGTCCAGTGCCCGAGGGATTGTTCCCGTGGGGGCCTCGATGATTTTGACACTTTTTCTTTTCTTTATTCTATTTTATTATTTTGTGTGTGAATGAGCCTTAGCATTAGGATTTGCTTGCTCGTAGAGTTAGGTCCAAACACCCTAATTGATTTGCATGTACCTATAGTGCGCTTTGGACCTAGATCAAACTCTAAACAACCGCTCATTAATCTCTTAGCCTTTGTGCCACAGCGAGCCCCGCAAAGCGCTTTCTCCTAAGCTCAAGTGTGTTGAGTACAGAGGAGGGGTGAGCCAAGACCGGACTTTTTAAGGCTAGAGAGGAATGAGCAACTTGTGGTGCTTCACGATAATAGCAATTTCTGAACCTAGGGCGATTTCTTCGGTTTGCATTTGCATATAGCATAGGCTTCAAAATTCTGTTTTGCATCCTGCATGGAGAGAGCTGGGAGGCACTGTAAGTCTTCTTACTTAGCATGCATCATCGATTTCTAACTTGCATGGCTTTTCTGATCTTCTCCCTCTGTTTTTGCCAACCTAGGGTGCTTAATGGAAATTAGAACCTCGATAGGCACGTGCATTGAAAATACCCAAAAAAAGTGATAACTCAAATAAAATCGGGACTGTTAACTCTATTGGACCTAAAAATAAAACATAATGACTTCCTTGTCTTGGGGAGAGCAACCCCCTCATTGGATGCGTTTTAAATTGCTTACGTGCACACTAAGGAGTAGAGCCCAAATCCCATCAAGCCTCCTAAGTGATTGTATAATTTTTGTGATTCTGACCTAACTCTAAAATCGAAAAGATAAATGACTGTCACCTGATGGTCTTTACTGTGTTGAGTAGGTGAATTGGGGGTTTGCCTTGTGTCTTGATTGTGACTTGGAGTCCATTGTGTTTTCCATTCATTATTAGAGTAGTCGGTCCCGTCCGTGTGAGTCATGCATTTTTCATCTTTGAGTCTCTCTACCTCTCTTATACATATCTCTCTTCATCAAGCATCGAGTCGTGATATTGGCGCTTGAGCTCAATCATTCTTCGCCAAGTCTTTTGTTTCCCGCTTCTTCACCATCTTCTATGTACCCATCGTACCATCTTCTCTGGTTCGAGGAGAGACCGCTCTTCAGACCGTAATTTTGACGGTGTTCCCGCCTTGTGTGGAACACCTAATTCTGTCTATGTACCGATCCCCTCACCCGCCCTACTCGTACCCTCTGTATCATCCTTCTACCACCCATGATATTGGCACGCCTGCTCAATCAGCTTCTCCACCCCATTGTGTACCCTTCTTATCCATATTCCTCGTGTCCCCCGTATCATCTTTCCCTTTACCCGGGAATGATGTGCATATTGATAAGGCCCGCATCGAGGATTATTTATACATATTATTAGTGTAAGTCGGGCATGATGTTGTGGTTGCTGAGCTTGATTTGGTGGATTTGACCTTGGATGCATGCATATGAGCATCTTGAAGATTTTTGATGATGCACAGAGCATAGGTGTGATGCATTATTGAGGAGTTTTTGGTCTCGCACACCGGATTGAGGATGTGATATGATGCGGTGATTCGATGAAGATTTCATGAGTATTGATTTATCTATCCATCTAGAGGTCCCACCCATCTTGGTTTTTGAGGATTGATTGCTTATTCTAATTTGGAATTCCTGATAAGGTGTGCGGATCTTGCATGATCTCTCATCTTCCTGATTACTCGTCCTTGATCTCCTGACTCCTTGATCCACCATGGCACTTAGAGGATTCTTGACTATTTTTTGTGCCATCTCAGCCCGACTGGATTGACCCAAGGGTTGTTTGGTGAATGACATGATTATTCGCTCCCTTGCATGATCTTATGCCCTCCAAATGATTGAATGACTTATTGCTTTTGAGGACCTGAGATGACTTGCCGGCATTCCCCTGACCTACATTGATATAGCTCGCATTCCTCCCCAAGGACTATCTGCGGGAGAATGCGACAATTTCTAGGACTGTGGTTTCATTCACTGCTTCGGTCGCCATTGTGATGGGACCTGAAACCGAATCAGACGATATGTTTGATTGGCCTCCCTCTGAGATTGTGTACTTAACCTGTCAGTACACGAGGCCAATGTACTTGACTCATCTGAGTCCGCTCTCCTTGACGGTCCTCGCAAGGTAGAGCTCCACTTTTCTGATTATTCCATGCCTAGTTCATAGCTCTCCGAGGGTTATCTGCGGGAGACTATGACATATTTCAGATCTGAGTGGTCTCTTCTGTTGGTAGCCGCCTTGTTGACTACTGAGACCACTATGTGGATCCGTCTGATGGATCCGGCTCCTTTGAGCCCGCTCTCCTTGACGACCCTCGCAAGGTAGAGACACGTTCTGACTATTCTTTGCTTAGTTCACAGTGCTCTCCGAGGACTATCTGTGAGGGACTGCGACACTCTTTTTACGCTCGGTTCCACTGCTGACTGTGTCTCCGATCTGCGGAGCACGGAATCGAGTCGTCTGATAAACATGATTTTTGGTCCCATTTTGAGTTGTGTATCCGATCTGCGGATCATGGGACCTATCTGATTAGACTCCTTTGAGTCTGCTCGCCTTGACAGTCCTCGCAAGTTAGAGCTTCTGGTATCTGCTATTCCCATGACTAGTTGGCAGCTCGCTCCCCGAGGGTTATTTGCGGGACGCTGCCACACTTTCTCGATTTTACGGTTTCTTCTGCTGGTAGCCGATCTGTCGCCTACTGAGACCGTTTCTATGATCCGTCTGATGGATCAGGCTCCTTTGAGCCCGCTCTCCTTGACGACCCTCGCAAGGGTGAGCTTATGTTCTGATTTTTCACTGACTAGCATGTACTACTCCCCGAGGGTTTTCTGCGGGAGAGTACATCATTTTCTAGGTACTCGGCTTCATTTCTGGTGTCTCCAGTTGGTGGAGCACGAAGCCGGGTCTTCTGATTTGTATACTCGGTCTCCTCCCTAGTTGTGTCTCCTTTCTGTTGGAGCACGGAGCCGAGTACACTGATTATTCTCTGATTTTTCTCACCTTGAGGACCCTCGCAGGAGTGAGCCATGTATTGTGTTGTTCGGTGTATTCTTGTAACTTTCAGACTATATCACCACCGTGCATCACACAGTCTCATATGCTTTATTTCCGATCTATCTGAGACCATGATTAACCGGAGGAGTCTATACTGCTTTTTCCTCCTCCCGGTTTTACGGTATCGGCTATATTCTCCCATGATGACCATATGAGCCGTTCATCTGCTTCATGCTACTGGACCGGATATCTTTACTTTCTGACATGTTGTCCCCGGTAGCTGACACCCACTTGACTGTATATCAGGGTGTCTTTCCACCTTCTGACTGTGTCCTCGTTCTCACAGGGAGACGACGACGTTAGTACGGTAGTCGCTTACCAGATACCGTCCTGTACTTCACCGGTTCTTCACCTTTTGTACATATGTGTGCCTTGTTCATTCTTTCTCCCGCATGTTATGTGTGCCCTAGATCTACCGCCACATCTTTGTGTCTACACTTAGGACGTACCTTGTCCTAAGTATAGGGGGGCACAAACCGAGTTGTTCTTTCTTTGCACATTTTCGTCACTTCTATTGTTGCCTATATTTAGGGATATCTCACCCTAAGTATAGGGGGAGTGATGTGTATATTCTTCACGATCTTTTCATCTCTCTGTACATATCTATCTTTTCTTCTTTTCTTCTTTTCTTCTTTTCCTATCCTATCTTCTGTATCTAAATAAAAGGGTGTCGCCCCTTTGTGTCAGTTTTCTGTACTTAGGACGTACTTTGTCCTACGTATAGGGGGGTGCGCCCCTGATTTGTTCATCTGTATATTCCCACCCTTATTCGTATATTCTTTCGACTTGGCTATACTCAGTACGAGTTATGTCTTCTCTTTTCTTTTCGATCTATGAGGACATAGCTCAAGCTAAGTATAGGGGGGTCGTATATACTATGTATATACTTCAGCCATAACTCGTACTTTTGTAATAATATGGCTAATAATTCTTTAAAATTCATTAAAAATCCTTAATAAAAAAATGGGATTATTCCTCAAATTCTTTTTGAATATACTGATTAATAAATCAGGTGAAAATATTTTTTGCAAAATGTTTGAAAAATAGTTTGAAAAGTATTGTGAACATCTATTGAAAACTATTTTGAAAATATTTTGTTACAAGTTTTCAACCTGTGTAAAAACGTGTGGTTTGTAAAATTTATTTTCTTTGTGTGAAATAAAATGTTTGAAAAATGATTTGCAAATGGTTTGAAAAATGGTTGCAAAAATATTGTGAAAATCTATATATACTGTTTTGAAAAACCTTTGCAAAATGATTTTCAAATGTGTGTACATGTTTATAAAAATGTTTGTAAAAATTATTTTGGACTATAGTTTTCAAAAATTGTTTGAAAAATTTGTGTCAAATAAGTTTGAGGAATAGTCACATATAATAAATAACTAAAATACTATATTATTATTATAAATAAAAATAAGTCAAAATTCTTTAATAAGTGCACATATATACCTATAAATAAAAACTAAATTGTAAATTCTTAATTCTTGTAAAATAAAGCGGCATGCCCGTGTAAATAGCTGTACATATTTTATGCTTTGAGTGCCAAAATTATTTTATTTGCAAAAATTCTTTGTGTAAAAATTCTTCTCTTTGTTTTCAAATTCTTTGAAAAATTGCATTATTCTTTGCATATTTGTAAATAGCATTTGCATTGCATTCATCTTCTTTGATTGAGCTTGATAATTGAACTAGTCTAATAAAGTCGAAGATTGGAGCTTGGTTGGACCTTACCGCACCTAACTGCACTGGAACCTTATGGGAACTAGGTTTAAGGTACTTCAGGTCTATTCAGACTTAATTCTTTGAGAAATCAGGACTGGGTTCAAGTCACCTCAGTGGACTAACTAGAACTTTTCGAAACACACGTATGACTCTTGTCGACCGTGACCTAACTTGGACACTTGCACCTTTCACTTGGCTCAACTCAGTTGGAGTGGTGAGGGGGTTGGATTTGCCAGTCTGAGACGCACACGGGTGGAAACATTCGTCCTCCTCTAGGGAGGGAAGTGCACCCCAACCTGGTCCAATAGCCATGAGGTCTAAAGACAGGAGAGTGTGGGTTGCAATAATGCTTCAAAAGAGGGATAGTCTTCTGGCTCAAGAGGAAAAAGTCCTTATGTAAATGCTGCTGTAAATAGTATGTTGAAAAAAAAAAGGAAAACTCCAAAAAAGTGGACATGCTTGTAAAATAAAAAAATAAAGTGCCTGCCGGAGTATGTATATATGTTGTATAGAAAATAAGCAAGCTTGAGCATCAAAGTTATACCATGTGAGCCTGCAGCTGGATGACTTGACTACACTGGTCTTGCATCCCAAGATAGGTAGCTACACTGGCTACCATCCATTCTTTTCTCTACCCCCTCCTCTTGAGTTGGATGCCACTTGAACTTAGAAGGGAATACCCCGCTCCTCGAGGAAAGAGTTGTTGGATTAGGGAATCATTGGGTTGTCATTCTGGAGAAGTCAATCTCTTTGTCATTTCAGTTGGGGAGAGCCACTATCACTTACACGTACAAGTCAGCTTCATAGTCATAAGGGTTTGCGTATGATGTAGGCTAGTTCTGACCTGGCTATTGAGGTGAATTGAACCAAGTTCTGTGACTCTCGAAGGCTGTTGTGTTTTAAATTTGGTTCCCTACCAGGTTCCACACACATTTTCACATCAAGGTCTAACATGAGCTCCAAACTTTGATTTTGTATAGATAAGTTTAATAATCATGACCAATTCAATTTATTATTTAAATTCTTTATTTTTGCCTTTTCTTTTCTTCTTATTCTTTGTTCTTTTTGTACTTATTGCATAAGTATTTGCTAGGGACTAGCAAAGGCAAGTATAGGGGGGTGATGAATCTCCATTTCATCACCTTTATTCTATCATTTTGGCCTTAAAAACCCTAGCAAATACATGTAAATAGCATCAATTTGTACATAATAGCATTCATTATTCATTGTATTAATTGTATATAAAATAAGGTTTTTAATGCCAAAATTATAGAATAAAGAGAAGAAAAGAAAAAGGAATAAAATATTGCAAATATTTTATGACCCTAACCCCGAGACCAAGTCCAGAATGGAATTGGTCGATAAGGAATAAAGTAGGGGGAGATAAGGGCCAATTATCCAATAAATTCTCCATTCATTTATGCATTTTTGGCACCTATTTTGTACATATTTATTTATTCATCAAATAAAGAAACTTTGTTCATGAAAGTTGTAGATAATAAAATAAATAAAAATACAAAATTGAGTTTGTACAAAAATAATACCCAATGTACATTTTATACACATAATAAAAAGCCAAAATCTCAATTTCACAGACCCTTATCTTGCAAATAAAAACTCCAAATCACCCAAACTCACCTTTAATTGTATATAGCATTTCATAAACTATTTTATAAAATTGGTTTCATAATTTTTGGAGTCCATCTGTGGAAGTTAGGTTTTTGGCCCTTCTTGTATATAGTACTGATTAAAATATTCATTTTATTCAATATTCATTATTTTTATAAATTCATATTTTTAGAATTTTGTAAATAATGTATATAATACATGTACATAATAAAAGTAAAAGAAAACCAAAAAGAATTTGTAAAATAAAAATAAGTCTATAAAATACATAGACAAAATACCTTTGCTACCTAATGTACATAAATAAAAAGGGGAAACATTCTTTAATTATTTTATTCTTTCACATTTTTATAATAATGTATATATTATATATAACTTACTAAAAATAAAAATCCAAAATAAAAACAAATAAATTATATTTAATAAATAAAATGTATATAATATACAGATAAAATACCTATAAGTATACCTACATATACATATAATTATTTATTTAAAAATGTAAATAGACTCATAAAAATTAAATAAAAATACATGTATACTCACAAAAATTAGTTATAAAATTATAAAATAAGAAACTAAAATAATAAAATAAAAAAATAAACTAAACATAAAATACACAAGAATACATGTAAATACATACATATACACATTATTTTAATAAAACCGTAATAAAATACTTCAAAAAAATAAATAAAAATCATAAATAAATACTACATTAATTTATGAAAATTTTTTATTTTATTAGTAAATTCTAAATAATTCATTAAATACGTTAAATAAATAAGTCAAGATAAGCCTGACGTGGACCAATCAGGGGCCAGGGAAAGTTGACCTCCGGTCAACTCCCCCTGCGCCTCTGACTGACCCGTCAGACCTATCTTTTCCCCCTTTTTCTTCCCTTTTTCCCGCGTGGCTCAGTGATCAATCGCCCACAGTCATTTCATGAGATTTATTCTCCTTTCATCCGTGATTCCCGCCGATCGTTTAGATCTTGTGTACATAGATTGCATCGCCGACCACGGCCTGGTCAATAAGGGTGCCCAACCTGTCTATAAATAAGGAACCACCGCCTCCCTCGCCAAATTTGGTCAGCTTTTCAGCCAATCCCTTCCCAGAATTCGGTCCCGGCGATGCTCCTGGTGACAGGAGGAGCTCGCCAGCACTTTGAATCGATCGGAGAGGCGGAGGTTGCACCCATGGTGGCGCTCCGGCAGCCACCCTGCTCCCTGGGGTTCCCCCTGGTATAAGAGCTGCGCATTTATCTTTCTAGGTAGATTTTTATATCAGCATTTCATTTCCGTCATTTATTTTGCATTTAGATTCGTAGGTTAGCGTAATTTAGCGATTTCGTAGTTCACCGGAGCTCCGCTCCGGCGAGCTTTTCACTGTGTCCCCGACCAGTCCCTGACTCGCTTTCGCTCTCATTTCACTCCCCACCACTTTCTCCACCTTCCAGTCACTTCCTACCAACCGGAGCCCCCTTGGTTCCGCGAATCGATGCTCGCCTCCTCCGCTTCGCCGGAGCATCGTCACCCACCGTCATTTTCATGCTTTCAGCTTCAAACCCCGGGTCGAGGGAGACGCCCTCGAGCCCCTCTACCTCCCTGTGCAGGTTAGGTGTACAACAAAGCACCAGGAGTCGATTTATCCGTGGGCGGAGGTACCTGGAGCCATGTTTCTTCCCCGAGCTCGTGGCGCCGCTCCAGGTCATCTCCGGTCGATCTACCACCTCCAGCAGATAGAGCCACCCTCCAGTAAGCTTCCGGGAGCCTCAGGTGCGATGAAGACCGGCGGAGGAGCGAGATCCATGCGGAAGAAGCTCGCCCCGACGATCCTTCTTCCCCGTTCTTCCACGTGTGTCCCCCGCCGTTGGATGAAGGAGGTGCCCCAGATTGAAGCCCAGTCGTTCGTTGGAGTCATGCCCCGACCGTCAGATCTCCCCCAAGATCTAATCTTCTCCGCCCATCGTCGAAGCGTCATCGGCGCACGTGGAGGCGCCAAGTGTCAAGTGAACGAAGATCAGCCGTCGGATGAAGCGCCTCTTTTGGGGGTAATTTGCATATTCTGCCCCGTTAGTTTTTGTATTTCATTTTTGGTCCTGTAAATAAATTAGCACGTTATAAATAAATTGTAAATTTTGCAGATAGGACCCTGACTTAATTAAAATTACATTTAGGTCCTTCCGCGCCTCACGTGCAGTCCCACGTGAGGCGCGTGAAATTTTGCAATTATACCCTGGCGGTTTTTGTATATTGTAGAATAGTTCTAAAAATTAAAATAAATGTTTATTTCTGTTGTATTTTTGCAATGATGCCCCTGTAACTTATTTTATTTGCAAAAATACCCCTGCCAGGCTGTTTTATTTTTGTCTCTTTATCTATTTATTAAAAATACCTAGATGGCTTCTAAAAATCCACAAAAATTAGGATAGGTGCTCTATGCCATGCTTGTTCACACTCATATTTAATTTGGATTTTTTGCATTTTTCCTAATTATTAAAAATGAAAAAGAAGCCATTTTTGTACTGTCTAAATTAGAAAATACAAAAAAATTAGAAAATGTTTTTGAAAAATTCCAAGAAAATTATATATGATATATTTATATATATAGTGAGTCCAGAATTTGAAAAAACCTAAAAATATAAAAAGAAAATTAAAAAAATCAGAAAGCTCCAAAATCCAACAAAAAATAGAAAAATCCTTAAAAAACCCCCAAAAATATATTTTTCTCTTCTATAATTATCTATATATTATTATTAATATATTAAAATTGATTTGGGAAGTTTTGGAGTTTATTTTGTATTTATAAAACCCAAATTATATACGGCTATTTAATTGGTCCAATATTATGGACATTTTTGCAATTAAAAAATACCTAAAAATTAGAAATATTCAAGAAAAATAATAAAAAAATGAGAAAAATATTAAAAAGCTAAAAAAATTAATATCTATATATATATATATTAATTATTTGTATCTATATTTATATATATTCTATTATTCCTCTCTCTCTTCTGATTTACATATACATCTTTATATATATATATATATTATATATCCATATAAATAAAAATATATATATATATATATAAAATATATAAACAAAATAAAAAAAATTATAAAAACAAAAATATAAAAAATTGTTATTAGGTAAGCGGTGCAGGGTCAAGGCGAGGGGGAATAGGGTCAAGGCGAATTCAGGGTCAAGGGGGAACTGTGCTCTCTAAAGTTACCCTAGATGGAAAAAAATGACCCTGGTCGAGGGGGAACAGGGTCAAGGCGAATTCAGGTTCATTGTGTGGAACTGTGCTCTCTAAAGTTACCCTATATGAACGGGGAGGAGTGCTAGTAAGCGGTGCAGTCAAAGGCAGCCTAAGGAACCTCCTTCCTATCATCGTGATATGGGGATTTATGATGATTGGATTTGGGATGCAAACAAGATAAGAAATTAAACCCCCAATTCACCTACGCAGCGCAAGCTAATGACTGTGAATGTTCGGTTGTTAATCTTGTAAAATGTTATTAGGTAATAATTCAATCTGTCAGAGCGGTTAAGCAAACTGTTAGGAGTGCAATGCTCTCTGGAGACTATCCTGAATCTCACAATAAGTTTTTTCCATCTAGTATGGGTGTGGATCGTTTACCTGCTACCCGATCTGCCCGCATTACTAAGGAAGTCCCAGACTGATAACTGGCTACCTGATGAAATCATCACTGAAGAAGAACTAATCACAAGAACCAGTAGTCTGAAGAGAGTTTAGGCGTGGATCTATCCTAATGTGTGGGTTTCTCTCTTGATGCAGATAAATCAAACAAGGAGGGGATGACTCTCCCCAAAACAAACATTTTTAAGTGAGATTCGATTTTAGGTCAAGTTTTCTTTAGCATACTCAAATTTTATTGGTTTTCACTTTTTAAGTATTTTTCTGAAAAAATACAACACCTAATAAATTTTTCGATTTCTTGTTTATTTAAGTCCAAGAAAACAGGGGGAGGAAGTCAGAAAAGCCGATGCACGATCAAACACTATGATTCATGTAAAGATAGAAATGTGTACCTTGATCCAACAATCTACATGCAAGGTGATCCTCGCATAAAATAAAATACAAATAAAATCACCTACATGATGCATGAGGAAATCGTCCCTAAGATGAGAAACTTCTATTAGCGGGAAGAGCTGGTAGTTAATTAATAAGAGAAAAGACCTGGGCCCGATCTTAGAGGTCGATTGGTGCCCACCACAATGGGTCCTGCAAGCGTTGTATACGGTCTCTCTCGGCGTGTAGTCTCTTAACCAATTAAGTTAACTTTTTATGTTTATTTTACTAAGTCCAATTACGTCCTATAGGACCAGATAATATATTAAGATGTTTGGATCTAGCTAATTATGAGATCAAGAAAATATAAATCTTAAATCTTGGGGCCAAATCCTCAGATAAATGCAAAAAATCTCGAAAAATTGTGGTGAGGACCCCCGAGTATGCCGGTACTCAGCAAAACCGACCACGAATAGTCTGTGTCCAAGAACGTCTCAAGAGTCTAAATTATTACAATAATAGTTTGCTAAAATAAAATCTATCTAAGGTAACCGCTTCTTCTCCTCCTCTACTTCTCCTCGGATGCGGGATCCTCCAAAAGCGATCTGACTCATCCCTCGGGCGGTTCCTCACACAAAAAGTTAAATAAAAAAAGGTTAGAAAAAAGTTATAATGGATAGATACAAAATAATCAAAAGATTGAAATCTAACTAGTAAGCAGTGCTCCCTGACAACGACGCCATTCTGGTGTCCACGATTTACGATCAATTAAGGTGGAATAAATAGCATGTGTCGTCCTCAATTAATCCAATCAGTCAACAGGAAAAAATAAAACCACTGAAAGATAAATCATCCAAATGTCAACAATCTCGCAATTTTAAGTACCTGGTATAGTGACCTGGGTCGAACACAAGGAGCACGATTGAAAAACTATGTAGTCAGTTTTTAAAAAAACAAGTATTTTAAGGTGGTTTTAAAATTTTTAAAATTTTTAATTTTGAATAAAATAAAAACAAAAAAAAGGAATAAAAGACATACACAACACCTATTTTTGTATTTTTCAAAATATTCAAAAAAGCTCAGAAAATTATAGAGAATATTTTTGGGTCTTATAGGTTTAAAGTATTTTGGTTATTTTTAGAGAATTTTCAGATATTTTTGTGATTTTCTAAAAAGCAAATAGTGGAAAAAATACAAAAGAATGCACATCTAGGAACAATTTGCAAAATTAAAAATATTTAAAATGCCCAAAATATTAGATGATATTTTAATGATAAATAGAATTAGAAACCTACAAATAGAAACTGAAAACATAATTTTTGGATATCTCTTTGATTTTATACAATTTTTAAAAGATTTTGGGTGTTTTCTTAATTTTTAGGGTTTTTACAAGAATTTTGGAACAAAAATGATACTGGAAGTAAAACACAACAAAATACAGCTACAATTTTTTTGTGGAATTTCTATAGGATTTTTAAATTTTTTTATAATTTTTATAACTCAAACATGAAACTTTTTGTGGGTTTTTGAATTTTTATTGATTTACTACCACAATGACATGCAAACAGGAGTCACATGGATTTTTTTAGAATTTTTGGAGCTAATTTGCTATTTATTTCATTCAATACAAGTCAAGGAGTTAAAAGTAGTTTACATGAACCCAAACGTAAATACTTTAATTTCGAGGGCCTAGGAAATAACAACTAACAAAGCTCAGGGCCAAACATGTAATTCTTCTAGAAACGTTGTGTACTACACGTGATCCAGGTACACATGGGTATAAATGCAAATCTCAAAACATTTCATTCATCTCATAACAACATGAAAGTTCATGAAATAAACCGCAAATATCCCAGATAATCACATGGGGATGCACGTGGACTCGACTCAACTACACTGAAATGCAAATATGAAAATTATAAGGGTCTGAGTGCAAATATCCTTAACTATTTATTACATTTATTGGATTGAGCGCAAATAACATAAAAGATGGGGTAAAAAGTGAAAGTTGCCCTTCCAGACACGTGGCGCTCGCTTGTGGAGGTGGAGGTGGATGGATCTGATATTCTACGGAAAGCGATCTGACGGCTCTAGAAAGCGGGCGGATGTGCTTGTTAGATCTTATGTGTTAGGTCTTATGTACTGGCTCAAAAAGTTACATGGTCGGTCGGCTCTGATATTATCTGGCAAGGGGTTGCTCATCCGACAATGGGAAGAAGGTCTGCAAGAACAGCTCGCTGGGGAATTTTGACCCGCAAAATCTGGAGATCAGGTGGTCGGATCGAAGCTCCCAGGGTCCGACGTTATCGTGAAGAATCCCCTCCGCATCGACCAGGATGCTTGGATGGAAGAATTGAGGGATGGATGGTCCAAATGGAGGAGCTTCACATGGAGCTACTCTGTCGGCGCAACTAGGGTTTCAAACAGGTCTGTTAGCGTGCACGTACACCTGCAAAGGGTAGAGAGACTCGGAGGGGTCTCTTCGGTCAGGTTATTGCATGGCAAAACAAGGAGAAGTGATGGGAAATGGAGTTCTACCTCCGACGAGAATGGAGGAAGGAGGTCTCGGCCTTAATATCGATCTGAGGAGCGAGCCTAAGGGGTAAAGGTCGCGTAGGAAGGATGACGGTGATCTGGCGTGTCGATTGATAAGGGTGATGGTGTGTAATGAGGCTCCGACCAGCTGGTTGGATCTAGTTAACTGTGGCGGCGTTGGAAAGGGAAAGTAGAATAGAAATGGGACGTAAGGGCGATATGATTGATACCTAAAGGGTCTAATAAACACAGGAACTCCAGGCAAGGGGAACGGAGAGGGTTATAGCCTCAAACCTACTATGGAGGGCAGAAGAGGCTGCATGCGGTGGAGCTCCGACCGCGGCTTGAGCTGCGAGCCTCCAAGAATCTCCAAGGTCCCTGAGCTGCTCTTCAGATGGCTGTCACTCCAGTAATTGTCGCTAGGAAGTAATGGTGGTGCGAGGGACGAGCTGAAGAGCTGGAGGAGTGGAAAGAAGACATTATTTGCGAGCTGGAGGGTTTGGAAAGTTCGATCAGTGGATCGAAACCCTAGGCAGATCCCACTGCGACTAAGGATTTGCAAGGATCACGGATCCTAGGAGCACAGTCGAGCAATGGAATCGAGGCAGAAGGGGGTCAACGATCAGACGTGGATCAATCAGAATTCAGTATTCACAAAAATAAAAGTATATTAAATAAAAAATAGTAAATGATGTTAAAATAAAAAGTGTATAAAACATGAAATGTTTACTATTTTAAGAGCTATTTTTCTATGAATTTTAATTATTTTTATGAAAATTAAAATAGGTTATATACAGTATAATATGTTATGTACATGTATAGTATACCTATGTGTTATGTACAAGTATTTTTATTTTATTATTTTTACAAAAATATTTTATAGTTTATTTATTTACAAAATAATGTAAGGAATATTAAAAAATTTTTAGGTGATTTTTTATAATTTACATAAGGGTATTAAATAAATATATACACAAGTGTTATTTGTACACTGAATTGTGAATTTTATTTTTATGTTTATGTTTTTATGTTTTTCTATTTTTTTTATTTTATATTATTTCTATGTCTATATACAAGTATTCAAAAATAATAAGATATTTATATTTTGTCAAAAATAAATATTTTTACATGTGTAGGCAATATGTACAGTATATAATCTACCCTTATCTCTCTCAACTTATTATTTTACAATCAGGTCAAGTTTTGACCTTCTCTTTGGGTCCGGGTCACTCTGTATTTATTCTAAATACATCCTTCTTTTTCTTTTCTCTTTATTCTTTTGTTTTTTTGAGTAATAGATATTAATTATTAGATATTAACAATGACATGCATAATGTTAAGTTGTTGTATTTACAGGTATTTATAAGTGGTTTTGCTAAAAGAAAGAGCTAAAATAAAAGAATAAAGAATGAGAATTGTAGATTCATCAGATGTCATCATCATGATTCAAGGAATGCAATTCCCTATGGACTTCATTATGATTGACATGGATACCTCAGCTCCTCTTCTACACAACCCAATTATTCTTGGTTGGTTGTTCCTCTAAACAGTTGAACCACTTGTAGACTATGGCACTGGGTAGATCACCTTTTGTTCTATGAGCGACAAGGTTCCTATTTAGACAATTTAAATACCGAAATCATCAGAGTCTACATCAAACGTGAGTGAACCTTCGGTACAAAGAACAGAAGATTGTGAATTTCTTATAGAAATCATAGACACCAATCTATTTATGGATGTCATTGAGACCCACAAATTCCTCACCACTGAGGAAGTAGTGGATAGCACAGTCAAATCCCCCTCTGTTTGTGAAGATGAGATTTTTGCTGAGTTGCATAAGAAATGATTGATAGACACTTTCCATATCAGAGGAAGAGGATATTATTGAAGATTTCTTTAAACACGATGGAATTATTGAGAATTTTTGTGCCACATTGAACTCATATCTTGAAATGCCAATGGTGGTGTACGATTTAAAGATCTGACATCACCGCCGTGCATAGTTGCAAAAGTAGCCACTGATGTGAATCAGACCCCACCTGAGCTCAAACCACTTCCATCAAACATGAAGTATGCCTTCCTTATGACTGTACAGAATATTTTCCTATAATCAACAATTTACAGCTGAATCAGAAATGGGAATCTCGTCTGTTCGAGGTTCTAGAAAGGAATCGTAAGGCCATAGGCTGCAAAATTTCAAATCTCCATGAGATTAATCCGTCATTGTATTCACATGAGATCTACCTTGAGGAAGATAGCAAATCCTCCCTTGATTTTTAGCGTAGATTGAACCCCATTCTTTGGAAGGTTGTGATGAATGAAATCACTAAATGGTGTGATGCGGGATTCATATATCCATCTCCAACATAAAGTGGGTGAGTCCCTTTCATGTCGTGCCGAAGAATCAGTGATCTACGAAATTCATATATCCATCTCCAACATAAAGTGGGTGATTCCCTTGCATGTCGTGCGGAAGAAATCAGGGATAATCATCATGAAGAACGACAAAAGGGAGGAGATCGCAACCAGAGTTACAACATATTGGTGCATCTGTGTGGATTACAGATGCCTGAATCTAGAGACCAAGAAGGATCATTTCCTTCTCCCATTCATCTACTACATAGTCAAAAGATTGGTCACAAAGGATCACTTCTGCTTCTTAGATGGATATTCTAGTTAAAATCAGGTTGCAACGCCCTAGAGGATCAAGATAAGACTACCTTCACCTATCGATATGGGACATATGCCTTCCACAGGATGCCTTTTGTATTGTACAATGCTTCTACGACCATTCAGATGTGCTTTTTGGCAGTATTTGCAGATATGGATGGTAGTTTTCTCAAGGTTCTCATGGGTGATATCTTAGTCTATGGCAATAGTTTTGATCGGTGCTTATCATATTTAGACCGAGTCTTGAAACGATGCTGTGAAGCAAACCAGGTGTTCTCATGGTAAATGAATCACTTCATGGTGACTTAGGGGATTGTGCTACTAGTCTATGTCATATCTAGATATGGCATGGAGGTAGACCCTACAAAAGTGGTAATCATTTCGAAGCATGAGCCACCTACAAAGTCGAAGCAAGTCTGGTCATTCATGGGGCATGTTGGTTTTTATCGAAGATTCATCAATGATTTCAACAAGATTTCCCGTCTGTTGACTGAGCTTCTAGGAAAGGAGGTAGATTTCATTGTATATGCTAGAGTCCTCCAAGCCTTTGATAAGTTGAAAGATCTGATCACTCAGACCCTTGTCCTCCAACTGCATGATTGGTCTCTACCATTTTAAGATCATGACAGATGCTTCTGATAATGTTATTGGAGTTGTTCTAGGACAGAGACAAGATTGTTTATCGTTTGCAATTCATTGTGCCAGCAAAACTCTTGACGAAGCTTAGAAAAATTACATTGTTGCTGAAAAAGAGCTGCTAGCAGTTGTCTTTGCCCTAGAGAAGTTCAGATCGCATTTGTTGGGATCCAAAATCATTGTATAAATAAACCATTCTGCCATTAAGTACTTGCTAGCTAAGAAGGATGCCAAACCACGGCTAATCAGATGGATCCTTCCACTATAGGAATTCAATCTTGATATCTGTGATAAACCTGGAGTTAAAAATATGGTGGCAGAACATATATCGAGATTAGTTGAGATAAACACTCTTGAGTATAGCTTGATAGCGATCACAGAAACCTTTCCAACGAGGCAATTTTATCAGTCACCTCGCTCCCCTAGTTCATGTTGTGAACTATCTTGTTTCCAAGAGAACTCTGTAAGATTGACCGAAGCTGAAAATCGACAAGTTTTTGTCAGATATTCATTTCTATCATTGAGAGGATCCTTATCTCTTTCTTGAGGGGGCATATTGCATCTGGAGGAGGTGCATTCCTCAGGAGGAGGTTCATAGTATCCTTGAGCATTTCCATGCTTGAGAATTAGGAGGACACCACTCTAGGAAATGTACGGTAGCGAAAGTGCTCCAATACAACCTCTGGTGGATGACTTTATTCAAAGATGCGGAAGAATTTGTGAAGCATTGCACTGGGTGGTACTATTGGAATGAGAGACATAATGCCCCTAAAGTTCAGTCATATTTCTGATTAGTTTGGCGTGTATGGCATTGACTTCATGGGACCATGTCCCAATAGTCAGAGTTTTGAGTTTATTCTGCTCATTGTCGATTACGTAAGTCGTTGGGTGGAGGCGATTCCAACCCGAGCCGTCGACAGTCACACTGTCAATTGTTTCTAAAATAACACATCATTACACAGTTCAGGATTCCAAAGATTCTGATATATGATGGTGGTAGACATTTCATAAAAAGAGAAGTAAAGAAGCTGACTCAAGAGTATTGCACAGAACATCACGTCGCTTCTCTATGCCACCCACAATCTAATGGCTTGGAAGAATGTTCAAATAGGGAGATCAAAACAATTCTTCAGAAGCTTGTATGTCCAGACAGAAAGAATTGGTCTTAACTTCTCGACTCAATTCTCTAGGCCTATCGGACAGCGTACAAGTCACCTTTGGAAATGTCTCCCTACCGCCTAGTATATGGCAAGCCATGCCATTTTTCCGTGGAACTAGTTCACAAATCTTTATAGGTAGTTAATATTTGTAATCTAGATTCCAAGATGGCATGAAAGGATTGAATAACCAATCTAAATTGAATCCCTTAATTTCATCACTTTGCATACAACAACAGCCTGATGTACAATGAGGTTAAGAAATGTCACGATAAGCATATCCACCAAAATACTTTTGAAACAGATCAGAAGTTGGGTTGTTTGATGCAAAGTTGAAACTATTCCCAAGGAAGTTGAAGAGCAACTTGGTTGGGCCATTTATAGTAAAGCATTTGCATGACAATGGAAGCATTGTGATATCCGGTTTGTTAGCTGATGCACATCCTTTCGTCATCAATATACAACTACTTAAGCCTTATCTCGAGCATGATACTTTCTTTTCCGTGGTTGACTCTATACAGTTGGTTCAGGATTCTCCATTTCATCACCTTTATTCTTTTATTTTGGCCTTAATTCCCTAGATAAATGGATGTATATATCATTAATTTGTGAAGTAATTTTATTGTATTTAATTCCAAAACAGAAGAATATAGTTAAACACCAAGGTGTCGAGTGACCCTAGACCCTGAGACGTAGTCATCATGATGACTTGGTCGACAAGGCATAAAGTAGGGGGAGAAAGGGCAGAAGAACTGTACAAAAATACATAGAAAACCATAGATAAAGCCCTAATTTTAATTCATCTATAATTGATTTTTGGCACCTTCTTTATTTACTTGTTTTTATACTTCACTTAACAAAACTATCAACATGAATACTGTATATAAAAATATAAATAAAAATACAAAATTGATCTCATAGAAAAATAATTCACAGACCTGTATCTTCTCTATAATGTATCAATATAGACCAAAATCACCTATAATTCTATATAACTTTTAATAAGCTATTTAATGAAGGTGATTTCATTTAATTTGGAGTTAAGATGCAAAATTTGGGTTTTGGGCCCATATTGTGCAATATACTTGTATATTTTATTCAACATATTAATCATTTGTATTTTCCATATTCTCATATAATTTTAATATTGTAAATATTATTAAAATTATGTATCCCTAATAACCATAAATTAAAACTATTAAAATAAAATAAATTAAAATAAAGCTCTTTAATACATAGATGAAATATACCTATATATATTTATAAAGAGTCTATACATAATTTTTTTCAAAAAAAAAGAGTCTATACATAATTGTTTAAGTGTACAAATAAGCTCCTAAAAATATCAAAAAATACCTAAATATGTAATTAAATAAATCAAAATTATATAAAATACCTATAGAAAATAATAAAATATATATTAAAAAATTAAAATTAATTATTCAAAATACAAATATATTTACCTATTAATATACATGAATATTAACGTGTAATAAAATAACTCGAAAAAATAAATAAAAACAATAATATAGTACAAATAAAAAATAAACACTTTTTTCATTTCAGCTTTTATTAATTAATTCATTTATTATTGTATTTCTAATTATGTAATATTTTTCAACATGTTTTATCTTCTTGCGGCCCAGCTAGACCAATGGGAAGCATTCCCACATTGACCTCATGTCAACTCCTCTGACTCCATCCACTGTGTTAGAAAATTCACGTGAGTCTCTCCTTCTCCATTTTTTCACTCCATCCCCCATGCCCTTTGCACCTCAAGTCGACCACCCTTCCATACCTCATACAACAGCCATCCTCGCTGACCCTTATATCTTCATCTACCCTCGCTCGATCTCATGCAATCGAACCTCGTAGTCAGCCCATTCACCTTCTACAAAAACCTCCTCCACCTTCTTCATTTTTGGTTTGATCCCTCCCTCAAAGCATTTACCCTCTCAGATCACACTTCTATCCCTACTTCTAGGGACAAGAGCAGGAAGGTGGTGTCCTGCAGCGAGGAGAGGACCCAGAGGAGCCAAATCCATCAACCATTGGGGTTCCGTCAGCAGGTTTAGCCACCTGGGTCCCTATCCCAGTTGAGGCCCCTTTTCATGCTTCATTAGGTAATATATAGGTCTTTGTTCGTTTTCTACATTAAATTTCACAGTTATCATTTTAGATTAGGTTTAATTGCTCGAACCTAATCTGATCAAGAACCCTAGCTCCAGGCCAAATACTCCATCCACTGTTAGTGCCTTCACTCCTAGATCATTACAGTATGCTCATCATCACATTCTCCACTCATCGAGACAACTGACCAACCCAAATCCATCGTGTATCTGGGATTCAAGCTACTTCTATCGCCCCCTCACTTGAGTTGCACCATCATTAAACCCCTCTCACATTCCCGCTTCACGGAGTAGTGGAAGGAGTAGCCCTCATGCTTCCCGAACATTTGGTGTAGGTTTCGGCCCCAAGGACCCTTCTGGAGTTATATATCAAACCTAGAAGAGCCGTAGGGCACCTAGAGTGAAAGGATCTCCCAAATCGAAGTCCATGCAGCATGGATCCTATCGGAGATCATCAGCATCTACGGAGGTACCCAAGCGACTTCTAGCAATAGTCAGATTCAAGAACCTTCACCAGAGTCATCGGGAATCGAAGGAAGAAGCAACCCCAGGCTCGTGTTCATAAGTGCTCGTCTAGTACATTTCAAAACCGTCAGATCTTGAAATTGGCCCAAATCTAATCTAGGTTATTTGTTCTTATCGAAGCGGTGCACAATTCCAACTGACCGATCTACCACGCATCACAAGAAGGACGATTGGATCGAACGAGTTTAGTGGGTAAACTTCATAAACCCCCTCCACCTTTTTTATTTTTGTAATAAGTCTTATAATTATTTTATTGTGTTTAAAAGTTTGTGGACAAATTGCATGTATGCCCTCGAACTGTTTTAATATTGCAATTTAATCAGACGGCTCACGTCTGTGGGTATTTTGCATGTATGCCCTTATAAGTTATGTATTAATGATCTAGTCTTTTAAAATAAAGTTTCTATTTAAAGTTTTTTGTATTTTTGCACATGGACCCCTCCACTTAAATATTTTTGCAAAAATACCCCTACTAACTTAATTATATTTGTGCATGCTTGTATATTTTCTAACAATACTTCATGAACTCCACAAATCAAGAAAAAATAGGGTCATGTGCTTGATACTATACTTATCCATGTCATAAATTTTATTTTGCATTTCACAAACATTTTCTTTTTATTAAAAATCAAATAGCACATATTCCCTATTTGCCTTAAAAATATAAAAAAATATAAAACTTAATTAAAAAATTAAAAAAATTATCTACTATTTATTACAGTATTATATAACTCAAGACCAAAAATCACAAAAAATCGTAAAAGAAAATCCTAAAAATAAAAAACTCTTGCTAACCCGAAAAAAATTGCAAAATATTTTCGAAAAACCTAAAAAGATTAGTTTCTATTCTATATTTTCATATATTATTATCTACATATGAAAATTGATTTGAAGAAATTTTGAACATTTTTTATTTTTTTTGTTCTCAAATTATTGTGGCATATTTATTATGTCCCTATTTTTATATAGTTAAGCCTTTAAAAAAAACCTAAAAATTAGCAAAAATTCTTGAAAAATATTAAAAAATAAAGAAAAAATAAAACACAAAATTACCCTTTTTGTAAATTTCTATTATATATAGCTATATTTATAATTATAATGCCCTATATTATGTAATATTACTATGTATATTTATATATAACTAATATTACTATTATTATTATTATAAATACCTTATAAATTTTTTGAAAATTTAAAAAAAATTAAAAGGACTATTTTTCAAGTATTTTTTTGATTTTGATACAATAATTATGTATTTATATTATATATCACTTATATTATACATATAATATATATTGATATACACCCATTATAATTTACTAAAAAGAAAAAGGAAATAAAAATCTGAAAATTATAAAAAGAAAAATAAATTATAAATTTAAAAATTTAAAAATATAATACAAAAAAGCATATATATATATATATATGTAAGAAAATAAATAAATAAATAAACCTACAAAAACATGAATTGACAACCTAAGTGAATATTGTACAAATACACCTACATTAATTATTAATTTATTATTTATAATTAATATACCTACTATACCGACTTGTCTCTCTATGTTCGTCCCCTACTCTATTTGTCACTATACACACATTTATTATAGGGTATAATAAATTTCGATCTGCATCCATATTGCATTGCTTGATTTCTATTATGCGGGTTGATTATTGAAATCATTGATTGATCTTTGTGAGTGGTCACTTCGAGGATTGTCATTCTACCTTGTAGATTAATACAACCCTCCTCCTAAGATTATTTTGGCCTTTTCAAATGACGTTGCTTCTGGAGAGCAACTGAGTGTAGCCAGTTGCACATTACTCTATTTATTTCTCTTTTTATTTTCTCTGCTATTCACTCTTGATAATTATTTGATTGTTCTAATCCATATTTGTTGAGATGGACTGCATGGCGATGGCTATCTCTTAGGTGGTGGACACACTTGAGCCACAAGGAGGTTGGTGTTTCTACTTGTGAGCCGACTAGAAGAGAGCAAGAGAGAGGAGTAAATGAAGAAGGAGAAGAGAAGCCACTAGCATAGTTTTTATTTTATTCATTAAGGAGTGATTTTATTTTTGAAAAATAATTTGCACTAATTTGGACACTACCACACTTCTACTTAATGAGGTCCAGTTCCCGGGTGTCTATCCATATGGGGGCATCGTCGGTTCTTTCAAGTTTTCTTCGCCTTCATTTCGTTTTGTTTCGCGCATTTTGAGCTTTCTGTCTTTCCTTTTCATTTGTTTTCTATGATTGAGCCCCTAGATCTAGATTTGCTTGAGTCGGTAGCTAAGTCCAAAGCCCAAATAGAAGAATGCACATATAATCTCTTTTGCTTGGACATAATCAAAAATTAATTACTCATTATTCAATCTTGGAATCGCGCACCATGAGAGGCACCATACAGCACTTGCAAGACCCATTGTGGCGGTCACCAAGGAGTCTCCGAGGCCAGACACTTGGAGACATTTTTGAGTGATTAGCATTGGTTTTGCCAAAAATAGCAATTTCTATTTAGGGCATTTTATCGCTTGCATATCGTGCATAATGTGGAGGTTTATATGTTCTGTTTTTCATCCCGAATGGAGAGAGCTAGGAAGCACTGTAACTCCTTACTTTGCATACATCATTCGATATGAGAGTGAGATCCACCCTCGTAACCACTTGAATGGTTTTCCACCTTCTTCCTTTGTTTTTGCACATAATAGGATTCAAATAAAATACAAAAAAAATGGCTAGGTGCTTGCTCAGAAAAATACTAAAAAAATGAAAATCAAAAATTAAAATAAGGGGGCTACTTATAAAATTTTGACCTTAATAAAAATCATGATGGACATCATTGTTTTGGGTTCATAAAGCCCTCCTCGTTTGTAGGTGATAAAAAACGTAGACGAGGGGTCTAAAATGAGCCTCACAATGCGAGGACTCAGTCGTTGTGACGACCTCTCGGCAATTGTGTTTAATCAACAAGTAACCCACACAAGAAATTATCACTTAAACAAGGGGTCCAATTATATTATACCCTACAATAGATTGTTTAGTGGACAAGTGCAGTAGGGGTGGAACACAGGAAACAATGTGGGATAGACAATCAAAATTGACTAAATGACAATAAATACTTTTGGGCATTCTAACGTATTTTTGGATTTTTGTGAGTTTTAAATTATTTTTTTTGAATTTTTTTGTTTTTAGATTTTTATTATTTTCCTTTTATAAAGTTTTATTTAATAATTTCTGATTTTTTATTTTCTTTATTTTATATATATAATTTAAGTGTATATATGTGGATAATATAGAGTAATATAGTTTTACATACAATGAAAACAAAAATTATAAAGTAAATTGTTTTTGTATTTTATATATTTTTCCACAATTTTTGTTATTTTAAATATTTTTGCTTATTTATATATTTTTAAAGTCCAAAATATCCCAAAACAAGGGATTAATGAATAGGACGAATTGATTTGAGGTTCAAAAATAGAGAAAGAGTTAAAATTTCAGAAAAATCAATTTCAATATATAGATAATAATGTATATAAAATTAAAGAATAGAAATTAATATTTTTGGAATTTTTGTTGATTTTTTATCTTTTTTTAAAGGATTTTGGAGTGTTTTATATCATTTTATTTATCTATTTTTAGGGGTTCTTGGTCTGGAGTTATAATATACTATAATAAACAAAATATAATTGTTTAGAATTTTTCAAAAAGGTTTTATATTTTTTGGTATTTTTAAATACAAACATTAACAAAACATGTTATTTTTTATTTTTACTAAACAAGAAAAATGCCTAAAATGCAAAATTGAAAATGTAATGTGAAAGAGATTGTAGTCGGGCACTTAATCCTAATTTTTCATAAATTTTGGAGCGTGAATTATATTTATAAAAATTAAATAAACATGTACAAAAATGCTTGAACTAATAGGGGTATATTTGCATTTAAAATAAAGAATAGGTGGTACAATGCAAATATCCCAAAAGTTTACAACAAATATTTAGACTTTAAATACTAAACTGAAATACAAAAACCCATGAGGGGTTACATATAAAATGTTCATCTCACGTGGGACACATGAGCTGAGCTGGACTGGACCCCAAATGTAATTTCTTGAAGCTCATAGGTTCACATATAAATTTCACAGATAATATAAAACATAATTAATATATTACAATACCAAATAAAAAGGCAACAAAATTCAAGATGGGGGGCTAAATGTTAAAATTGTTCCTTATAGGCGTTGATTGAAGGGTTGATGGCATCTCACTTGCCATGCAACACACCCTAGATGCGCGATGACGGTTCGAAGGGAGCGATTAGGATTATATCACCAGATGGGATCCAACGGTCGACGTACGCTCTGATCCAATGATGCTTGTACGATCTAGAAGGATGAAGTCGATCGGGCACGGTCCCTGAAGATGCTGGAAGAATAAGGGAAGCACTACCTCTTGGCGAGTATCGATTTGGCACAACTCACTTCTCTGACCAGCTAACACGCGGCCGATGGGCTCTACTTGTTCAACATCCTCTCTGAAGCTCCCAGATGCCTAAATTTGTATGGGGACCATCGATAGGTCTCTAGAGCACAAGAGTTCTTCGGTTGGACTTGGGAGTCTGTTCTTGGCAAAATTGGCCCCTTATATGAGGTCTTTAGCTCCTAGTACGTGAAAGGTCCCAGGATCTAATAGGGCGAATTGGATGGAAAATGGTGGTAGGCGGTGTCCTCCGGCAAACGACAGAGAGGGAGGAACGGATCTCTAGATATGTACAAGATCTAGGTGGATGAAGGTTCGTAGGATGTAGGACTGAGGACGGACGGGTGACAGAGATGATAGGAGTGGCAGAGGATGACTGAGGCGGTCAGAAACAAGCGTTGGAGCTGAAGCTCCGTCGAACAAAAAAATTTGATTTACGAAAAATAAAGCTAAATTAAACGAAATAAAAGCTTTTCCTATGCTACCGCTACGCTAAGGAATAGAAAGAATGAAGAAATAATAAGATCTCAATATTTGGACCACCTGGAGAAGAACATCGTGCGGAGGAGTCGCTGGAGCTTTAGATTAGCCTTGATTTGACGCTAGTCAAGCCCTTTAAGATCCTGGGAGAAGCATGCTATCATCAGGGTTATCAATTATGGATTAGGTTAGGATTTTGGTGGCAGAAGAGGGATCAAAGGGTGATGGGAGGTGGAGGAGATGCTTTATACGTGGGGGGCCTTTGGCTGGCGAGAACTCATGCATCGAGGCTCCTTAGATCAACAAGAGATGTATGCGTGAAAGAATTGGATCGAGGAAGTGATTTGCAAAAGGAATCGAGCCAAACGAGTGCAAGATTCGGGCACGATAATTCAAGGAAGTAGGGGTCAAACACAATCTGGCATGCCTAAGGCTGGAAGATGGACAATTGACCTAGGGTCAACTGTAGCTGGGTTGTGATTGGTCCACTTAGGACGCAAGAAGACAAACCAGATTTGAAATTCAAAAAAATCGAAATAAATAAGTAATTGATTTGTTTAATTTTTGGTTAAAACATAAAAATAGTTTAGTATTTTATGTAGTATTTTAATCTGATTTTTATTTATTTTTATGGATTAGTTTATTATAAGTTACTTTTTACAAGTAAAAGTATATGTATATTTACATATGATATGTATATTTTATATTTTATTTTATAAATTATATTTTTATTTTTTTACATATTTATAAATTTATAATTTATTACAATATTTTTATTATGTTTTTTGATGTTATTTGTACACTTAAATAAATAGAGGTATATATTATTTATGTATAAGAATAGGTAATTCATCTATGTTTTTTATATTCCATTTTATTTTATTATTATTTATGTTAAATTTTCTTTTAAATATGAACATATGATATAAATAATATTTAAGAAATTATAACAATATAAATAACAGAAAAAAGAATAAAAAATGAATATTTTATTCAGGTATATTATACAATAGGGGTCAAAAAACTAACTTTTGCATCTTAACTCCAAATTAAGTGAAACCACCTTCATTAAATAGTGAATAAAAAATTATATACAATTAAAATTTTGATTTTTTACATTTTGATTTCATATGGAGAAGATATGGGCCTCGGAAATTTGATTTTTTGAACTTTTGTTCTGAGTATAAAATGGTCACTATGTTTTATTTTTGTGTGAAATCAACTTTATACTTTTTTATGTATTTTTATCTACGAATTCCTATAAAAAGTTTCTTTATTTGAATTATAAATAATAGAAAATAAAACAGATCCCAAAATGAATTATTGAAGAATAAATAATTAGGCTTTGTTGTGTTTTTGACCCTTATCTCCCCCTACTTTATTCTTTGTCGACCCATTCATCATGATGCCTAGGTCTCGGAGTTTAGGGCCATAAAATACCTTTGGAATTTTATTTCTTTTTCTTTTCTTTTCCTTTATTCTCGGTGTTGGTGAAGAACTAGCGCTTCTATCGTGCGTGACCGAGTAGGGCCCTATCAATAATGGTGCTCCTACCTTGTGGAGCATCTGACTTTGTCTGAAGTGATGAGCCTAGGCTACACCCTCACAGGTGTATCTATCTCATCGATTAGCGTTCGAGTACCTTACTTGTGGTGGAAGTATTGGTTTTGCCTATTGGCTTCCTCCTCTATTTGTTTAGTTGAGTAGCCGCTCAAGCATGAGATCAAGGACCTCATAGTGAGCAGATCACATATTACAAAGGAGGTGGAAGAAGTACGGGGAACTTTCCTGGCAGTACACACACTCCTATAGGGATAGCACTCACAAGGACTTGTTATACGATCTTGCCTAAATAACAAAAAAAATCGAAAAGTTAAATATGGATGAACTCTTACGGCTTCACTTGTATCGAGTTGGTGAACCTAAAACTTGTTTAGTATATGTTTGATTTTAGTTAAGTTCAAAGATCAGTCCCGCATATTTTGTGTGCTTTTCACCTTTATATGTTTTATTCCGCATTTGACCCCCACTCACTTCGAGCCTTCTACTGTTTTTCACTCCATTTATTCCTAATTTGACATTCAGTCATTCTCAATCTCCCTCTTCATCTTCGTTATGGAGACTCATGGATGTCTTGGTCGGGACTCCGCCGACACCAACATCGATTCCATGTGCTTACTTTCTCTAATAATTCAGGGTGATTTCTGAGAAATCATCTCGGACTCTACAAATCAATCTCCAAACTCCCCGCCTTATTAAATAATTTAGTATCACTCTTGTCCCGAACTCTACCCATTTTGTATGAAAATTGATTTCACTCCTTATACATCACCATCCTTATTGAAGTTCTATGTTTACCTTAACACAGACCTATTCTCTACATCTAATGCTTCTATACAGATTGATCGGGGGTATCATTCCATGTGCAGATCGCGAGCCTGATCTAGAGATAGAGATTCTTTCAAACTCAGACATAGATATAGAGATGGCTCCTATAGGAAAATGGAAGGGACCGCAACACCCATCGTAGCCATAGCCAGAGCAAGGCCAGACAGTCTAGAATGCAGTGAATGCCCAGCTTCTCACCTCTATTCAGGTGATTCTGTAGTAGCTCACTGGCCAGGCTTTGGCTCAAGTTGCCTTCCAAGACCTGGACAGCCCAAGAGGAGGAGGAGAGGAAGAGAGTGCAGATAGAGGTCGTGCAGGCCCAGCAGATGAAGCCCGAGTAGAGAGGCCCAAGCCCATGCTCAAAGAGACCTACAATTCTAGAGCGGACCAGATGATCGAGTGGTTTTGAATCCCCGTGGTCCATTCACACTTCGAGTTGAAGCCTCGACTCTTGGTGCTTCTTCCACCTTCTACAAGAATGCGAACAAGGAACCTTATATCCATCTGCAATAGTTCACACGCATCTGTGATACAACTCACTACCCTAACATACCATTAGGTGTCGTCAAAATGACAGCCTTTCCATTCAGCCTTCAGAAGAAAGCGCTTCATTGGATCAACCACCTCAGGAAAGTCGTCACCACCTTGAAGGAGTTGAAGTCAGCCTTTCTACACAAATTCCACTCTCTCGAGTGGTTAAATCTGATGAGTTCCCACGTTGCCAACTTCACCCAAGACACCCATGAATCCATTCATGCGGCTAAGGAGAGGTTTACAGATCTACAGGAGAAATGTCCCCATCATGACATCTCGCAGACCAGCTTCGTCCAACACTTCTTTGGGGGACTTACAATTGAAAGTCAGAAGTTGTGGATGCTACATGTGGTGGATCGCATTTTAACAAGGATGAGGAACTCGTTTGGAAGATCTTCGAGGAAACGGCCAAAGGAGAGGCCGCCTTGTCGTCATCCTGTGCATATCAGCGTCAACCACATAATCTCTAGAAACCAGTTCATATGGCAGCTTCTCACGAGCCAGACAAGGATGAGAGCTCTGACTTGAGCATCATACGAAGCCACATGTCAAAGACGGATATCATTGAGAAATGATCATAGGACCTGGATAAACTATATGTGATCAAATAGAGGACATAACATCTGGATAAACTAGATCAGATCACCAAGCAGTTGGAGCTGCTGGTGAGTACCATTAGCACCTGTCAATCTATGTCTGCATTGTCTTTAACTCATGTTGAGATGAAGGAACCATCATTGCCTCAGCCTCCTCAGCAGAGTCCTGCACAGCCAGTCGTTTAGCACATTTACTACGTACAAGCCCCAGAGCCCACCTCACCTCAACAACAGCAGCAGCAGCTTGTGGTTGACCAGCCCGAGCTCCAAATCTTACCAGATCCATGCTCTCCTCCACCACCTCTCATTCAACAGGTAAATGCCATGTGGAGTAACAATGAACAGCTGTCCTCTCCTGGTGGACAATAGCAGGGCCACTCTAATAGGCAATTATCCATTCCCATGGCAGTAAGGAGGAAGATTTTTCCAAAACCAACCTCAGCACCACCAGCAGTCTCCATACTAGTAGAATTGGAGACAGAACCATTATTAGTAGCCCTAGTACTTCCAACAATAGCAGAATCATTAGTACTCAGTTGCTCCTTATCAGTACCCTCCTCAGCAGCATCAGTAGTATCACCCTTCTCCTCGATATCATAGTCAACATTCATACTCGCATCCTCCAAACCATTCCTAGTATAAGTGTGGTCAGCACACTGGACCATCTGAGATTGCTCCTGTAAACCCCACCAATGATTTCTTGTCTCAATTCATGAAGAGCCTCGACTAAGATGAGCCACAAGCTCGATGACCTCGTTGACTCCAAAACACCAATTTCGGTATAGGTGGAGACCAACCCCAATAATTTTAAGAAGAAAGAGTAGGTAGTCTGTGATGTTCTCTTTGATCTAATAGAGCATGATGTTTATGATTTTTATCTAATGTTTACACTCTCAGTAGAGGTAGGACCTTGCAGTCGACTACTACCATGAAGGGGAAGAATAAAGATTCATTTGGCAAATCGTCATCTTCTGCATCAACCGATTCAACATCTGGGTTGGGTGATGAAGAAAAAGATGGAGTATATGCATCAAAAAGAAAACATCAAAAAATATACAAATAAAAAACAACAAAAAGAAATCACATGTTAGCAACAGTTGATACACCACCACGCCAGCAACCAAGGAGACAGCAGCTATAACCACCCTGATGCCAGCTAATGGAGCCTCGCCTGCAGATTCTGGATGCCCACATTTCTAGGATGAACCTACTCATTTTAGTCATCCATTTGTACAACATGATGTAGGCACTAATTTTTATGTAAATAAGAACAATATTTCTGCTTTTGATCCTATAAATATTCCGTTTCGAGATACTTTGAGAAAATCCAAAAAAATAGAAATTTAAAAACTGCCTTGTCTGACCTTGATGTGGTCAAGATTATTCAGTATCTTGTTCTTGAAATGCCCCTACTCAAAGCCATCAAGTACATGCCTAACATCAAGAAAGTGGTGAAAGAAGCATGTACTTCAAAGAGACAAATGCGCCATTGAATGAAACGTAAAGCATATTTTGACTGCGGCCACTGTAAACTCAAACAAAAACCTTCCGAGTAAAAAGAAGGACATGGGAGATCCTCTAGTCAGATGTCAGATGTTTGACCATGAGTTCGATCGAACACTCCTTGAAAGTGTATCGTCAATCAACCTGATGCCGACTTCACTAGTGAAAGAATTTGGGATTGAACTTGTTAAGTCCACTAGATTGATTTTGCAAGCATCTCCAAGGAATTTTAGAGGATGTCATCGTCAACATTCGAGAATGCAGTTCCCTATGGACTTCATTATGCTTGACATGGACACCTCAACTCCTCTTCTACATACCCTGATAATCCTTGGACGGTCGTTCCTTTAAACGACCGAAGTAGCAGTGGACTATGGCACCAGGCAGTGACCTTCTGTTCTAGACGAGATAAGTTGCCTATTGAGATGATCCATGTGCCAAAAACTAACTGAGTCTGCATCAGACGAGAGTGAGTCGGCAGAACATAGAACAGAAGACTATGACTTTCTTGCAGAAATCTGCAATGCAAATCTATTTACTGATGATATCGAAACCCACGAATTCCTCTCCACGGAGGAAAGAGTGGACACCACAGTAGAGTTCCCAGATGTTCACGATACTAAGATTTTGATTAGTTACCTGAAAATACATCATTGGCCACATGTCCTTGGTAGAGAAGTAAGAGATCATTGGAAATTTTTGTGAACAAGATTCTGTGATTGAAGAATTTTGCGATGCATTGAATGCAGAGCCTATAGTGCCAATGGTAGACACAAAACAGTGGAAATATCAAACACCATCACCATGTACAATAGCTGAAGTCACCACTGAGTTGAACCAAATAATGATAACTCGGGTTTTACAAGGGTCTAAAGTAGTCTACAAAGAGAGAGACCACAATGTTGCTGAAGCAACTGCTTGGAAACCCAGGTAATCAACAATTAACCCACAACAGATAATCAAGCAATAAAATGCAATATGGAGTTAAATTTTATTTTATTTAACTCTACAAAATGTGTGTATAGTCCAAGTATGTAGAGTGTTGAATACATGGAGCAAACGTCTAGATTGGGCAAATAAATGCGCAAAATGATAATTGTGAGACTATGTCTATGATTTTTAATGTGGGTTTTTTTATTTTAAATTTTTTCTTTTTTAATATTCTTATATTTGATTAATATATTTCTGATTTTATATTTTCTTTTAATATTTTTAGATTTTTTTAATTCATTTTCTTTTAAATAATATATAAGTTATATAAAGTATATATATACAATATAGACTAATATATTTAAATAAATAAAATATCAAAATAAAATAAATAAAATATTTTTGGATTTTAAAAAATCTTTTACAGTTTTTTAGATTTTTAGGAATTTTTGCTATTTTTTATATATTTTTAAAGTCAAAAATACCCTAAAACATGGATAAAATAAATACCTGAAATTAAAATGGAGATTAAAAATAGAAAATAGAATCCAAAATTATCCAAATTAATTTTCAAATAAATATACTAATATAAAGAAAACCGAGAAATAGAAAATAGAATTTTTTGATTTTTTTAAGAATTTTTAATGTTTATAAAGGTTTTAGGGGTTTTTTCAATTTTTTAGAGTTTTCATTTGTATATTTTGATTTTTAGTTTGAAGGTTAGAAATACATAAATGCATAAATTATATTTTTTGGTAATTTTTCAAAACATTTTTATAATTTTTAAGTACTTTCTATTGAAAACAAGGACAAAAATGATACTTTTTATTTTTACTAAATACAAAAAACTTCTAAAGTTGCAAATTAAAATAAAGGCATGAATATAGATGCAATAAGGAAACTAACCATATTTTTGTAGATTTTTTAGAGCAATGTAGATATGTTAAATAAATATAAGAAATAAAGAGAAAATGCAATGTTGGCAGGGATATTAATGTAAATATCAGAAAGTCCTGGGGCCTCACTGTAATTTTCCCAAAAATATTATACTGATAAAATAGTTTGTGGACTAAATAGAAATAACTAAAACCCAGGGGGTCCTGTTGTAAAATTTCTACCTCACGTGATGCGTCACATGATGTGACGTGGCGTGGACCGACTTGCAATTACAAAAAGTTGAGGGGCCTTTTAATAAATTTTACAAAATTAAATACAGGCCTAGGAATGTTTGAGCATTAAATAGTAAATACAACCAGTTCCTGGGTAGATCTGTAAATTACCCAAACAAAGGCGGGGGTGGACGGTTGATTTTCAATCACTTATACATGTGGCGCCCATCCATCTGTCGATACGCTTTGATATGGACAACCACGAGTAGATCTCCGTAGTGGGGTCGATGGTGGAAGCGTTGGGAGATCCAACAGCAGTTGTGCATCAGGAAGAACTGGCCAGATCCAATGGCAACGAAGGCCGATGGAAGAATTGGGAAACGCCCCCGATGAGGCGAGCTTCTCCGAGCTCGATCTCCTTCCTCCGGCGATCATGTGGGCTCCAAAATGGCCTAGAAGCCTCCTGGAGTGATCCTTTGTGTGTTGGAAACTCAAAAATTCCACGACGATGGCCGGAGGTCACGCACGAGGCCGATGGAGCATTACAAATCCAGGAACATCAAGCCTCCTCCAAAACGAGCTCTAGTAGGCTCTATAGTTCCAGGACCTGCAAAAAAGTGTGAAAGAGTTGAGGGAAAACTACCTCGACCCCACAGCAGGGTGATGGAAGCGGAGGGCGCAAGATGCGAGGTTCGTCGGAGCGAGCTCCGGCGAATAGTGGACGAGGTCGATGAAGTGATTAAGTAAAATTCAGAAAGGGACCTAAGGCTACGACTAAATAAAAGGGCTAAGTAAATGCAAGAAAAATCGAACCTCACTGGACTAGATCGGGAAGAGCAAACCTCACGGCCGGTGGACGAAGATGGGGGTGGAGCCGCTCTTCAGCCCGCCTAACCACGCCCCCAAAGAGCTGGAGAGCTAGTTGTCACCTTGCTTAATCCTAGGCTCGAAGAAGGGAAGCCAAAACGGGTCCGAGAGGGTTCAAATTCAAAATAAGGAGGAGGCTGGCTATATGTGCAAGGTGGTCGATAGGATTCAAAGATCGAGGAATATCTGGAGAATCGATGATCCAATTCTCGAGGAGAGCTGCCGGCGTGTAAGAGCATTATTCGAGGAGAAAAACGTGTGAAGGAAGCCAAGCCAATTGAAGAAAGGAGCGAGCCCCAAAATTAAGATAAACGAGGCAAAAACACATCTCTGACATCCTGGAGACCTCGGTCAAAGAGTTGATCGTCAATGGGTGGGGGAAAATGGTTGGTCTACTGGACCCACCAGAAAAAAAAACCCTAAGAGAAAAATTAGAAAATTTGATTTAAAAAAATGAATATATTAATTTTAGGTTATAAAATGAAAATTATTTAATATTTTCTAAATTATTTTATTATGATTTTTATTTATTTTTTCGAGCTTTATATTTACAAATTGCTTTTTAGGGCAATATTATAGGTATATTTTCCTTATTTTATTTTTATTTTGTATTTTAAATATTAATTAAGTTATTTATTATTTTATAAAATTATAACTTATTTTTATATACATAAATATATTTCATTGTATTTTTCTGATATAAAATATACACTTAAATAAATAGATGTATCAATCATATAGGTATAGATATAAGCATTTTACCTATGTATTAGATATACATATTTTATTTTAATTGTTTCTTTACTATTTTATCCATGTTTTAATATGTACATATATTATAAAAAATATTTACTAAATTATAAAAATATAAAATTAATAAAATAATGAATAATAAATAAAATGAATATTTTATTTGATACAACTATATAATAGGGGTCCAAAAACTAACTTTCACATCTTAACTCCAAAAAATTATGAAACCATCTTCAGATAGCTTATTAAAAGTTATATAGAATTAAAGTGAATATGATATATTTTAAGTTTTTATTTGAGAGATATGGGTCCGGGAAGTTGGAATTTTGGGAACTTATTCTGACTATAACTTTTATTCTTTATTTTATTTTTGTAGGAAATCAATTTTGTATTTTTCTATATTTTACTATCCATAACTTTCATGTTCAAAGTTTCTTTATTTGAAGTATAAAAAGTGGAACTAAAAATAGGTCCCAAAAATGAATAAAATTGAATAATTGAAATTGTATTTTGGACCTTTATCTCCCCCTACTTTATTCCTTGTCGACCTATTCATCAAGATTCTAGGTCTCGGAGTTTCAGGTCATAAGGTATTTTCAATATTTTATTTTTTTCTTTTCTTTTCTTTAATCTATAATTTTGGCATTAAAATAGTGTTTTATACCATGTTTGTATAATAATGCACGAATTCTTAAATTCATGAATTAAGGGTATTTACACACATTTACTATGGTTTTATGGCCAAAATGATAGAATAAAGGTGTTGAAATGGAGATTCATCACCCCCCTATACTTGCCTTTGCTAGTCCCTTGCAAACACTTATGTAATAAGGGTAGGAAATAAAAGCAAAAGAAAAGAAAAAGCAAGAAATTGTATTAAGTTAATTATCAAACTTGTCTTCACAAAATCAAAATTTGGACCTTAAGTCGGACCTTTGGAATTTTAGTGTGGGTGAAACCTTAATGGGAATCAGATTTGAAATCCAACAGCCTTCGAGAATCCCAAAGCTCTAATCAAGTATCCTCAATAACCGGGTCAGAATACTTCTACTCATACGTAAACCATTACGACTATGAACCTGACTCGTACAGTGTAAGTGATAGTGGCTCTCCCCAACTGAAATGACGAAGAGACTGACTTCTCCAGCATGAAAACCTAGTGATTCCCAATCCAGCAACTCCTTCCTCGTGGAGCGGGGTATTCCCTTTTAAGTTCAAGTTACGAGCAGCTCAAGAGGAGGGGGGAAGAGAAGAATGGATGGTAGCTGGTGTAGCTACCTATCCTAGGACGCATGAACAGTGTAGTCAAGTCATCCAGCTGCAGGCTCACATGATATGACTTTGAAGCTCAAGCTTTTTTATTGACTATACAAATATATACACTCTGATATGCATTTTATTTTCAATCAGGTTTGTCCACTTTTTTTGGAGTTCTTGCTTTTTTTAAATACTATTTGCAGCAGCTTTTACATAAGGATTTTTTCCTCTTGAGCCAATAGATTATCCCTCTTTTGAAGCATTATTGCAACCCACACTCTCCTATCTTTAGATATCAATGCCACTGGATGGGTTGGGTGCACTTTCCTCCCTAGACGATGACAAATGTTTCCACTTTTGTGCATCTCATACAGGCAAATACAATCCCTTCACCACTCCAACATAGTTGAGACAAGTGAAAGGTGCAAGTGTATAATAAAGGTCATTATCAACAAGAGCCATGCATGTTCTCCAAAATTCTCTATTTAGGCAGTCAAGAATCCATTGAACCAAGTCTCGTGATCCTTAAAGAATTAAGTCAACTAGACCTGAAGTACCTCAATTCTAGCTCATATAAGGTTCTTGTTATTAGGGAGATTTAAGGTCCAACCAAGCTCCATGCTTCAGATTTTACTAAAACTTATTCAATTATTAAACTCGATGTGAATGCTATGCAGAATACAGAAAATATTTTTGTGATGCAATTTTCAAAGAGTTTGAACTTTTTAAGGATTTTTGAAAAGATGATGCATATGCATTTTTTGTATTTTTCAAAAAGGTTTTGCAAATGTTTTTGGTATTTTAAATTTTACAAATGTTTTTGTGATTTTTTTTGAAAACACAAGATTTTGGCTAAAACTAGGTACGAATATTTACACGGGGATGCATCTTATATTTACAAGAATTAGGTTTTAAGAATTTACAAGGGGTAAGTGATCAACTTTATAGACATATATATACAATTAAATAAAGAATTTTAGTGTGATGTAAATATTCCTCGAACTTATTTGAAAATAATTTTTTTCAAACAATTTTTTTGAAAATTGTAGTTCAAAATAGCTTTTACAAAGATTTTTACAAACATTTACACACATTTGAAAATCATTTTGCAAAGGTTTTTCATATAATATATATAGATTTCTTAAAATATTTTTGCAACCATTTTCAAACCATTTGCAAATCATTTTTCAAACATTTTATTTCACATAAAGAAAATAAATTTTACAAACAAAAAAAATTTTACAAAGGTTGAAAATATTCCAAGTAGTTTTCAAAAGATTTTTCTAAAAGATTTTCAAACTATTTTTCAAACATTTTGCAAAAAATATTTTTACCGGATATATTAGTCAGTAAATACAAAAAGGCTTTGAGGAATAATATGCATCTTTTTATTAAGTGATTTTAATGAATTTAATAGGTGTTTTTATCCATAGTTATTAATAAAAATACGAAAGTATGAGTTATGTCTAGAGTATATACAAAGTATATACGACCCCCCTATACTTAGCTTGATCTATGTCCTCATAGATAAGAGAGAAAGAGAGAAGACATAACTCGTATTGAGTATAGAAAGCCTAAAGAATAAATGAATGAAGAAATGAACGAATGAGAAGTCGACCGTCCTCCCTATACTTAGGATCAAATAATCCTAAGTATAGCAGATTGTAAACAATGCAGGGAGGGTCAAGGGTGGGAATGAATAGATCGTACTCAAACTATCTCCCCCTATACTTAGGGTAAGATATCCCTAAGTATAGATAAAAATAGGAGACAATGGAGAGGATCGAAGAATGATAGAAATCGGGGTGCACACCCCCTATACTTATGACAAAGTGCGTCCTAAGTATAGAAAACCGACAACAAGGGGTGCCACCTTTTTGGTAGAAAAAGAAAAATGAAAATGAAAAGAAGAAAAGAAGAAAAGAGATCTTCAAGAAGGAAGAAGATAGAAGAATGAACACATCACTCCCCCTATACTTAGGGTAAAAGAAGCCCTAAGTATAGGCAACAAAAAGAGTTCTGAAACGGAACGAAGACTGAGCACTCGGCTTGTCCACCCCCCCCCCCATACTAAGGACAGAGTACGTACTAAGCAAGGCACACATGAGACTGGGGTGGATGAGTAGTACGGGAGATATACTGTGGGAAACCAAAGAGAATATACAACAGAGATGGATGTACAGAGATCAAGAAGGTTGAAAGCGAATATTCTTATGGAGTCACTGAGGAATAGATCTAACAAGGTGTATTTCGACATCGGTGTCCACAAATGACGCAAGCTGATCAGGGTCATCATGGAGAAGGTCCTCAGTGGTCCTAGGGTGGGGAAGCACAGACGGGATAGTGGAAGTAGTGTGTCTAGGTCTGGCCTTGGGTGTCTCGTTGATATCGAAGCGAAAAGGGACAAACTCGTCATCATCGGTAGAAGTAGAGTCAAGGTCGTAATGCGAGGTCTCTCCCAGGTCAAAACCAAAGGGAACGAACTCATCAGTGGAAGTAGTCGAATCGTGTTCATCCTCAAAAGTCTCAACCGGATCATCATTCTAATCAAAAGGCATGAATTCCTGAATAAAAGAAACAAGATCAAATTCGGCCTTAATCTCATATAAATCTAAGTGAAAAGGAATGGACTCATCAGTGAAAGTAGTCAAGTCATATTCGTCATGTTTATTCTTTGAATCTGCCCTCCGCTCAATAGTGTCAATCGTGTAAATCCCACGGATGTCATCAACGCATCTCCAATCATAGGAAGAGGAAACTCCAAGGTATATGCTTTTCGAGTCTTCCTCCTTAGGGAGTTCTCAGGTCTCATCATCGGTCATAAAGAAAGTCTCTCTGATATCATCATATAGGTCATATACCTCAGGGTCGGCTAACATAGGCACGCTCTCGTGGGATGCAGGTCTCTGGTCTATGGTAGGTGTTGTGATCAACACATCGCTCCCGACATCAGAACAGAAGAGAATCTCTCCTGATCCATAGTCAATAATGACTCTTAGAGTATAGAAAGGGTAGTCCCAAGATGATTGGAGAGTGCTCCCCTATGGATGTATCCATGGGTAATACAACAAAATCAACAGTGTACTTCATGCCCTGAATTGAAATGACGGCATTTTCAAGGATACCCTTCGACCTCTTTATTGATCCATCAGCAAACTGAACGATCATCCTGGTTTTCTTGAGAGGCCCTAAGTGAAGGGATTGTACCAATGAGAAGGGTATGGTGCTAATTGAAGCACCACCGTCTAGGAGAGTATGATCACATGTGTAGTCAGAGATTGTGTAGCTAATAAAAGGTGTAGATGTGTTCCTTTTCCTAGGAATAGGGTAGTGTGTGATGGTGGGGGCAGTGGCCATGGTCAAGATATGATGCTCAGATCTAATCCTCTACTTTCTCTTCTTGGGAAGAGGAGCAGATAATTGAGTCAACCAAGTATCTTTCGAATTCTTTTTGGATTTTTAAATTTTGCTCATTTTTTGTATTTTTGGTGATTGCAAGATCTCATAGGAATCCACTAATGAACCCATATCATCAAGTAGTGGAATGTTATCATGGTTCTTATTTATACTAGTGAGGTCATCAATCCTCTGTCTCATATGTGTTGGACATGCGAGCCCACGTTGAGCCATTATGCAATAAATGTTATTACGAATATCATTCCCTGATCTGAAATGAAGAATAAATCATTTGCACAATAGGTCCCTTAGTACAATTAGGGTTATGTACTATGGCTATCTTAATGATCATATAGTTGTTGATTCAATTATTGAATCATAGAGGCTAGTGCTTGGATTAATATCTAAAGAGTTAGATTGAGGACTCATCAAGCACCGTCAAATGATTGTTGAGAGATGATCTCCAGCCTGAGTAGGAGATGGAAATCCTTTCTTAGTTAGGCTAATATCTGACCGACCTCTTGATGCAGCTCCTCTGCATAGGAATAGAGATTTAGAGGTGTCAGATTAGTTAGGTCAAAGAGTTGACTTAACGAGATCGAGATAACCAAAGGCCTATATCATATGATGTCATGATATAGGCACGCATTTTCTCACCAGAGATAGATGTGTTACTATATGTCTGAGTTTGTACATTTGGCAGACCAAAAGGTTGATGACCTAATCAAGGTCTATACAACGGCGCGCTGGTGTGCATGCAAGGGCATACGAGTGATACCATCTCTCAAAGGGATCATACAGGTTCAATTACCAAACCGGAAGACATGAGCTCACTCATGAGATTTTGGGAAGAATAAAATTCTGTGCACGGTCGTCTCGCTTTGAAAGCTTGACTCAATTTGTAGGTTTCATATATACTTTTGGAAATTATATGATCAAGACTTAGGTATGATATATGCTTTTGGAAAGTATATGATCGATACCAACTCCCAATGATCAAATGAGAAACGTAATGATAAAACTCTGAAGTAGACAGTGTAAAATTGATCTTATACTTCGGGTTTATTTGAGTCTTCCAGTATGCAGGATGTACAGGTATTGGGAATACCAGAGCGTGATGTGATCAAAAACGGTTGTATAACCATGACGCTTCCATTCCTAGGGAGTGATGATAAGGGTCTGGATTTTAGTGACTCCTCTCAGTAGAGAAAGTAATCTAATCTTAGTCCAAATGTTGGACATTGATCCGAATGTGATTCAGATGTAATGAGAAGATTGGATTTACGGTCTTGATTTAATCAAGCATCTATGGGAGGCCCGATATCTGGATTTGAGATGTAATCTCAATATCGAAGTCACTATATGAGGAACAATACAATCGCCTTGTCCTTATCTCCAAGTATTCGCGGAGAAAGCGCATTATCCTTGAAAGAGTTTAGGATAATTTCATTGTTGATATAAGTATCTGAGCATCGAGAAAATGGATAATTAAATGTGATTTAATTATCATAAATAATATGAATTTGATTCATATTATAAAGAGAGTTGTCTTAGATAATTAAATGTGATTTTATTATCAAAGATGTGAATAATGTGAATGTGATTCATATTATTTGGGCATGTGAGAATAGAGATTCAAGATGATTAAATGTGATTTAATTATAATGGATATGAATAATGTGGATAGCACTATCTATATTATTCATAATATATTATAAATGTGATTTATAATGTCACAGAGAGAACTAATTATAATTTATATTTGTTGATTAATTATTGATGTGTATTGGATACACATTGTGTAATTAATTGAAAATGTAAATTATATTATGTTTTGGGTTGTGAATGTGATTCACAAATTTCCAATGGAAAGATTGCAATATTCTCAAAATTAATTGTGAATTATTTTTGAAGAATAAAACACAATAAAAGTTGTTGTAAATTATGGAAGAAATTAATGAAGATATGCAATCTCATGAGATTGCAAGAGATTGCCTCCACCATGACGACATGGTGGACGGCTACACATTCCCACAAGGAATGTGGTAGCCATCCCCCCCTTTTCCTTATGGGGAGTAATCTCCATGCTAATTTCTCCTTAATTGCTTGATCTAATTTAGGATTGAATCATATTTGATATGTCAAATATATTTGATTTAAATTAGATTATTAGTTGTTGGTTTTTTACCAACAACGATCTTGACCATTGGATTGAATATAAATAAATCTCATCCATTGATTTTATATGTCCCATGGATTGAGATCCATGGATCCCAAAACTCTATAAATAGAGAGGCATGCCATGCTCTCTAGGGTTATGCTTTTGAAGCACATCTCTCTCTCTCTCTTCTCTTCCCACACGCCCTCTCTCCTCTTCTCTCATGGTTGTCCACCATGGATGCCCTAAAGAGAGTTTCCATCGCCACAGCATCGTCGTTATGCTGCCCAATCGTTTGCTCGTCGATCTCCGTCTCCTTCAGTGTGTCTCTCTCATGAAGAAGACGTCGGATCTCGTGTGTCGATATCAGGAGATCCGCTACTTGGATCATCAACATGGATTGCGAGAAGCACGCGATTCATCCCCGCGCTCACAAGTGTCTCCTCTGTCGGATCGGACTTGAGACAGAAGGTCTCTTTGTTTAGAGATTCGATTGCAACTACGCTTCAAGAGGTAATCCTATTATTTTTTTGTTGTTTAGACAAAACGATCCAAGAAGTGTTCTTGGATCATGTGGTTTCGTCGCATAATTTTTTTTTAATTTCCACTGCATAGAACAACTAGTGTGACTAGTCGTTCCTCGTCGTATTCGACACGACGCTCACACTTCCGTGATGCGCTTGAGTATTATCCCATATCCTTCAAGTGGTATCAGAGCCTTAGGTCGAAGGTTTTGGATACGATCCATAAAACCAAAGGCGACTTGGGTTTGTTAGGGTTGCGAAAGTTTTTTCGCATTTCATTTTCGCATCTCTGTTTAGTGATTATTTTCGGCCTTGTCTAAATTGTTTAATTATGAAAATAAAACTTGTATTTTATTTTGTTCCCCATTAAATAAGGAAACCATAGGATCTGAGTTTACGTAATTTGGATTCGGTTTGCTCGAGATATGGTTGTTTTAATGAACACGTATTCAGTGTTGCGGGAACTGCGAATCTTAACATTATTAATGAGTTAATTACTGTTTTGATCCACCTCGAAATGTGTGAAATATCACTTAAGTTCTGTCCTAAATCAAATTGGCAATCTTTGGAAACTGATTTTGTCTCATTTGGATTTGAGTTGATTGAGATATGTTAATTTTATTAAGTAGGGGTCACTGCTGAAATTACAGTCATAATCAAGAACCATGTGATTGTCAATTAGTGAATTTAATGATTAATTTCATGAAATAATTATTGAAAATATTTGAAAAATATTGAATGATGATTATTTCCTTAATTGACATGGCCTCAACCAATAAATTGATTAGATTTGATCTAGATCATATTTGGAAATACAATCATCAAAATCCTTGCTTGAATAGGATTGGGATTTTGTCTAGCAAATTTCCTTATAATAAAAAATGTTTTGATTATTACTATATGGTATAATTTCTGTTGAAGAACTGATGATCATCTCAAGTACATATTGATCTATTTGGCATTATCCTTTCCTGAGGTGGATATGGTGTCTAGTCGGAGAGCATTGGGGTAGCGGGTTGCAACGTATGTGGTTCGTCCTACTCTCGTCGGTACTGGCCACGACAACGGGTAGGGACTCGATAATGCCGAATAAATCAAGATGTATTTTTCTAATTATTAAAATTCAAATTAATACGTACTTTGAGATAATACCATATATATATTCAAGTAAAATAATCAAGTTTGTTGATTGAATTGGATTGATAATTAATTTAATATGATTGAATTAATTATATCCATTAAAAACACTCTATTATGAATAGATGTGTATTTCCCTTGGAATAATTAATTATGTGAATATGATTCATGATAATTAATTAAAATTTGAATATGAGGTGGAGGATCACATAAGTGACATCCATGGTCTCCCGTCAAGGCGAAGGGTTTCGTCGCCAGATATTGCATGTGGGAGATGCATGTCCGAAGTGACAGCTCCTGCATACGATCCATTTGGATCGGGCTCGTCGCTTCTCGAAAGAGTAAGGACGTATGCGTAGTGACCCCAATATCAGGTCCTCATATTATTGGGGTAATATTGGATTGCGCATAGCGAGTTGTATTCATGTTTACGGTTGGTTCAATTGATGACGGGTCAACATCACCTTAGGAGTGGTGGGCCCGGGTGTGAAAGACCGAATTGGAAGACGCAAGTTGGACTTGCAAGGCGGAATGTGTTCCCGCTTTTTTTTATCCGAGTGATGAATCCATGATTCATTAACTTTTCTATCGCATTTTGTCTTAAAACCCTTAACAAATACATGTAAATATATATTAATTCCCATCTTTTATAAAAACTTCATTCATGAATAAATATCCACTTTTAAGCATCAAAAACATGTAAATAAAAAAAGAACAAAGAAAAGAAAATAAGGCAGATTGGAGATATGTATATATGTACAATATGACTTATAAATATAAATATAAAGGAAAAGTATATTTATAACCTAAACTTCGAGACCAAGTCAGCATGGATTGGTCGACAAAACCAATAAGTAGGGGGAGATAAGGAAAAAAATCATAAAAATAAATTAAGACACACTTCACACATTGTTCACTATTTATCAAATAAATAAAAAACTTCATTGATTTTCAATTAATTCATATGTACATATTTTTCACCAAACTCTTTTCCTAATTATTTCTAAAAATGTATATAAAAATATAAAAATAAGTTAATAATATTACCCTATATGCTAAGAAATCCAGCTATTAATTTATCAAATTCTCAACTTCCGAACATCATAACTTCTTCATACGAACTCCAATTCCACTCTACTCGCTTTTAAAGTTCATTAAATAATATTCTCTAATTAATAGAGGTTTTCATTGAATTCGGTGTCCGTTTGCAAAAAGTCGATTTTGGGACCAAATGACAACGGGGTTTCTGTGTTATTTATTTTATTTAGAACACATTATTTATACTTTTATTAATTTTATAATTTCTAATTATTTTCATGATTGTGTAATTTAACCTTGATTTATTTCATATTTGTTGGAGATTATTTATTATTTTAATTAAATCAAATACATTAAATTATAGATGAAATTGAACTATATAATATATATCTGTATTTATTAATATATGTAAATTAACTTATTGAAATTCCTAAAAATTCACAAAGACTTTACTTATCAACCTAATAATTAAGAAAATATAAAATAATATTTAATAATTTATTTATTGAATTAAAAAAATCCACAATTTATTTATTAAGTAATATCTATACTTATTTAATAATATAATATTTATAATTCATATTATAATTTTTATTTATAAAAGGTAATCATTCTATAATTTAGATAATTAAATTATTTACATTTCTTGTTTTTACACTTAATTAAAATAAAGTTATTTATATTTATTATTGAATTTCTAAGCAATTTACACATCTGGCCAACCAGGTGCTGACACGTATCAGCACCTGGTACATCTTCTTCATGAAGTCTGTTCGACTTTCTGTTCTAACCAGCCATGTTCAACCAATTTCCTCGCGCATTCTATAACCTCCTCCGACGATCCAAACCCTTGGATCTCATCTCCTAACAACCCATTTGCACGCCACCCTTGGATTAACCTTGAAGCCCAAGTAAAGTACCCTATAAATACCCTTAAACTTGGCGGATTATAACTAACTTTCCTAACCACGTGAGACACACATCCAGTGGCCGAACCCCAACCTTCACCTCTCGATTCCGGCCATCCTAGGAGGTGACAGCTCCTCTTCGTCGGCTAGCGTGGAGGAAGGGTGATCGGAGGAGGTTCTAAGGCTTTCGCTCCGCCTTGCATCGTCGTCGCGCACGCGTACAGCTCCGGCAAAGATCGGCCTTCGAAGCAGACACTAGAGGTAATACACCTCTGCTTCCACAGATCTATACCTTCATCTTCGCCGAATTATTTCTCGAATCTTGTGCCATGATTAGTGTGGTTATTCACATCACTAGTTAGCCTAATCATTCATCAAAAATGCACAATCAAATCACATCTCTCCTTCGTTTCGCATTCGAATCAAATCGCGTTTCTTTTCTCATGGTTTCTCACGCCTAATAGCATTTATTCTGGAAACGTTTTTTGCACTTGCAAAAACCTTAATCTTTTGGACGATTTATCGCAAATCGAGCATACACATTTGATCTTTGTAGGTTCCTCTTGCATATGGTGCAATAGCACATCAATTGAAGATTCTAATTATCACGCAAATCACACTCAAAGACGACGCAACAGCCTGATCATCGGATCCAGAAGCAGTGAGACCGTACTTTCATCAGTCGTTTTCAGCCGTTCGAGATCAACTCCGACCGACGTCCACCGCGGGCAAGCTCGAGGGGTGGAGGAGCTACCCCTCTGGCCCCGTCGGAGGTCCAAATGTCACGCCAATTGCAGGCGAAAAATCGAGGAAGAATCCGCCTTCATCAGTTGCTCAACCGCTTGAAGAACGGCCAAGAACAGTTGTGGTACAGTTTGGCGATACGTGTCTGATGAATCCATGTTTCATCATCTTTATTCTATCATTTTGGCCTTAAAAACCCTAGTAAATGCGTGTAAATATGCTTAATTCATGCACTTTAGCATTCATGTATATGTATGTAAATATTGTATAAAATGCGGTTTTTAAAGCCAAAATTATAGAATAAAGAAAAGAAAAGAAAAAGAATAAAATATTGTAAATATTTTATGACCCGAAACCCTGAGACCTAGGCATCTTGATGAATAGGTCGACAAGGAATAAAATAGGGGGAGATAAGGGCCAAAATACAGATAAAATACCTATAGTTTCTATTCATTCTTTATTCATTTTGGGACCTATTTTTTCTTCCGCTTTTTATACATCAAATAAAGAAACTTTTTACATGAAAATTGTATATAATTTAATAGAGAAAAATACAAAATTGATTTCACTGAAAAATAATGTACAGATAAGAAGTTATGGTCTGAATAAGAATCCAGAATCCCAACTTCCCAGACCCGTATCTCACGAACGACAACTCCAAATGCAGCGTACTCACCTTTAATTGTATATATAAGAAAATAAGCTAATTAATGGTGGTGGTTTCGCATTTGGCGGAGCTACGGTTTGAAAGTTGACTTTTGGACCCTCATTGTACAGTGTACCGAATAAAATATTCAATTTATTATTTATTTATTACTTTTACAATTTTATATTTTTATAGTGTTGTAAATAATACTTATAATATTAATGTACATTAAAATAAGAATAAAAACCTAAATAAAAACAAAAATAAAATACTTAAAAATAAAATACATAGATACACTACCTATATCCATACCTATACATTATACCTTTATATTTTATTTAATATACAAAACATTTCATAAAAATAAAATAAAAATATATTTGTGTAGATAAAAGTATTTTATAATTTTATAAAATCATAAATAAAAATAATAATATTAAAAATACCTAAATAAAAATAGAATACTTAAATATATATACTATAAAGGCCATAAATACAAACTTGTAAAAATACATCTCATAAAAATAAATAAAAATCACTATAAAATAATTTATAAAAAAATAAACACTTTTTATTTTTTAATCAGAAATTAATAAAATCGTTTACTATTTTTAAATGATTTTACAATAATTTTTCCAGGCTTTTTCCTGGTTGGTCCACGTGGACCAACCAGGAGGGTTGGAGAGTTGACCTGGGTCAACTCTCTGACCCAGTGCCTGCTGCATGTCAGAATGACTTTTCTCTCGTTTTTGACGGTTTTTGGAGGTCGATTCTTTCACCGTTTGAGGTCGGTCTCTTCACGAGATATGTAGCCCTATGAATGATCATCCACGCCCACCTATTGGCTTGGCGATTCAATCAAAGATTCGCCCCGTGACACGCCCTTGAACATCACGCCAGAGCCATGTTTCAAAATAGCCCCTCCACCTCCATTTTCGACTGGAACCTCATTTGACCCGTTCTTTCCCCCTTTTGTCTGGTGCTCTGGACCGGTGGTGGTGACAGCACCACCTCCAGCCCATCAAGGCAGTGTTCGGCGAGTTATTTGGGCGTCTCCACCCTCATCTCCGGCCAACGGTCGTGAGGTCCCTCCTCTTGGCGTTTTCACCAATCGAGGCGGTTTTTATTATGTTTTTCTTTGTCTTCTTCATGCTGTAGGGTGTATGATTATTGTGCTCTGTTTATCCGTATTCATTGCGCGTCGATCGCATCATTCAACCACCGCCGGAGCTCACGCCGGCGAGCCACTATTTTCCTCCCCCTTCACTGCTCCCATGCACTTAACAGGCCGGCCGAGACACCGCTCTCGAGCCCTTTTCATCTCGCAGGTACCCGTGTGCCACCGCTGAACCATCTGGAGGGAGCCTCGAGCTCGCCGGAGAAGAAGCCTGTGCACCGCCGCTGCCCAGCTGCTCTGCGCGAGAACAAAACGAGGGAGAGGAGGGGCGCTACAGTAGCCGTCCATCCTCCCCCTCCCTTTTAACAGCAGCCGTCCATCTGAAAGGGAAGTCCACCGTCCGATCGTCCCTCATCAGAGGACATCCACGCATGCCACGTGGATAAGTGGGGGGTTTTGCGCCCAGGCCCCCACGATTTTGTGTAATTTCCAGACAAACGTTAAACTCTTTATTGCGCTTTAATTAGTCTGTAGATTTTACAAAGGACCCCCTCCCCCGCGTTTTGTATTATTGGGCATTTTACGGGGAAGCCCCACGGGTTTTTGACATTTGTAGTCAGTCCAGCAGAGTTTTCTTTCAGTTGTATATTTAAGAGATAATTGCGCCTAGGCCCCTCGACTACTGCATATTTACGTTAATAACCCCTGCTAGCTTGTATTTGCTTGTTGTTTCTAGTGTTTACTTCATCCATCTACAAATTGCTAAAAAATCTACAAAAATTATATTAAGCTCCTGTTGCATAGTAGATTAACGACATATTTTTATTTTTCATATTATTGCATTTTTCATATTTATTAAAAATCAAAAACATGCTTTTCCTTCACTGTTTGCATTACAAAATACTAAAAAATTACAAAAACACTCTAGGAAAATCCCAAAAAAATATATTTTGTTCCTTTTAGTGTTTTAATCTCATACGAAAAATCATTAAGAAATACAAGACCAAACTCCTAAAAATTGCAAAACCCCAAAAACCTTTATAAAAATCCTAAAAATTATACAAAAATTTCTAAAAATACAAACTTTGCCTCTAAATTTTCCCTTATTTTATTGTCTTTCATTAAAAATTAATTTGGAGAAGTTTTGTTACTGTTTGCCATTTTCTTTCTCCATTTTAGTTTCAGCCTTGCATTTTTGCCACTGTTTTCTTTATTTTGACAATTAAAATACCAAAAACATTCTAAAAATTACCCAAAAAATCACAAAACAGTAGAAAATCCTAAAATATCAAAAACATTTATTTCTGAATTTTTGGTTATTTTTGCACATTTTTATAAATACTTTAGCTTGTCTTTATTACATTGTCCTTATTTTCCAATATTGAGAAAATAAAAAAATATAAATATAAAAAGAAAATATAAAAATCAGTAAATTAAAAATCAAAATACAAAAATATAAAATAAAATTTTTTAAAATTAAAAACCTACAAAAAAATAGCATAGTAGACACTTGATCACAATTCACACACATTTTGAGCATTTTTGCCCCGATCTACCTGTCTGCTCCCTGTGTTCGACCTCTACACATACTTGCACTATACACATCTTGTTGTCGAGTTATAATAAATTTTAACTCCGCACATTTATTTTCATTGCTTGATTTATTTGTCGTGGGTTAATTGTTGATTAATTCGGGTTCGTGAGCGGTCGCTCAGCACACTGTAGTCCCGCCTTGTGTGGACTATTTTGACCCTCGCAAAATCCGAGTTTTCAGTGTCCTACAGTGAATGGCCCAGATCGCGCTGCACGTTCTAATCATGGCCATTAAAGCCAAAGCGGTGGAATTTTGCATATTAAACCCAAGAAGATTCAGAATTTCAGAGCGCGCCAAGATTTCCAGAAATTACATTTAGGTCCCCATGCGGGAACCTAAATGTAATAATTCACACTTTTGTTACACTTCAGCCCCTGACAAAGGATTACTTTGTAGAACTTTTATACTTTTTGTTGCATTTCTGCCCCTGAGCTGTAGGGGAACTTTGGACATATTTTTGAGACTATTTTTCGTAGCTTTCTTGGGGTAGTTACACAACTTCCTCCGCAAGGTTTTTCAATAATTTTTGTGTATTTTCGTCACATTTTCATCGTGTTTTGAATTGTCATTTTTGACTACATTTTGATTTGATTTCGAGTGTTCATCGAGCTCATTGCTCGATCGATTTACCTATTATATAATATCACCTATATTTCACCTATTCTTTGCATATTATATTGTACGTAAATTGATTGAAAAATATCAATTTGAAAAAAAAAATAAAAATTGGAAAAGTATAAAATCAAATAAAAATTTGAAATAAAAAAATCCATAAAAAATATCGTGTTACCTCGATCGCTTTGAGAAGAGATAAAAATAGTCACAAAATATATATTCACCAAAAAAATCAAATTACTCTATTCTGCCTCCTTGTGTTCGACCCAGGCACACTTACCTAGATAAATAAATAGTGTAAGGTTTTTAAAAAAAACCGGTCTTTGTTTGATCGACTAGGATCTCTTTGTGGTTTTCTACACCGACAACACTTTAATTTAAAATCGCAATCGGACCCGAGCCGCATCAAAATGGCACCGTTGTCGGGGAGGCATTAGTGTATTTTTGATTTTTTTACATATTTTGTGATCTTATTTTCTCTCTTCTTATTGTTTTTGTAGCTTTTACTCGATTTTTCTTGCGGCTTTTCTCGAATCATTTATCGATCTTCTTTAGCCGCTAACTAATTTTTGCAGGGCCTGCAAGATCAGCCAGTTTCTTAGGAAGCCAATTCAGTTGAAAGAGCAGAGGCAGATTCATTCTTTGCGAGTCGACTGCAGAGAGCAAAAATTAATTACTGTAATTGTTGTAAAAGAGAGAGAATTTTGTATTTAACTCTAGTAGAAGGGGTCCACTAAGGACATCCCGACTTGTACTCCCCCTCATTTTTTTCGGGGTCTGATTCGCCGAATACCGTGTATTTAGGGGATCAGGGCACCCACCGCAGTTTTTTCCATCAACGGTTTTTTTTCCGCGGCTTTTTTGAGGATAGGTGCTTGTTTAGGAGATTTCTTTTATTCTATCTGATTGTGCTTACGTAGTTAGTCTTAGTACTTGCAACCTAGGTGCATGATTTTAGGATTTTTATAAAAAGAAAATTAAAAAAATAGATGTTTGTTTGAAAAAATTCAGAAAAATATAAAACCCAAAAATAAAATCGAGACTGCTCACGTATCTGATCTAAAACAAACGTAAGGTTCATCTGATTTGGGGGAGTAATCCCTGCACATTTTCTCAGAGTGCGCGAGTGATAAACGACCCGTAAGGTTAGAGCCACAAACCCGTATTTCTTGCAAAATACTACTTAGTCTATGCACCTAATCACTGCTTCTCAGTGGGTATGCTCGGTAGCCGAAAATGGTCCGGGTATACTTAGCAGAGTGGGAGGTTTAGAGGACATTGTGTAAGGCTCCGTCCTCAAGTAACACGGGTAGATGGAAACGGTCCGTACTTACTCCCAAACTGGCTGAGAGCAAATGGTTTTCTGTAGAGACTCGGGCCAGTGTTTCAGGGAAAATATCGGGCACCTATCAGCTCGCATCAGCTCACGTTAATCGATTATACTTGTTTGCTAATTACAACCCTAAAACTGACAAGATAAAAGACCGAACTCTTACAATCATCATCGGGTTGTGTTTGTGAAAATGGGGTTTGCTTGCGGGGCGTGAGTTACCGCGGCTTTACGCGTTTTTTCGCTCTCTCTTGAATCGCAAATCGTGCTCTCCTGATCATTCTCTTGATATCGAAGATGATGTCTCCACGGCTTTTCTGCTCAGACTCCGGGAGCTTTCGACCGTCCACCGTCATTCGTACATCTTTACAAGCTTGGGATAACTCTCTTCCCAAGCTGGTCCCATCTGATATCAAGGAGAGTCAGACCCAGACTCCCTCGCCTCCCGACCAGACTATTGAGGCAGACCCTTGTCTCAATACATCATCGATATCTCCAGTCGAGTTTTCACTGAGTTCTTACGAGAGCTTTTCTTTTCCAGAAGATTTGAAGCAGTTGGCTCAAGGCAAAGGACCAGCAGATGAGTGGCCACCAGCTGAGGAACATCATGACGGAAGACCAGATTCAGCCGCAGATATTACGATAGGGATTCTCGACACTCTCCAACAGATGAATATCCAGATTCGAGAACAAATTAGAACTCAGAACGAGTTACGGGCTGAGATAGTCACGCTGCGAGTAGGGGCTGGGAACCAATTACCGCCTGCAGTGGTTCCCGCTACTTTACGGGAAGAGTATGACTCGGGCGCGAGAACGCTCCATCATTGGATTCGGCTACCGCCGAATCAAGGGCTATATGAATTGAGGTCGTCCTTCATGTCATTGTTGCCCATGTTTTACGGGAATACTACAGAGGAGCCGTTTACCTTTTTGTAGCAGTTCGAGATGATTTTTGGTACGGCTAGTTATCTAGGAGTTACGAAGGAGGCTGTCCACCTCAAAGCCTTTCCCTTCGCCTTAGTCGATAAGGCGCTTTACTGGCTGAGTCATTTGGGAAGGGAAATTTCTACATGGGACGATTTAAAGTCCACATTCATGTGTAAGTATTTTCCTCTGGGGAGGACGAACATGATGAGGAGTTAGATCTCAAATTTTACGCAGCATACGCATGAGTCTTTCCATGAGGCATGGGATAGATTCAAAGATCTTACGGAGAGATGCTCGCATCATGAGATACCAATGAAGGTGCTAGTACAGATTTATTTTGGAGGACTCCAACCGAACATCCAGGGGCTAGTGAGTGCCGCATGTGGCGGCAGCTATTTGAACAAGGATGTCGAGTCAGTATGGGACATCTTCGAAGGGATGGCTGAGAACTCGAGAGTCGTCGACACTACTCGGGCATTTCAGAAAGCCCCTCAGCCACCACATCACCGAGAGCATCATAAGGTGGCTAACATTTCAGAATCTGAATCCAACACCAACATGGGCTTTATTTGCGAGAAGTTAACATTGGTGGATGTGATTCAGAAACAAGTTCAGGACTTACAGCCGCTGCGAGAGTTGGAGAAAATCTCATCTCTCAGCAGTTGAGTGATCTTTCGAAGATGGTTTCAGAGCTTCAACTTCAGTAACAGCAGAGCCAATCTTCTTCGACCGCACAACCTACACGGAGGATCTTACCTGCTCCACCCACCAGTCAGATTCACTACGTACAGAGCGAGCCAGAGACTCTGCGGATTGATTGGTATGAGGATCAGTCTCATTCCAATCCGAGTTACAGGTTCTCATATTATTGGGATGTAACAGAGATAAGGAACGAGATCCCAGATTTTGCTTGAGATATAATGGTAAGTATATCTCTTACATTGAAAGTGATTATGGGAATGAACTTTCATTGTTGACATGGCAAGACAAATTTGATATAAAAATTCCTAAATCAAAGTAAATTATATATTTATATATGTTTATGCAAATTTCTTATTCCAGATAATCCTTCTTTAATCCCACTCAATGTTATACTCAATAATAACCAGTAGAATATCATGGATTGGACCTATGATCCAGATATTATACTTGCAATTGGACACATGATGTATGTGGTTGCAATGTGCAAGTTTCCTCATAATAATGAGGAATGATAACTAAATAGACAATAGGAGTAAAACCCTATGGTTTGTATGTCTCTATAAGTCTAGATCTCATCGAATGTACTTTTGAAGTGACATGTCGATAATGATCGTAATTATCAAATAATCCTTATAAAATCTAAGAAGATGTTCTGGCATACATATGTGCTCTCAACATATAATCATGAATGACATGGTTCTCTGCTTTATGCAAAATGGTGGCTCTATAGGAGATGATGTACTCAAATTGTTTGAGTACCTATCTGAACCTAAGTTTTAGGAGTTCAAATGGATGTAGATACAATGAATGTCATCATTCTACTATCTATACTCTAGTCATTCATGAAGCTTCATAATATTCATATTGTATGAATTGAATGAAGCATGTATAAATGTTGAAATACTTTTATATTGAAATTTTTGATTTTAACATTAGAGATCCTTGGTCTTGAGCAGCGGTTGCTTATAGATAAAGGGAGCACAGTGGAAGCATGGGTTGGACCCAAGTAAGAAGTATAGTCGAAGAATTGATTGTACTTCTGTGACTTACATATGACATCCAAAGAGTTGGATGAATGCTAATACTGCAATAAGTTGATGTGTTGATAGTATGACTATCAAATCTATCTAGATACCTTAGAGAAGGAATTCGATAGTACATCAGAATAAAACTACATATAATCATTGAAATTGATTTACATATTTGATAAGATAAAGTCCAATATTTGTATCTCATTGTTCTAATGACACTTGCAATTGGTTGCATATGTATTAGAATATTGGAAATTTGATCTTAAAGTTTAATAGTCATCCACATGGATGTTAATGCAATTGTTGCAACAACCTCTATCGGATCAATAGACTTCATATTTTTAGTGGGAGCCCTTAGTCTTAGAGAATGTCTCTATGACCTAGATATTAGAATACACTCATAGTTTATTTCTAAACGTTGGAAATAAACATGAATTCTGGAATAAACCTATCATAGAGAGTTATGATGGTTATATTTCAGATAGTAATCTAACATCTAGTGGACTCCGCTAAATTAGAAAATTAATGAATGGTTCATTAAGATTTCTAATACTGAAAATTAAACCTTTAAAGATCAATAGGAGGATAAAGATCATTTGACAATGATCTGGCATCATATTTTGGACATATGTCTGTTGATGAGATCAATGGACAAGTAAGAAATGAAACTTTAGAACGTCTAAAATTTCAAAACTTGCATACTTATGAATATTGTATTCAAAGTAAAAATGTCCAATACACCTTTCATTTGGAATGGTGTAAGATGTTAAGGTATTCAAGATCTCATACATATTGATGTATGTGAATCAACTATATCAGAATAAACAATATGGATATGTGATATCTATTAATGATTATTTGTGATATGAGATTTCTTCTCTTCACTTAGAAAACATTGAAATGTTCAAAGATTTCACAATTTTGGTTTAGAACCAAAGTTTGAAGGAAGATGAAATGAATTTGATCTAACCAAGGTAGCTTGTACTTATTAGATGAATTCAAGGAATACCTTATGGAGATGTGAATATCATTCCTATCTCAATCCTCCTAATGAACCTTAACTCAATAGAGTTGTAGGGAGATACAATTGATCATGTGTGACATGATTTGATCAATGATTAATCCTAGCATAGTTATCTCTTAGTTTCCAGGTATATACATATATATATGTGGTAGAGACTACATTATATATATTCTTAATAAGATTCCATGTGATTAAGCTGGAATCTGGCACTAGAGAGTGCTACTTCATTAGGAAAATAAAGGATGGTATTGGATACCTACTTTATGACCTTGAGATTCTTAAAGGATCTCATCTCTGAGAATGTGATTCTTAGAGGATGACTCTCTTGAGAATCAAGATGAAAACGAAGTAAAGGAACTCATTCAATCTTGAGAAGATAATGAGGCTCCTGAAATCGGAAACTAAATACACAATTACAGATGAAACATTAATACCTCTTCAAATAAGTTTGAGGATGGATTCCATGTGTCAGTTGAATCTGACAATGATCTGACTTCATGTGATGATGCTTTTAAAGATCATATCATGGAAAGATGGATGTTAGCAATAAAGTCTAAAGTAGACTTCATATACAAATGTTGTATATAGACCCTTGAGGATACAACTATATGGGTAAGACACATTATGGTGTAAATGGATCTTCAAGAGAAAGAGGGAACCTGATGAGAAGGTAGAGACCTTCAAAGCACGGTTCGTATCCATGAGCTACACACCGAAGAGAAGACATCGCTTGCGATGAGACTTACTCTCCAGTGACCTTGCTTTAACCCATAAGAATATTGCTAACTATAGCTACACAACTTGACTATGACATCTTCATGATGTGAGTCAAGATTGCATTCCTCTATGAATACCTCTCTGAGGATATTCATATGAAGTAGCCCCAGGGCTTCGTGGTTGAGGAAAGCAAGGTGTGCAAGCTAAAGAACTCCATCTTTAGACTCAAATAAGCTTCTTGTAGTTGGAACATAAGATTTGATGAAAGTATAAATGTTATGATTCCAGATAAAATCTTGATGAACCATGTGAACCTTAGTGGGAGTGCCATTGTGTTCATCATGCCAAATGTAGATAATATTCTAATCATTTGGAATGATATAAGGATAATAATAAGTGTTTTATAGACTGGCTATTCCGTACATTGAGATTTGATCAAAAGGATACCTCTTAGATCTCAGTTCTGAAAATGTTCAGAAGCAAAGAAAATAGGGTATTGGGACCGTCACGTTAATGGTATACTTTGGACGTTTCCATTTTCTGGAAAATTCCAAGAAAGGATTCTTTCCCTGAAGATATGGTACTGACCTATCTAAAGGAATAGCACCTCAATGAGTTGAGGATGTGAATGCTAAAAACTGCTTGCCCTTTTACATCAGTTTCGAGAATCCAGGTGTATGCTACATGTGTACGAAAGCCAGATGTTTGCCATGCAGTGGGAGTAGTAAACGATTACTAATACTACTATGGTGATTAAAAACTTGATTGCAGTAATAACAATATCTTCAAAGATGATAAAACTTAGAGATAGCGATCTCAAAGTCTTATCTTCAAAAGTTTAAGACCTTGTAGATAGTGATCTATAAGGGTCTTAACTGTAGATACCTTACGAGATATAGAACTCCAGGAATAAAGGTAGTCTAATAAGGATTATGGACATACTGGTTATAATAATTATCAAGCTATAGCGTCAAGGATACTATAACAAATTGAGTATCGGTTGCATAAGATGCAACATTCGCATTGGATGCGAACACTGTTACTAGAAGATATGCAAGTGCCATATAAAGACTTGGCATAGAATCTCGAGAATAGAGTGACTGATCAGCTTACCTAGCTATTTTTCTAAATAACCTATGATTGTCACATAAGTGTGGGATTAAATGATTATCCCATTAATGGCTCTTTGGAATAGTGGGAGATTATTGGACATGCAAGACCACGGCGAGCCATTATGCAATAAATGTTATTGCGAAAATCATTCCCTGATCTGAAATGAAGAATAAATAATTTGCATAATAGGTCCCTTAGTAAAATTAGGGTTATGTACCATGGCCATCTTAATGATCATACAACTGTTGATTCAATTATTGAATCATAGAGGTTGGTGCTTGGATGAATATCTAAAGAGTTATATTGAGGACTCATCAAGCACTGTCAAATGATTATTGAGAGATGATCTCCATCCTGAGTAGGAGATGGCAATCCTTTCTCAGTTAGGATGATATCTGACCGACCTCTTGATGCAGGTCCTCTGCATAGGAATAGAGACTCGGAGGTGTCAGATTAGTTAGGTCTAAGAGATGACTTAACGAGATCGAGATAACCAAAGTCCTATATCGCATGCTGTCATGATATAGGCACGCATCCTCTGACCAGAGACAGATGTGTTACTATATGACTGAGTATGTACATTTGGCAGACCAATAGGTTGATGACCCAATCAAGTTCTATACACCGGCACGTTGGTGGGCATGCAAGGGCATATGAGTGATACGATCTCTCAAATGGATCATACAGGTTCAATTACCGAACCGGAAGACATGACCTCACTCATGACATATTGGGAAGAATCAAATTCCATGCACGGTCGTCTCGCTTTGGAAGCTTAACTGAATTTGTAGGTTTGATATATAATTTTGGAAAGTATATGATGAAGACCTAGGTATGATATATGGTTTTTGAAAGTATATGATCGATACCAACTCCCAATGATCGAATGAGAAACTTAATGATAAAACTCTGAAGTAGACGGTGTAAAATAGATCTTATACTTCAGGTTCATTCCGAGTCTTCCAATTTACAGGATGTATAGGTATTGGGAATACCTGAGGGTGATGTGATCATAAACGGTTGTATAACCATGATGCTTCCATTCCTAGAGAGTGATGAAACGGGTCTGGATTTTAGTGACTCCTCTCAGTGAGAAAGTAATCTAATCTTAGTCCAAATGTTGGACATTGATCTGAATGCGATTCAGATGTAATGAGAAGATTGTATTTACGGTCTTGATTTAATCAAGCATCTATGGGAGGACCGAGATTTGGATTTGAGAAGTAATCTCAATATCCAAGTCACTATACGTGGAACAATACAATGGCCATGTCCTTATCTCCAAGTATTCACGCAGCAAGCGCATTATCCTTGAAAGAGTTCAGGATAATTTCATTGTTGATATAAGTATCTGAGCATCGAGAAAATGGATAATTGATGAATCCATGATTCATTAACTTTTCTGTCGCATTTTGTCTTAAAACCCTTAACAAATGCATGTAAATATCCATTAATTCTCATCTTTTAACAAATCACCATTCATGTATAAATATTCACTTTTAACCACTAAAATCATGTAAATAAATAAAGAACAAGAAAAGAAAGAAAAGGCAGATTGAATATATGTATATATATACAATATGACTTAAAATATAAATATAGCTGTAAGATATATTTATAGCCCAACCCCCGAGACCAAGTCAGCATGGATCGGTCGACAAACCAATAAGTAGGGGGAGATAAGGAAAGAAAACCTAAAAAATAAATTAACACACACATATACACATTTCATTATTTATACAATAAATACAAAACTTCAAATATTTTTAATTAATCCATATGAACATATTTTTCACCAAACTCTTCTTCTAATTATTCCTAAAAATGTATATAAAAATATAAAAATAAGTTAAAAATATTACCCTGTATATATGCCAAGAAACTCAGCCTGTAAAATGTCAAAATCTCAACTTCCGAACATCATAACTTCCTCATACGAACTCCAATTTCACTTTACTCACCTTTAAAGTTCATAAAATAATATTTCTAATTAATAAAGGTCTCATCGAATTCGGAGTCCGTTGGCAAAAAGTCGGTTTTGGGACCAAAAGACAACGGGGTTTCTGGGCTATTTATTTTATGTAACACACATTATTTATAGTTTTCTTAATTTTATAATTTTTAAATTATTTCATGATCTTGTAGTTCCACCCTAAATTATTTCATATTTTTTGGACGTTATTTATTATTTTAATAAAATCAAAAACCCTAAAATATAGGTATAAATGAACTACCTAGATAGTAACCATATTTATTAAAATATACAAATTAACTTATTAAAATCTATAAAAATTCACATAAACCTTAATTAATATTCTAATAATTAAGAAAATATAAAATTAATTTTTAAGTATTTATTTATTAAATTAAAAATCTAAAACCTATTTATAAATACATATTTATTAATATAATATTTATATTTTAAATAATATTTATTATTTATTAAAAGTAATTAGTCCATAAATTAGAGAATTAATTTATATACATTTCTTGTATTTATGCTTATTTAAAATAACTTCATTTAATATTTAATCCTTAATTTATAAGAATATTATACATTCTGGCCAACTAGGTGCTGACACTTGTCAGCACCTGGGTCTTCTTCCCCAAGAATCTGTTCTGCCGACTTCTGCACCAACCGGTCGACTTCCACCATTTTTCCCGCGCACCTCCTAACTCCTCCAGACGATCCAAACCCTCGATTCCCTTCCTCTAACAACCAGCTTCGACGCTAGCCCTTGATCTAAACTTGGAGCCCACGAAACTTCTCAATATAAGCTCCTAAACCTCCGCCATTAACAACCAACTCTCCAGCTATCTGAGACACCCAGATCCAGAAGCCCGACCCCCCAACTTCCGAGCCTCGTTCCGGCCGACCTGCGGTGGTGACAGCACCTTGGAGGAGCCCGCGAGGAGGAGGAGACGTCGGAGGAGGTTCTAAGGCCGAGCCAAGACTTGCATCGTCGCCCAGCGTGCGTGGAGCTCCGGCCCAAGGTCGATCGTCGAGCAGCTTCGCCCAGGTAATATACCTAGACTCTCCCCAGACCTATTCCTTCACTTCTCATTATTTTTCTCGATTTGCGTGCGTTGATTAGCAACGCTAATCCATGATTTAGCTCGCTTAAACATCTAGGATAGATGCCCAACCGATTACCCCGTTCAAACCAATTCAGATCTCATTCAAATCGCACTTCAATCCATCGCCAGTTTCACGTGTTTTGTAGTTCTTATGGAAACTGAATTTTCTGCCATGTTTTGATCTTGTAATCCTTTACCCCTAGGCTAATTCCTAGCGAATCGAGCATAAGATCTTGTTATTTGCAGATCCATCATCATTCAGGAGCATAGATTCAAGGCTTGAAAGCTTCAATCTTCATCGGAATTCACCTCCAAAGATGGGTTGCCAGCACTGAACCGCCTCCAGGTGGACGAGGCCGTGATCTTAATCGCGACTCCGCTGTCGACTCGAGCCGCCGCCGCCAATCCCCTACTGCGGGCGAGCTCGAGGGGTGGAGGAGCCACCCCTCTGGCCCCGCCGGAGTGCCAAAGGCTTCGTCGGTTGATCGGAAGAATTCGGAGAAGAATAGCTCATCGCCAGCGACTCTAACAACCGCAAGAACAGCCGAGCTACAGGCTGGTGACACGTGGCGAGAGCAGGACCATCAGATCTGCATCAGAACGTTTTAATCACAGCCTTCCATTGCGAAACGGTGGAACATTTGCACACTCAACCCAGCAAGTTTTCAAAATTGCACTCCGCCCCCCAGGTTTCCTGATATTACATTTAGGTCCCTCTGCAGGGACCTAAATGTAAAGCTTTGTATAGTTTTCTTACAAGACAGTCCCTAAGGACCATTTTGAAAACATTTTAAATACTTTTTTTGCGCTTATGCCCCTGGGCTGTAGGGGTTGTTTTGACCTCGTTCGACCTTCTATCTTGACGATTTCTTTAGGGTAGTTACGCAACTACCCCATCTACCTCGTATTAAGTTTTCTTGAGATTTTTACGTGTTTTCATCGTGTTTTGATTTTGTTGAATCTCGCCTCGTCTTGTTTTGTTTTTTTGTGTTGTTCGAGATCGTTGCTCGACCCCGTTCACCCTACTATATTTTACCACCTATATAATATCCACCTATTATACAATAAATAAATATTTTTGATAAATATCCCTTTTCGAAAATTAACTAAAAATTTGAAAATATTAAAATCAAATAAAAAAATAAAAATAAAAATCAATAAAAAAAAGGTTTCTTGACTTGATAACTTGAAGAAGAGATAAGAATAAATTACAAAGAAATCTCCAAAGAAATCAAAGGATTCTATTTGCCTCCTTGAGTTCGACCTAGGAACACTTGCCTGGTTAAAAATTTAGTGTAGGTTTTCCGAAGGAAAACCGAATTTGTTTGATAAGTTGAAGATCATTTCGTTGTTTCGCGACTTTTTGCTACATTGATCGTGTTCTTTCTTCTCTAAAGAAAAATAAAAATCCGCGAAACCGATTTTTCAGCCTTTATCAAAATGGCGCCGTTGCCGGGGAGGCGTTAGAATTTTTTTGATTTTTTTTCTTTTTCTTTGTGATTTTATTTTTTTCTCTCTTCTTTTTATTTCGCTTTTCGTACGGTTTTTCGTACGGCTTTCTCTTCGCTTTTGTTTTCTTAGTTTTTCTCTTGACTTTTCTTATGGTTTTTTCGGCTTTCTCGATCGGTTTTCTTTGCTAACTTTCTTTGCAGGGCCTGCAGGATCAACCGGCTTCTTCGGAAGCCGAGTCAGTTGAAAGAGTAGAGGTCGGCTCCTTCTTCACGAGTCGGCTGCAGAGGGCAGTTAGAAATTTTCTATAAAAGAGAGAGAAAGGGAGAGAAGTTGTAATAGATAATAAACAAACCCCCCCCCCCATTTTTTTTGGGGTCTGATTCGTCGGATACCGTGTATCCGAGGATCAGGGCACCCACCGCGGTTTTATCGCTTATCGGCTTTCTGCAGTTTTCTAGATGCTTGTTTAGGATTTTTGACTCTATCTGATTATGCCGCGTAGTTAGTCTTAGGACTCGCAACCTAGGTGCATGCTTTAGGGTTTTTATAATAAAAAGAAAAAAATCGGTAGACGTTGTTTGAAAAAACCAAAAAAATTACAAAACCACAAAACTAAAATCAGGCTGCTAATCCTATCTGATCTAAAAGCCGTAAAACGACTCAATTGATTTGTGAGAGGTTTCCCCGCACATTTCTCAGAGTCCACGAGCTAGAGAGTCGACGCATAAGAATAGAGCCCAAACCCCGTATTTCTCGCGAAATACTATTGAATTCATACACCTGATCACTGTTCCTCAGTGGGTAAGCTCGGGTAGCCGGAAACAGTCTGGGTTTACTTAGCAGAGTGGGAGGTTTAGAGGACACTACGCAAGGCTCTGTCCTCAAGTAACACGGGTAGCCGGAAACGGTCCGTACTTACTCACATACTGGATGAGTGCGAGTGGTCTTTTGTAAGGATTCGGGCCACTGTTTCGGAGAAACCATCGGGCACCTATTGGCTTGCTCAGCCCGCGTAACCGAAATACTTGCTTGCTAATCACTACCCTAAATAGAAAAGATAAAAAGACCGAACTCTTACGGTCTTCATCGGGTTAAGTTGGTGAACACGGGGTTTGCTTTGTGTTTGCTTGCGGGGCGTGAGTTTCCGCGGCTTTCGCATTTCTCTCTCTCACTTGAATCGTAAACGTGCTCTCCCGACAATTTCTCTTGACATCGAAGATGACGTCTCGATGGCTTTTCGGCTCAGACTCAGTGAGCTTTCGACCATCCACCGTCGAGCATATATCTTCACAAGCTCAGGATGACCCTCTTCCCGAGCTGGTCCCATCAGATCTCGAGGCGAGTTAGACCCAGACTCCCTCGCCTCCTGGCCAGATTATTGAGGCAGACCCTCGCCTTATACATTATCTAGATCTCCCGCATACTTTTCGCTGAGTTCTTATACGAGAGTTTGCATTTCACAGACGATCAGATGGCTCGCGACAATAGACCAACAGCAGACGAGAGGCCACCAGCTGGGGAGCAGCACGAAGGAAGGCCAGACGTAGATGTTACAACAGGCATGCTCGATACACTTCAGCAGATGAACTTGCAGATTCAAGAGCAATTTAGAGTTCAGAATGAACTGCGGGCTGAATTAGCCGTGCTGAGAGAAGGGGTCGGGAACCAGTTACCGCATGCGGTTCCCGCAACTTTACGGGACGAGTATGACACGGGCGCAAGAATGCTCCACCATTGGATTTGGCTACCGCCGAATCAAGGGCCATACAAACTCAGACCGTCCTCCATTTCTTTGCTTCCCAAGTACTATGGGAATGCCGCAGAGGAGCCGTTCACATTTTTACAGCAGTTTGAGATGATTTGCAGAACGGCTTGTTACCCAGGAGTCACGCAGGAAGCCGTACGCCTCAAGGCCTTTCCCTTTGCCTTAGCCGATAAGGCCCTTTATTGGCTGAGTCATCTGGGGAGAGAAATTTCTACATGGGACGACTTGAAGTCCACCTTCCTGCGCAAATATTTTCCTCTGGGAAGGACGAACATGATGAGGAGTCAGATCTCCAACTTTACGCAACTGCCGCACGAATCATTCCATGAGGCATGGGATCGATTCAAGGACCTGACGGAGAGATGCCCGCATCATGAGATCCCGATGAAGGTGCTCGTATAAAACTACTTCGGAGGACTCCAGCCAGAAATTCAGGGGCTTGTGAGTGCCGCATATGGCGGCAGTTACTTGAACAAGGACGCCGTCAGTCTGGGCCATCTTCGAAGGGATGGCCGAGAACTCAAGAGTTGTAGACTCTACTCGGGCATTTCAGAAAGCCCCGCAGCCACCACATCACCGAGAACATCACAAGGTGGCGAACATCTCGGAATCTGAATCCAACACCAACATGGGATTTATTAGTGAAAAATTAACGTTGGTGGACGTGATTCACAAGCAGGTCCAAGACCTACAGCCACTGCGAGAGTTGGAGAAACTCTCATCTCTACCTCAGCAGCTGAGTGATGTCTCGAAGAAGGTCGCTGATCTTCAGATCCAGTACCAGCAGAGCCAGACTTCTTTGAATGCACAACCAGCATGGAGGATCGCACCCGCTCCACCCACCCGTCAGATCCACTATGTTCAGAGCGAGCCCGAGATTCCGAAGATCGATTGGCACGAGGATCAGTCTCGTGCCAATCCCGGCCAGATCACCAGCAGCGTAGAGATGGAGGTGGAGCCGCAATCCTCTTTCGAGATCAACGGGATTTGGTATACTCCGATGCAGCAGCCGAGTATACCAAATCATCAGCCGCAGCAGCCATACGGTCATCCACAGCATGGACGTCTGAACTTCCAACACCGTCAGACCTTCATGCCGCAATAGTCTCATCCGAATGTCTACCATCAGAGACCGCAGCATTCATATCAGCACCCTGCTCATTACTCAGATTATCCTTATCAGCAGCCGCAGCAGTCTTCCTCCACACCTCCGCGATACTCCCAGCCTTCCACCTCTCAGCATTACATGCCAAGGAAGGAGAGAGGAGCAAGCCAGGGCCACCACACCGAACCAGAGATGTCTTCACAAGCCCAGGCGCTCAACCAGATCATGGACAAGCTGAGTACGCTCCAGATCGCACACAAGACTGAGATGGAGCAGGTTAACCGTCATCAGGACGAGTTAACCGTGCCGAAGACCACTCTCCCAGCCCAGCCTCAGATGAACCCGAACAAAAAGAGGAGGCATCCAGAGCAGGTAGACAATAAAGGTAAGATCTCATTTCCTGAATTTTTATCTAACTTCATTCGTCTCAGAAGCGGTAGATCACCACAAGCACCTGCTGGAGAAGAGGAGAGGGCACTAGAGGAGCACGAGCAGAGCCATGATCCTGAAGCCGAGGAGGAGAAACCGCAAGATGATGAGGACCATTATGCAGAATCAAGAGACGGGAGCAATGCCAACACATCAGATATGGACACTGGCGATTCAGACGATGACATTACGCCAGATCAGGCAGAGAGCCTCGAAAAAATATTTCTTCTCATGTCTTAGAGAGTTTTGTAAATAATTCTGAAACTCTCGATGTACAAGCTGATTCTCAGATGAATAAAAGTTCTGATTTTCTAACTCCTAAGATTGTTCCTTTTCCTGATGCTTTGTTTGGAAAAGGAAAGAAAAAGACCAAAAACAATGTTGTCACTCCTGAAACTGAATGACTATTGAAAGATCATATTTTTCTGAAGATCCCGCTCCACGATGCCTTAGATCATTTTCCTACGCACCAGAATGAGTTGAGGAACCGATGTACTACACTTAGGAAAAAGAGATCACGAGTTGAGAAACATATATTGACCAAGGCAACTTCGTGTGCTATCAGGAACAAGGTACCAAAGAAAAAGAAAGATTTGGGAGCTCACTATGTCAACTGTCAGATTGAAGACACTAAATTCAATCGTACTCTCTTAGACAATGGTTCCTCGATCAATTTACTTCCATCCTCTTTGCTTGATAAGCTTAAGCTAGGTCCTCTCTATAAATCACGAGCGATACTCCAATTTGCAGATCGATCTATAAAGAGAGCTAGAGGTGTACTGAGGAACATTATCGTGACCGTTCAGGGCTCGCAGTTTTCCGTGGACTTTACGGTCCTAGACATGACATGCCCTACACAGTTACACCTTGCTCCAATCATTCTCGGGAGGCCCTTTTTGCAGACAGCAAGAGCACTCTTCGATTATGATGCTGGGAGAGTATCATTCCGCACAGACAACGGAGAGATACACATTGAGATGGAGAGAGAATGTAACAGTCCTAGATCAATATTGTCATTCACTTCAGAGGACACCAGTCTTGCGGAAGATTGCCAGAACATAGATGAGACACAGTCTCCCGATCTTGAGAGTGTTTATTTTGATACCCAAGATATCCTACACGAGGATAGGGTAGATCACCTGGTAACTAGTTCTTCAGATGATTGTTCACATACAGAGACAGAATTCATATCAGACTCAGATGAGCAGTCACCTGCAGTAGATATCTTTGTGTCGCAGATTGAAAGCACACATATTACAGCACAAGAGTCCATCGAATACATTACACAGATCATACAGTCTATTCAGCGTAGAGAGTCAGATGGTGTAATGCTTACACATATAGACACCTTCTGTAGTCCGACTCCAGAGATGCATATTTCATAACAGAGTGATATGCCATGTACAGAGTTCAGTTACAGAGGAGGCTTTACTTTTTCAGCCAAGGAGCAATACGCACAGAAAAAGCAGAAAATTCAATATGATCCTGGCTGAAGTGATCTATTTTGTACAGGAATCATGATCATTCTTTCACTTCTTCTTGTACAAAAATTCTTTTGAGCCAATTTTTTCTGGAGATCTACAACACTTGTATATTCTTCGTAGACCACAATCATCCCCATTTTTGCTTGTCTTCTATGCTTAGGATACCAGATCCTAAGTGTAGGGGGGGACCGATTGCCCGTTGATTTACGTTTTATTTTTTGTACTGATTCTTTTGTATAGCCTTTCGTTTTCACAAATCACTAGTCCCCAATTTTTGGCTACACTCTTTTCTATACATAGGAGGCATTATCCTAAGTATAGGGGGGACCGAGTGATTTCGATGATTTCGTATTCTTTTCCTTTTCAACTTTCGTTATTTATTCTTTTCATTCAGTCATCCCATTTTTGCTCTCCCGTGATACTTACGATGACCTGATCGTAAGTATAGGGGGGGTTGACTGACTTGTACTCGATATCCTTTTTCACCCACTTTTACTTAGCACGAGTTATGTCCTCCTTTTTCTATTTTGACGCTATGAGGACATAGCACAAGCTAAGTATAGGGGGTGCGTATATATTATATATATACTTTCGTCCATAACTCATACTTTTATGTATTTTCTATATCTATAAAATCCATAAAAAGTGGGTACGGGTTAATTTAAAATCCACTTATATTTATATATTATTTATAAAATCCTTGTAAATAAGTAAAATATGCTTAAAAATTGTAATTAAAACTTGTACTTAAAATTTGTATAATACTTAGTTAAAATCCTATTTATTAAAACATTTGTAAAAACCATTCAATCCTTTAAAATACTTTGTAGATAAAATTTGAAAAATACATTAGACACTTAACTCGAATAAAATATATCTTGTAAAATTCATGAATAAAATTTTGCTTATAAAATTCATAAAATCCATAAAAAATACAAAGTCCTAAAATTCATAAAAAATACAAAAGCCTTAAAATCCATAAAAATGAGTAAAATTCAGAAAATACACTTCACAAAAACATGGTTGCATTTGCATTCGCATTTTTCAGAATAAGTTTGATTTCTGAAACTAAGGACCGAGTCTAGTCTAAAGGATGGAGCTTGATTACGGCCTTTAACTCTCGTTGTAAGGAGCCTGACTAGGATCTGGAATTTAGACTCTTCAGGTCTTGTGACTTAAAATCTTTGGGTTCCGTAAGACCATATTCAGGAAATCAAGTCATTTGTGCTTAAGTAGACCATTTGGAGTCATCCGTACAACTCTACACCAGTGAACCAATCTTGAACACATGCACTCTGCACTTAGCTCGACTTGCATAGAGTTTCGAAGGGCAGTAAACCTTGGTTGTATGTTTCTATCCTTATCTTTGCGGCATTGACGTCTAAAGACGGGAGAGATTGGGGGTCGATAGTTGCTTCGGATGAGGGAAGGATCTGCTGACACAATTTTTCTAAGACCTCAAAAAAGGGACGGACTAAAAAGATGCTATATCCGTCGAGGCACAAAAAGATGAATGCAGTGCAAGCAAATTACAAAGTCAAAGCAAAGAAGAAGCCACCAAATAAGACCACAATGTTCCAAGCTTCCACCAATAATGCCTGCACATCTTAGTGGAGACTCAGCTACACCGGTTGGGCTTCACAAGGAGATGCGTCTACACTGGTCGCACTCCACTTCTTTTCTCATTCTTCTAACTTCTCCCTATATTCGATTGTGGACATAGCAGAACTGAACTCAGAAGGGAATACCTCCCTCCCTGAGGAAAGAGTAGCGGGATGAGGAATCCATAGAAGTGTATAGCCGGGATGGACGGTTTCTTCGGCTCTCTAAGCAGGAAGAGATAAATCAATTCACACACTGTACAAGTTGACTTCAAGGATGATAGAGTTTGCGATATGAATAAGTGAGTCTGAACTATCCAATGAAGTAATCTTGAGTAAGGATTTGTGGAACTTGAGGACTGTTGAGGATAAAATCCTAATCCTAGTTAAGGTTCCGACAAAATGCTTGTTTCAGGCCCGATCGAGCTCTGTCCTTTGTCTGTTCTCATGAATTGGTTTAGGAAAACAAATTCATTCTAACTTTCTTTCTTTTTCACTAACTTTTTTAAAATAAGTGTTTGCTAAGGGACTAGCAAAGTTTAAGTATAGGGGGTTGATGAATCCATGATTCATTAATTTTTCTGTCGCATTTTGTCTTAAAACCCTTAACAAATGCATGTAAATATCCATTAATTCTCATCTTTTAACAAATCACCATTCATGTATAAATATTCACTTTTAACCACTAAAATCATGTAAATAAATAAAGAACAAGAAATGAAAGAAAAAGCAGATTGAATATATGTATATATATACAATATGACTTAAAATATAAATATAGCTGTAAGATATATTTATAGCCCAACCCCCGAGACCAAGTCAGCATGGATCGGTCGACAAACCAATAAGTAGGGGGAGATAAGGAAAGAAAACCTAAAAAATAAATTAACACACACATATACACATTTCATTATTTATACAATAAATACAAAACATCAAAGATTTTTAATTAATCCATATGAACATATTTTTCACCAAACTCTTCTTCTACTTATTCCTAAAAATGTATATAAAAATATAAAAATAAGTTAAAAATATTACCCTGTATATATGCCAAGAAACTCAGCCTGTAAAATGTCAAAATCTCAACTTCCGAACATCATAACTTCCTCATACGAACTCCAATTTCACTTTACTCACCTTTAAAGTTCATAAAATAATATTTCTAATTAATAAAGGTCTCATCGAATTCGGAGTCCGTTGGCAAAAAGTCGGTTTTGGGACCAAAAGACAACGGGGTTTCTGGGCTATTTATTTTATGTAACACACATTATTTAAAGTTTTCTTAATTTTATAATTTTTAAATTATTTCATGATTTTGTAGTTTCACCCTAAATTATTTCATAATTTTTGGACATTATTTATTATTTTAATAAAATCAAAAACCCTAAAATATAGGTATAAATGAACTACCTAGATAGTAACCATATTTATTAAAATATACAAATTAACTTATTAAAATCTATAAAACTTCACATAAACCTTAATTAATATTCTAATAATTAAGAAAATATAAAATTAATTTTTAAGTATTTATTTATTAAATTAAAAATCTAAAACATATTTGTAAATACATATTTATTAACATAATATTTATATTTTAAATAGTATTTATTATTTATTAAAAGTAATTAGTCCTTAAATTAGAGAATTAATTTATATATATTTCTTGTATTTATACTTATTTAAATAACTTCATTTTATATTTAATCCTTAATTTATAAGAATATTATACATTCTGGCCAACCAGGTGTTGACACTTGTCAGCACCTGGGTCTTCTTCCCCAAGAATCTATTCTGCCGACTTCTGCACCAACCGGCTGACTTCCACCATTTTTTCCGTGCACCTCCTAACTCCTTCAGACGATCCAAACCCTCGATTCCCTTCCTCTAACAACCAGCTTCGACGCCAGCCCTCGATCTAAACATGGAGCCCACGAAACTTCTCTATATAAGCTCCTAAACCTCCGCCATTAACAACCAACTCTCCAGCTATCTGAGACACCCATATCCAGAAGCCCGACCCCCCAACTTCTGAGCCTCCTTCCGGCCGACCTGCGGTGGTGACAGCACCTTGGAGGAGCCCGCGAGGAGGAGGAGACGTCGGAGGAGGTTCCAAGGCCGAGCCAAGCCTTGCATCGCCGCCCAGCGCGCGTGGAGCTCCGGCCCCTGGTCGACCATCGAGCAGCTTCGTCCCAGTAATATACCTAGACTCTCCCCAGACCTATTCCTTCACTTCTCGTTATTTTTTCTCGATTTGCGTGCGTTGATTAGCAACGCTAATCCATGATTTAGCTTGCATAAAGAACTAGGATAGACGCCCAACCGATTACCCCGTTCAAACCAATTCAGATCTCATTCAAATCGCACTTCAATCCATCGCCAGTTTCACGCGTTTTGTAGTTTTTCTGGAAACTGAATTTTCCGCCATGTTTTGATCTTGTAATCCTTTACCCCTCGGCCGATTCCTAGCGAATCAAGCATAAGATCTTGTTATTTGCAGATCCATCATCATTCAAGAGCATAGATTCAAGGCTTGAAAGCTTCAATCTTCATCGGAATTCACCTCCAAAGATGGGTCGCCAGCACTGAACAGCCTCCAGGTGGACGAGGCTGTGATCTTAATCGCGACTCCGCCGTCGACTCGAGTCGCCGATGCCAATCCCCTACCGCGGGCGAGCTCGAGGGGTGGAGGAGCCACCCCTCTGGCCCCGCTGGAGTGCCAAAGGCTTCGTCGGTTGATCGGAAGAATTCTGAGAAGAAGAGCTCATCTCCAGTGACTCTAACAACCGCAAGAACAACCGAGCTACAGGCTGGTGACACGTGGCGAGAGAAGGACCATCAGATCCGCGCCAGAACGTTTTAATCGCAGCCTTCCATTGCGAAACGGTGGAACATTTGCACACTCAACCCAGCAAGTTTCCAGAATTGCACTCTGCCTCCCAGGTTTCTTGATATTACATTTAGGTCCCTCTGCAGGGACCTAAATGTAAAGCTTTGTATAGTTTTCTTACAGAACAGTCCCTGAGGACCATTTTGAAAACATTTTAAATACTTTTTTTGTGCTTATGCCCCTGGGCTGTAGGGGATGTTTTGACCTCGTCCGACCTTCTTTCTTGACGATTTCTTTAGGGTAGTTACGCAACTACCCCATCTACCTTGTATTAAGTTTTCTTGAGATTTTGACGTGTTTTCATCGTGTTTTGATTTTGTCGAATCTCGCCTCGTCGTGTTTTGTTTTTTTGTGTTATTCGAGCTCGTTGCTCGACCCCGTTCACCCTACTATATTTTACCACCTATATAATATCCACCTATTATACAATAAATAAATATTTTTGAAAAATATACCTTTTTGAAAATTAAATAAAAATTTGAAAAGATTAATATCAAATATAAAAATAAAAACAAAAATAAAAATCAATAAAAAAGGTTTCCTGACTTGATAACTTGAAGAAGAGATAAGAAATAAAATTACAAAGAAATCTCTGAAGAAATCAAAGGATTCTATTCTGCCTCCTTGAGTTCGACCCAGGAACACTTGCCTGGTTAAAAATTTAGTGTAGGTTTTCCGAAGGAAAACCGAATTTGTTTGATAAGTTGAAGATCGTTTCTTTGTTTCGTGGCTTTTTTCTACATCGACCCTGTTCTTTCTTCTCTAAAGAAAAATAAAAAGCCGCGAAACTGATTTTTCAGCCTTTATCATAAATAATATGAATTTTATTCATATTATAAAGAGAGTTATCTTAGACAATTAAATGTGATTTGATTATCAAAGACGTGAATAATGTGAATGTGATTCATGTTATTTGGGCACGTGAGAATAGAGATCCAAGATGATTAAATGTGATTTAATTATCATGGATATGAATAATGTGGATAGCGCTATCTATATTATTCATAATATATTATAAATGTGATTTATAATGTATTAGAGAGAGCTAATTATAATTTACATTTGTTGATTAATTATTGATGTGTATTGGATACAGATTGTGTAATTAATTGAAAATGTAAATTATATTTTATTTTGGGTTGTGAATGTGATTCACAAATTTCCAATGGCAAGATTGCAATATTCTTAAAAATAATTGTGAATTTTTTTTGAAGAATAAAACACAACAAAAGTTGTTGGAAATTATGGGAGAAATTCATGGAGATATGCAATCTCATGAGATTGCATGATATTGCCTCCACCATGAGGACTTGGTGGACGGCTACACATTCCCACAAGGAATGTGGTAGCCGTCCCCCCCTTTTCCTTATGGGGAGTAATCTCCATGCTAATTTCTCCTTAATTACTTGATCTAATTTAGGATTGAATCATATTTTATATGTCAAATATATTTGATTTGAATTAGATTATTAGTTGTTGATTATTTACCAACAACAATCTTGACCATTGGATTGAACATAAATCAATCTCATCCATTGATTTTATATGTCCCATGGATTGAGATCCATGGATCCCAAAACTCTATAAATAGAGAGGCATGCCATGCTCTCTAGGGTTATACTTTTGAAGCACATCTCTCTCTCTCTCTCTCTCTCTCTCTGTGTCTTCTCTTCCCACACGCCCTCTCTCTTCTTCTCTCATCACCGTCCATCAAGGATGCCCCAGAGAGAGTCTCCATTGCTGTAGTATCGTTGTTATGCTGCCCGATCATTTTCTCGTGGATCTCCGTCTCCTTCGGTGCGCCTCGCTCGTGAAGAAGACGTCGGATCTCGTGTGTCGAGATCTGGAGATCCGCCGCTTGGATCATCAACATGGATTGTGAGAAGCACGCAATTCATCCCCGCGCTCGCAAGCGTCTCCTCCGTCTGATCAGACTTGAGACTGGAGGTCTCTTTGTTTAGAGACTCGATTGTAACCACGCTTCAAGAGGTAATCCTATTACTTGTTTGTGGTTTAGATGAAACGTTCCGAGAAGTGTTCTTGGATCATGTGGTTTCATCGCATAAATATTTTTTAATTTCCGCTGCATAGAATAACTAGGGCGACTAGTCATTCCTCATCATATTCGACACGATGCTCACGCTTCCGTGATGCGCTTGAGGATTATCCCATATCCTTCAATATGTTCCTTCATCTGGCTCAAGTGCTCAAGGGTGGACTCCATGAAAGGTGACTCCAACAAATCAGTCTCGAGTAGATGTGAAGGTGGAAAATGTGAAGGTGGTGGTGGATATGGATAAAAGTCTGAGATCTGATACTGTGGCTGGGGCAGATATGTTCAAAAATCAGGAGCAAAGTCCTCTTGGAAAAAGTGAGGTGGACCAGCTAGAGGGTACGAAAGATCCTCTAAGTCCGGATAGAAATCGCTCTAGTCGATCATCTTGAAATCAAAAGGAAAATGATCGGGAGAGCACGATCGTCAAATCAAGAGAAGCGAAGAATAGGTGCAAATGCGCAGAGGCGATCTAGAATGCACACAAACAATCACAAACAAACTGACACAAAATAAACCCCTCAATTCACCTACACAACTCTGTGAAGATCGCAAAAATGTGGTCTTTTTATCTTGTTTGTTTTAGAGTTAGGTGAGAAGTCAAAACGTTGTACAAACACGTATTCATGTTTTAATATGTACATATATTATAAAGAATATTTACTAAATTATAAAAATATAAAATTATAAAAATAATGAATAATAAATAAATGAATATTTTAATCGATATAACTATATAATAGGGGTCCAAAACCTAACTTTCACATCTTAACTCCAAAAGATTATGAAACCACCATCATTAGATAGCTTATTAAAAGCTATATCAAATTAAAGTAAATTTGGTATATTTTGAGTTTTTATTTGAGAGATATGGGTCTGGGAAGTTGGGATTTTGGGAACTTATTCTGACTATAAATTTTATTCTTTATATTATTTTTGTAGCAAATCAATTTTGTATTTTTCTATATTTTACTATTCATAACTTTCATGTTCAGAGTTTTTTTATTTGAAGTATAAAAAGTGGAAGTAAAAATAGGTCCAAAAATGAATAAAAATGAATAATTGAAATTGTATTTTGGACCTTTATCTCCCCCTACTTTATTTCTTATCGACCTATTCATCAAGATGCCTAGGTCTCGCAGTTTCAGGTCATAAAATATTTCCAATATTTTATTCTTTTTTTCTTTTCTTTATTTTATTATTTTGGCATTAAAATAGTGTTTTAAACAAAGTTTGTATAATAATGCATGAATTCTTAGATGCATGAATTAAGGGTATTTACACGCATTTACTTGGATTTTAAAGCCAAAATGATAGAATAAAGGTGATGAAATAGAGATTCATCACCCCCCTATACTTGCCTTTGCTAGTCCCTTGCAAACACTTATGTAATAAGGGCAGGAAATAAAAAAAGAAATGAAAAGGCAAGAAATTGTATTAAGTTTAATTATAAAACTTGCCTTCACAAAATCAAATATGGACCTTAGGTCGGAACTTTGGAATTTTAGTGCGGGCGAAACCTTAATGAGAATTAGATTTGAAATCCAACAGCCTTCGAGAATCCGAAAACTCTACTCAAGTATCCTCAATAGCCAGATCAGAATACTCCAACTCATACGTAAACCCTTACGACTATGAACCTGACTCGTATAGTGTAAGTGATAGTGGCTCTCCCCAACTGAAATGATGAAGAGACTGACTTCTCCAGCATGACAACCCAGTGATTCCCCAATCCAGCAACTCCTTCCTCGTGGAGCGGGGTATTCCCTTTTAAGTTCAAGTGACAAGCAGCTCAAGAGGAGGGGGAAGAGAAGAATGGATGGTAGCCGGTGTAGCTACCTATCCTAGGACGTAGGAACAGTGTAGTCAAGTTATCCAGCTGCAGGCTCACATGATATGACTTTGAAGCTCAATCTTTCTTATTGACTATACAAATATATACACTCCGATAAGCATTTTATTTTCAATCAGGTCTGTCAACTTTTTTTGGAGTTTTTGCTTTTTTTCTTGAAATACTATTTACAGCAGCATTTACATAAGGAGTTTTTCCTCTTGAGCCAGTAGACTATCCCTCTTTTGAAGCATTATTGCAATCCACACTCTCCTGTCTTTATATATCAATGCCACTAGATGGGTTGGGTGCACTTTCCTCCCTAGACAATGACAAATGTTTCCACTTGTGTGCATCTCATACAGGCAAATCCAATCCCTTCACCACTCCAACTGAGTTGAGACAAGTGAAAGGTGCAGGTGTCTAAGTAATGTCATTATCAACAAGAGCCATGCATGTGCTCCAAAATTCTCTACTTAGGTAGTCAAGAATCCATTGAACCAAGGCTCGTGATCCTCAAAGAATTAAGTCAACTAGACCTGAAGTACCTCAATTCTAGCTCATATAAGGTTCTTGTTACTAGGGAGATTTAAGGTCCAACCAAACTCCAAGCTTTGGATTTTACATAAACTTGTTCAATTATTAAACTCGATGTGAATGCTATGCAAATGCTATGCAGAATATAAAAAATAATTTTGTAATGCAATTTTCAAAGAATCTGAACTTTTTAAGGATTTTTGAAAAGATGATGCATATGCATTTTTTGTATTTTTCAAAAAGGTTTTGCAAATGTTTTTGGTATTTTTAGTTTTACATATGTTTTTGTGATTTTTTTTAAAACAAGAGATTTTGGCTAAAACTAGGTACGATTATTTACACTGGGATGCATCTTATATTTACAAGAATTAGGTTTTAAGAATTTACAAGGGGTAAGTGATCAATTTTATAGACATATATATATATATACAGATTAATAAAGAATTTTAGTGTGATGTAAATATTCATCAAACTTATTTGAAATTTATTTTTTTCAAACAATTTTTTTGAAAACTATAGTCCAAAATAGCTTATACAAAGAATTTTTACAAACATTTACACACATTTGAAAATCATTTTGCAAAGGTTTTTCATACACTATATATAGATTTTTTTAAAAAAATTTGCAACCATTTAAAAACCATTTGCAAATCATTTTTCAAACATTTTATTTCACACAAAGAAAATAAATTTTACAAACAAAAAGTTTTTTACAAAGGCTGAAAATATTCCAAGTAGTTTTCATAAGATTTTTCAAAAAGATTTTGAATCTATTTTTCAAACATTTTTTGCAAAAAATATTTTTACCGGATTTATTAGTCAGTAAATACAAAAAGACTTTGAGGAATAATATGCATCTTTTTATTAAGTGATTTTAATGAATTTATAGGTGTTTTTATCCATAGTTATTAATAAAAATACGAAAGTACGAGTTATGGTCAGAGTATAAACAAAGTATATACGACCCCCCTATACTTAGCTTGATCTATGTCCTCATAGATTAGAGAGAAAGAGAGAAGACATAACTCGTATTGAGTATAGAAAGCCTAAAGAATAAACGAACGAATGAAAAGTCGACCATCCTCCCTATACTTAGGATCAAATAATCCTAAGTATAGCAGATTGTACACAATGCAGGGAGGGTCAAGGGTGGGAATGAATAGATCGTACTCAAACTGTCTCCCCCTATACTTAGGGTAAGATATCCCTAAGCATAGACAGAAATAGAAGACAATGGAGAGGATCGAAGAATGAAAGAAATCAGGGTGCACACCCACCTATACTTATGATAAAGTATATCCTAAGTATAGAAAAACCGACAACAAGGGGTGTCACCTTTTTGGTAGAAAAAGAAAAATGAAAATGAAAAGAAGAAAAGAAGAAATGAGATCTTGAAGAAAGAAGAAGATAGAAGAATGAACACATCACTACCCCTATACTTAGGGTAAAAGAAGCCCTAAGTATAGGCAACAAAAAGAGTGATGAAACGGAACGAAGATTGAACACTCGGCTCATCCACCCCCCCCCCTACTTAGGACAGAGTACGTACTAAGCAAGGCACACATGAGAATGGAGTGAATAAGTAGTACGGGAGATAGACTACGGGAAACCAAAGAGAATATACACAGAGATGGATGTACAAAGATCAAGAAGGTTGAAAGCGAATCTTCTTGTGGGGCCACTGAGGAATAGATCTGACAACGTGTAGTTCGACATCGGTGTCCACAAATGACACAAGCCGATCAGGGTCATCACGGAGAAGGTCCTTAGTGGTCCTAGGGTGGGAAGGCATTGACGGGTCAGTGGAAGTAGTGTGGCTAGGTCTAGCCTTGGGTGTCTCGCTGATATCGAAGTGAAAAGGGACAAACTTGTCATCGGAAGAAGTAGAGTCAAGGTCGTAATGCGAGGTCTCTCCCAGGTCAAAACCAAAGGGAACGAAATCATCAGTGGAAGTAGTCGAATCTTGTTCATCCTCAAAACTCTCAACCGGATCATCATTCTCATCAAAAGGCCTGAATTCCTGAATAAAAGCAACAAGATCAAATCTGGCCTTAGTCTCATCTAAATCTAAGTGAAAAGGAACGGACTCATCAGTGAAAGTAGTCAAGTCATACTCGTCATGTCTATTCTCTGAATCTTCCCTCCGCTCAATAGTGTCAATCGTGTAAATCTCGCGGATGTCATCAACGCATCTCCAATCATAGGAAGAGGAAACTCCAAGGTCTATGCTTTCCGAGTCTTCCTCCTTAGGGAATTCTCGGGTATCATCATCGGTCATAAAGAAAGTCTCTCTGATATCAGCATATAGGTCATCTACCTCAGGGTCGACTAACATAGGAACGCTCTCGTGGGATGCAGGTTTCTGGTCTGTGGTAGGTGTGGTGATCAACACATCGCTCCTGACATTAGAACGGAAGAGAATCTCTCCTGATCCATAGTCAATAACGACTCTTAGACGATAGAAAGGATGTCCCAGGATGATCGGAGAGTGCTCCCTTATGGAGGTCTCCATGGGCAATACAATAAAATCAACAGTGTACTTCATGCCCTGAATAGAAATGACGGCATTTTCAAGGATACACTTCGACCTCTTTATTGATCCATCAGCAAACTGGATGATCATCCTGGTTCTCTTGAGAGGCCCTAAGTGAAGAGACTTTACCAATGTGAAGGGTATGATGCTAATTGAAGCACCGTCATCTAGGAGAGTGTGATCGCATGTGTAGTCAAAGATTGTGTAGCTAATGAAAGATGTAGCTGTGTTCCTTTTCCTAGGAATAGGGCAGTGTGTGATGGTGTGGGCAGTGGCCATGGTCAAGATATGATGCTCAGATCTGCTCCTCTGCTTTCTCTTCTTGGGAAGTGGAGCAGATAATTGAGTCATGGCCTGCTGAAGTGGGGCTCGGATAATCTCATAAATAGTGGCCACCACTTCGGGTTCAGTCAAAAAATTTTTAAATTTTTGGACCTCCTCCATACAAGAGAGGAGATCGAAATCAGCATATACACAAGGAATGCCAAGAGCAGTATGTACAGTGGCATCCTAGGGGTTAGGGATGGGGCATTATGTGAGTGGATGTGTGGGCAAATGATCTGGCATAGGTCCCCTCTCTTCACAGTCTGAGTTAACCAAGTATCTTCCGAATTCTTTTTGGATTTTTAAATTTTGCTCATTTTTGTATTTTTGGTGATTGCAAGCACGCATAGGAATCCTCTAATGAACCCATATCATTAAGTAGTGGAATGTCATCATGGTTCTTATTTATACTAGTGATGTTATCAATCCTCTGTCTCATATGTTCCAGTGGTTCTTATTTATACTAGTGATGTCATCAATCCTCTGTCTCATATGTTCCATCATCTGGCTCAAGTGCTCAAGAGTGGACTCCATGAAAGGTGACTCCAACAAATCAGTCTCGAGTGGATGTGAAGGTGGAAAATGTGAAGATGGTGGTAGATGTCGATAAAAGTCCGAGGTCTGATACTTTGGCTGGGGCAGATATGTACAAAAATCAGGAGCAAAGTCCTCTTGGAAAAAGTGAGGTGGACCGGCTAGAGGGTTCGAAAGATCTGCAAAGTCCGGATAGAAATCACTCCATTCGATCATCTTTAAATCAAAATGAAAATGATCGAGAGAAAACGATGGTCAAATCAAGAGAAGCAAAGAAAAGGTGCAAATGCGCAGAGGCGATCTAGAATGCATACAAACAATCACAAACAAACTCACACAAAACAAACCCCTCAATTCACCTACTCAACTTAGTGAAGATCACAAAAGTGTGGTCTTTTTATCGTGTTTGTTTTAGAATTAGGTGAGAAGTAAAAACGTTGTACAAACACTTAGGAGGGTTGAATGGGATTTTGGCACTAGACCTTACTGTGTGCGCGAGCAAATAAAAGCGAAGACAATGAGGGGATTACTCACCCCAAAATAATGATTTTTATTTTTAGTCTTTTTTATGGTCAAGTAATATTAATAGTCCCAATTTTATTTGGTTATCACTTTTTTTTGATTTTTAATAAAAATGCATGCGCCTAACGATGAGTCAATTTTACTTAGTAACTAAGTGGTCAAAATCAGAGGTAGAGTCGGAAAAGCAATGCAAGGCAAAAACAACGATGAATGCGAAAGAGAAATGCTCACCTTTCCTACAGCACTGTACATGCAATGATGCTCAACGGAATTGAAACCTATCTATATGCAATGCAATCGATGAAATCGCCCTAGGATGAGAAATTGCTATTAACATGATGAACCAATGCTAATGACTTAGAATAGAACCTACAATCCGGTCTTGAGTCTCCTCGGTGCCCACAACAATGGGTAATGCAAGCATTGTTTGGAGGACTCTCGCGACACGTGGTTTCGAGAATAAGTGAGAAGCAGTTTAGATTTGACTAAGTCCAAACGTCAAATATAGGTACAGGAAAATGTAATTAAGTGTTTGGACTTAATCTAGCGTCAAGCAATCCTAAATCTAGGACTCAATAACACAAAATAAAGAAAATAAAACAAGAAAACAAATAAGAAAAGATGAAGAAAATACGATAAAAATCGATGAGGCTCCCCAGGGAACAATCCCTCGGGCACTGGACCTCGTGAAGTGTAGAGTCCTAGAGAGTATCCTATTTATCACAAGTTATATGTCTCTCTCTCACTTTAAATTACAAGATATCTAAATAAAAAGAATGCTCAAAATATGACCGTCTTTGCAAGCCCTCCAAGCCTCCTTGGTGCTATGTCAAAGCTACCTCACGTTGGTGCGTAGGTGCTCCAGAGAGAGATCCTCCCTTGATCCACATTCCTCGCAACAAAGACACAAAGAGAAGGGAGATTAGACAGCTCAAAATGATATCAAATAAAGAAGAAAATAAATAAAAAAAACTGTAAACAAATAAATCACACAATCAATCAAAAGCCAATCAAAGCATTGTTTCTCCCCGGCAACGGCGCCATTTGATAACTCGGATTTTGCGAGGGTCTAAGTAGTCTACACAAGGCAAGACCACAATGTCGTTGAAGCGACCGCTCACGAAACTCGGGTAATCAACGATTAACCCATGATAGATATTCAAGCAATAAAATGCAATGTGGAGTTAAAATTTATTTTATTATCGCTACAAAATGTGTGTATAGTGCAAGTATGTAGAGTGTCGAACAAAGGAAGAAAACGGCTAGATTGGGCAAATCAATGCGTAAAATGATGATTGTGAGACTATGTCTATGATTTTTAATGTGGTTTTCTTATTTTCGAATTTTTTTATATATATTTTTATATTTGATTTTTAATTCCCGATAATATATTTTCTATTTATATAATTACATTTTTTAAATTCTTTTTCTTTTAAAATATATACATAAGATATAAAAGGATATATAAACAATATAGACTAATATAGATATAAATATAAATAAAAAAATAATCAAAAATAAAAGAAATAAAATATTTTTGGATTTTAAAATATTTTTTACTATTTTTGAGATCTTTTAGAAATTTTTGCTAATTTTTATATTTGTAAAATTAAAAAATACGCTAAAACATGGATAAAATAAATACCGGAAATTGAAATAGAGATTTAAAATAGAAAACAGAGCCAACAATTCTCCAAATTAATTTTAAAATAAAGATACTATTTTAAAGAAAATTCAGAAATATAAAAAGAATTTTTTTTATTTTTAAGAATTTTTAATGTTTTATAAAGGTTTTAGGGGTTTTTGCAATTTTTTTAGAGTTTTATTTTGTAGTTTTTAATGATTTTTGGTGAGAAGGTTAGAAATACATAAATACATAAAATATATTTTTTGGTACTTTTTTTTAAAATGTTTTTATAATTTTTATGTATTTTCTATTGCAAATAGGAACAAAAATGATTCTTTTTATTTTTAATAAATACTAAATGCTCCTAAAATTGTAAATTAAAAAATAGGGTGTCAATATATATGTAATCATGAAGCTACACGTATTTTTGTGGATTTTTTAAAGCAATGTACATAAAGAAATAAATACAAGAAACAAAGAGAAAATGCAATGATGGTCGGGGTATTAATGTAAATATCAGAAAGTTCAAGGGCCTTACAGCAATTTCCTAAAAATATTATACTAAATAAAATAGTTTGTGTACTAAATAGAAATAACGAAAACCTAGGGATCCCGCTGTAAAATCGCCACCACACGTGATACATCACGTGAGGTGACATGGCGTGGACATACTTGCAATTACAAAAAATTAAGGGGTCTTTTATAAATTTTACAAAATTTAATACAGGCCTAGGAAAGTTTGAGCATTAAATATTAAATATAAAAAGTTCTTGGGCAGATCTGCAAATTCCCAACAAAAGGCGGGGCCGGACGGTTGATCTTCAATCACTTATACACGTGGCGCTCATCCATCAACCGATACCACTTCAATATGGACTGCCATGATTAGATCTCAGCAGCGGGATCGATGGTGGAAGTGCAGGGAGATCTAATGGCAGCTGTGCATCAGGAAGAACTGGTCAGATCCAACTGCAACGAAGGGCAGTGGACGAACTGGAAAATGCCTCCAATGAGGCGAGCTTCTCCGAGCTCCATATCCTTCCTTTGACGATCCTGTGGGATCCAAAATGGCCTTGAAGCCTCCTGGAGTAGTCCTTTGTGTGCTAGAAACTCCAAAATTCCCCGACGATGGCTGGAGGCCGCGCACGAGGCCGTCAGAGCAATGCAGCTCCAGGAACATCTAGCTTCCTCTAAAACGAGCTCCAGTAGGCTCTGTAGTTCCACGACCAACAAAATAGAGTGAAAGGGTCGAGGGAAAACTGCCTCGATCCCACAACAGGGTAATGGCAGCAGAGGGCTCAAGATGCGAGGTTTATCGGAGCGAGCTCCATTGAACAGTGGACAAGGTCGATGAAGTGATTGAAATACGGAAGTAAAAGTGGGAAAGGGATCCTAAGGCTACAACTAACTAAAAGGGCTAAGTAAATGCAAGAAAGATCGAACCTCATCAGCCTAGACCGGGAAGAAAAAACCTCACGGCCAGTGGCCGGAGATGGGGGTGGCTCTTTGGCCTGCCTAACCATGCCTCAAAATATCCAGAGAGCTCACTGTCACCTTACTCGGTCCTAGGCTCGAAGAAGGGAAGCCAAAACGGGTCCAAGAGTGTTCAAATTAAAAACGAGGAGGAGGTCGGCTATATGTGCAAGGTGGTCGATATGCTCTAAAGATCGAGGAATATCTAGAGAGTCGATGATCCAATTCTCGAGGAGAGTTGCTAGTGTATTAGAGCATTATTCGAGGAGAAAAAGGCGTGAAGGAGGCCAGGACGGTTGGTGAAAGGAGCGAGCCCCAAAATTGGGAGAAACAAGGCAAAAATGCATCTCTGATAGCCTGGAGACCTCGGTCAGAGAGTTGACTGAGGTGAACGGGGGGGAAACTGGTTAGTCCACGTGGACCAACTAGAAAAACCCCTTATAGAAAATATTAGAAAAATCAATTTAAAATAATAAATGAATTTATTAATTTTACGATATAAAATAGAAAATATTTTTTTCTAAATTATTTTATTAAGATTTTTATTTATTTTTTAGATCTTTATATTTAGAAGTTGCTTTTTAGGGCTATATTATAGGTATATTTTCTTATTTTATTTTTATTTTATATTTTATATTTTATTAATTTATATTATTATTTTATAAAATTATAACTTATTTTTATATACATAAATATATTTTCATTGTATTTTTCTAATATAAAATATACACTTAAATAAATAGATGTATTAATCATATAGGTATAGATATCGGCATTTTACCTATGTATTAGATATACATATTTTATTTTAATGGTTTCTTTATTGTTTTATTCCTATTTTAATATGTACATATATTATAAAGAATATTTATAAAATTATAAAAATATAAAATCATAAAAATAATGAATAATAAATAAAATGAATATTTTAATCGGTATAACTATACAAAAGGGATCCAAAACCTAACTTTCACACCTTAACTCCAAAAAAATATGAAACCACCTTCATTAAATAATTTATTAAAAGTTATATACAATTAAAGGTGATTTTTATATATTTTGAGTTTTCATTTGAGAGATATGGGTCTGGGAAGTTGGGATTTTGGAAACTTATTCTGACCATAACTTTTATTCTGTATATTATTTTTCTTTGAAATTAATTTTGTAATTTTTCTATATTTATTATCTATAACCTGTATGTTCAAAGTTTCTTTAATTGAATTATAAAAAGTGGAACTAAAAATAGGTCCCAAAATGAATAACAATGAATGAATGAAATTGTATTTTGTACCCTTATCTCCCCCTACTTTATTCCTTGTCGACCTATTCATCAAGATGCCTAGGTCTCGGGGTTTCCGGTAATAAAATATTTTCAATATTTTATTTTTGTTCTTTTCTTTTCTTTATTCTATAATTTTGGCATTAAAAATAGTATTTTATACACAGTTTATACAATAGTGCATGAATGCTAAAATGCATGAACTAAGGTTATTTACATGCATTTACTAGTGTTTTTAAGGCCAAAATGACATAATAAAGGTGATTAAATGGAGATTCATCATACACCTCCTAAGCTCCAGCCACTTCATGCAGATATGAAATATACCTTCCTTCTGGATGCGCAAAACATGTTCCTTGTAATCAACAATTCCCAATTGTCATAGGAACAAGAATCTCGTTTACTCGATGTTCTAGAAAAAAACTGCAAGGCCATAGGCTAGAAAATTTTAGATCTCCATGTGATCAATCCATCAATATGCTCACATCATAAATATATTGAAGAAGACAACAAGTCATCCCGAGAGTTCTAGCACAAACTTTATCCAAATCTTCAGGAGGTTGTGACCAATGAAATCATGAAATGGAGTGATGCAGAATTCATATATCCCATCTCCAACTTAAAATGGGTAAGTCCACTACATATTGTGCCAAAGAAATCAGGGATCGCAGATGAATCCATGATTCATCACATTTATTCTTACATTTTTGCTAAAATCCTTAGTAGAATACGAGTAAATATTCATTAATTCTGACTAATTAACAATTCTAACCACATTTGCTAATATTATATATTTAACGCTTACTTTATCCAAAATAAAGTAATAAAAAGAAAAATAAAATAATAGAAAAGAAGGATGTAGATATGAAATATGTACAGATTGATCCTAACCCCAAGACAAGATTAATATTTACTTTGTCGACAAAGTAAATAAGTAGGGGGAGATAAGGATCCTATTTATAAAAATATCAGAACACCAAGATCACAAATGTACATCTATACATTTTTCACCTTGTGCATATAATTACCTATTTTATTTATCATTCAGAAAAATCCAAATCAAAATATTTTCTTCGCAAAAGTTATTTATAATAATAATATATATTAATTTATAAAAAAAATATCAAAAAAATAATTTAATGTATAAATAATTAATTATGATGAACCTAAAAAGCCTAAAAAGCCAACTTACAAGGTTTATAACTATTTGTAGAAAACTCCAAATTGAACAAACTCACTTTTAAACTTCATTTTATAACTAATACTATTTATTAAAAATACTAAAAAATATTAGAATAAAACATGTGAGTTTTGGTGTTTGGACCCTTTTGTATATATGTACTATATGTAAATAATATTCTTTATTTTTTATTTAATTATTCCTAATCTTGTTTAACTTAATTATTTTTCTAAAATGTTTATAAAAATATAACTTAAAGTTTATTATTAATAAATGCCCATAAATTTCAAAATGAAAGTTGCAAAGCCAAACTTTTGAACCTCATAACTCGTCCATATGAAATACGAATTTGGGATACTCACTTTTAAAGTTCATTTTACAAAATTTTCTATAAAATAAAAATAATTTCACTAAAATCGGAGTTAATACGCAAAAAGTAGGTTTTGGGATCCTATTTGTATAAATTATACAATGTATCATAATTTTTTTCAATTAAATTTTTGTTATTGCTTATATTTTTATATTTATTAGTGGTTTATTAATATTATATTATTAATATAAAATAAAAATAAAATTTATTAAATTAATTAATTTTTTATTTATATAGGCACAATATACTTATATTATTTATATATGTCTTTATTTAATTAATTATCATTATTATTATTTAAATTTTATAACTAAATTATTTATTTATATAATTATTTATTTATTTAAATTAATTTACTAGTTATTATATAATTTATATTATATTTTATGCATTGTATATAGTTTCTTTGTCGTCGCCTCTTCTTTCTTTTATTCCTTTATCTGCCATGTGGTGTTCGTGGCTCATGACCTTTGACTATTCAACCTTCCTCTTCCCCCCTTTTTTCCTCCCCCATCATCCTTCACCATTCTCCTTCCTCGATGCCTCCTCTTCCTTCTCTTCCTCCGTCCAATGTCCCAACGGTCTGGTCGTTGGGCCATTTTCTTAACCAAGTCCCTTCATCTACCCTCCTTCGCTGGTGATGAGAACCTGTCGTGCTCCTCAAGTCATCCTCGCCTATATAAGGAAACCATCCCCTCTTCGAGCTCATCATCCTACTTCTCTACCTCTTCATCCATATCTTCGAGATTGAGAGAGGTTGTGAGGGTGATAGACTCCAGTCTTCCTCTCCGTTGATCGAGTGTGAGAGAGGTCCGACAATATCAACGTTGGCATGCGGCTCCTAGCTCTGTCGCGAGAGCCCTCGCATCGTCATGCGTTGAGGCCATGACCTGTAGGAGCTTCACTAAGCTCCAGCTTCCACAGACGACCTTCTACACCTTGATACTTCCAGGTTAGAACTGTAACTTTCTTCTTCTCTTCTTCTCCTTCTCCCTCTCCGATCTCCTTCTCTGATATTCCCGTCCTCAATCCTTCTAGTCTTCATCTAATTGATTCCCAACCAGTCTGGTTTCCTTCATTACTCCATCCACTTTCGATCATCTCTTGTCATTAACCTCCACATTCTAATCGCGTTTAGTTCATGTCTATCTGATGGATCCATGATTCATTAATTTTTCAGTCCCATTTCATCTTAAAAACCTTATAAATACATGCAAATATTCATTCATTTCCACATTTTATCAAAATATTATTCATGAATAAAAATACACTTTTAAGCATCAAAAATATGTAAATAAATAAAGAATAAAAAAATAAATAAAAGAAAAGAAGGCAGATTGTAGATATGTAAATATATACAATATGAATCAGATAATATAAATATAGCTGAAAGATATATTTATATAACCTAACTCCTGAGACCAAGTCAGTATGGATTTGTCGACAAAACAACAAGTAGGGGGAGATAAGAAAAGAAAACCATAAAAAATAATTAAATAACATTTCACACATTATTCATTATTTATCAAAAAATTATCAAATCTTCAATTACTTTTAATTAATTCATATGAACATATTTTTCACCAAACTGTTTTCCTAATTATTTCTAAAAATGTATATAAAAATATAAAAGTAAGTTAAAAATATTATCATGTATATATGCCAAGAAATCCTACTTTTAAATTATTAAAATCTCAACTTCCAAGCATTATAACTCATTCATACGAACCCCAATTTCACTCTACTCACCTTTAAATTTCATAAAATAGTATTCTCTAATTAATAAAGGTGATTTCACTAAAATCGGAGTCTGTTTGCAAAAAGTCGATTTTGGGACCAAATGACAACGGGGTTTCTAGGCTATTTATTTTATTTAGAAGACATTATTTATAATTTTATAAATTTTTTAATTTTTAATTATTTTCATGATCTTGTAATTTAACCTTGATTTATTTCATAATTTTTGGAGCTTATTTATTATTTTAATTAAATTAAAAACACTAATTTATAGATGAAATTAAACTGTATAACTTATACCTCTATTTATTAATATATCTAAGTTAATTTACTAAAATCCCTAAAAATTAACATAGCCTTTATTTATTATTCTAATAATTAAGAAAATACAAAATTAATATTTAGTTGTCTATTTATTGAATTAAAAATCCAAAACCTATTATTTATATCTATTTATTAATATACTAATTATATTTTGAATAATATTTATTATTTATAAAAAACTGATTATACTATAATTTAGATAATTTAATTATTTACATTTCTTATTTTTATACCTATTTAAAACAACATGATTAGATAATTATTATATAATTTATAAGCTATTTAATCATCTGGCTAACCAGGTGCTGACACGTGTCAGCACCTAGTTCTTCTTCAAGAACCCAGGTCGTTGGAACTTTGTTCCAATGCCTCCTCTTCACCAATTTTTCCCGTGCATTCCACAATCACTTCAATCGATCTAAACTCTCCATTCTATTCTCGTAACAACCCTCCTACTCGCCCACCATTAGATCATCCTTGGAGCTCAAGAAAATCATCTACAAATGGCCTTGAAGTTGGCGAGCTCCAACTAACTCTCCATAACTGATTCTTCTCCAGAACCATCTGTCGACCATCCTCCTTCCAAGCTTCATTCCATCTGCTTCCGGTGGTGACAGCACCAAGGCGCCGCCCCGCGTGGAAGAGGAACGTCGGAGGAGACGTTCCAAGGTGCTCGTCCACCTTGCATCACCGCTTCGAGCTGCGTAGAGCTCTGGGAAGTCGCCCTGTCGAGCGAAGATCAGAAGGTCTTATACCTTCTACTCCACAAGTAAATCACTTCATCTTGCACCTTTATTTCTCGATCCTCATGCCGTGATTAGCGTAGCTAATTACGCAACTAGGTCACTTGATCATTAATCTTAGACACCACACATTCAACTCATTTTAAATCCAATCGAGTCAATCCTAGTTTCATGCTCTTTCTTATCAATTACACGTTGATCTTAATTTTGGAAACACCTTTTTGAAACTTGCAAAACCTAATGATTCTTGGCCGATTTCTTCGCAAATCGAGTAAAATAAATTCTGTTTGCAGGTTCAACATTTATCTGGAGTCATAAAACAACAATAGGAAGCTTTGACGATCAAAGAAGAACGAAGAAATACTATCTTCTTCAACCTCCAGGACCAGTTGGACTGCCATCTTCACTAGCGTTCACCTTCTATATTCTGCCATCGTAGGAGGATTTCACCTGTAGGCGAGCTCGAGGGGTGAAGCAGTCACCCCTCTGGCCCTGTAGGAAGCCCAAGAATGTCATCAGTCGTCAGGGATAATTCAGAGAAGGAAGCCCCTTGGCCAGCTACGTCAAGAGCTTGAAGAACTTGAAGAAAGCCAGACTCTACAGTCACGTGACACGTGTCCAGAATGTGCAGCCCGGATTAAGCTTCGCCTTCTAATCTCAGCTGTCGTATGTGAAGGGGTAGAAATTTTGCATAAGAAGCCCAACAGCTTCCAAGAATTAAAGCCCACCTCCAGAGTTTCGCGTAATTGCAATTAGTCCCTACACGAGGACCTAATAGTAATATATCATATTTATTTTGCATTTTAGTCCCTCCAGGGGTTGTTTTGTAACAAAAACTATACATTTTTCTTACAGTTAGGCCCTTGGCTTGTAAGGGCCATTTGAATCCTGAATTCTTCTCATTTTCCCACAAATTTTCTAGGGTAGCTTGATAACTACCTCAAGGATTTTCGAGTATTTTTCCCAAATTTTTCATCGCTTTCTTGTGCAGTTTTGATTCTTGTCTTCTCAAGTTTGTTTTAAACCGAATTTGTTCGCCATTTCTTTCATTGTAAAATCAAGAATAAAAGATGATTTGTTGGGATTTATTCCTTGTCTCGAAAACCGTAGTTTGAGCATTCTGCTTCCTTTTGTTCGACCCAGGCATACTTACCTGGATAAATAAAATAGTGTAATGTTTAAATAGGAGAGAAGATGATTAATCCACTTTACCTTCTCTCTCTCTCCTATTTTAACCGATTTTTGTTTGATTAATTTGGATCTGTTTGCGGTTCTCTACACCGACAACGCATTTCTTTACCGCAATTGGATCCGCATTTATCAAAATGGCATCGTTGCCGGGGAAGCGTTGTTTTTACAGCGGTTTTTGAACCGAAATTTCCTCTATTATTCTTGATTTTACAAATTTTCTTTTGGTTTTCGATTTACGGTTTTTTCTTCGATTTTATGGTTTTTCATGTTTCTTTTAAAGTTTTGTTTACAGCTTTTTGTGTGTTTTTATTTCTTAACTAATTCTTGCATGGCCTGCAGGTTCAGTCGGTTTTCTCGAAAGCCGCAAAATAGTTGAAAGTGCAGAGAAAGAGGTTCTCGGTTGCAGAGGATAGGAATAGTTAGGACTCGAGTTGTTTCTTTTCTTTTATTCTTGGAAAAATAAGAAAAAAGAAAAAGAAAAGAACAGGGCACTTGCCCGTGTTTTTGTTTTCTTACAAAGGGGGCCCAATAAGGGCATCCCAACTTGTACCTCCCCTCCTATTTTTTTCCCTCGAGGTCTGATTCGCCGAGTGTCGTGCATTCGGGGGATCAGGGCACCCACCGTGGTTTTTCTCGCATCGTCGGTTTTCTGCGGCTTTTTATGAGGCTAGGTGCTTGCTTAGGATTTTCTTTTTCCTATATGATTGAACATTTGTAGTTAGTCTTAAGACTCGTAACCTACGTGCATGATTTAATATTTTTCTAAAAAAATAAATAAATCCAGTCATTAGACGTTTGTTTGAAAAAACTCAAAAAAATATAAAACTTCAAAAATAAAATCAGGACTGCTAACGTATCTGATCTTAAAACAAACGTAAGATTCAATTGATTTGGGAGAGTAATCCCCACACATTTCTTCTCAGAGTGCGCGAGTGAGAGACGACCCATAAGGATAAAACCAAAAACCCGTATTTCTCGTGAAATACTACTTAGTCTATACACCTAATCACCACTTTTCAGTGGGTAAGCTCGGGTAGCCAGAAACGGTCTGAGTTTACTTAGCAGAGTGGGGGGTTTAGAGGACACTACGTAAGACTCCGTCCTCAAGTAACACGGGTAGCCGGAAACGGTCCGTACTTACCCCCATACTGGCTGAGAGCAAGTGGTTTTCTGTAAAGACTCAGGACAGTATTTTGGGGAATCATCGGGTACCTATCAGCTCTCGTTAACCGAGAGTATACTTGTTTGCTAATACAACCCTAAAGCCGATAAGATAAAGGATCGAACTCTTACGGTCATCATCGAGTTGTGTTGGTGAAAAGGGGGTTTGCTTTGTGTTTTCTTGCGGGGTGTGAGTTATCGTGGCTTTTACGTGGTTCCCATCTTTCTTGAATCGTAAATCGTGCTCTCCCGATCATTCTCTTGACATCGAAGATGACAACTCGACGGCTTTTCTTCTCAGACTCCGTGAGCTCTTGACCATCCACCATCCGTCGTACATTTTCACAAGCTCGGGATGGCCCTCTTCTCGAGTTGGTTCCATCTTATCTCGAGGAGAGTCAGACCTAGACTCCCTCACCTCCCAGCCAGTCTATTTAGGCAGACCCTTGACTCAATACATCATCAATATCTCCAGCTGGTTTTTCGCTGAGTTCTTACGAGAAGTTTTCTTTCCCAGCAGATCTGACACACATGGCTCGTGGCAAAGGACCAGTAGAGGACAGGCCAACTGAGGATCACCACACTGAAGGAAGACTAGATCCAGTCGCAGATATCACGACAGGAATTCTCGATACTTTACAGCATATGAACTTGCAGATTTGAGAACAGTTTAGAACTCAGAATGAGTTGCGAGCTGAGATAATCGCGCTGAGAGTAGGAGCCGGGAACCCTTTACCGCTTGTAGCGGTTCCCGCTACTTTACGAGATGAGTATGACCCGGGCGCGAGAACGCTCCATCATGGGATTCGGCTACCGCCGAATCAAGGGCCATACAAGTTGAGGTCGTCCTTCGTCTCATTGCTTCCCAAGTTCTACGGGAATGCTACAGAGGAGCTGTTTACCTTTCTGCAGCAGTTCGAGATGATCTGTGGTACGTCTAGCTATCCAGGAGTTACGTAAGAGGCAGTTCGCCTCAAAGCCTTTCCCTTCACCTTAGTAGATAAGGCACTTTACTGGTTGAGCCATCTAGGAAGGGAAGTTTCTACGTGGGATGATTTGAAGTCCACATTCCTGCGTAAGTATTTTCCTCTGAGGAGGATGAACATGATGAGGAGTCAGATCTCCAACTTGATGCAGCTTCTGAATGAATCTTTCCATGAGGTATGGGATAGATTCAAAGATCTTACAGAGAAATGCCCACATCATGAGATACCAATGAAGGTGCTCGTATAAAACTATTTCGGAGTTCTATAGCTGGACATTCAGGGGCTAGTGAGTGATACATGTGGCGGCAGTTATTTGAATAAGGATGTCGAGACAGTCTGGTCCATTTTCGAAGGGATGGCAAAAAAATCAAGAGTCGCTGACTCTACTCGGGCATTCCAGAAGGCCCCTCAGCCACCACATCACCGAGAGCATCATAAGGTGGCTAATATTTCAGAATCTGAATCCAACACCAACATGGGCTTCATTAGCAAGAAATTAACATTGGTGGACGTGATTCAGAAACAAGTTCAGGACTTACAACTGCTGTGAGAGTTGGAGAAACTCTCATCTCTACCTCAGCAGCTGAGTGATCTCACAAAGAAGGTTTTGGAGCTTCAACTTCAGTACCAGAAGGTCCAATCTTCTTCGAATACACAACTTGTATGGAGGACTTTACCCGCTCCACCCACCCGACAGATTCATTTTGTTCATAGTGAGCCCGAAACTCTGTAGATTGATTGGCATGAGGATCAGTCTCTTGTCAATCCTGATCATATTAGCAGTGTTGCAGATATGGATGTTGAACCTCAAGACAGTCTTGAGATTAATGGGATTTGGTATACTCCGATTCAGCAACCGAGTGTACCCCATCATCAACATCAGCAGCAGTACAGTCAACCGCAGCATGGACATCCACACTTCCAGCACCGACAGCACTTCACGCAGCAGCAGTCTCACCAGCACGCTTATTAGAGACCACATTCTTATCAGTATCATGCTAACCATTCACAGCCTTATCACTATCAGCAACAACAGCAGTCTTCCTTTGCACCGCGAAGATCCTCCCAGCCTTATTCCTCACAGCAGTATACGCCAAGGCAGGAGAGAGTAGAAAGCGAGGGTCACTGCACCGAACCTGAGATGACTTCACAAGACCAAGCTTTAAATCAAATCATGGATATGTTGAGTACCCTCCAAATTGCACACAAGACAGAAATGGAGCAAGTTAACCGTCGTCTAGATGAGCTAACCGTGCCAAAAACCACTCTCCCAGCTAAGCCTTAGATGAATCCGAATAACAAGAGGAGACATCCAGATCAGGTAGACAACACTACATGTATGATCTCTTTTCCTGAATTTTTATCTAACTTCATTCATCTCAGGAGAAGTAGATCACCACGAGCACTTGTTGGAGTAGAGGAGAGGGCACTTGATGAGGAGCAAGAGCAAATCCATGAGTAGCTAGATTCTGATGCTGAGGAGGAGAACCAACACATTGATGAGGATCACCATGAAGATCAGAGAGAAGGGAGCGATGCCGAAACAATTGACATGGATACCGGCGAGACAGACGATGATATCACGCCATACCATGCAGATACTCCAAACAAAAATGTTTCTTCCCCTGTTTTAGAGAGTTTTGTACATAATTCTGAAACTCTCGATGTACAAGTTGATTCTGAAATCAATAAAAAGTCTTATTTTATCATTCCTGATATTGTTCCTTTTCCTGATGCTTTATTTGGAAAAGGAAAGAAAAATACCAAAAAGAATGTTGTGACTCCAGATACTAAAAGACTATTGAAGGATCACATCTTTTTGAAAATCCTACTTCACGATGCCTTGGATAATTTTTCTACGCTCAAGAATCAGTTGAAAAATCGATGCACCACGCATAGGAAAAAGAGATCACATACAGAGAAATATGTTTTGACCAAGGCTACATCCTGCACCATTCAGAATAAGTTACCTGAGAAGAAGAAGAATTCAGGAGCACATTATGTCAGATGCGAGATCGCAAATGCCAAATTCGATCGCACTCTATTAGATAATGGTTCCTCGATCAATTTGATACCATCTTCTTTACTTGCCAACCTCAGTTAGGCTGTATTTACAAATCACGTGTGATCCTTCAGTTTGTTGATAGATCCGTAAAGAGACCTAGGGGCATATTAAGGAACGTTATCGTAACCGTGTAGGGCCTGCAATTCCCAGTGGACTTTACCGTCCTGGACATGGATTTCCCTACACAATTGCACCTTACCCCAATCATTCTTGGGAGACCTTTCTTAGAGACCGCGAAGGCTCTCTTCGACTATGATAAAGGGAAGGTATCTTTTCGTGTCGATGGCGAGAAGGTACATATAGAGATGGTGAGAGAATCAAACACATCCAGTGATGCATCTTCCGATTTCTTGAGTTCTTTAGCCACCTGTGATTACATGGATGAGGTTCGCTTTGACGACCTTGAGAGGTATCTAGTAGAGACCCAAGATTTCCTAGTAGAAGGTTGGTCCGAGACTACAATTGGTAGTTATTCCGAAGGTACCTTATATATCAGTATGGATGACGAGAAGCAGAGGGATCGGACTTCTGAGGAGTTTAGTGCAGATCTTTCAGATTCAAAGTCTTTACACGATTCCTCCACTTTAGATGATCTGGAGATGGAGTTTCATTTAGATGATTTGTTTTCCTATAGTGATTCTGAGGATGAGCATAGTAGCGAGTCGGATGATGTTTTAGACATCTTCTATAGTCCGACTCTAGAGCATATTGAGATGGTGGATAACCAGACTGTAGATTATTCTACTATCAGTACAGATCCCAATATACATATAGATGAGGTTTCAGCAGATCCAGAGTCTACCTTACCAGAGCTGAAGATAATGCCACCAAATATAAAGTATGATTTCCTTGCGGGTCAACATCGACAGTTTCCGATCATTATCAGTTCATCTTTAATCGAAAAACAAGAATCTCGTCTGATGAAGGTTCTTGAAAGAAACCGCAAGGCTATTGGGTGGACTGTATCCGATCTTTGCATGATCAATCCTGCTTTGTGTTCTCATCATATATATCTCGATCATGACAGCAAACCTTCCAGAGAATTTCAGCGCAGGCTGAATCTGGTTTTACGAGAGGTTGTCAAGAAAGAGATTACGAAATGGTGCGACGTAGGATTTATCTATCCCATCTCCAACTCTGAATGGGTTAGCCCATTGCATGTTATCCCAAAGAAGTCAGGAATTCAGATGATTAAGAATGAGAATGGAGAGGAGATTCCAAAGAGAGTAACCACGTCATGGCGGGTGTGCGTTGATTACAGGAAACTAAACGCCGCGATGAAGAAGGATCATTTCCCTTTGCCTTTTATAAACCAAGTCATAGAAAGGTTTGCAAGGAAGGAATACTTCTGTTTCCTTAATGGTTACTCCGGATACAACCAGGTAACTATTGCTCCTGAAGACCAGGAGAAGACCGCCTTCACATGTCTGTTTGGCACGTATGCCTTTAGACGGATGCCCTTTGGATTATGCAACATCCCTGCTACTTTTCAGAGGTGTAAGCTTGCTATTTTTGCAGACATGGTTGGTGATTTTCTAGAGGTCTTTATGGATGATTTTTCGGTCTATGGTGAGTCCTTTGATGATTGTTTAGCGTACCTAGACTAGGTTCTTCAGAAATGTTGTGAGGTAGATCTCGTCTTGTCCTGGAAAAAGAGCCATTTTATGGTTACACACGGGATTGTGTTGGGGCACTTCATCTTCCAGCGAGGCATGGAGGTTGACCTTGCCAAGGTGGATGTCATCAAGCACCTTAAATCACCATCCAACATTAAGCAGTTACGGTCAATTCTGGGGCATGTTGGCTTTTATAGACGGTTCATCCAGAATTTCTCCAAGATCACCCGACTGTTAACTGAATTATTAGGTAAAGACGTCGAGTTCTTGTTAGATGACAAATGTCTTAATGCCTTCCTCACATTAAAGGAAATGATTATCAGTGCTCCTGTCCTACAGCCACCTGATTGGTTTCTACCCTTCGAGATCATGACGGATGCTTCAGAATTTGCGGTCGAGGTTGTATTAGGACAGAGGAGGAATGGACTTCCGATTGCTATCTACTGTGCCAGCAGAACCTTAGATGATGCTCAGCATAATTACACAGTGACAGAAAAGGAGATGTTGGCAGTGGTGTTCGCTTTAGATAAATTCAGATCTTATCTTCTTGGCTCCAAAATCACAGTCTATACAAATCATTCCACTATCTGATTTTTGATGGAAAAGAAGGAAGCCATGGCACGCCTTCTTCGATGGATTCTCTTACTTCAGGAATTCGATTTGGATATTAAAGACAAACCTGGGGTAAAGAATGTGGTAGCTGATCATCTCTCCCGATTACAAACAAAGCAGCCTTCAAATGAGTACACGCTAGAGATTGCAGAGAGATTTCCAGACGAGAGTATCTTTGTAGTTACCAAGCTTCCATGGTATGCAGATATAGTAAATTTTCTAGTCACACAGAAAAGTCCTCAGGGTTGGCCAAAGAATCGAAGACTAGTTTCCGAGGCACGATACTACCATTGGGAGGATCCGATTCTTTTTCGTGAGGGAACGGATTGCGTTTACTTGTGTTGTATTCCTCAGGAGGAATATAATAGTGTCCTCACTCTGTGACATTCCTTAGAGGCAGGGGGACATCACTCAGGGAAGAGAACAATGCAGAAGGTACTTCAGAGCAGATTATGGTGGCCGACTCTTACTAGAGATGCATGCACATTTGTTAAGAGTTGCCCGGATTGCCAGAGAGCAGTAGGGACAGGCAGTGCTAGAGATGCAATGCATAAGCCGCTTGTTATTATTTGTGAGATTTTTGACGCATGGGCATAGATTTCATGGGACCGTTCCCTGCCAGCAGCGGCTTTGATTACATTTTTCTCGTTGTAGATTATATTAGTAGATTGGTGGAGGCTATACCCACACGAACTGCAGACAGTAAGATAGTTTGCAAGTTCCTAAGGGAACACATTATTTCATGGTTCGGGATTCCACATATCTTATTTCAGATGGGGGTAGCCATTTCATTAATAAGGAGGTCAAAAAGCTAGTGAAGCAATACGTCATTGATCATAGAGTAGCTTCTCCTTACCACCCACAGACGAACAGCATGGTTGAAGTCTCAAATAGCGAAGTGAAATCAATTCTTTAGAAATTAGTACGACCAGATAGGAAGAACTGGTCACAGCTTCTAGATCAGGTTCTTTGGGTATACCGTACGGCATATAAAACTCCCTTAGGTACTTCACCATTCAGACTAGTTTATGGGAAGCCATGCCATTTGCCCGTAGAGATCATGCACAAATCTGAATGGGCTATTCAAGAAATTTCAGCTGATGCACAGAAAGTAGGAGTTAAGAGAAAGATAGATCTGAATGAGCTAGTAGATATTCGAAGTCAGGCATACGAGAACACTCTCTTTTATAAGGACAAAGTGGAGAAATGGCACGATAGACATATTCGGCACAAGATCTTTGTCCCTGGGCAGAAAGTCTGGTTGTTCAAAGAAAGATTGAGAATTTTTCCTGGCAAATTGAAAAGAAAGTGGGAAGGACCTTACATAGTCAGAACGGTGCACGACAATGGAAGCATAGCTATATCAGATGTGTCACCTGGTGCAGAGCCATTCGTGGTTAACGGGCAGATGCTGAAGCATTTCGTAGAGACTACTGATCATCTGGCATGTGTTGAAGTGATCTATTTTGTACAGGACTCATGATCAATCTTTCACTTTATCTCATCATGTACAAAGACTTTTGAGCCATTCGATTTTTGGAGATCCACAACACTTGTATATTCTTCGTAGACCACAATCGTCCCCATTTTTACTCGTCTTCTATGCTTAGGATACCCGATCCTAAGTATAGGGTTGGACTGATTGTTCGTTTATTAACATTTTCTATTTTATTTTGTTACATTTGTATATCCTTTCTTTTTCACAAATCACTGGTCCCCGATTTTTGGATGCACTCTTTTCTATACTTAGGATGCCTATTCTAAGTATAGGGGAGACCGAGTGATTTCGATGATCTCGTTCTCTTTATTCCTTTTGTTCCTTCGTTATATATTCTTTTCACTCAGTCACCTCATTTTTGCTCTTCCGTTATACTTACAATGACCTGATCGTAAGTATAGGGGGATTGACTGACTTGTATTCTCTTATTCTTTTTCACCAACTTTTACTTAGCACGAGTTATGTCCTCCTTTTTCTCTTTTGACACTATGACGACATAGCACAAGCTAAGTATAGGGGTGTGTATATATTGTATATATACTTTTGTCCATAACTCGTACTTTTATGTATTTTCTATATCTATAAAATCCATAAAAAGTGGGTGAGGGTTAATTTAAAATCCATCTATATATTTATCTATTATTTATAAAATCCTTGTAAATAAGTAAAATATGTCTAAAATCTGTATTTAAAAGATTTAAATTAAAATATGTATTTAAAATACTTAATTACAATATGTATTTAAAATCCTATCTATTAAAATATGTGTATCCTTGTAAAATTCCCTGTATATATAATCTGTAAAAAAACAGTAGATATTTAATTCGAATAAAATATATCTTGTAAAATTTTTATAAATACTTGTTAATAAAAATCAGAAAATACATAAAAAAAATACAAAGTCCTAAAATTCATAAAAATTACAAAAGCCTTAAAATCCATAAAAATGAGTAAAAGTCAGAAAATACACTTCACAAATCCATTGTTGCATTTGCATTCACATTTTTCAGAATAAGTTTGATTTCTGGAACTAAGGATTGAGTCTAGTCTAAAGGATGGAGCTTGATCATGGCCTTTAACTGTCGTTGTAAGGAGTCTAGTTAGGATCTGGAATTGAGACTCTTCAGGTCTTTTGACTTAAAATCTTTGGGTTCCATAAGACCATCTTTGGGAAAACATCTCATATGTGCTTAAGTAGACCACTTGGTGTCATCCATGCAACTCTGCACTAGTGAACCAATCTTGGACATATGCACTCTACACTTAGCTCAACTTGCATGGAGTTGCGAAGAGCAGCACATCTTGGTAGTACGTTTCTATCCTTGTCTTTGCAGCATTTACATCTAAAGAAGGGAGAGATTGTGGTTGCGATAATCGCTTCGGATGAGGGAAGGATCTAGTGACACAATTTTTTCTAAGACCTCAAAAAGGGGACGGAACAAAAGATGTTATATCCGTCGAGGCACAAAGAGATGAATGCAGTGCAAGAAAATTACAAAGCCAAATCAAAGAAGAAGACACCCAATACAAATACGACCACAATGGTCCAAGCTTCCACCAAAAATGACTGTACATCTTAGTGGAGACTTAGCTACACCAGTTGAGCTTCACAAGGAGATGCGTCTACACTGGTCGCACTCCACTTCTTTTCTCATTCTTCTACTTTCTCTCTATATTCGATTCTGGACATAACACGAACTGGCCTCAGAAGGGAATACCTCCCTCCCTGAGGAAAGAGTAGCTGGATAAGGAAATGGAAGTGTGTAGCCAGGATGGACGGTTTCTTCGCTTCTTTAAGCAGGAAGAGCTAAATCAATTCACACACTGTACAAATTGACTTCAAGGTTGATAGAGTTTGCGATATGAATAAGTGAGTCTGAACTAGCTGATGAGGTGATCTTAAATGAGGATTTGTGGAACTTGAGGACTATTGAGGGTAAAATCCTAATCCTGATTAAGGTTCCGACAAAATGCTTGTTTCAGGCCTGATCGAGTTCTGTCCTTTGTCTGTTCTGATGAATTGGTTTAAGAAAACAAATTCATTCTAACTTTCTATCTTTTTTTCACTTACTTTTCAAATAAGTGTTTGCTAAGGGACTAACAAAGTTTAGGTATAACGATTGATGAATCCACGATTCAAGAACTTTTCTGTCGTATTTTGTCTTAAAACCCTTAACAAATACATGTAAATATACATTAATTTCCACATTTTATCAAAATATTATTCATGAATAAAAATACACTTTTAAGCATCAAAAACATGTAAATAAGTAAAGAATAAAAAAATAAAGAAAAGAAAAGAAGGCAGATTGTAGATATGTATATATGTACAATATGAATCAGATAATATAAATATAGCTGAAAGATATATTTATATAACCTAATCCCTGAGACCAAGTCAGTATGGATTGGTCGAAAAAACAAGTAAGGGGAGATAATAGAAGAAAACCATAAAAAAATAATTAAATAACATTTCACACATTATTCATTATTTATCAAATAATTATCAAATCTTCAGTTATTTTTAATTAATTCATATAAACATATTTTTTACCAAACTCTTTTCTTAATTATTTCTAAATATATATATAAAAATATAAAAATAAGTTTAAAAATATTATCATGTATATATGCCAAGAAATCCTACTTTTAAATTGCCGAAATCTCAACTTCCGAACATCATAACTCCTTCATATGAACTCCTATTTCACTCTACTCACATTTAAAGTTCATAAAATAATATTCTCTAACAATAAAGGTGATTTCACTAAAATCGGAGTCCGTTTGCAAAAAGTCGATTTTGGGACCTAATGACAACGGGGTTTCTGGGCTATTTATTTTATTTAGAATACATTATTTAAATTTTTAATAATTTTATAATTTCTAATTATTTTCATGATCTTGTAATTTAATCTTGATTTATTTCAGAATTTTTGGAGCTTATTTATTATTTTAATTAAATCAATAACACTAATTTATAGATGAAATTGAACTGTAAAACTTATACCTATATTTATTAATATATCTAAATTAATTTATTAAAATCCCTAAAAATTTACATTTCCTTTATTTTTTATTCTAATAATTAAGAAAATACAAAATTAATATTTAGTTATCTATTTATTGAATTAAAAATCCAAAACCTATTATTTATATCTATTTATTAATATAATAATTATATTTTGAATAATATTTATTATTTATAAAAAAGTAATTATACTATAATTTAGTTGATTTAATTATTTACATTTCTTATTTTTATACCTATTTAAAATAATGTGATTTGATAATTATTATATAACTTATAAGCTATTTAGTCATCTGACTAACTAGGTGCTAACACGTGCCAGCACCTGGTTCTTCTTCAAGAACCCAGGTCGTTGGAACTTCGTTCCAACGCCTCCTCTTCACCAATTGTTCCCGCACACTCCACAATCACTTCAATCGATCCAAACCCTCCATTCTATTCTCGTAACAAACCTCCTACTCGCCTACCATTAGATCATTCTTGTAGCTCAAGCAAATCATCTATAAATGGCCTTGAAGTTGGCGAGCTCCAGCTAACTCTCCATAACTGATTCTTCTCCAGAACCATCAGCCGACCCTACTCCTTCCAAGCTTCATTCCAGCTACTTCCGGTGGTGACAACACCAAGGCGTTGCCCCGCATGGAAGAGGAACGTCGGAGGAGATGTTCCAAGGTGCTCGTCCACCTTGCATCGCCGCTTCGAGCTGCATAGAGCTCTGGGAAGTTGCCCCATCGAGCGAAGATCAAGAGGCCTTATACCTTCTACTCCATAGGTAAATCACTTCATCTTGCACCTCTATTTGTCGATCCTCGTATCGTGATTAGCATAGCAAATTATGCAACTAGGTCACTTGATCATTCATCTTAGACGCCACACATTCAACTCAATTCAAATCCAATCGAATCAATCCTAGTTTCATCCTCTGTCCTACCATTTACACGTTGATCTTAATTGTGGAAACACCTTTTTGAAACTTGAAAAACCTAATGATACTTGGCCAATTTCTTCGCAAATCGAGCAAAATAAATATTGTTTGCAGGTTCAACATTACCTTTGATGATTAAAGAAGAACGAAGAAATACTATCTTCTTCAACCTCCAGGACCAGTTGGACAGCCATCTTCACCGGCGATCACCTGCTACATTCCACCACCATTGGAGGAGTTGACCTGCAGGCGGGCTCGAGGGGTGAAGAAGTCACCCCTCTGGCACTGCAGGAGGCCCAAGAATGTCACCAGTCGTCAGGGATAATTTAGAGAAGGAAGCCCCTTGGCCAGCTTCGCCAAGAGCTTGAAGAACTTCAAGAACGCCAGACTCTACAGTCACATGACACATGTCCAGAACGTGCGGCCCAGATTAAGCTTTGCCTTCTAATCTCAGCTGTCGGATGCGAAGGAGTAGAACTTTTGCATAATAAGCCCAGCAGCTTCCAAGAATTAAAGCCCACCTCTAGAGTTTCCAGCAATTGCAGTTAGGTCCCTGCGCTGGGACCTAATTGTAATATATCATATTTCTTTTGCATTTTAGTCCCTCTAGGGGATGTTTTTAATAGAAACTATACATATTTTTATAGTTAGGACCTTGTCTTGTAAAGGCCATTTGAACCTCGAATTCTTCGTATTTTCCCGCGAATTTCTAGGGTAGCTTGATAACTACCTCAAGGATTTTTTGAGTATTTTTCCCGAATTTTTCGTCACTTTCGTGTGCAGTTTTGATTCTTGTTTTCTCGAGTTTGTTTTAAACCAAATTTGTTCACCATTTCTTTCATTGTAAAATCAAGAATAAAAGAGCATTTGTTGGGATTTATTCGTTATCTCGAAAACCGTAGTTTGAGCATTATGCTTCCTTGTGTTTGACCTAGGCACACTTACCTGGATAAATAAAATAGTGTAAGTTTTAAAAAGGAGAGAAGCTGATTAATCCACTTCACCTTCTCTCTCTCCTATTTTAACTGATTTTTGTTTGATTAATTCAGATATCTTTGTGGTTCTCTACACCGACAACACATTTCTTAACCGCAATTGGATACGTGTTTATCACCTTCATCTATGTCCCTCTCCGATCACAATCGCTTATCAGAGATCTGATCCTTCCTCGCCATACTACCAGGATCATCATTCATCCATCCCTCATTTCTCTTTTGCGATCTAACATCAGGCCGAGACTGGAACCCTCGAGCCTCTTATAATCACCTACAGGTGTAGGTACGAAGCTTCACAAGTGAACGAGTGGAGGAGCAATCTAGATACATCTGATCAGATCCGAGTCATTATCCTCAAGCACATGTTATGAATCTTGAAGATTGAAGTCACGCATGTAGAACGAAGCTCCGATGAAAAGGACCTACATCTGGAATTATTGGAGAACAGCATCATCAGATATCCATCTGGACTTGATCGACGGTGCACAATGAATTAGCTTACAGATCACATATTGCTTAAATGTCGTCGGTAATGAATTGAAGCACCCATCGCCTGATGATGTTTTTGTCACCGGGTCGAGTGTTCCACATCCGTTTAGCACCTATTGCGAAACTCCACCATTGGAAACACCAAGAAATTCGAAGTCATCGTACAAATACCTGTAGCCGATTTGAACACCTTTGAACATTGACAACCTCCACCTTGAGACACCTCTGACTCGAAGCACTACCTGGAACTTTCATGCACGAAACCCGTCAAGTAACATCAGGCTGAGGATTTTGGCCTTGAGATCATTGTGCTTCAGTTGTAGAGAACAACTTCTAGAGGTGGAGATCATATCATCCTTCAACGATGATATCCACAACACGATGAGCTACATCCGATCATGAACGAATCACCACGAGTTAGAAGTCTCCACAACACATTTAAAAATTTAGGGAAGAACATCCATGTTCCTCCAGATCCAATCAGAACCATTGGACTGACCTGATATGACGACCCAACGTCGACATGCGTTGGCCACACTTCATATCATGCCACTTAACCACTGCTTAAGATGCGTGTAAATAGCACATGTGGGGAAGATATTATTAGGAACTTTACAGTTATACCCCTTCGCTTTGTAATAATATAGAACAGGTTTTAGCAGTAGCTCTAGCACGTGAACAACACATGATATTCAGGGATTTTTTGTATGTGATTCCCTGATGTTCATATATATTATCACATATCCCCCATTTTTTAGATTATTATTAGTATACCCCTTATATTGTATATTAACTACATATGTATTATATACATATTCAATAAAATACAAAATCTAAAAATATAATAAAAACAAAGAAAAATACTTAATAAAATACCATATACAGAATTAAACAATTTTGAAAAATAAAAGATTTTCAATTTTTAATAAATAATTAAAACACCAAAAAATACATAAAATTCATAAAATACATAAGAAATACAAAATGCCTCTAAAAATCTATAAAAATTAGTTACAGTATATTTTACTATATTTTACACAGAAAAACAAAAACAACATAAAAAATCAAATGTAAAATTCCATAAAAAAATTAAAATATGTAAAACTTCAAAAAATCATAACTAATTGGACAAAATCACAAAAATAAGTAAAATACCTCGTTGGAAAGGTATTTTTACATACTTTCCAATAAAAATAAATGAAATATTTTCTCCCAATTTTGGTTTTTTAAAATAAAAAATTCTTCCCTATTTTTAATAAAAAATAGTTTTTCACTTTAAAAATAATCCAAAAGTCATAAAAATATTAAAAAAACTCTAAAAAATTAACAAAAATAGTAAATAAAATTAAAAATATAAAAACAATAAAATAAAAACCAAACAGAAAAATAAAACACAAAACATATATTTCTTTACTTAGGTATATAAAATCATAAAAACAATATAAAATTCATACAATCAAATAAAAATAAAGAACAATTCCCTAAAAATAAATAAAAATCTGTAACTCATGCACCTTAGTTAATATTCCTTTTTACTTTAGTTTCCACAGTTTGCCACCCTAAGTTCGACACTCATGTACTTATCGCTATACCTTTAAGTTTAGTAGTATAAATAAAAATAAAAAAATATTTTTCTGTGAATTTCACCCAATCAATTCAGTGACACTAATCTTCTGTTAGAGTAGTAGGTTGGGTGATTTTTTTCAGATGGCATTGTTTCCAAAGAGGCAATGCTAGGGTAGATTAGAGTCTTAGGTTCTAGAGTTTCTTTTTCTCTCTTTTTCGTCATCCTATTTTTTTGTTGCATTTTTAGTTTCTTTCTTTCTCTCTCACTTTTATATCTTTTACGGCTTTTGTGTTTTCTTTGTGTTGTGGGGCCTAGGTATCGAGGCCGGATTCTTCGGGAGCCGAGCAGCCGAGATAGTTGGAGGCTGGTGTTCTTTGCTAGCAAGATGTCGAGGAGCATTGCGAGGCTGATATGAGAGCTTTGTTGTTTTTGTTTACTTCTCATTTTTTTTAATCACAATGATTTGTAGGCGATCTCTTAGGCCAACTCTTGTGGCACCACTTCCATGCGCACCTACCTATTCATATAGGTTGGTTCAGGATGACCCTCTTTCCGAACCACAGTCTCGTTCTACCTCACCCTCCAAGCGTGACTCCGACCCTGGAGAGTTTTCCCCTTCGCAATCTTCTTTTTCTCCTCTCCTCTGTTAGTTCCGCAGCTACACATGAAGTTTTCACAGTTTCATACTAGTTCAATGGATCAAGATCAGCTCTGGAGAGTTCTCTTCCCCTTCACAGGAGATTAATGCCGGCTTGCTTGCTTCCTTAGAGGCAGTACAGAGACAGATTCGCAGCAAAGGCAGTTGATGATTGATATGAGAGCAGAGTTGACTCAGTAGAGAGAGAGGCGAGACATTTTAGATGACTCAGAGGCCGATTTATAGAGAGACCTATGTGGATCTTCTCGCACCATGCGAGAATCCCACAACCCTGGAGTTATAATTTTTATCTTTTGGATACATCTCCCTCCTATTCATGGGTCATTTGTCCTTACACCTCAGACTATATAGATGTTACCATCTTTCATGGACATTTCACTGAGGAGCCACATTTACATCTTCAAGAGTTTGATTTGATATGTAGTACAATGCATGATTCTCGAGTTGATGAGGATATTATTCGGATGATAGCTTTTTCGTTCTCCCTAGTAGATGAGGCCTCGTACTGGTTGCGACATTTAATGAGAGTTGTTACCATATGGGAGCAGATTCGTACAGAGTTCCTGAGCAGATTTTAATCAATTGGACATACGAATGATGCGAGGTTTCTCATTGCCAGCTTTACCATGCTGGGGAACGAGTTGTTCCACGGGGCACGGGACCGTTTTAGAGATCTGATTGATAGATGCCTCCATTGTGGTATTTCGAAGAAGAGCTTGGTTCAAAGATTCTTCAGTGGGTTGACACTTGATATATAGGGTTGGTGAGTGCCGCTTGTAGTGGTTCATGATTTTCGAAGCATGAGGATGTTGTTTGGGATATTTTTGAAAAGATGTCATCTCATCATGCAGCTCTACCCCAGATAGATTCTAATATTCAGATGGAGTTACCCACACTTATTCACCAGTCTATCATGGCACAAGTTGAGGAAGGTCCTTCGATTCCTACTCCTTCGGGTCTTCGTCAGATGAGATGAGGGTTCTCAGTCAGAGATTGGACCACCTGGATCTTATTGAGATGATATGCCACTAGTTACACAAGCTCGACAAGATCGATGAGACTGTGAGACGCATTAGTGACCTGAAGAATCAGATTGTACAGATAATATCTAGTCCATCTTCAGGGTCACCAGCTGATTCCATGAGCAGAGAGAGCATCACTTTCTCCCGTTACACAATATCCAGTATAGCAGATACATTATCTTCAGCCTAAGCATGTATCATACCCGTTTGTTCATGAGATCGAGACTCGTCAAATTTAGACTTTTACTTAGTGAACATCAGATTCTCTCTTACAGCAACCACCTCAGCAGTTTTTGAATGACTCATCTGATTCTCTAGGACATTCCTACGAGAACTTCGATTTAGATGATCTTTCCCGTATGATTATCGGCCAGTATGAGATATATAGGCGAGATATGGATGAGTTCAAGCAGCAAACTTTGGATTTAGTACGTGATAAGGACGCCATACACACACAGATGTTAGATTCTACTTATCAATTATGGATGCCATCATATTAAGTGGAGGATGATGATTTCATATCTCTTAGGAGTGGTAGAATCCCTGTTGGTGGTGACTCAGATAGGCATGATACAAAGGCACCAGTGGATGGTACCTTTGAGCTAGTTGAGCATGACATTAATAGCGGTGTTAATGCTGCTAGTATCCATGAGGATCTAAATGGTGGTGTTGATGCCAACAAGTTTGATGAGCGTGATGCAGAGATAGTTGTGCTACCATCATTTGTACATAGTGAAGAGGAGATAAAAATACAACAAAATGGATAAAAGAGAAAATCCAAAAAAAATAAATAAAGACAAGACTTAATCTATGAGTTCTTCTTCTTTTATGGATACACATGTTGGTAGTTCAGATTTGACAAAAACATCCTCTCCTACTTTCGTTGATCCTTCGGGTGTAGATACTAGTGGGGAGGATGTACATATTCCTTTTCCTCAAGCACTCCTCTTAGGAAAAGGTGAGAAAAAATCCCAAAAAGATTCAGATGTTGGATTTGACGAAAGAGATTCTTGATAGATTCACTATCCATCTTACTCATTCAGAGGCCTTGGCACACATTCCTCTTCTACAGAAAGGACTCAAGGAGAGAACTACAGTTCGTAGAAAGAAGAGGCAGTGCAGCCATTGTTCTGAGATTCATGTGATGACTAAGGAGACTTTTTATGCCATTCAGAACCGTGTCCAAGCCAAGTATTCAGACACGGGAGCACCGTATGTCAGATGCGAGATTCTAGAGAAAACATTTGATCATACTGTACTAGATAGTGCACTCTCAATTAATCTCCTTCCTTCTTCCTTACTCAACAAGTTCGAATTTGGACCTCTTCGACCAAGCAGGATGGTCTTGCAGTTTGCTGATAGATCAATCAAGAGGCCAAAGGGAATGATTAAGGGTGTTATCGTGACCATTCAATGTTTGCAATTACCCAGGGACTTCTTCGTGTTGGACATGATGGTCCCTAAATGTGTGGTCGATATCACAATCATATTAGGACGGGCAATAGCGAAGGTTGTTTCTGATTATGGTACCGGGAAGGTGTACTTTCACGTCCATGGGCATGAGTATACATATAGAGATGATCCATGACCTCAGAGCAAGATCAGTTGAGTCAGAGTGAGCAACTGATGATGAGATAGATAGTCACCAGGACTGTGATTTTGTGCTGGCAAATGATGAGGCAGTTTGGGCTGAGCCGAGTACACAATCTTTCATCATGCTTTCAAGAGTGTCTGAGTTTCAGATACTTGATGATGGGAGATTGGATGGCACAGTCTTGGAGCATAACATCCTGAGGTTAGGGTAGACGATTCTAATGTTGATTCTGAGTTTCACTCTTGTTGTGATGCGATTATTGATCCCTCTGAGCTCGAAGTGAATGTCGATTGGCAGTATTTTGATGAGTTCCTGACTTTCGCCAATCCTTTATCCAGCTTGGAGGCAGAGATAGAACAATTTTGTCAGTCACTTGATGATCAGTCTCCAATTCAGCCAGATTTAGAGGATGCCTATTAGCAGTATTTTGACAAGTTTCTCTCACTTCAAGCTTACATCGTAGAGCCTGCAACCAGCCTGGAGACCGAGCTAGAGCAGTTATGTCAGTTACTTGATGAGTAGTCTCCAGACCAGTCAGATCCAGAGCAGGATGAGATTGCACACAGAGACTTAGTAGCCTACACACAAGCCCTCACCAGACCAGCTCTCCCTATTCCTTCTCCCTAAGAACTCAAGTTGTTACCTCAGAGTACGAAATTCCAATTCTTTACTGGAGAGACCAAAATATTTCCAGTCATAATCGCATATGATCTGATCGAAGAACATGAACCCCATCTGATGGAGATTCTTAGAAGGAATCACAAGGCAATCGGGTGGTCAGTAGCAGATCTCCATGGGATTAGTCTGTCCATGTGCTCCCACCAGATTTTTCTAGAAGATGATGGCAAACCATCTCATGAGTTTCAGCATAGGCTGAACCCAAATTTTTGAGAGATGGTTATGAAGAAAATATCCTAGTGGTGACGCACCGATTTTTTCTATCCCATCTCTGACTACAAGTGGGTCAGTCCATTACATGTGATAACCAAGAAAATGTGTATCAAGACAATGATTAATGAGGTCGATCCGTGTGTCATGGAGGTCGATCCATCCAAGGTGGATATCATTAAAAAGCTCAATCTGGCATCCAATTTGAAGTAGTTACGGTCTTTCCTAGGCATGTCGGTTTCTAGTAATGTTTCATTCTAGACTTTAGTAAGATTGTCTTACCGTTATCTGATCTTCTAGAAAAAGACACTGAGTTTATTATTAGTGATAAGTGTCTTTCAACTTTTCAGACTCTTAAGAGAATGGTTGTAGAGGCTCATGTCCTTCAGCCACCCGATTGGTCTCTTCCATTCGAGATCATGACAGATGCCTCCAATTTTGCTGTTGGGGTTGTTTTAGGATAGAGGAGGGATGGACTTCCATATGCCATACACTATGCTAGCAAGACTTTAGATTCTGCACAACAGAATTACACCTTTACAGAGAAAGAGATACTAGATGTAGTATTTTCCTTAGATAAATTTAGGTCCCACATTTTAGGATCTAAGGTTACCATCTCCACTGACTACACAGCCATCAGGTACCTTATGGATAAGAAGGATTCCAAGCTACACCTTACTAGATGAATCCTTGTACTCTAGGAGTTTGATATTGAGACTAAGGATAAGCCTGGTTTCAAGAATGTGGTGGCGGATCACCTCTCTCTATTAGAGCTACCCGAGACTTCTAAGTTTGATACACATATTATTGAGACTTTTCCAGACAAGGCGATTCTTGTTGTCTCCTCGCTCCCATGGTACGCGACATTATGAACTTTCTTGTTGCCAAGAAAGTCCAACAAGGTTGGTCCTGGCAGAGACTTGAGACTTTCCTTACGAAAGCCAAGTCTTACCACTAGGAAGATCCGATCCTTTATCATGAAGGAGCAGATTGTGGCATCTGTGTATTCCTCAGAATGAATACCATAGTGTCCTCATGTATTGTCATAAATTGGAAGTTAGAGGACACCATTCTGGGAAGAGGACGGCACAGAAGGTGCTTCAATCCGATCTTTGGTGGCCTACTCTCATTGTTGATGTGCATGCATTCGTGAAGATATGTATTGACTGTCAGAGGATGTGCACTTGTGGACTTAGAGATATGATGCTGATGCAACTGATTCACTTCTGTGAGGTTTTTGATGCATGGGATATCGACTTTATGGACTTGTTCCCTAAGAGTTACGGATTCGAGTACATTCTGTTGGCTATAGATTATGTGAGTCTTCCAGTTGAGGATATTCCTATCCAAGCTGCTGATGTAAGCACGGTTTGCAAGTTCTAAGGAAGCATATCATTCTGCAGTTCAGGGTCCCTCGAGTTCTTATCTCAGATGGGGGCACTTCATCAATGATAATGTAAGAGCACTTGCTAGCGAGTTCGGTATCGACCATCGAGTTGCTACTCTGTATCACCCTCAAACGAATGGTCTAGCTGAGGTTTTGAATAGGGAGGTTAAGATGATCTTGCGGAAGGTTGTTTGCCTAGATCGAAAGGATTGGTCACAGCTTTTGTACTCGGTTCTTTGGGCCTATAGAACATCCTTCAAGATACCATTGGGTACATCTCCCTTTCGACTCGTTTATGTCAATCCATGCCACTTACCCATTGAGATCAAGCACAGTTCATGGGCAGTGAAAGAAGTGATCTTTGATTTATAGAATGCAGGAGATCATAGGCGGATAGAGTTGGCATACCTGGAGGAGTTGAGAAATGAGTCTTTCATGAGTAGCCTTCATTATATGGAGCGGATGAAAGAATGGCATGATGCACACATCAGCCATAAGCAATTTGAGCCTGATCATAGCGTTTGGCTATTCAATGCGAGACTCGAGTTATTTTTAGGGAAACTTCAGAGCAAGTGGAAAGGCCCTTACATAGTGCGAAAGGTGTAAGACAACGGTTGCATTGACATATCCGAGTTGTCTTATGATCCTCATTTCGAGTCAATGGTCAGCATTTGAAACCATTTCTTGATCATGAGTCGCCAACCATTGAGGTTACCCTCATTCATTTTGTATGAGGTGTGTTCTTCATTCTTCACATTCCGCATCTCATACTTAAGTTTCACTTTGATTCGTTCATTCTTTTTCACCTTGTACATGCGTTTTTTCTATGTTATTCATTCTTTCTTTCATTTGTCTTGAACCCATAGGTCTCTCTTACGATTTTTGCTATACTTACGATGTACTTTATCCTAAGTATAGGGAATGTAGATATTGTGTTGTTCATATCATTCTATTTTATTACCCTTGTTGTTGCTTATACTTAGGGTGTGCTTTACCATGAGTATAGGGGCTAGTATCATTCTTTCAAGTCTTTAATTATTTTCAATTTTTTTACCATCTTCTCTCTCGCTTGTTCCTCAACTATTGATATTCTTCTCTATACATAGGGATATTTTACCCTAAGTATAGGGGGGACAAGCCAAGTCGTTGATTTGTGTACATTCTCTTGACCTCGATCATCTTCGTTTTTGAGTCTCCTATACTTAGGATTAGTTGATCCTAAGTATAGAGGGGATGATTGACTTCTATTCATTATTCTTTTGATCTGTCGTAGTAAAGTATTCTTTTCACCAGTCTATACTTAGCCTGAGTTACGTCTTCGTTAGTCGCTTCTTTGGTTACTATGAGGACATAGTTAACGCTAAGTATAGGGGTTGTTGTATATATATTCTATATATACTTTAGAGGCCATAACTCATACTTTATTGTATTTTTAATAATAAGTCTCTATAAGTATGGTTACAGATCTTGGGTTTTTAAAATCAATAAAAAATTGTAAATATGAGTTATAAAAAAGAGTTTTTTAAAAAAATTGTATATAAATTGTGTTGCAAAATACTTGGATAAAATTCTTAATCATTTAAAATTTGTGAGTAAAATTCTTTTGTAAATCTTGCATAAATTGTGTATATAATATGTGTATAAAATTCTTTATAAAATGTACATAATTCATGTGAACTGATTCAATTCACTAACTCTTTCATAATACCACACGAATTAAAAGTTTTAAAATTCAATAAAAATTTGCAAAACTCTTTAAAAACTACATGATAAGCTTAATCCCAAAAGTTCACTTCATTAAAAATTTGTTGCATTCATTCATAATTTTCAGAACAAGTTCGATTCTTGAGCTGAATGGATCTAAGTATGAATAATGGAGCTTGGTTTAGGTATCTACTTAATTCTAAAGGGACTTTATTAGGAACTGGAATTAAGACCCTTCAGGTCTTTTGACTTAATTCTTTGGGTTCCATTAGACTGTGTCCGGAATTCAACTTAAACTTGCCTTAGTAGGACACCTTGTGTCATCTGTTTAACTCTTCATCATTTGAACCAATTTTGAACTCATGCACACTACACTTAGCTCAACTTGCATGGAGTTGCAAAGGGCAGCCCATTTTGGTGGTGCATTTTCATCTTGTCTAGTGGTCCAGAAATCTAAAGACGAGAGTGTGGGGTTGAAATAAAGCTTCGGGTGAGGGAAGAATCTGCTGGCATAATTTTCCAAGATCCCAAAAAATATACGGAAGAAAAGATCTTATATCCGTTGGGTCACAAAAGATTAATGCAGTGTAACAATCACTTTCTACCAAAAACAAACCAAATACCAAATACATATATGACCACAATGGTCCAAGCTTCAGATAGCCTGCATATCTTAGTGGAGACTTGGCTATACTGGCCAAGCTTCACAATGAGATGTTACTACACTAGTCACACTCCAATTCTCTTCTCATTCTTCTACTTTCTCTCTATTCTATTGTGGACACAACACAACTTTACTGTAGAAGGAAATACACACCTCCTCGAAGATCGAGTAGGTATGGGTGGTTTCTTCGCTCCTTTGAGCAAGAAGAGCTAACACCTTTCACACACAGTACAAATTGCCTTCAAAGTTGAATAGTTTATGTGATGGATGGGTGGATCTGAGTTGGCTGTTGAGGTGCACCAGGATAGGGATTCGTGGAACTTGAGGGTTGTTGAGACTTAAATCCTAATTCTAATGAGGTCCTGACAATATCTAAAGTCCTATTACAAGTTCTTGATTTTGGGTGAAGTAAAATTTCATTTTAAAGAAACAATCATGTTCTAAGTTCTTTTATTTTCCTTTTTCTTTTTTTGTCTTTTACTTATTTCTAGAATAAGTACTTGCTAAGGGACTAGCATAGGTAAGGTATAGGGGGAAGATGAATCCATGATTCATCACCTTTATTGTTTTATTTTGGCTAAAATCCTTGGTAAATTACAAGTAAATATTCACTAATTCTCACTAATTAACATAATAACCACATTTGTTAATATTATATATTTAACACTTATTTTATCCAAAATAAAATAATAAAGAGAAAAAGAAAAAGAAATAAAAGAAAAGAAGGATATAGATATGAAATATGTACAGACTGATCCTAACTCTGAGACCAAGTCAATATTGACTTGGTCGACAAAATAAGTATGGGGAGATAAGAATCCTAATTTATAAAAATATCAGAAAACCAAGATCACAAATGTGAATCTACACATTTTTCACCTTGTACATATGTTAACCTATTTTATTTATCATTTAGAAAATTTCAAATCAAAATATTTTCTCCACATAATTTGTTTATAATAATATATATATTAATTTATAAAAATATTAGAAAATAATTTAATGTATAAATAATTAATTATGATGAACCTAAAAAGCCAACTTCCAAGGTTCATAACTATTTATAGAAAACTCCAAGTTGACCAAACTCACTTTTAAACTTTATTTTATAACTAATACTATTTATAAAAATACTAAAAAAATATTAGAATGAAACATGTGAGTTTTGGCAATTGGACCCCTTTGTATATATGTATTATATGTAAATAAATATTTGTTATTTTTTATTTAATTATTCGTAATCATGTTTAACTTAATTATTTTACTAAAATGTTTATAAAAATCAATAAAAATATAAAATATAAGTTAAAGTTATTTATTAGTAAATGACAATAAATCTCAAAATGAAAAAGACGCAAAGCTAAATTTCTGAACCTCATAACTCGACCATATGAACTCCAAATTGGGCAACTCATTTTTGAAGTTCATTTTATAAAATTATCTATCAAATAAAAATAATTTCACTAAAATCAGAGTTAATAAGTAAAAAGTAGGTTTTGGGATCCTATTGGTATAATTAATTATTTATTTAGATAAGTATAATATACTTATATTATTTACATATATATTTATTTATTTAATAGTATATTATTATTATTTATTTATTTTAAAATTTATAATTAAATCATTTATCTATAATTTATAATTATTTATTTGTTTAACATAATTTACTAGTTATTATTTAATTTATAATATATTTTACACATTGTATATACTTTCTTCATCTTCTTTCTTTTATTCCTTTCTCTGCCACGGTATAGCCTGTCATTAGATCATGACCTTTAACTATCCAACCTTCCACTTCCCCCCTTTTTTCCTCCCCCATCATCATTCATCCTTCTTCTTCTTCCACAACGCCTCCTCTTCGTTCCCTTCCTCCCTCCAACGACCCAATGAACTGGTCGTTGGGTCGTTTCCCCAACCTACTCCCTCCATCTACCCTCCTTCACCGGTGACGAGAACCTGCTGTGCACCCCAAGTCATTCTCGCCTATATAAGGAACCCATCCCCTCTAAGAGCTCATCATCCGTCATTTCTACCTCTTCATCCAGAGCTCCAAGATTATGAGAGGTTGTGAGGGTGACAGACTCTGGTCTTCCTCTCCGTTGAGCGAGTGTGAGAGAGGTCCTGCGAGATCAATGTTGGAATGCAGCTCCTAGCTCCTCCGCGAGAGCCCCCACGTCACCACGTATTGAGGCCACGAACTGCAAGAGCTCTGCCAAGATCCAACTTCCACTAGCGACCTCCTACACCTTCATCCTTCTAGGTTAGATCTGTAACTTTCGTCTTCTCTTCTACTCCTTCTCCCTCTCTGATCACCTTCTTTGTTATTCACCTCCTCAATCCTTCTAGTCTTCGTCCAATCGATTCCCAATCCGTCTATTTTCCTTCATTACTACATCAACTTTCGATCATCTCCCTTTGTTAACCTCCACCTTCTAATCCCTTCAGTTCCTATCTATCCTTCATACATATCCCTCTCCGATCACAATCAGTGATCAGAGATCCAATCCTTCCCCGTCATACCACCCGGATCGTCATTCATCTATCCCTCATTTCTCTTTTGGAATCAAACATCAGGCTAAGATTGGAACCCTAGAGCCTCTTATAATCACTTGCAGGTGTAGGCATGAAGCTTCATAGGTGAACGAGTAGAGGAACGATCCAGTTACATTAGATCAGATCCGAGTAGTTATCCTCAAGCACATGTTGTAAATCTTGAAGATTGAAGTCGCACTTGTAGAACGAAGCTTAGAAGAAAAGGACCTGCATCTGGAATTATTAGAGCACGACATCATCGAAGATCCATTTGGAGTTGATTGACGGTTTGCAAGGAATTAGCATGCATATCACATATCTTACAATCATCATTGGCAATGAATTGAAGCTCCCATCACGTGAAAATGTTTTCACCACAGGATCGAGAGTTCCGCATCTATTCAGCACCTGTTGCGAGACTCCATCGCTAGAAACATCAGGAGATTTGAATTCATCATACGAAGACCTGTAGTTGATTTGAACACCTTTGAATGTCAACGACCTCCACCTCAATACTCCTCTGATTTGAAGTACTACCTGGAACCTTCACGCATGAAACCCATCGAGGAACATAAAGCTAAGGATTTTGGCCTCGAGCTCGTGCGCTTTAGTTATAGAGAACAACTTCTAAAGGCAGAGATCATATCATCCTTCATCGATGCTATCCACAATGCGACGAGCTACATCGGATCACGAACGAATCGCCACGAATTAGAAGTCTCCACACCTATTTGAAAGGTCGAAAATTTTGGGAAGAACATCCATGTCCCTCCAGATCTGAGATGAACCGTCAGATCTGACTTGATCCGACGACCCAATGTCGACACGCATCAGCCACGCTTCAGATCATGCCACTTAACCACCGCTTAAGATTCGCGTGAACAGCACGTGCGGAGAAGATATTATTGGGAACTTTGTAGTTATTCCCCTCTACTTTGTGACTAAGCCGAATAGAACTAGCAGCATCTCTAGCATGTGAATAGCACGTGATATTCTAGGAATTTTGCATGCGAGCCCCCAACGTTTATACATATTATCAAAGATCCCTAGTTTTACATATTATTACCAGTATACCCTTATAATGTATATTAACTATATATGGATTATATACATATTAAATAAAATACAAAATATAACAAATATAACAAATACATAAAAATAATTAATAAAATAATATATACAATATTAAAATAATTTTAAAAAATAGAAATATTTTCTATTTTTAATAAATCATGAAAACACCAAAAAATACATAAAATTCATAAAATGCATAATAACTTAAAATACTCCTAAAAAACTATAAAAATAGTTATAGTATATTTTATTATATTTAACATAAAAAATAACATTAAAATCAAATATAAAAATCGATAAAAAAATAAAAATATGTAAAATTTAAAAAATTTATTAATAAGTAAATAAAAATCACAAAAATATGTTCAATACCTTGTTGAAAAGGTATATTTGCCTACTTTTTAGTAAAAAAATAAAAAAGAATATTTTCTACCAATATATTATTTTTTAAATAAAAATTAGGGATTTTTACCCGGCAGACCCTATAAACTTTGCCAATTGCCTTCACGACCTTTGAAACAACATAATTCTCCCCTCGACCCCGTAAACTTGTCAACTCTTATCCTATGAACCTTGTGATTACTCTTTTTGAAGCTTGTAAGGGAGCTTGGGGTAATTTATAGGGTTAATAGGGTAATTACATTATGCAAAAGGTCGTGGAGGTGATTGGTAAAGTTTATAGAGTTCGCTGGGTAAAAATCCCTAAAAATTATTCCCTATTTTTATAAAAAAAATAGTTTTTCATTTTAAAAATAATCCAAAAGCCATAAAAATATTAAAAACCTCTAAAAAACACAAAAATAGAAAATAAAATTAAAACATATAAAAATAACAAATAAAAACCATATAAAAATTATAAAACACAATACCTATATTTCTTTACTTAAAGGTATATAAAACCGCGAAAATAATGTAAAATTCATAAAATCAAATAAAAATCAAGAAAAATCCCTAAAAATAAATAAAAATCAAGAAACTCATTTTCCCTAGTCACTCTACCCTTTTAATTAGTTTCCATAGTTTGCCTCCTCGAGTTAGACACTTATGTACTTATTGTTATACCTTTGACAGCGACACTATTCTTCTTTTAGAGTAGTAGGTTGGGTGATTTTTTTAATCGTCATGGTAAAGAATGTCAAAGGAGAGGAGATCGCAACCAGAGTTCCAACATCTTGGTGCGTAAGTGTGGATTATTGATTATTGGATTTAGCGACCAAGAAGGACCATTTCCGAGTTCCTCTCATTGACCAGATAGTCGAAATGCTAGTTGTGAATGAGTATTTTTATTTCTTGGACGGATACTCTAGTTACAATCAGGTTGCAATTGCCCATGAAGATCAAGAGAAAACAACCTTCACTTGTCCATTTGGGACATACGCCTTCTGCAGAATGATGTTTGGTTTGCGTAACACTCCAGCGACATTTCAGAGTTGTATGTTTGTCGTGTTCACTAATATGGTTGACAGTTTTCTTGAGGTTTTATGGGAGTTTTCACGGTCTAAAAAGATAGCTCCGATCAATATCTATCTTATTTAGATCATGTTTTGAAGAGATGTTGTGAAGTGAACTTGATGCTCTCGTGGTAAAAGAGCCATTACGTGGTGACCGAGTCAATCGTGCTAGGCTATGTCATATCAAAATGTGGCATGGAAGTAGATCCTGCGAAGGTGGACATCATTTCAAAGCTCGAGCCACCTACAAACTTGAATTAAGTTAAGTCATTCCTTTGGCATATCGGTTAATACCGATAATTCATCAATGATTTTAGAAAAATTGCCCGACGGTTGACTGAGCTTCTAGGCAAGGTGCAGATTTCATTGTAGATGCTAGAGTCCTCCAAGCCTTCAATCAGTTGAAAGAACTGATCACCCGTGCACTGGTCCTTCAACTGCCAAATTCATCTCTCCCATTTGAGATCTTGACAGATGTTTCTAACTATGCCATTGGAGTGGTTCTAGGAAAGTGAAGAGACAGTTTACCCCTTTTTATTCACTATGCTAGCAAAACTCTGGTCGAAGCTCAAAAAAACTACACTGTCACTGAAAAAGAGTTGCTAGCAGTCGTCTTCGCCTTAGAGAAATTCAGATCCCATCTCCTTGGATCCAAAGTGATTTATATACAGACCAGTCTTCCATCAAGTACTTGTAAGCCAAGAAGGATGCCAACCTCGGACTTAACAAATGGATACTTCTACTCTAGGAGTTTGATCTTGAAATCCGTGACAAATTAAAAATGTGACAGGCCATTTGTCGAGATTGCCAGAGCCAGACACTCCTAGCAGAGCTTATTTCCAATTATAGAGACTTCCCATATGAAGCCATTATGTCAGTCACCTCATTTCCCTGGTTTGATGATATTGTAAATCATCTTGCATCCAAGAGAACTTCACAAGATGATCGAAGTCGAAAGCTGATAAATTTTTAAAAGATATTCATTTCTATCAGTGGCATGATCCATATCTCTTTCATGAGGGGGAGATTGCATCTGGAGGAGGTGCATTCCTTAGGAGGAAGTCCAAAGTATCCTCAAACATAGTTATGCCAGAGAATCAAGAGGATGCCACTTTGGAAAGCGTACGATGGCTAAGGTACTCCAATACATCCTTTGGCATCCGACTCTCTTCAAAGATGCATAAGATGTCAAACGTTGTACTCGCTACCAGAAATTTGGCGTACCATAGGAATGAGAGATACAATGCCCCTAAAGTACATTCATATCTCAAATGTTTTTAATACGTGGGGTATTGACTTCATGGAACCATTCCCACACAGTCAGGGCTACGAGTATATTCTACTAGATGTCAATTATGTCAGTCACTGGGTGGAGGCTATCCCAACTCGAGCCGTCGACAGTCTAACCATCTGCTAGTTTCTGAAGGAACACATCATTGTAAGGTTCGGGATCCAATTATGATATCCGATGGGGGTAGCCATTTCATCAGCAGAGAAGTGAAGAAGCTGACACAAGAATTCTGCATTGAACATTGAGCTACCTCTCCATACCACCCACAATCTAATGGCTTGGTAGAATGTTCAAATAGGGAGTTAAAGATATTTCTACAGAAACTTATGAATCCCGATAGGAAGAACTAGTCACAACTCATTGACTCCATTCTTTAGGCCTATCGAACCACGTACAAGTCACCTCTAGGAATGTCTCCCTATCGACTGGCATACGTCAAGCCATGCCATTTCCCCGTAAAACTCATTCACAATCATTGTGGGCAATTAATGTATGTAATTTGGATTCCAAGAAGGCCAGAAAGAGCAGAAAGCAAGATCTAAATCGACTTCTCGAATTTTGTGACTATGCGTACGATTACAACCTAATGAACAAGAAGAAGGTCAAGAAGCAGCATGACAAGTACATCTGCCGCAAGACTTTCGAACATGGTCAGAAGGTTTGGTTATTCAATGCAAAGCATAAATTATTTGAAGGGAAGTTGAAGAGCAAATGGACTAGTCCTTTTATAGTAAAGCTTGTGCGTGACAATGGAATCATTATTATATCTGATTTGTCAGCTGACGCACAACCATTTGTGATCAACGGATAGTTACTGAAGCCATATCTTGAACATGATGTGTTCTTCTCCGTGGTTGATTCAATACATGTGGTCTACCGTGATGAGCTTGAAGTTGCAGCATCAGTGCAATCAGACAAGGCACTCAAAAACATTTTTAATTAGTTAATATTTTTATTCTTTTCTTATTTTCATTTTCATTCTTCAAATTCTTTCTTCTATGTTGCCCTCATCCCATTCATTTTTGTTATACTTAGGATATGTTTCATTCTAAGTATAGAGGGTGAGCGCCCTTGGGTTATTTACTTTGATCCCTCCCATGTCTCCTTAACTTTTGATCTTCTGTCTATACTTAGGGATATTGTACCCTAAGTATAGAGGGGACATGCTGAGTTGATGGCTTATTCGTTCCCACCCTCGACTCTCTCTACATGTTGAATATAGTCTGCTATACTTAGGATTAATTGATCCTAAGTATAGGGGGACGGTCGACTTCCCATTCATTATTCAGTCATTATAGTATCGAATTTCCTATACTTAGTACGAGATATGTCTTCCTTTTCTCTTTTATCTATGAGAATATAACACAAGTTAAGTATAGGGTAGTTGTATATACGTTGTACATACTTTAACCATAACTCGTACTTGTGTATTTTCAATAATATGGCTAATTGATAAAAATCAGAACACACATCCAATATTTGTATATATTGAGTAATAAAGTTATTAAAAATATTTTGCAAAATATTTTAAAAATGGTTGGAAAATCCCTTTGAAAAATCTTTTGAAAACTATTTGGAAAATGTTTTGTAAAATGCTTTCAACCTTTGTAAAAATGTTTTGTTTGTAAAAAGTTCTTTCCTTTAGTTAGAATAAAATATTTTGAAAATCTAATTACAAACGATTTTGAAAAATGGTTGCAAAAATATTTTGAAAAATCTAGACATACTATTTGAGAAATTTTTGTAAAATGATTTTCAGATTTCATAAAAGTTTATTGAAAAAATATTTATCAAAATAAAGTTCTCAAAATATTTGTGAAAATATTTTCAAATTGTTTGAGAACCATGTACATACTTCAAGCAAATGAAAATTTTGTACAAACACATAAATACCTTGTGTATATTCTCAACCTAATTCTTGTAAATAACAAATGCACACCCGTGTAAATATCTACACATAATTATTTCTCAAAACTCCTTTGTTTTTGAAAAATCACAAAAAAATTGCAAAACCAAAAATCTATGAAAAAAATACAAAATGATCTCAAAATGTCTTAAAAATTTGCAAAACTTTTCAAATAGTCTACAGAAAGTTCAAAATCATAAATTTACATCATAAAAATATTTTCTGCATTGTGCATAGCATTTGCATTTTTTGGATTGATAATGATAATTGAACAAGTATAAATAAAATCCGAAGATTGGAGCTTGAGGGGACCTTAATCCACTTAATCATAGGAACTTTATAGAAACTAAAATTGAAGTACTTCAAGTCCACTAGACTTTATTCTTTGAGACCATGAAACTTGGTTCATTGTTGTCTTGACTTCCTAAATAGAACATTTCGGAACACGTGCATTACTGTTGTCGATGGTGACCTAACTTGTACTTCTGCACCTTACACGTTGCTCAACTAAATTGAAGTAGTAGAAGTCTAGATTTATTGACATGAGAGACAAACCAATGGAAACATCGGAAGTTACACATTTGTGGCCATTGTACCCAAACCGGATCCAGTAACCATGAGGTCTGATGACGGAATGTTGTATGTTGCAATAATACTTCAAAAGAGGGATAATCTGCTGGCTCAATAGGAAAAAGTCCTTATGCAAATGTTGTTGTATATAGTATTCAAAAAAATAATTTAAATTTAAAAACTCCAAAAAAATTAGACAGGCAAAAGTCAAACAAAAATCGTCGGAGAATGCATATAGTCAATAAGCAAGCTTGAGCTTTAAAGTCAAATCTGTATGTAAGCTTGCAGTCAGATGACTTGGCTGCACCGGTCAAGCATCCTAGGATATGTAGCTACACTGGCTACCATCCATTGTCTTCTCCACATCCTCTTCTTGAGCCTGTTATACTTTAACTTAGAAGGAAATAACCCGCTTCTAGAAGAAAGAGTTATTAAATTAGGGAATTAGGGTCATCATGTTGGACAACACTGTCTTTGATTACTTCAGCTGAGAGGAGCTGCATATCACATACATTGTACAAGATAGACTCATACTCATAAGGGACTACGTATGCATCGATTTGTTCTGACCTAACTTTTGAGGAGACTTGGGGAGAGTTTTATGGATTTCAAAGGCTATTGTATTTCAAGTCTGGTTCTTAAAAAGGTTCCGACCAAACTAAAAATACAAAGGTCTGACTGAGCTCCAAACTTTGATTTTGTGATGACAAGTTTAAAAGTTACAATCAATCTAATTTATTTCTTTTTCTTTTCTTTATTTTCTTTTCTTATTTTTTTTTTTTGCACTTATAGGATTATGTGTTTGCTAGGGACTAGCAAAGGCAAGTACAGGGGGGTGAGGAATCTCCATTTCATCACCTTTATTCTTTCATTTTGGCCATAATTCCCTAGATAAATGCATGTATATATCATTTATTTGTCAAAATAAACACTCTACAATTTGTGTAAAATACAATATAAAATATTGTATATTTATTGTATTTAATTCCAAAATAAAATATTAAAGGAAGAAAAGAAAAGGAAATAAAACACCATAGGTGTTGAGTGACCCTAGACCTTCAGACCCAGTCATCATGATGACTAGGTCAATAGGGAATAAAGTAGAGGGAGATAGGGTAGATGAACTGTACAAAAATACACAGAAAACCATACAGAAAACCCTAATTTTAATTCATATATAATTGAATTTTGGCACCTATTTTATTTAATTATTTTTATACTTAATATAAAAAACTCTCAACATGAATATTGTAGATAAAATTATAAAGAAAAATACAAAATTTGTCTCATAGAAAAGTATGCACAGTGTACGACTCAAAAAATAAAAAGTCAAGATAAAAACTTCACAGACCTGTATATTCTCCATATTGTACAAAATTGACAAAAATCACCTCTAATTGTACATAATTTTTAATAAGATATATAATGAAGGTGGTTCATTTAATTTTGAGTTAAGATGCAAAATTTAGGTTTTGGGCCCATAATGTGGGATATACCTGTATATTTTATTCAATATATTTTAATAAATTTGTAAATATTATTAAAAACATGTATACATACAACAACAACAACAAAGCCTTTTCCCACAATTAAGTAGGGTCGGCTACATGGATTCTGCGCCTCCATTCAGATCTATCTTGGGTCAATCCCGGGCTTATATCCACAAAACAAAGATCCCTTCGTATGGTATCTTTCCAACACTTCTTGGGTCGTCCCCGTCCTCTCTTAGCCGGCTCAACATCCCAACACTCGCATCTCCTAACTGGTGCATCAGCTGATCTTCTTTGCAAATGACCAAACAATCTTAAGCGTTTTTCTCGCATCTTATCCTCGATCGGAGCAACACCCACTTTCTTTCTGATTGCATCATTTCGAATCCGATCTTTACGTGTATGTCCACACATCCACCTTAGCATTTTCATTTCTGCTACAGCCATTCTCTGCACATGTCTATGGTTCACAGGCCAACATTCAGATCCATAGAGCATCGCAGGTCTCACGGTTGCTTTGTAAAACTTTCCTTTAATTTTTAAAGGAATTTTCTTATCACAGAGAACAGCAGAGGCTCCTCTCCACTTTAGCCAACCTGCATTTATTCTATTAGTAACATCTCCATCAATTTCCCCGTCATGTTGCAAAATAGATCCCAGAAATCTAAAAGAATCTCTCTTCCAAATGTTATCATCACCAATCTTCACCTCAATTCCTTCACCATTGCTTCCATCAAAGGTGCATTGCATATATTCTGTCTTAACCCTACTTATATGAAATCCTTTACTCTCCAACTCATGTCTCCAAACCTCAAGATTCTCATTTACTCCATCTCTAGTCTAGTCAATCAATACAATATCATCAGGAAATAGCATACACCAAGGTAGCTCATCCTGAATGTGACTTTTCAACTCATCCATAATCAAAGTAAAAAGAAATGGACTCAATGTTGAACCTTGATGTAAACCAATGTTGATATAAAAATAGCCAGTCTTCCCAGACGGGGTCCTTACACAAGATAAAGCCCTATCATACGTCCTTTATGAGCTTAATGTATAGGGCATGCACTTGTCTCTTCTCCAAAACTCTCCACAATATCTCTCGTGGGACAGAATCACAAGCCTTCTCCAAATCAATAAAGATCATATGGAAATTCTTCTTTTTAGCTCTATAAATCTCCATTGTTCTCCTCAGCAAATGGATGGCTTCAATAGTTGAGCGACCTGGCATGAATCCAAATTGGTTTTCTTTGACGTTGGAAACTTGCCTCAACCTTCTCTCGATCACACGCTCCCATATTTTCATAATGTGACTCATCAAATTGATACCTCTATAATTTGAATAATTTTGAATGTCTCCTTTATTCTTATAAAGAGGCACCACGATACTCCTCCTCCAATCTTCAGGCATTTTCTTGCTTCACCAAATAACATTGAATAGATTCGTAAGCCAAGTCAAACCGCGCTCACCTAAAACTTTCCATACTTCTACAGGGATGTCATTCGGTCCTACACCTTTCCCAGGTCTCATAGCCTTTAAAGCCTCCTCTACTTCCTTTCGGTGTATCCATCTATAGCTTGCACGATTCAAGTAACTTTCACTACTAGCTACATCACCCAAAATGATCTCTCTATTTCCTTCCCCAATGAAAAGTTTATGGAAGTATTGCTCCCATCTAGTCTCTATATCCTTCTGAGTAACAAGCACGTGACCTTCCTCGTCCTTAATGCTTCTCACTTGAGAAAGGTCTTTGGACTTTCTTTCTCTTGCTTTGGCCAACCTGAATATATCCTTCTGGCCCTCCTTAAAGTCGAGATTTTTATACAAAACTTCATAAGCTTTCGACTTAGCCTCACTTATAGCCTTCTTTGCTTCCTTCTTTGCTATTTTGTAGTTTGTGACAGTTTCCTCTGTTCTATCCTTAGACATAGCTTTAAAGCAAGCTCTTTTAATTTTTAGCTTCTCTTGCACCCCTTCACTCCACCACCAAGCCTGCTTTTGACCTGGGGCTCCTCCCTTGACTCGCCTAGCATCTCATTGGATACCTTTCGAATACAAGATGTTACTGCCTCCCACATCTCATTTGCACTTCCACTACAATCCCAAGATAAATCTTCTAAAACCTTCTCCCTGAAGCTCAATTGCTTCAGTGGAAGATTCCACCATCTAGTTCTAGTGATCTTAGGAACCCTCCTTTTCTTTACCAGCCCTTTTATTTGTACATCCAAGACTAACAAGCGATGTTGGGTTGTCAAACTCTCTCCTGGGATTACTTTGCAGTCTTTACAACACAACCGATCTCTTCTCCTCAATGCAAAGTAATCTATTTGTGTTCTCGTTGACCCACTCTTATAAGTAATTAAATGCTCCTCCCTCTTCTTGAAGAGAGTGTTTGCTATGAAAAGATCGTATGCCGTTACAAAATCCAGGATGACTTTTCCCTCTTCATTTCTATCCCCAAATCCATGTCCTCGATGCACACTAGCATACCCTGAAGCATCTTTTCCCACATGTCCATTAAGATCTCCACCTATGCAAATCATCTCTCTTTGTGGGATTCCTTGTAAAATCTTATCTAGATCCTCCCAAAAAGCTTGTTTAGTCCTTTCATCTAAACCAATTTGCGGTGCATCAACTGAGATTATATTCAGAATTTCTTCTTCAAGCACCAATTTTAGCAAAATAATCCAATTCCCGATTCTTTGCACCTCAACCACACAATCCTTCAAATCCTTATGAACAACCACTCCAACACCGTTTCTACCCTTATCTTTACCTGAATACCAAAGTTTAAAGCATGTCTTCTCGATCTCCCTTGCTTTCTCTCCAACCCATTTAGTCTCTTGAAGACATAGTATATGAATCTTTCTTCTTTCCATCGTATCCACTATCTCCATCGATTTTCTGGTCAAAGTGCCAATATTCCAACTACCAATCCGCAACTTCCGTTGCAATCTCTTTTGGACTAATTTCTTTACTCGCATGCGTCCATTATGCGAGAACCCTTGTAAATTTTGGACTGCATCCGGGCGGTGATGCGGCGGAACTAGGTTAATTACCCGCATGTGTTCCTCATGCGAGAACCCTTGCAAATTTTGAACTACATCTAGGCTGCGATGTACCTATAAATATACATGTAAATATTAATTTTGTAATAAAATAACTCGAAAAAATAAATAAAAATATCATAAAATACTAAATAAAATAATAAACATTTTTATATTTTAAATTTTATTTATTAATTCATTTATTATTTTATTTCTAATTATTTAATATTTTCCAGCCTATTTTATTTTCTTGTGGCCCAGCTGGACTAATGGGAAGCATTCCTTCATTCACCTGAGGTTAACTCCTCTGACTCCAGTCGTTATATCAGAAAACTCACAAGAGCCCCCCCTCCATTTTTTTACTCCATCCCTGATGCACTCTACACCTCGAGTCGACTACCCTTCCATACCTTGTACCTCAGCCACCTCGTCGACCTCAATCTCACTCAATCGAGCCTCGAAGTTAGCCCCATTCACCTTCTATAAAACCTCCTCCACCTCCTTCGTTTTTGGTTTGATCCCTTCCTTGGAGCCTTTAACCCCTCAGATTACCCTTTTAGCCTTATTGTTTCTGACAGGAGCAGCAAGCCAGTGGCCAACAGCTAGGAGAGGACCCAGAGGAGCCAAATCCATCAACCGTTGGAGTTCCAACGGCAAGTTCAGCCACATGAGTCCCCTGCCCCTTTTCCGACTTCAATGGGTAATCTCTAAGTCCTAATTTCATCTTCTACATTGAATTTCATAGTTAGAGAGTTAGATTAGGTTTAATCGCTCGGCCCAAATTTGACCTGGAGACTGAGCTCCAGGCCAAATATTCCATCCATCGCTAGTGCCTCCACTCCTTGATCATCCCATAGTGCTCCTCATTACATTCTCCACTCATCGAGACATATGACCAACCTAGATCCATCATGGGTTTGGGGTTTAATCTCCTTCTATCGCCCCTCATCGGAGTTACACTGCCATTCCACCCTTCTCGCATTCCAGCTTCATAGAGTAGCCGAGGGAGTATCCCTCACGCTTCCCAAACTTTTGGTGTAGGTTTTGGCCCCAGTGGACCCTTCTGGAGTTAAAGATCGGACCTGGATGAGCCCCAGGATACCTAGAGCTAAAGGAGGTCCCAAATCGAAGTCTGTGCAAACCCGATACCATCGGAGATCATCAGCACCTGTTGAGGTGACCTAGTGACTTGTTGTAATCATTGGATTGAAGAGCCTTCACCGGAGTCGCTGAGAATCGGAGGAAGAAGCAACCACGTGCCCATGTTCATAAGTGTTTGTCCATCCCCTTCCACAACTGTCAGATATTGAATGCGTACCAAATCTAATCTGGCTTGTTCGTTTGTATCGAAGCAGCATGCAACTCCAACCGACCGATCTGCTACACATCACGTGAAGGATGGTTGGGTTTGGTGGGTAAACTTCACATGCCCCATCTACCTTTTTGTTCTTTGTAATAAGTCTTGTAAGTATTTTATTGCGTTTAAAAGTTTGCGGATAAATTGCATGTATGCCCTCGAACCTTTTTAATATTACAGTTTAGTACCTCACCACGTCACCTCACGTAGCGGCTCATGTACGAGGGTATTTTGCATGTAAACCCTTCCGAGTTCTGTATATATGATCTAGTCTTTAAAATCAAGTTCTCGTTTAAAATTTTTAGTATTTCTGCACATGGATTGCTGCATTTAATTATTATTGCAAAAATTCCCCTACTAGCTCAATTATTTTTTGTATGCTTGTATATTTTCTAAAAATACTTCTCATGCTCAAAAAATCATGAAAAATAGATTTATGTGCCTCATACATTGTTCTCCAAAGCCATGAATTTTATTTTGTATTTCATGCACATTTTTTATTTATTAAAATCAAATAATACATGTTTATTCCCTGTTTACCTTGAAAAATACCCAAACTTTATAAAACCTTAATTAAAAAATCCAAAATATTACCTACTATTTATTATAGTATTTTATAACTTTAGACCAACTCATAAAAAATAGCAAAAGAAAATCTTGAAAATCAAAAACTCTTGCTAACCATAACAAAATTACAAAATATTTTTGAAAAACCCAAAAAGATTAGTTTTTATTCTGTATTTTCGTATATATATATATATGCATATATCTACATATAAAAAATTATTTAGAGAAATATTGGACCTTTTTTATTTTTAATTCTCAAATCAATGTGATATATTTATTATGTCCCTATTTTTGTACAGTTTGGACTTTAAAAATACCTAACAATTAGCAAAAATTCCTGAAAATTACAAAGACATAAGGAAAATATAAAAAACACAAAAATTCTTTTCTTGTAAATTTTGATTATATTTATATTTATAATAATAATATCATGTATTGTATAATATTACTATATATAGTTATATATAATTAATATTACTATTAATTATTATAAATGCCTTATATATATTAAACTCTTTCAATAAAATAAAAAGGATTGTTCTTAAAGTATTTTTCTTATTTTTGTACATTTATTATATATTTTATATTATATATCATTTATATTATACATATTACACATATTTGATATATATACCCTTTATTATATATTAAAAAGAAAAATAAATTAAAAATCTGGAAATTATAAAAGAAAATAAAAAATGAAATTAAAAAGTAAAAAATATAATATAAAAAGTGTATACATATATATATATATGAAAAAATAAATAAAACCCACATAAATATTAATTGATTAATTAAGTGAATACTATACAAATACATCTGTATTAATTATTCATTATTTATTTATAATAAATATACGTGATACACAGACTTGTCTCCTTATGTTCGAATCCTACTCTATTTGTGACTATACGCACAATTTTTGTAGGGTATAATAAATTTTGTTCCTCATCCATATTGCATTGCTTGATTCTTCCAGTGTGGGTTGATTGTTGAAATCACCAATTGATCTTTGTAAGTGGTCACTTCGACGACTATCATTCTGCCTTGTAGATTGACACGACCCTCCTGTGATTATTTTGGCCTTTTCGGTGGTCTATAATGAAGTGCTTCAACTCGCAACATCACCAGATTCAAGAAAGGTATTCAAAAGCATTTTTTGATTAGTTAATATTTTTCTTCTTTAATTCTTTTCTTCTTTCTGATTTTCATTCTTTTATTCTACCAAAAAGTTGCACTCATCTCATTCATCATTGCAATACTTAGGATATTCTAAAAAAATCCTAAGTACAGGGGGATGAGCGCATACGGTGTTCATTCTTTGATCCATCGCATGTCCCTTCAACTCTTGATATTCTGTCTATACTTGGGGATATTTTACCATAAGCATAGGAGGAGACAGGCCAAGCTGATGATTCATTTATTCGTTCCCACCCTCGACCCTCATTCTTTTATATATAGTCTACTATACTTAGGATTAATTGATCCTAAGTATAGGGGGACGACAAAATTCTTATTCTTTATTTAGTGGTTGTAGTACAAATATTTCTATGCTTAGTATGACTTATGTCTTCTTTTCTCTCTGATCTATGAGGACATAACTCAAGCTAAGTATAGGGTGGTCATATATACGTTGTATATAATATATCTATAGCTCGTACTTTCATATTTTTAATAATAAGGCTAATAAATAACATTAATATGATTAATAAATAGGTTAAAAGTATTTTGCAAAATATTTTAAAAATAGTTGGAAAAAACTTTGAAAATCTTTTGAAAACTATTTAAAAAAATTTGTGAAATGTTTTGAAACCTTTATAAAAAATATTTTATTTGTAAAAACTTCTTTTATTTGTGTAAATAAAATGTTTTGAAAATCTGTTTACATATGGTTTGGAAAATGGTTGCAAAAATGCTTTGAAAATTCTATACATACTATTTGAAAAATCTTTGCAAAATTATTTTCAAATTTTATAAATGTTTACAAAAAGTATTTGTCAAATTATTTGCAAAAATAAATTTTCCAAAATGTTTGTCAAAATGTTTTCAACTATTTTGAGAATAGTGTACATAGTTATAGCAATAAATATTCATTACAAACACGGGATGAAAACCTGTAAATAATAACTAACTTAACTTCTGTAAACACCTTATTTAAATTCCTCACTAATTAATGTAAATAAGAAGATGCACTCCCGTGTAACTATCGTCTCATAATTATTTGAATAACTCTTTTGTTTTTCAAAAATCACTTTGCAAAATAAAAAATTACATAAAAAGTTCATAATCAGACAATTGCTTTACAAAAATATTTTTTATCTGCATTGCATAGCATTTGCATTTTTCGGATTAATAAGGATAATTGTAAAAGTCTAAATAAAATTCTAAGATTGGAGCTTGGTTGGACCTTAATCCACTTAATCGTAGGAACCTTATAGAAACTGGAATCGAAGTGCTTCAGATCTACTAGAATTAATTATTTGAGACCATGAGACTAGGTTCAGTGTCCTCTTGGATACCTAAGAAGAATATTTCAGAACACAAGCATGACTCTTGTCGATAGTGACCTAACTTGCACACCTGTATTTACACTTGGCTCAACTCAGTTGAAGTGGTAGAGGTATGGATTTGCCATCATGAGACACAAGCGAATGGAAACATGCAAAGTTACGATTCTGTGGCAATTGTGCCCCAACTTGATCCAGTAGCCATGAGGTCTAATGATAGGATACTGTGGGTTGCACTAAAGCTTTAAAAGAGGGATAATATACTGACTCAAGAAGAAAAAGTTCATACATAAATGATTCTATAAATAGTATTTGAAAAAAAATAAAAAATCAAAAACTTCGGAAAAATAGACAAGCAAAAATAATAGAAAAATCATTTCTAGCAGAAGCATGTATATAGTCAATAAACAAGCCTGAGTTTTAAAGTCAAAGTATCTATGTGATCCTGTAGCCTGATGACTTGGCTACATTGGTCAAGCATCTTGGGATAGTGATGAATCTCCATTTCATCACCTTTTGTTCTTTCATTTTGTCCTTTAAACACTAGATGGTGCATGAGTACATCATTAATTTATCAAAATAAACATTCATCAATTCATACTAAATACTGTATAAAATACTGTACTTTTATGGTATTTATTGCCAAAATAAAAGAATAAAGTAAAGAAAAGAAAAAGAGCAACATTGAGGACACTGAAGTGACCCTAGCCCCCAAGACTCAGTCATCATGATGACTTAGTCGACAAGGAATAAAGTAGAGCGAGATAGGGTGCCTAATTGTACAAAAAACATAGACCGGTTACTCTATAAAATAGGTCAATAATTACTTTTTAGGGCGAATTTTATTCCTTATTTTTTACACATCAAATAAAGAAATTTTGTAAACGAAAATTGTGGCTAAAAATATATAGAAAAATACAAAAAAAAATTCATTTAAAAATAACATACAGTGTACATTTTATACACAAAATAAAATCCAAAAACCCAAACTTCAGGGACCCATATCTTCCAAATAAAAACTCAAAATATATCAAAATAACTTTATTTAATAAGTAATTTAACGAATGTGGTTTCATATTTTTTGGAGTTAAGGTGTGAAAGTTAGGTTTTGGACCCCTATTGTACAATTTACCCGATTAAAATAATCATTTTATTTAGGGATTTTACTCTTTGTTAATTTTATAATTTTATATTTTTATAATTTGGTAAATGTTATTTATATCATATATGCATAGTAAAACTAGAATAAAACCATTCATAAAACATTAAAATAAAATATTTGAATAAAATACATAGATGAAATACCTATACTTATACCTATATATTTAATATACTTATTTATTTAAGTATGTATATTATATCAGAAAAATATGACAAAAATATATTTAAGCATCTAAAAATGAGTTGCAAATTTATAAAATAAGAGAATAAAATAGTAAATTTAAAAATACAAAAAAATAAAATATATAAAACATAGGTAAATATACCTATAAAGAAAACCCTAAAAAGTAACTTGTAATTATATACCTCTAAAAAATAAATAAAAATATGTATAAAATACTACAGAAAATTAGAAACATATTTTATTTTATAACCTAAAAATAATAAAATCAATTACTATTTATTAATTGGTTTCCAAGGCATTTTTACCTTGGAATTTCCCGGTTGGTCCATGTGGACCAGGTCAGTTGTACCTCACCCCCCTCTAACATCTGTCAGAAGTCCTGAGAGCGCCACTTCTCTAATTTATCCAGGCTGCCTTCTTCATCCATTACTCTTGAGACCACCACCTTCATGTAGCTATTTCATCCTAGATCCACGCCCATCATCGAATCCACACCAACCACCGATTGATTGCACGGAATCGATCCTCGAAACCCCCTCAACACTTGCCTATAAATATACCCCCTTCACCCCTTTTTGATTTTTGATCGCTCTTAACTAGTCTTTAACCCCTCAAATCACACCTTGGAGCTTCTCCATGGTGACAGCAAGGCAAAGCTTGTGATCTGGAGCGAGGAAAGGCAAGGAGGAGGCGTATCCACCCCACCGCTGGAGCTCCTCTGGTTGGTTCTTCTCCTGGCTTCTTAGGCTGGTTCAGCGTCCCTTATCTGCATTCCTGGGTAATCTTGTAGTGTAAATTGCATTTTGCATAATTAATTTGAGGTTTAATCAAGCAAGTAGCGCTCGATTCGAAAATCCCCAATTCCTGGAGCTTAGCCTCCAGGTCAAAATCACAGCAATATGATCGTTGATCTACCCTGACTTCCACACAATCTCGCTCCACCTCATCTTCTCCACAGAATCCCCACTCCATTCAACCCAAATCCATCATGGATCTGGGACTCGAAGCTCCCTCTGCCACCATCGTCGGAGCTCCCCCCACCCCCCACCCCCCTCCATTCCAATTCCCTTGTCATTTCGATCAAACCCTAGGTCGAGGAGATAGCCTTCGCACCCATGAGTATTTTGGTGTTAATTCGCAGGGCTGAGGATGTGTCTGGGACCTCAATGACCGCCTAGAGTTTCTCCGGGTGGTTCAACCTCGCTGGAGCATCCAGGGCCCTCTTGCCTCACCTGGCCCCTGTCGTCTCACGTGGAGGAATCCCAACTACCTACTGGGTCTGTCAGAGGAGTGAATGACCGCCAGAGCGGCAAGGGACGACGGATCAAAGTTCGTCGAAGATGTGTTCTTGCATGTTCTTGCAAAGCCCCTCACCGTCGTTCGATCAGACACGAAGGAGACCGCACGATCAGACATGTGGCACAGCGTGGATGGCTAGATCCTCAACGTTAAGTGGCTAATTTTTCTAAAACCCCATCCATATTTTTGTAATCAATAACAGTCCTGTAAATATTTTTTTAGTTTAAAAACACATCGACAAATTGCACGTAGCCCCTGAACTTTTTGTACATTACAATTTAGTCCCTACTACAGTCACATACAGGCGCGCGTGTTATCTTGTGAAAATTGCATGTAAGCCTTTGCGGGTTATTGTATTTATCTTTTAATATATAAAATTTAAGTATTAATGTTAAATTTCAGGTGAAATTACATTTTGACCCTCGCTTTTATTTATATTTACAATTATACCCATACTAGGTTGAATATTTTTGTAAGTCATATTCTATTTATTAAAAATAGTTGTGCCTTAAAAATTACAAAAAATAGGAGAAAGTACATGGATCCATGCTTGTTCACAAAATAAATTTACATTTGCATTTTATGCCCCTTTCCAATTTTATAAAAATCAGATAGTGCACGGCCAGACCCTGTTTGTTCTAAAATAGCCAAAAAAAATTATAAAATCATCTTGAAAAATTCCCAAAAAAATATATTAAGCTTATTTAAGTATTTTTAACCTTCAGACTAAAAATCATTAAAAATAGAAAAAGACAATGCTTAAAAATTAGAAAACTCCCATAACCCTCATGAAAATCTATAAAATTCCCAAAAAAATCCAAAAATATTGCTTTATGTTGTATATTATATATATATATATATATTAAATTGATTTGGAAAGTTTTGGATTAATTTCCTATTTTTAATTTCCATTTCAATCTCGATCTATTATTTTATCCTTGTTTTAGGGTACTTTTAGCATTAAAATATATAAAAATTAGCGAAATGCTCCAAAAAAATACAAAAATAGTAAAAAAACTATTTAAAACCCAAAAATATTTAATTCTGTAATTTTCCTTCATTTTAGTTATATTTATATCCTTATTATCCTATGTTGTATATATACCCTTATAAATTATCATATATCCTTAAAACATATAATATTTATATATATATAATATAAAATAAAAAAACAAAATATAAAAATATAAAATATATATAATAAAAATATATAATTAAAAACCCACGTCCTTATGGTAATATACCTATATATATACCCTAACATTATTTATTTTTTATTTATTTATAAATAATATTGAATGCTACATCATGTGTTCCCTGTGTTCGACACCAAACTCTGCTTGTCACCATACGGTCATTGTTGTAGGGTTTGTAATAAATTTTGTGTCACACCTATTTCGTTATTGATTGTTTTACACTATGTGGGTTGTTTGTTATTCTGATCACTCTGGGCCTTGTGAGGGGTCGGCTCAGCGACATCGCTCTTACCTTATGTGAAGCGTACGACTCCCTCCCTTGTGTTGGGTGGTTGAACAGATAGGTAGCTACACTAGCAACCATCCATTATCTTCTCCACCTCCTCTTCTTGAGTCCGTTGTACTTGAACTTAGAAGGGAATATCTCGATTTTAGAGGAAAGAGTTTTTGGATTGGGGAATTAAGGTCACCATATTTGAGAAGCCTGACTTTACTGCTTCAATCGAGAGGAGCTACATATCATTTACATCGTGTAAGTTAGACTCATAGTCATAAGGGATTGCATATGACATCGACTTGTTCTGACCTGACTTTTGAGAAGACTTGGACAGAGTTTCGTGATTCTTAGAGGCTGTTGTTTTTCAAGACTGGTTCCTAATAAGGTTCTGACCAAACCAGAAACCCAAAGGTCTGATTGAGCTCCAAACTTTGATATTATGAAGACAAGTTTTTCTTCTTCTTTTCTTTATTTTCTTTTCTGCACTTATATGCATAAAAGTTTGCTAGGAGCTAGCAAAGACAAGTATAGGAGGATGATGAATCGTCATTTCCTCACATTTATTCTTTCATTTTGGTCTAAAATCCCTAGCTAAGTGCATTATATATCATTATTTTATCAAATAAATACTTTATAAATTGTACAAAATATTGTATAAAATATTGTATAATTAATGTATTTAATTCCCAGACAAAAGAATAAAGGAGGAAAAGGAAAAGAAATGAGATTCCAAAGGTATTGAATGACCCTAGACCCCGAGACCCGATCATCATGATGAGTTGGTCGATAAGGAATAAAGTAGGGGAAGATAGGGCAGATAAACTTTACAGAAACACAATTAAAATCCTAATTATTTTTTGCCCAAATATTGTATTTTAAGACCTATTTTATTTTATTATTTTCACACCTCAAATGATGAAACCATCAACACGAATAATATAGATAAAAATACAAAGAAAATACAAAATTGATTTCATTGGAAAATAATGCACAGTGTGCCCAGGACACATAAAATAAAATGCCAAAATAAAAACTTTGCATACATGTATCTTCTCAATATTGTATCAAAATTGACCAAACTCATCTTTAATTTATACAAAATATTTAGTAAACTATATAATGAAGATAATTTCATTCAATTAGGAGTTAAGATGCAAAAGTTAGGTTTTGGGCCCCTATTGTGCACTATATATGTATATTATATTCAATATATTTATTCTTTGTATTTTCAATTTTTTTATTTTTATAAAATTACATATATTTTTAAAAACACATTTACATAATTAAAATAAAATAAAATCATTAAAAATAAAATAAAATAAATAAGTGCATTATCATACATAGATGAATTATATATGTATATACCTTTATAATAAACACCCTTATTTATTTAAGTGTACATATAAATTCAGAAAAATGTAACAAAATACCTAATGTATATTAAATAAATTAAAAATATATAAAATACATGTATATAATAAAAAAATAACACAAAATAAAAAATATCAAAACACAAGTATTTTTAACTATGTTTATACGTGTAAATATTAATATATATTAAAAAAGACTCTAAAAATAAATAAAAATGAGGATAAAATTCTACATTAAATTACAAATATTTTTTATGTTCCAAAAATTAATAAAATAATTTCTTATTATTTATCGAATTAATAATGCATTTCTGCCTGGATTTTTTCTGGTTGGTCCACATGGACGAACCAGAAGCCAACCCTAGTTGGTGTCGGTCAACTGACCCCTCTATCATCCTCGAGATGTGGACATGTTAGAGCCCGTATCTTCGCTCAATTTTCTGTTCAATCTCATGATTCCATGGCTTGGTGTGCTAATATTTTTGTGGAGATTAGATCTCCCTAATTCACCCAATGCCAAAGATCTGGTTGATCTTCATCGATCGGATAAAAACTCACGATCAAAGACACCCCCTCCATCAGCTATAAAATAACATTCTATGCCAAACTTCCAATTTTGATACCTCTACAGACAGTCTCGGCCCCTCAGATCAATACCAACCTCTTTCCCATTCTGACAGCGTCAGATTAGGAGGATTTGCAGCGAGAAGGATCATCTGTGGAGGTGATCAACTCCATCGTCGGAGGAGCTCCGCCTGCTGGTTTCGCCTCTTCGACTCCAGTCAAATCGAAGCCCGTCCTATCGTCCCTAGGTAACATTTTAGTCCTCTTTTCATTTATTGCCTTTAATTTCCACTTTAATCTAGTGATTAGGTTCAATTTTAAAAATCCCCAACTGACCTGGAGCTCGAGCTCCATGCCAAATAACTTGTCATCTGCACGTTTCTTGCCTTGATTTCCACACCATTAGACTCCCATTCGTGTTCTCCATCGATTGCCCCGTCTGATCAATCCAGAATCGTAGTAGATCTGGGAGTCGAGGTTCCTCCATCACCCCTTGCTGGAACCTCTCCTCCTTTCCACCATTTTATCGCTATTAGCTTCACCCTTCGACCAAGGAGCAAGCCCTCGAGCCTTGGGATATTTTTGTGTAGGTCTCAATGCTCAAAGACCTATTTGGACAGAGGATCGACCCTGAACAGGCTCCAAGTCACCTGGAGGAAGGAGGAGCCCTAGATCAGGCTCGGAGCTCCTCTTGCTCATCGGAGCAGCTCTACACATGCGGAAGGGCATCAGGAACACGTAGCCGTTGTCAAAGCTTGAATCCAATGCTGGAGGCTGGAGAACAAGCAGTTAGAGCCAACCCTCATTGGTGTTCTTAGAGTTCCTCCAAGGACCTCGGGAGTCGTTGGATCTTCGACAGAGCCCAGGTCCATTCCCCGCCATCCATTTTGTGTGAAGCAGTGTAGGAACTAAACTGTCAGATTATCCAGGTAGTGAGCAGATAACGGTCGAATCCGAGGCATTTAAGTGCTAAAAATTGCAAACACCACCCTCTATCTTTGTATTTTAGAAAACGTATTGTAAATGTTTACTCAACTTTAAACCTTTGTGGATATATTGCATGTGAGCCCTAGGACTTTTTAAATATTACAGTTTAGTCCAATTCCATATCACCTAACGTGGACCCCTACAGGAGTAGACATTTTGCGTTGGTACCCCTCTGGATTTTGTAATTATTTATTAGTCTAGAAAAATCAACTAGCAGTTAAAAACTTGGGTTATTTTGCATAATCCCCCTGCCGTTATTTTATATTGCAAATATACACTTGCTAGCTTGATTTGTTTTTATTTTTGCATTTCTATTCTCTAAAAATAGCTCCTTTTTCTAAAAAATTTGCAAAAATAAGTGTAAATGCAAGATTGTAGGCTTGTTCATGCTATGTGATATGTTTATTATTTTTGTTTCATTTATTATTTACTAAAAATAAAAAAGATCTATTTTATTTCCTGTTTGACTTAGAAAATAAAAACAATTATAAAAACCTCTTTGAAAAATCTCAAAAAAAAATCAACTATAGTCTATTAACCTATTTTATCACTACAAACCAAAAATTATAAAAAAATAAAATAAAATAAACTCAAAAATTTTGCGAACCCTTGCTAACCTATAAATTTTGCAAAATATTTTCTAAAATCGCCAAAAAACTTAGTTTCTATCCCATATATATAGGAAAAAATGGGGTTGCCCCCAACATGGTTGCCTCGAGCCCCGTTTTCGCGCAAAATATTTTATTTTCTTGCAAAATATCACCATGTATATTCATCTATATATTTCTCCTATATGTCATTCGAATTTCTTCAGAAACAGAGACTTATATGCCCTCCATCTAGAACAAGTAATTTTAACGGTCTAAACATTGTCGTAATCGACATGTTCTTGATGGAGGGCATAAGAGTCTCTGTTTTTGACGAAATTCGAATGACATATAGGAGGCATATATAGATGAATATACATGGTGATATTTTGCAAAAAATAATAAAACTTACGCGAAAATGAGACGGGGGCGGACATGGGGGCAGCCCCATTGCACCCATATATATATATATATATATATATATATATATATATATATATATATATATGGGGCTGGGGAAGCTGCACCCGGGGGTGTAGCTAACTACTGCACCTGGCCATTTTTTTCATTGATTTTTTGTGCTTTTGAAATGAAACCTGAGGGGAATTAAATCACCATATATCACCATGATATCATACCAATTTCAACTAAATTCGACACTTCTATCATCTCCATCAAGACTATCACATTTTAACGGTCTCAGAATTATTGAAATTAACCCTATCTAGATGAGCATGTTAAGAAGGTTTGTTTTGCATGAAATTTGAAACACATATCCAACTCAATAAACTAAGTAAATCCCCATAGGTTTCCTTCAAAAAAATCAAAAATCAATGAGAAAAATACCCGGGTGTAGCTAGTTGGTTGCACCACCCGGTGTAGCTTCCCTTTTCCCTATATATATAGGGTAAAATGTGTATGCCCCCTAGGGGGAGCTAACTTAGCTCCCCCTGCCACCATTTTTCACATATTTTTTTATTTTTATTTTTCTGAAAATAAAAATTATGTAAATTCATTGTTATATCCCTATATTATGTCATTCAAATATCATACAAAACAGAGACTCCTACGACCTCCATCCAGATACTGTCTGGATGTAGGCCATAGGAGTCTCTGTTTCACACAAAATTTGAATGACATAATATAGGGATATAGTGATGAATATTCACGAAAAAAAATTCAAAAAAATAAAAAAATTGGAGAAAAAGGGTGGGGGGAGCTAAGTTAGCTCCCCCTAAGGGGCAGCCCCATTTTCCTCATATAATATATATATATACACGTATACATATACATATATATATATAAAGAAAGGGAGCATACTTTATGAAGTAGGTAACCTTAGCTACTTCACATCTATTTTTGGCAAATTTTTTATTTTTATTTTTTGAAAAATAGCACCGTGCATTTTCATAATTATATCCCCCTAATATGTCATTCGAATTTCGTCAAAAACAGAGAGTCTTATGCCCTCCATCCAGAATAGGTCGATTACAACAAATCTAAGATCGTTAAAATTACTTGTTCTGGATGGAGGGCATAGGAGTCTCTGTTTCTGACGAAATTTGAATGACATATTAGAGGGATATAGTTATGAATATCCACGGTAGTATTTTTCAAAAAAATAAAAAATTTGTCAAAAATGGATGCCAATTATGTAAGGTTACCTACTTCATGAAGTAGGCTCCCTTTCCTCTCTCTCTCTCTCTCTCTATATATATATATATATATATATATGAGGAAAGGGGTCCTACTTTGTGAAGTAGGTAACCTTACCTACTTCACATCCATTTTTAGCAATTTTTATTTTTTTTAAAATACTTCCATGGATTTTCATAACTATATCCCTCTAACTCGTCAAAAACAGAAACTCCTACGGCCTTCATCCAGAACATGTATTTTTAACGGTCTTAGATTTACTGAAAATAACATGTTCTGGATGGAGACTGTAGGAGACTCTGTTTTTGACGAAATTTGAATGACATATTCGAGGAATATAGTTATGAAAATCCACGGAAGAATTTTTCAAAAAAACAAAAAAATTGCTAAAAATGGATGCGAAGTAGGTAAGGTTGCCTACTTCACAAAGTAGGCTCACTTTCATATATATATATATATATATATATATTATCTACTATATAATAAAATTGGTTTTGAGAAATTTTGAACAAATTTGCTAATTTTAATTTTCAAATCAATTCAACATATTTAAAAAATCATTGTTTTGGACCTTTTCTAATTTTCAAAATACAAGAAATAGCAAAACAATCCCCAAAATTTACAAAAATAAAAGAATATTTTCAAATACAAAAATATTTTATTTTGTATTTTTTGACTATTTATACCTATATTTATAAATATAATTCCCTATATAACATATATATCTCTATATATTATTAGGGATCAATGGGGCTGCCTCCTGGGGGCAGCCAACATGGCTGCCCCGCCAAATTTTTTGTGAAATTTTTTTATTTTTTTTGAAAAATATTGCCATGTATATTCATCCCTATATCCCTCCTATATGCCATTCGAATTTCGTCAAAAACAGAGACTCCTACGGCCTCAATCTAGACAGGGTCGATTTAAAAAATTATGCGACCGTTAAAAAATGACATCTTGATGGAGGCCGTAGGAGTCTCTGTTTCTGATGAAATTCAAATGGCATATAGAAGGAATATATGGACGAATATACATGGTGATATTTCTCAAAAAAAATAAAAGAGTTTGACAAAAAATGACTGGGGTCAGCCATATTGGGGCAGCCCCATTTTTCCCATATTATTATATATACTTATTATTATTAGTTACTATAAATACCCTAAATATATTTCAAACACATTAGAAAAATGAAAATGAATATTCTTATTTATATTTTATGGTTTTCATTATATATTATACATATATTATATATATTATCTTTATATACATATTACATTATCTTACATATATATACATATAATATATTAAAAACAAAAATCGAAAAATTAAAAGAAAAAATATATATAATATAAAATTAAAAAATAAATAATTAAAATCGAGAAAGACATTATGTGCATATTGTGCACATATATACAAACAAATACTTATATTATTTATCTATAAATAATATATCCTGGTACACCCCATGTTCCCTGAGTTCGACACCCTACGATACTTGTCCATTATAAACACTTCTTTGTAGGGTTTTATGATAAAATTTGATCCACTTGTATGTATTGCTTGATTATTTGTGTGGGTTGATTATCGTTCGAATTCTTCAATTGTCGTGCGTGGCCATCACATCGACTGTGGTCCCACCTTATGTGGATCGCACAACTTCCTCATCGATAGTTGACGATTCAATAGGGCTTCGAGCACGATCTGGGGCTCTTTCTTGCTCCAGGTTACCTAGAGCATGTTCTTGGTAGATTCTCAATCTCAGATGGGTCTTCAAGCATCAAGACCTGCACCGAAATTTCCTAGGCTTGAGGGCTTGCTCCTCGGCCGAAGGGTGAAGCTGATAGTGGTAGAATGGTGGAATGGAGGTGAGGTTTCGGCGAGGGGTGATGAATCCGTGATTCATCGCCTTTATTCTTTCATTTTGGCTAAAATTCTTTGTAAAATACATGTAAATATTTATTAATTATAACTAATTATCATTCTAACCACAATTGTTTATATTATATATTTAATACTTTTTATATCCAAAATAAAAGAATAAAGATAAAAAGAAAATTAAAAAGAAAAGAAGGCTGTAAATATGAAATATATACATACTGATCCTAATCCCAAGACTAGGTCAATATTGACTTGGTCGATAAAATAAATAAGTATGGGGAGATAAGGATCCTAATCTGTAAAAAATATCAAGAAAATCAAGATCAAAAATATAATTTACCCGTTTATCACAATGTAAATACTTCACCTTTTTTTATTTATATCAAGACAACTTCAAACTAAAATACTTCTTTTATAAAAGTTGTTCATAAAAATATATATTATTTTATAAAAATATCAGAAAAATAATCCGTCATCGAAAATAATTAACCTTAATGGACCAAAAAAGCCGCAAAAGCCAATTTCTGAGGTTCATAACTATTTATAGAAAACTTTAAATGGACCTAACTCACTTTTAAAATATGTTATATACTTACTACTATTTACAAAAAAATATCAAAAAAATATTCAAATAAAACCGGTGAGTTTTGGCTTTTTGGACACGTTGTCTATATGTATTATATGTAGAATCTTCCCGGATTTTTAGTTAATTAACTGTAAACCCAATTAACTTAATTTCTTTTCCTAAAATCTTCTAAAAATGTATAGAAAAATAGAAAAATATAATTAAGTCAAAATACCAAGAAGCCTCGAAGCTGCTACCTAAATTTTCCAGACCTCATAACTCGTTCGTATGAACTCCGAATTGAGCAAATTCAGTTCTAAAAATCATATTATTAAATTATCTACAATATGACACTAGTTTCGCTAAAATTGGAGTTAATACCAAAAACACAGTTTTTGGGTCTGTATTGGTAAATTGTAGAATGTACCATAATATATTATTATTTTAATTTATATTTATATACTTTATTTATATTTAAATTAATTTCATTTTTAAATTATTCAATTATATGTTTATTACTTATTTAATAATTTAGTTATATACTTATTCATTTATTAAATTAATTACTTAATTACCTAATTAATTACTTAATTGACTATATAATTATATCTTAATTAATTTATTATTAATATAAATATTAATTATTTACATTAAATATCTAATTAACTAATGATTTGATTGAATTAGTTAGTTTTATTTAATTATTTTTCTTTTTCTCTCTCCTACTTTACTCTTTCTTCCACATTCTCTTCTTTCCCCTTTCCGTCACTTGCTTCCTCTTTCCATGGAGTCCAACACTGTTGCATGCCCTCTCTCTTCTCCTTTTCCAGCGCCCAACCGTTCAACCTCCAGGTTGTTGGTCGTTCAGCCAACAACCCCGCGGTAACCAGACTCGCCGCCAGTGACCGCATCACTTTCTTTAGCTCCCAAGCTTCCTAACCCTATAAATGAACCTCCACCCCCTCGAGCTCGTCCATCCACCATTTTCTATCTTTCTCCCACTGCTCCGAAGCGAGAGTCATTGATAGCAGCATCTCCCGTCGTTGAGCGCTTGTGGTCGAGATCGTAGGAGGGCGAGATCAACTCGCCGGTGTTGAAGCAGCCACTCCACCATGCGCATAGCCTCTGCGAGCCACCGTCGCGTTGCAGGCCACGACTCTCTGGAGCTTCGTGTTCCAGATCCTCCCCAGGTAAGCACCTCAGTCGTTCCATCTTCCAGGTCAGATTCCTTCCGATAATCCTCTTCCTTTCTCTGTTTCAATTCTTGTTGTCTCCTCTTCCTTATCCCTGTTCTCACCGCATACCTAAATCATCGTCATATTCTCATCGATCAATCTACCATCATTCCGATTTCAATTCTCCATCCTCCTCCACATCTAAATCCCTCCAGTCATGCATGGTGGTTGGTGTTAGAGCTCTATCTTCCGCCCTCGCATGAGCTTCTCGATTCATCATTGTTCCTTTCCTTAAGTCTAACTCTCGACCAAGAACACAAACCTTGAGCCTCGTTCGATATTGTAGGTTACTCATCTTCATCTGGAATTGTAATGCGCAATGGAATCATAATAGGATAAGCACGTCTATCTGTACATAGAATCGAGAGATTATCATCACCATATAGAGGAGCATACAACAAATCAACACCCGTCATTGAGATTTTTAGCTATGGGTCGTATCATTAGAGATCAGTCCGCGTCATCTAAACCAGACAGAACTTCCTGAGAACTGTGGAACAATAGTGAACCATCATTAACAAATCGCTACCCGAGATAGCATTGAGGAACAACACTTCCAGATATAGACAACGGAGCACCATCGTTGTTGAGAAACTCGAAATTCTGTGTCGATTTCTGATCGAATTCCCGACGAATATTGTTGTTGGTCTATCACGAATCGTCGCATCTGAGGATTACAAAAATGGGAAAAACGGAGATTCATCCATCATATAAGTGAACCGTCGATATAGCTATGATGGAACGGTTCAGACTGTAATGTGCGCTCTTTCCCAAGTCCAGCCATGCGTCAGACCCAGATAACGCACCGCCCACCGCTTTACGTCCTCAGGTCCATCTACAGTTGTGGGCACGAGATCTGCAAGTTTCCTTTCAAGATTTCATGCATTCGCCTTTAGAACCTTGTGAATTTGCACGTGGGTCCACATTGAAATTCCAGCACGCGGAAACGAAGTGACCTTCTCGAATATTTGCACGCATAACCTCCTCTTTAGTTTAATTACAAGAAGGACCCGATGGTTAAGCGAGCCCATGAACAAAACTTGTTCAGTAGAAGAATTGCGTAAAATCCCCTCCACGTTCCTGCATTTACACCCGTACACCTATAACAACACATCATATTCTATACATATTAAATACGTACAAAACAAAATAAAAATTATAGAAGTATACTAAAATACATATAAATATTGTATTTTATACTATATATAGTATTAAATTATTTTTAAAAAATAAAAAAAATATAATACTTTTAGTATAAATAAATCTGTTAAAAACACACAAAAATAACAAACTTTCAAAACCTTTAAAAAATCCAATAAAAAATATATTTAGTATATGTTACCGTATTTTACATAATAAACCAAACATAAAATAAAAATCAAATATTAAAATCAATGAGAAAATATAAAAGTTATAAAAACTTCCAAAAATGATAACTAAATAAATAAAAAACTTCTAGAAAGCACAACATATGTTTTGAAGATAATTTAATCTACTTTCCAATAAAAATAATTTAAAAATATTTTACTATTGTTTGGTACCTTAAGAATTCAAAATAAGAATCTGTTTTCAATAAAAACTTAATTTTTCACCTTAAAAAATAAACCAAATCCTATAAAAATCATAAAAACTCTATAAAAATTCATAAAAATAGAAAATAAAAATAAACCATAAAAATAACAAAATAAATATCAAATAGAAATTACAATTCATTTTATAAAATAATAAAAATCACAAAATCATTAAAATTTATAAAAATAATTTAAAATTCATTAAAATTTAAATAAAAATCTAGAAAAATATTTAAAAATTAAAATAAAAGTAGGAAGCTATTTACCTTAGTTTGTCTATAGTTTAACCTTAGTTATCAAAAGTTTGCCTCCCTGAGTTCGACACTCCCGTGCTTAACCGCTATACACTTAAGTTTAGAGTATAAAAAAATAATAAAAAAAGATTAACTAAAAATTAATCTTTTCTGGTAAAACTCACCTGGTCGGTATAACGACCATGCAATTCTTTTATTCTTATGTGCAGGAATATAAACAAGTGATCGGGTGTGGTTTTTCAGATGGCGTCATTGTCGGGGAAGCGGCGCTAAGGTAGATGTAGACCTAGGTTTAGGGTTTCTCTTTTCACCATTTTATTTTCTAACCTCAGGACTTTTTGTTTCTGATTTATACAGCACAGGTTAAGCTGCATAACACAGAACTGCAAAACCAGTTAGTATATTTTTGTAAAAATATAAAAAAATTGTTCATAGGAAGGGGCCCCTTCGGGGCATCCTGACTTGTACCTCTCCCTCTCTTCTTCTCGAGGTCTATTTCACCAAGGTTGTACTCGTAGTGGAGCAAGGCACCCACCGCAGCTTTTTCGTTCGCGTTTTTTCTCGACAGTTTTCTGCAGCTTTCCGAGTTAGATGCTTGTTAGAATTTTGTGAGTTTCCCCTTCTCTAAGCACCGTAGATTAGATGCTTGCTTATGTTACGACACCTAGGTGCTTGTATATAGGGCCATACTCAAAAAAATACGTTAGACGGTTGATCTGAAAATACTCAAAAAAGTGATAACCTATAATTAAAAAAGGTACTGCTATTTTTTATATGATCATAAAATAAACTTAAGGACTCCACTTGTTCTAGGAGAGCAACACCCAAAATTGCATCGCAGGTACACTCTCCAGATTCACTGAGTGAGAGACAACCCATAAGGTAGAGCATGTGTCTAGGCTTCTTTCAAAATACTACTTAGTTCATGCTTAATTACCTTATCTTCAATGCGTACTTTACGATAGCCGGAAATGGTTTGGGTGTACTTAGCAGAGTGGGACATTTAGAGGATCATGTTTAAGGCTTCGTCATCAAGTAACACGGGTAGTTGGAAACGGTCCGTACTTACTCCCATACTACCTGAGACTAGATGATTTCTGGTGAGAACTCGGGATAGTACGACGTAGAAGTTTTGGGCACCTATATGATCTCGCTAATCTGTGAGAAGATTTATTTGCCAAACAACCTTAAAATTGAAAAGATAAATGATCGAACTCGTACGGTCATCACCAAGGTTGCGTTGGTGAACTTGGGGTTTGATTTGCATTTGATTGCGATGTGAGTCCAATCTTCTAAGATCTTGATCAACTAGAATTAAAAAGATGATGGGAAGGTGATCGCTCCGGTCGACTCAGACTGATCCACTCTCTCGTGAACCTACCCATTCATCCAGATTGATTCGGGATGTCTCTCGTCCCAAATCAAAATCCACTTGAGTTGCTTCTTCCAGGCGTGACTCTAACCCTGGAAGCTCGTCGTCGATTTCTTCTCCTTCTCATTCTCTATCATCATCATCTCCAGTTATAGAAGATCACCAGCAGTTACATATTGATCTGGCAAAGCCTGACTTAGATTCTTTCTCCTTTCCAGAAGACATGGCTGGCAAAGGACCGCAGACTACCTCTGTAGTCATTGATCAGGCTGTGATCAACAGCGGTCTGCTTGCTTCCCTTGAGACAATGCAGAACCAGATTAGGGAGTAAGGTAAACTAATTGATGAAACCATGTTTCATGCTCGTAATTCGCTGAAATTAGCCCCCTAGCTTGGACTAAGTATCAATAAGAACCAGACAAATCCTTGTATTTATCAGAGTCATTGAATAAATTAAAAATACAAAAAATTGGCAAATTAAAAATCGTAGTGTTTTTAACTATGAAAACACTCACAAAAATATTTTATGCCTTTGTTTGATCTCATCTCCATTTTTGGTCAACTGAAAATTGTAGATCTCATCGAGATCTACAACTTTCATGTTTTGAGTTTTTCCAGATTCGGTCATCTTCCCCTTCATTTCTTAATTCCTTTGTTGAAATTATCTGATTAGGCCACATGGCACCTTCTGTTGTGCCACGCGGCCCGTCTCTACGTATGCCACATGCCCCCTTTCCTCTACCGTATGATTGATCTCCTGCTCTCCTGATTGCCTCCGTCCAATCCTACCTTGATCTCCACAATCCGATCAGTCCTGGACTTCATCACAACCCTTCGTTAGCGCCCCTTTCTCCTCTCTCCATGTGGTTGCCGTTATCATCGCATGATCCTCTCCAGATCTCTTCATCTCCACCGTTCTTTCTGCCTTTGCTATCAACTACCCGATCACTCTTCAAATTCCATCTGGATCGTTGGCCAGCTCCACTTCCTTAGCTCGCCGCGTGGGGCCACCCAGCACCCTCTGATCACACCATCCCGATCTAATCGTCACTGTTCCACTCTGCCCCGATCTTGGCCGTTGGATCACAAGATCCAACCGCCAAGACTTCACCGTCAACCTCCAATCGCTCCACTCTCACACTCTAGCCCATTCCCCCTTCCATTTCTAGCCATATCTCATGTCTCCCTCTTCCTTCAAAACGACCACCCCCGTGTAGCCCGGTCTTCCATCATATTTGCGTCGTACTTAGCTAACCACGACCCCCTCCTTTCCGCTCCATATCACGCCTACAACCCACGACCACTACCACCTTCAGCCTACCCATCTCCCTATAAATAGGTCGCCTCAGCCCCAAATCAACGTCCTCCACCTTCATGAGGGGCAAGGCCCAACCCTCCTCCTCCTCCCTGTGACAGGGGGAGGGGTAGGATCGAGCAACGACGGCCATCGTCCCCCATGAGACCCATGGTCTTCCGACCATGCTGCGGTCGCCTCTAAACGCATCGCCAAGCTTCGAGGATGGCCGACCTCAATGTGTGATGACCCCGAGTCCCTACCAGGTACTCAACCCCAGGCCCACCGCTTCGTGACTTACCGGGTAAGCTCCTTCAACCTTCTCTGTATTTTCTTCTATTTTTCTTCTAATTAATGAGGCGATTTCTGACTACATCACCGTTCACTGATTACCTAGTTATCTCCGACTTGCATCCACCGTCTTCACGCTCACCTCCGACCACTCTCCCTATCTTCCATAACCCTAGACCACCTCCGACCCAACTCCTCCAGGCTCATCGGAGAAGAAACCCGGCCGTCGCTTGCTGCGCCCCATCACGGCCCTCCGTCTCGTTCCACCTCTCTCCCACTTTTGTACAGCACGCTTCGGCTATGAGACTTACCATGCAGGTACTCGAGTCTTCAATGGTCGGAGGTCTCGCCGGAGCAATCTTGTGCAGCTCCGCATCCTTCGTCCAGACATGGTTGGCCACCTCCAGATCGCTCGGCGCATTCCCATGGGCTCCAGCTACCTCGCCAACCTTCAAAGGAGTTCTGGGGAGCTTCATTGGGCTTGAGCAAGGAAGGTGGAGCACGGGAGGCTTCGTCGGAGATCAGAACCAGCCACCAGCCCCACGACGGAGGAGGAAGATCCAGAGCCTATAGGCGTCGTTGGATGCTCCTCCCCGGAGCCCATCTAACGGCGCTGACGCAACCACGTGTTCACCAGCGCAGGGTACAGCTACCATTGGATCCTCAAGATCCATCGATCCATGGACGTCCACGTGTCAAGTGTAGGGCAGACCCGAATCTCAACCTCCAAGCCTTTAGGTCTGGGTCTGTCGAACCAGTGCCAAGCCTTCTCCGAGCCAAAGCCTCCATAGAGCCTTCCTCCGAAGCGGAGCCAACCTCCCGAGCCTCCCCCGAGTCTCAGAGTCATCCGAGCCTAGGACCATGTGCTCCTCACGTGTGGTCTGGGCAAATTGTAGGGTGGCCCTCGGAAGTTTCTACATTTGCATTCAGGTCTAGATACCACGTGACACCTACGTACGCCTGGAGTATTTTGCATGTATACCCTCACAAGTTTTAATAATTGCAAAAATACCCCCGTGTTGTGGGCTATTTACAGGAAAGGTCCTGAACTTTGTGCTATTTTCATTTTAGTCCCTCTCAGGGACTATTTGGTATTTATCTTTCATGTTTTCTTGCATTTATGCCCATGGCTTCACTCTTGCATATCTTGAGCATCCTATCTCCGATTAAGTCGATTTTAGTGGTGTTCTGATGATGGTTTATTTGTATTTTTGATGGCATGCTTAGACTTCTGATTGTACACTCTAATTTTTTATGATTAAATTCATTAACATAGTATTTTTTGTTGAATGACTATTCAGGCCTTATATTATAACATTAATGAAATTTGCTTCATGATTCGAATATGAACTCCACTACATCCAATTGCTTAAATAGTTTATATTTGGGCATAATGACATTGCTTTTAATTGCATCTATTTGCATGTCAAAAATCAAATAAAAATTGCATTGTTCACGTTGACTTAATGCATATTATTTGTCTTCATGTTCTTTGACCTACAATTCATTATTCCAACGCGTATCTTGAATAATAAGAATCTAAATTAGACTAAAGAGGCATGTGTCCCTGAGTTCGACCTTGGGCTTGCCCAAGTAAAATGTAAATTCGACCATTTGATTTGATTGTTAATTTAATCAGATGGTCTTTGATCGATCCATTTTGGCCCGACTGCAATGACATCAAGTGTTAATTCAACGCTATTAAAGGGGCCGAATCACGGGTTTGTCAATGGCGTCGTTGCCGGGGACATGACCAATCTTTTTTATCTTGTTTGGATTTTTATATATTTAATTAAGTGTTTCCTATATGTAGGTTAATTTGTTCATTTGTCTTACATCATTTAAAATTCTTTTCGATTGATATCTAACATTTGATTTTGTGGCATGGCCCTTGATGTTCAAGGAGGCGAGGCGAAGGTACGTCCCCGCTGCGAGGAGCCGCAGAAGCAATCTTGGAGAAAAGTCAAAGAAAAAAATGTGTTTTGCATTTTTCAGCTCATGTAATAATCGTCTTTACAGCGGTCTTCGATCGAAGACTCGCGCTTGTAAATGAACGAAGTTCTCCTTGGTTGTGTGGGGATCGCCCCACTTGAGTGTTGACCTAGGATCAGGCAAACAGTTCTTTGAGCTTGTTTCACTTGTTATTCTTTCGTGTTTGATTGTAGGTAGGAGACATTTTAATAATAGACGCACATAGGCATCGCTTCACTTAGCCAAATTTAAAAGATGTTCTTCCCCGCTAATAGAAGTATGTTAGGTGCGGTTTTTCACTGACTTGCATACATATGATTTTGATTTTCAATTCAGTCTGATTATTCACGTATTTTGCTAAGGCATTGCATGTTTTCTCGCTTAGCTTAGATCATTATTTTTATCGACTGCATGGCTTTTGTCGACTCCCCTTCCTAGCTTGATCACCTAGGTTAATGGAAAATGGGAATGAGCGGTTGACGATGAATTCTTGATTTATGTGCTCACCTTAATTCAATGATAACCTTAAGAAAAATAAATTGGGACTGTTAATTGCAAGTCACCCTAAAAATGAAGTAAAATCTTGTTTTAGAGCAACACCTGTGTTTACGCAGTTGGTTTTATTTGACATTTTCCGTGTAAACTAGAATGATTTTAATCACCAATAAAACCAACAAACCAACCAACATTTGTTGGTTTCATGTGTGAGTTGGTGAAATCAGGGGTGTTGCATGCTTGTTTGGGCCTTGGTTACTACGACACCCTCCCTTAGACCTTAGGTACTCCATTTCATCTCCGAGGATTCATCCACTCATGTGTATATTCATCTGACTTCTTCGTTCACCTCAGGTCTCTCCCAACATCAAATACTCACCTTTCCTTGCCTCCATACTGAGGTTATTTCTAACCTAAGTATAGGGGGAGTCCACCTATGTTCCCGTATATTCTTCTAGACTTAAATGGACCTATGACCTTGTATCATCTAGTGCTATGAGGATATAGCAAAGTTTAAGTATGGGGGGTATACTATATATACAGTATATGTACTTTAGCTATGTTTTGGAAATTTTGAAAATTTTAAAACTTTTTGGCATAAGTATAACCTCTTGAATTGAGTGGACAAAATTATTTTCAAGGCTTTTTCTATATTATGTTACACTATTTTTTAAGGAAAATATTTTCAAAATGATTTGCAAAATGAGTTTCTCTTGTTTTGAAAAAAATCCTTTGAAAATGTTTTGAAAATCTTTATTTGTGTGACATGGTTTGGAAAAATATTTTCTTTCAAAGAAAGTTGATTCTAACCTTCGTTCTAACTTCATTCAAAAATCCATAAAAATGAAAGTATTCAAAAAAATCCTTTAAGAGTCAATAGTGACTATTAATCTCGAATAAGTAGCTGCGTTCAATGAGGGTTCGCCCTTAGCAGAGTAGGTGGTTTAGAGGACATTGCGTAAGGCTCCGTCCTCAAGCAACGGGCTTTGGCATGTACTTACACCTATACTAGCTGAATGCAGATGCATATACTCATTTGAGTTTAGGCAATCATTTTTGTCTTTTAAAGTCTTCATAAAAATTTGAAAAAAAAGAAAAAAAAAAGGAGTTGGATTAAATCCTCTACATTTACACTTCCACCCAGGATCAGAAATGTTCAAGGAAACTTGGTTTATAAGGTCTTGAGATTTTAGGTTAACCAGCCTTAGCCATCAGGGTCTTAGACTTAATCATCCACATTTCCCTAGGTTTCTAGATTTGTAGGCTATATTGCATGCTTAGTCTCCAACCATAAGAATATGATCATCATACCACATGCACGACTGCAGTTTCGATGAGATGAGTTGGAATTTCACTTGAGGAACTGGGATGAGGGATTCAAGTCTAGACTTGATCTAATGATGCTCGAGGATGGGATAAAATCTTTGAAGTCTTAATGAAACCTAAGTGTCAGCATCTTTAGCCAGTATGAGAACTTGGTTCTTATACTAATCTCTTGACATTGACCTAAGTGACAGGGTATAAAATAAATAAAAATGTTGATCAGTGTGCGCTAACTCTTGGTAAAAGCAGTGGAGCTAGCCAAAAATACTACAAAGCAATGAAATGTCAAAGAAAAGCTCTCATTCCATACAAAGTCAAATTTCACAAGAGCTTCCACCAAAGGCAAGCGTTCCCAACCATTTTCAAAGTGTCCACTTGGACCATCGCTATTAGGACCAGGAGTCGAGCTTGTACCAGAAAAGGGCTCTGCATTGTAAATGCTACAAGTCTTGGTGTAGAAGGTACGATAGGTACTCAAAAAAGGCACACCCCGGTGTATTCCCAGAAAAACAAGTGCAGACAGCTCCAACTTCTCTTAACGGACGCACTGATCAACACCAAAAATATGTGTTGCGTAATAAGGCACTAGAGGGAATCGTTGTTCCAATGAGAGGGAGAGAAGAAATGACACAATCCCAAACCCTCCATTAGTTGGCCTGCCACCTACACTTTCAAGTCTGACACCTAAAGAGACGGGGATTGGATGCAAGATCGGATGTATTCCCTAGTGTTGAGGCTTAGGTCCTTAGGAGAATTTCTTCAACCAAGACCTTGGGTGACGTTTTGACTCTACTCTCGTGAACGCAGTCAGCACTAAATGTCATACCCTTAGTTTATATGTATAACAGAGAGAGTTTGGAAAAACTAAAGGAATTAGATGCCTCTTGATTAAGGCGGGGTTGAACTCCAAGATTTTGGATCTCCTAAATTTGAGAGGGCTTTGAACAGATCAGATCCTTTACGCACATGCATAAGGGGGTTAATCCATCTCATTCATTTTCTTTGATGCTCGAGAACGAGCATAGTTTAAGTATAGGGGGTTGATGAAACCATGTTTCATGCTCTTAATTCGCTGAAATTAATCCCTCAGCTTGGACTAAGTGTCAATAAGAACCAGACAAATCCTTGTATTTATCAGAGTCATTGAATAAATTAAAAATACAAAAAATTGGCAAAATTAAAAATCGTAGTATTTTTAACCTTGAAAACACTCTCAAAAATATTTCCTACCTTTGTTTGATCTCATCTCTATTTTTTGTCAACAGAAAACTTGTAGATCTCATCGAGATCTACAACTTTCGTGTTTTGAGTTTTTCCAGATTCGGTCATCTTCCCCTTCATTTCTTAATTTCTTTATTGCAATAATTTGATTGGGCCACGTGGCGCCTTTTGGTTGTGCCACGCGACCTGTATCTGTGTATGCCACGTGCCCCCTTTCCTCTAACATTTGATAGATCTCCTGCTCTCCTGATCGCCTATGTCCAATCCTGTCTTGATCTCCACCATCCGATCAGGCATGGACTTCATCACAGCCCTCCGTTAGCGCCCCTTTCTCCTCCCTCCACGTGGCCTCCATTATCATCACCCGATCCTCTCTAGATCTCTTCATCTCCACCGTTCTTTCTGCTTCCGCTATCAACCACTTGATCACTCTTCAAAATCCATCTGGACCATTGGCCAACGCTACTTCCTCAGCTCGCCATGTGGGACCACCCAGCGCCCTCCGATCACACTATCCCGATCTAATCCTCATCGTTCCACTGCGCCCCGATCTTGGTCATTGGATCACAAGATTCAACGGCCAAGACTTCGTCGTCAACCTTCAGCCGCTCCACTCTCACACGCCAGCCCATTCCCCCTTCCATTTTTTGCCATATCTTATGTCGCTCTCTTCCTTCAAAATGACCACACCCGTGTAGCCCGGTCTTCCATCATCTTCGTGTCATACTTAGCTAACTGCGACCCCCTCCTTTCTGCTTCATATCATGCCTGCAACCCATGACCACTACCACCTTCAGCCTACCCATCTCCCAATAAAAAGGTCCCTCCGCCCTGAATCAACGTCGTCCACCTTCATGAGGGGCAAGGCACATCTCTCCTCTACCTCCCTGTGACAGGAGGAGCGGCTAGGATCGAGCAACAATGGCCATCGTCCCCGGTGAGACCCATGGTCTTCTGACCATGTTCTGGTCGCCTCTAAACGCGCCGCCAAGCTCCAAGGACGGCCAACCTCGACGTGTAATGACCCCGAGTCCCTACCATGCACTCAACCCCAGGCCCACTGCTCCGCAATTCGTCGGGTAAGCTCCTTCAACCTTCTCTGTATTTTCTTCTCTTTTTCTTCTAATTAATGAAGTTATTTCCGACTACATCACCATTCACTGATCACCCAGTTAGCTCCGCCTCGCATCCACCATCTTCATGCTCACCTCCGATCACTCTCCCTATCCTCCATAACCCCAGACCACCTCCGACCCAACTCCTCCAGGCTTGCCGGAGAAGACACCCGGCTGCCGCTTGTTGCACCCCATCACGGCCCTTCGTCTTGTTCCACCTCTCTCCCACTTTGTGCAGAGCATACTTCGGCTATGAGACTTACCATGTAGGTACTCGAGTCTTCAAAGGTCAAAGGTCTCACCGGAGCGATCTTGTGCAGCTCCGCCTCCATCGTCCAGACATGGTTGGCCACCTCCAGATCGCTCGGTGCATTCCCATGTGCTCCAACTACCTCGCCAACCTTCAGGCGTCATTGGATGCTCCTCCCCGGAGCCCATCTAACGGCGCTGACGCAGCCACGTTCACCAGCACAGGGTACAGCTATCGTTGGATCCTCAAGATCCAACGATCCATGGATGTCCACATGTCAAGTGCAGGGCAAACCCGAACCTCAACCTCCAAGCCTTTAGGTCTGGGTCTGTCGAACCAGTGCCAAGCCTTCTCCGAGCCAGAGCCTCCAACGAGCCTTCCTCCTAAGCGGAGCCAACCTCCCGAGCCTCCCCCGAGCCTCAGAGTCATCCGAACCTAGGACCGCATGCTCCTCACGTGCAGTCTGGGAAAATTGTAGGGAGTCCCTCGGAAGTTTCTATATTTGCATTCAGGTCCAGAGACCACGTGACACCCACGTGCGCCTGGGGTATTTTGCACATATACCGTCATGGGTTTTAATAATTGCAAAAATACCCCCGCGTGTGTGGGCTATTTATAGGGAAGGTCCCGAACCTTGTGCTATTTTCATTTTAGTCCCTCACATGGACCTATTTGCTATAAATCTTTCATGTTTTCTTGCATTTATGCCCTTGGCTTCACTCTTGCGTATCTTGAGATCCTAGCTCCGATTGAGTCGATTTCAGTGGCGTTCTGAAGCTTGTTTCATTGTCTGTTTGATGGCATGCTTAGACTTCTGATTGTACACTCTAATTTTGATGATTAACCTCATTAACATAGTATTTTTTATCGAATAACTATTTAGGCCTTATATTATTACATTAATGAAATTTGTTTCATGATTTGAATATGAACTCGACTACATCCAATTGCTCAAATAGTTTATAATTATGGCATAATTGCATTGCATTTAATTGCATCTATTTGCATGTCAAAAATCAAATAAAAATTGCAGTGTTCACATTTACTTAATGCATATTGTTTATCTTCATGTATTCTTTGACCTACGATTCATTATTCCAACACTTATCTTGAATAATAAGAATCTAAATTAGACTAAAGAGGTGCGTGTCCTTGAGTTCAACCTTGGGCATGCCCAAGTAAAATATAAATTCAACCATTTGATTTGATTGTTAATTTAATCAGATGGTCTTTGATCAATCCGATTTGGCCTGACTGCAATGACATCAGAAGTGTTAATTCAACACTATTAAACAGGTTGAATCATGGGTTTGTCACTAATGAACGATGACAGAACCGAGCTGACTCAGCTGTGAGCCTAACGCAAAAATCCTGATGCTGAGAACCCGAGAGCTGAGCAGAGAGCCCACCACTAGATCCGAATCGTACAATGCAGCAACTCTACAACCCTGGAGCTACTACGACTCATCGGTAGATCCATCTCCCTATCATTCACAGGAACTTTGAGTTCCATCCTCGGACAATTCAACTACTGCCCAAGTTTCACGGGCTTTCTACTGAGGAGTCGCATCTGCACCTTCAGGAGTTCGAGCTGATTTGCAAATCGGTGCATGATGCGCAAGTTAACGAGGATATGATCAAGTTGATCGCTTTTCTTTTCTCCCTTGTTGATCGAGCAACCGACTGGTTGAAACACCTAGGTAGATATGTTTCGACGTGGGAGGAACTGAGAACCACATATCTAAACAAGTATTACCTCCTCGGTCGAATGAATGTTGCAAGAGACATGATCAGTAATTTCATCATGATCGAGAACGAACAGTTCCACGAGGCATGGGATCATTTTTGAGAGCTCATTGATCGGTATCCCCATCACGAACTTTCCAAGCCAACTCTAGTACATAGTTTTTTCAGTGGGATGACACCAGAATTACAGGGATTGGTGAACGCAGCTTGTGGCGGATCTTATTTTTCAATGCACGAAGATCGAGTTTGGGCCATTTATGAGAAAATGGCAGAGAACTATACAATGATGTCCCAGACTCGAGTATACAATTAGACGAAGCCACCTATTTATCACCAGCATTTTCGAGTGGCACAAACTGAAGGGAATTCGTCTTATGTTGTCTCGATTCCAATTGAGTCCCCATCAACCGATATGTGGATCATTTGTCAGAAGCTGGATCAGATGGAAATAATTGAAAAGAAGTGCCAAAATCTAGATAAGCTCGATTAGATTGATGAGCTTGAGAGATGCCTGAGTGATATGAAGACAGAGATTATGTGCCTTCAAGAGATACAAGTAGAATCCAACCGGTCTTCGAGATCACATGCTGATTCAGGAAGTCGAGACCGAGGTATACTTCCTAGGTCTCCAGTACAGCACATTTACCATGTGCATTCTGAGCCGACTCATCAACCCTCGGCATATCCGCAACTCTAGCAAGAACCATCATCTGACACTCAGATGGTGGTGTATCAGAGCGATTAACCTTTAGCATCAATGCCCCCAGTGTACTCCAAAATGCATGAGCCATTGACTGAGGTCAATGCGATTAGGTACAACCAGCCGTAGCAACCAGGGGTCTATCGCGATCACCTTGGTTTCCATTAGTCGACAGGAGGTGCCTCTTCCCAGCAGCCACCGCAGGCACCGATGGGGCAGAACAAAGAGCAGCAGCACTTCGGTCCTTTTCAATATCAACAACTTCAATGGAGGCAAAGCACATACCAAACTCAATATCAGCAACAGTACCCTCCACAGCAGTAGCCAGCTCAGCCGCAACCTCAGTATCATCGAGGCGACTCATCCGGGTCTCATGGGCCTTTTCATGATAACCCAACATTGGAGTATCTTGCCAACCTGATCACTGACCAGCAGGCATCTTTTAGGTGAGAAATGGATGAGTTTAAAACCCATGTCATGGATCTGATCAAAGGGAAGTCCATCTTGCCTGCCCAAATAGAGCTGAATCTGAATAATTTGAAGCAGAAATCAAAGCAGGTAGATTTGACCGAGCATACCCTCCAATGACGGGTATTTTTTGATGACTATCTTTACTGTGATGACGCTGATTTCATTTCTCTTAGGAGCGGTAGGATACCAGTAGGAGGAGATTCTACTAGGCTCGAGAAGGATACTCTAGATAACTCAAGCGAGCTTGTAGAAGACATCGATGGTGGTACTGAAGCCGCACCCTTTGACGATGGAGATGGTGGTGCTGAAGCCACTAAGTTTGAAGAGCAGCCAGAGCCGAATGCCGATGTAGCTGCTTTACTGTCCTTTGTATATATTGATGATGAGAGAAAATCACAAAAAATCTACAAAAGAGAAGAACTCGAAAAAGAAATAAAAAGATAGTTGATCAATACATATCTCTTTCTGATGATTCGCAGCAAGCAAGTCCCTGTTTTTCAAAAACATGCCCTACTTCTTCTTCTGATCCTTTGATTGTACAAAATAACCAAGAGGATGTACAGATTCCTTTTCCCAAAGTACTCTGCTTAGGAAAAGGTGCTAGAAAAGAAAACACGAAAAAAATCCAAATGGATGATCTGACGAAAGAGATGCTCGACAAGTTTACGATCCAACTCACTCTTCCGGAAGCCTTGAAACAAATTACTCTTTTGCAAAAGGCCTTAAACAACGAACCACAATCCGCAAGAAGAAGAGGCAGTGCAATCACTATTTTGAGATCCATGTGTTGACCAAGGAAACATGCCAAGCTATTCAGAATCGACTCCCAGCCAAGAGATCAGATTCGGGAGCACCGTATGTCAAATGCAAGATTATCGATCAGACTTTTGATAGGACTCTATTAGATAGCGGATATTCGATTAATCTCCTTTGTTCTTCCTTACTCGATAAGTTTGAGTTCGGGCCTCTTCGACCAAGCCGAACGGTCTTGTAATTTGTTGATAGATCGGTTAAGAGGCCTAAGGGTTTAATCGAAGATGTTATCGTCACCATTCAGGGTTTGTTATTCCATGTGGACTTCATCGTGTTGGATATGGCGGTCCATGAATGCTTGACCGATACCCCGATCATAATAGGATGACTTTTCTCGCGACAGCGAAGGCCATTTCCGACTATGGTACCGGTAAGGTGTACTTTCGCGTCTATGGTGAAAGTATACATATAGACACGATCCAAGACCAGAACTCTAGAGCAACTGAATCAGAGCGAGCATATGATGATGAACCCGATAGTCATCAGGATTGTGACTTTTTACAAACCGATGATGAAGCTGTCTGGGCCCAACCAAGCACCCGATCTTTCATCAAACCTTCAGTCAAAGCTGAGATTCAGATATCCGAGGATGAGAAATTGGAGAGCACAATCCTACGTCCTAATAGCGAGAATCTTGATGGAAACGAGTCTGATATCTTTTCATATCATTCATATATTCTTTATCCCTCTGAGTCAGAAGTGAATAATCAAAGTTGTCAATTATCTTCAGAGCAGTCAGATTCTGACAATGTTGATTGGCAGTGCTTTGCCGAATTCTTATCACTTCAGACTTCTTCTATAGAGCCCATAACCAGCCTGGAGACCAAATCTAGTCAGAATATTCATCAATCTCCCAATCTTCTTGAGTCAGAGCAGGTAGAGCTTACACATATCGATTTAGCAGCCTATAACCAAGCTCTAATCAAATCTACTCTTCATGTTCCTTCTCCTCGTGAGCTTAAATCATTGCCTTAGAGCATGAAATATCGATTCCTTGCAGGTGAATCTAACATGTTTCAGGTCATCATCTCTTCCAATCTGACCGAGGATCAAGAATCCCGTCTGATGACGATTCTTGAAAAGAACCGCAAGGCAATCGGGTGGTCAGTAGCTGATCTCCATGGGATTAGTTTGGCTCTGTTCTCCCACCACATCTTTCTCGAGGATGATGCCAAGCCATCTCGTGAGTTTCAACGCAAGCTTAATCCGAATCTTCTAGAGGTGGTTATGAAGGAAATATCCAAGTGGTGGAGCGCTGATTTTATCTATCCCATCTCCGACTCGAAATGGGTTAGTCCTTTGCATGTGGTACCCAAGAAGACGGTATCACTACAGTGATCAATGAGGATGGAGAGGAGATTGCTATCTGAGTACCAACTTCTTGGCGTGTTTGTATGGACTACAGATGTTTGAATCAGGCGACCAAGAAGGATCACTTTCCGCTACCATTTATTGATCAGATCATCGAACAGTTAGCCGGGAAGAGTCATTATTGCTTTCTCGACGAGTACTCGGGATATAACAAGTGGCCATTGCTCCAGAAGATCAAGAAAAGATGGCATTCACCTGTCCGTTCGGAACGTATGCTTTCAAACGGATGCCCTTTGCACTATGTAATGCTCTAGCTATATTCCAGAGGTGCATGCTTTTGATATTCGCGGACATGGTGGGTGATATCTTGGAGGTCTTCATGGATGATTTTTCGGTCTACGGTGATGATTTTGATTCTTGCCTTTCTAGCCTGGACTGCATGCTTTAGAGGTGCACGGAGGTTAACCTCGTACTTTCTTGGGAGAAGAGTCATTTCATGATGACTCAGGGGATGGTCCTTGGTCATATCATCTCCAATCGGGGCATGGAGGTAGACCTGCCAAGGTGGATATCATTAAGAAACTCAATCCACCGTCCAATCTAAAGCAGCTACAGTTTTTCCTCGGGCATGTTGATTTCGACCGACGTTTCATACGAGACTTCAATAAAATCGCCCGACCGTTGTCTGATATTCTCATGAAAGACACCGAGTTTATAGTTGATGATAAGTGTCTTTAAGCATTTGAAAATCTCAAGAACATGGCTGTAGAGGCTCCTGTCCTTCAGCCACCCAATTGGTCTCTCCTGTTCAAGATCATAACGGACTCCTCCGATTTTACCATTGGGGTTGTGTTGGGACAGAGGAGGGATGGCCTTCCATACTCTATACACTACACTAGCAAGACTTTGGATTCTGCGCAGCGGAATTACACTGTTATAGAGAAAGAAATGCTAGTTGTAGTATTCACCTTAGATAAATTTAGATCCCATATCATAGGATCGAAGGTCTCAATCTTCACTTATGACACCGCCATAAAGTATCTAATGGATAAGAAGGATTCAAAGCCACGTCTGACTAGATGGATCCTTCTATTCCAGGAGTTCGACATAGAAATAAAGGATAAGCCTGGAGTCAAGAATGTGGTGGTGGATCACCTCTCCCGATTAGAAACACCCGAGACTTTTGAGTTCGATTTACCAATCACCGAGACCTCCCCAACGAGGCGATTCTTGTTGTCACCTCGCTGCCATGGTATGCCGACATTGTGAACTTTTTTGTTGCTAAGAAAGTCCCACAAAGTTGGTCCAGATAGAGACTTGATACTTTCATCGTGAAAGCCAAGTCTTACCATTGGGAGGATCTGGTCCTTTATCATGAAGGAACGGATTCTATCTGGCGTCGGTGTATTTCTTAGGAGGAATAACAGAGTGTCCTCATGTATTATCATCAATTAGAAGCTGGAAGACACCATTCAGGGAAGAGGATAGCACAAAAGGTGCTCCAATCCGGGGCTTCGGTGGCCTACTCTTGTTGCGAATGCTCATGCATTCGTAAAAGATGTACTGACTGCCAGAAAATGGGCACTTGTGGACATAGAGACATGATGCTGATGCAACCGATTCACTTTTGTGAAGTGTTAGATGCATGGGGTATCGAATTTATGGGCCCGTTTCCTAAAAATCAGGGGTTCGAGTATATCCTTTTAGCTCTGAATTATATGAGTCGTTGGGTAGAGGCTATTCTTGTCTGAGTCGCTGATGCGAACACGGTTTGCAAGTTCCTAAGAAAGCATATCATTACGCGGTTCGGGGTCTCTCGTGTTCTGATTTCAGATAAGGGTAGCCACTTCATCAACGACAAGGTAAGAGCACTTGCTAACGAGTTTGGTATAGATCATCGGGTTGCTACTCCATATCACCCTCAGACGTGGTCTAGCCGAGGTCTCGAATAGGGAGATCAAGACGATCTTGCAGAAGGTTGTTCATCTAGACCGAAAGGATTGGTCATAGCTTTTGGACTCGGTTCTTTGGGCCTGTAGAACATCCTTCAAGACTCCATTGGGCACATCTCCCTTTGAGCTCGTTTATGGCAAGCCATGCCACTTACCTGTTGAGATCAAGCACAAATCCTTGTGGGCAATGAAAGAAGTGATCTTTGGCCTGGATGATTTAGGAGATCATAGGCAAATTGAACTGGCAGCTCTGGAAGAATAACATGACTTAGACCTCACGAGTAGCCTTCATTACAAAGAGCGGATGAAAGAGTGGCATGATTCCCACATCAGCCACAAGCAGTTTGAGTCGAATCAGAAAGTATGGTTATTCGATGCGAGACTAATGTTATTTTCAGTGAAACTCCAGAGCAAGTGGAAAGGCCCCTATCTTGTGAGAAAGGTGTATGACAACGATAGCATCGATATATCTAAGTTGTCGTCTGATTCCACCTTTCGAGTCAACGGTCAGCGGTTGAAACCCTTTCTCGATCATGAACCGCAAACCATTGAAGTTGCCCCCATCTATTTTGTATGAGATGATCTCTTCATTCTTACACTATGCATCTCATACCTGATTTTCAAAGATCTCTTGTATATACTTTTGATTTTACTCTTTCCCTTCCATTTGTCTTATACCCTTAGGTTGATCTAGAATTTTGCTATACTTAGGATGTGCTTTATTCTAAGTATAGGGGGTGTCGACACTGTTGTGCTCACATCGTTCTGTTCTATTACTCATGTTGTTGCTTATACTTAGGGTACGCTTTACCCTAAGTATAGGGGGGTAATATCGCTCATTTCCCCTTTTGATCATTTTCAATTTTTGTATCGTCTGCTCCCTCACTTGTCCCTGATATTTTGATCTTCTTCTCTATACTTAGGGATATTTTACCCTAAGTATAGGGGGGACAAGCTGAGTCGTTGAGTGTGTACATTTTCTTGACCTTGATCATCTTCGCTTTTGAGTCTGTTATCCTTAAGATTACTTGATCCAAAGTATAGAGGAGATGATCGACTTCTATTCATTCATTCGTTATTCTTTTGAATCATAATAGTATAGGATTCTTTTCACCGATCTATACTTAGCCCGAGTTATGTCTTCCTTTGCCGCTTCTTTGGTCACTATGAGGATGTAGTTCATGCTAAGTATAGGGGGTGTCGTATATATATTCTATATATACTTTAGAATCCATAACTCGTATTTTATTGTATTTTTAATAATATGGCTCTCTAAAAGTATTGGTGTATATTTTGGGTTTTCTAAAGCCACAATAAAACCGTAATATCTTATTAAAAAAGGGCTTGAAATTTTTATATAAAAAATGTTGTAAAATTCTTTGATAAAATCCTTAAAAAGTTGAAAAATAAAATTCTTGTAAAATCTTGTATAAAATCCGTATAATTTTGTATATAAAACTTGTATAAAATCCTTTGTAAAATATACCAAAATCCGTGTAAAAATTGAGTAATTTGAATTAATTCATTACTTTCTCAAAAAGACCCATAAAAATTGAAAAGTTTTAAAATCCAATAAAAATTTGCAAAGTCTTTAAAAATCACTTAAACATTTAAGCCAAAAAAACTACCTCATAAAAAATTTTGCATTCATTTGCATTTTTTAGAACAAGTTTGATTCTTGAACCGAATGGATCTATGTCCGAGAGATGGAGCTTGGTTTAGGCCATAATCCACTTAATTCTAAAGGGACTTTATTAGGAACTGGAATTGAGACTCTTCAGGTTTTTTAGACTTAATTCTTTGAGTTCCATGAGACCGTGTTTGGAATTCAACTTGAACATGCCTAAGTAGGACTCCAGGTGCCATCCGTTTAACTCTTCTTTATTTGAACCAATTTTGAACTCATGTACTCTGCACTTAGCTCGATTTGCATGGGGTTGCGAAGGACAATCCATTTCGGTGGTGCGTTTCGATCCTTATCTGGCGATGATGATGTCTTAAGACGGGAGAGGTTGGGGTTGAAATAAAGCTTCAGATGAGGGAAGAATATGCTGGCACATTTTTCTTAGACCCCAAAAATGGGCGGAATGAAAAGATGATATATCCGTCGGGGTATAAAAGATCTATGTAGTGCATTAATTATCTCTACCAAAAAGAAGCCGAATACTCCAAATACCAAAAATGACCAAAATGGTCCGAGCTTCAGAAAAGCCTGCATGTCTTCGTGGAGACTTGGCTAAACTGGTCAGGCTTCACAGGAGATGTGATTACACCGATCACACTCCAGTTCTTTTCTCAATTCTTCTATCTTCTTTCTATACTCGATTGTGGACACAACACGTTCTGACCTTAGAAGGAAATACCTCCCTCCTCGAGGATTGAGCTGTTGGATAAGGGCCCAATGGGAGTGTATAACTAAATGGGCGGTTCCTTCGCTTCTCTAAGCGGGAAGAGCTAAAAGTTTTCACACACAGTACAAATTACTTTCAAAGATGAAAAGTTTGCATGATGAATAAGTGGATCTGAGCTGGCTGTTAAGATGAACCTGGATAAGGATTTGTGAAATTTGAGGGCTGTCGTGGCTTAAATCCTAATTCTAATAGAGTCTCGACACACTAATCCAAAGGTCTGAATCCAAGCTCTAGATTTTGGGTGAAGTGAGATTCGGTTTAAAGAAACAATCACGTTCTACGTTCTTTTATTTTCCTTTTCCTTTTTCTTTTTGCTTGTACTTATTTATAGAATAAGTGTTTGCTAAGGGACTAGCAAAGGTAGAGTATAGGGAAATGATGAATCCGTGATGCATCACCTTTATTCTTTCATTTTAGCTAAAATCCTTGGTAAAATACAGGTAAATATCTATTAATTCCAACTAATTATCATTCTAACCACAATTGTTAATATTGTATATTTAATATTGTTTATATCCAAAATAAAAGAATAAATATAAAAAAGAAAATAAAAGAAAAGAAGGCTGTAATATGAAATATATATATAGACTGATCCTAACCATGAGACCAGGTCAACATTGACTTTGTCGACAAAATAAATACGTAGGAGGAGATAAGAATACTAACCTATAAAAATATCAAGAAAATCAAGACCAAAAATATAATTTACCCATTTATCACAATGTAAATACTTCACCTTTTTTATTTATCATCAAGACAACTTCAAACTAAAATACTTCTTTCATAAAAGTATTTCATAAAAATAAATATTATTTTATAAAAATATCAGAAAAATAATCCGTCACCAAAAATAATTAACCGTAATGGACCGAAAAAGCAGCAAAAGCTGACTTCTGAGGTTCATAACTATTTATAAAAACTCCAAACGGACCAAACTCACTTTTAAAATTCATTTTATACTTAATAATATTTATTAAAAATATCAGAAAAATACTCGAATTGAACAAGTGAGTTTTGCCTTTTTGGACCCGTTGTCTATATGTACTATATGTAGAATCTTCCCGGATTTCTAATTAATTAACTGTAAACCCGATTAACTTAATTTCTTTTCCTAAAATCTTCTAAAAATATATAAAAAAATAAAAAATATAATTAAGTCAAAATACCAAGAAAACCCAAACCCTCGAAGGCGCTACCTAAATTTTCCGGACCTCATAACTCGGTCGTATGAACTCCGAATTGAGCAAACTCAGTTCTAAAAATCATATTATTAAATAATTTTTTAATTATTCATCTATATGTTTATTACTTATTTAAATAACTATTTAATTGTTTAATTATATACTTATTCATTTATTTAATTAATTACTAAATTACCTAATTAATTACTTAATTAACTATATAATTATATCTTAATTAATTTACTATTAGTCTAAATATTAATTATTTACATTAATTATCTAATTAACTATTGATTTAATTTACTTAATTAATTTTACTTAATTAATTTTATTTAGTTATTTTTCTTTTTCTCTCTCCTACTTTACTCTTTCTTCTCCATTCTCTTCTTTCCCCTTCACGTCACTTGCTTCCTCTTTTCCATGGAGTCCAGCGCCGCTACCTGCCATCTCTCTTCTCCTTCTCCGACGCCCAACCGTCAAACCTCCAGGCTGTTGGCCGTTCAGCCAACAACCCCGTGGTCACTGTACCTGTCGCTAGTGACCGCATCACTTTCCTTGGCTCCCAAGCTTCCCAACCCTATAAATGAACCTCCACCCCCTCGAGCTCGGCCATCCACCATTTTCTATCTTTCTCCCCCTGCTCCAAAGCGAGAGTCGATGACAGCAGCATCTCCCATCGTTGAGCGCCTGTGGTCGAGATCGGAGGAGGGCGAGATCAACTCGTCGGTGTTGAAGCAGCCACTCCACCGTGCGCATAGCCTCTGCGAGTCGCCGTCGCGTTGCAGGCCATGACTCTCTGAAGCTTCGTGTTCCAGATCCTCCCCAGGCGAGCACCTCAGTCGTTCCATCTTCCAGGTCGGATTCCTTCCGATAATCCCCTTCCTTTCTTTATTTTTATTCCCATTGTCTCCTCTTCCTTATCCCTGTTCTCACCGCATACCGAAATCATCGCCATATTCTCGTCGATCACTCTATCAACATTCTGATTTCAATTCTCCATGCTCCTACACATCTAAATCCCTCCAGTCACGGATGGTGGTTGGAGTCTGATCTCTATCTTTCGCCCTCTCATGAGCTTCTCGATTCATCATTTTTCCCTTTTCCTTAAGTCTAACTCTCGACTGAGAACACAAACCTCGAGCCTCGATCAAGATTGCAAGTTACTCATCTTCATCTGGAATCGTAACGTGCAACAGAATCTCAATAGGATCAGCACTTCTATCTGTACAGAGAACCGAGAGATTATCATCACCATATCGAGGAGCATACAACGAAGCAACATCCGTCATTGAGATTTTTAGCCTCCAGTCGTATCATTAGAGATCAATCCGCATCATCTAAACCAGAGAGAACTTCCTGGGAACTGTGGAACCATAGTTAACCATCATTAACAAATCGCTACCCAAGATAGCATTGAGGAACAACACTTCCAGATTTAGACAACGGAGCACCATCGTTGTTGAGAAACTCGAAATTCCGCGCCGATTTCTGATCGAATTTCCCGACGAATATTGTTTTTGTTCCATTACGAATCGCTGTTGCCTGAGGATTACAAAAGAGGGAAAAACGAAGATTCATCCAGTTGATAAGTGAACCATCGATATAGCTATGATCGAACGGTTCAGACTGTAACGTGTGCTCTTTTCCAAGTCCAACCACACGTCAGACCCAGATAACGCACCGCTCACCGCTTTGCGTCCTCAGTTCCATATACAGTTGTGGGCACGAGATCCGCAAGTTGCCTTTCAAGATTTCATGCATTCGCCTCCAGAACCTTGTGAATTTGCACATAAGTCCAAGTTGAAATTCCAGGCACAAACCAAGTGACCTTCTCGAATATTTGCAGCATAACCCCCTCTTTGGTTTAATTGCAAGAAGGACCCAGTGGTTAAGCGAGCATGTGAACAAAACGTGCTCTGTGGAAGAATTGCATAAAATCTCCTCCAAGTTCTTGCATTTACACCCGTACCCCTATAACAACACACCATATTCTATACATATTAAATACGTACAAAACAAAATAAAAATTATAAAAGTATACTAAAATACATATAAAAATTGTATTTTATATTATATACAGTAATAAAAAAATTTTAAAAAATTAAAAAAATACTAATTTTTAGTATAAATAAATCTTTTAAAACACAAAAAAAAAACTTTCAAAACCTTTAAAAAATATAAAAACACCTTAAAAATCCTATAAAAATTATATTTAGTATATGTTACCATATTTTACATAATAAATAAAATACGAAATAAAAATCAAATTTTAAAATCAACGAAAAAATATAAAATCTATAAAAATTTCCAAAAATCATAACTAAATAAATAAAAATCCCCTAAAAACGCATAACATACCATTTTGAAGATAAATTCAACTACTTTCCAATAAAAATAAAATAAAATAATTTTACTACTATTTTTTCCTTAAAAAATCAAAATACAAATATGTTTTCAATAAAAACTTAGTTTTTCACCTTAAAAATAAACCAAACCTATAAAAATCATAAAAACTCTATAGAAATTCATAAAAATAGAAAATAAAAATAAATCATAAAAATAACAAAATAGAAATCAAATAGAAATTACTATTCATTTTATAAAATAATAAAAATCACAAAATCATTAAAATTTATAAAACAAATTAAAATTCATTAAAATTTTAATAAAAATACAGAAAAATCTTTAAAAAATAAAATAAAAATTAGGAAACCTTTTACCTTAGTTTGTCTATAGTTTAACCCTAGTTAACAAAAGTTTGCCTCCTGAGTTCGACACTCCCATGCTTAACCGCTATACACTTAAGTTTAGGAGTATGAAAAAATAATAATAAGGATTAACTAAAAATTAATCGTTTCTGGTAAAACTCGCCTGTTTGATACAATGACCGTGAAATTCTTCTATTTCTTCTTTGCAAGAATAAAGAAGTGATTAGGTGTGATTTTTCAAGGGGCAGCGGATGAACCTTGATTCGTCGGACCTGAGCTAGACCAGGGCTGCGAAGGGGGCACAAGGTGGAGAATGCGACCGAGAATGAGATGAGATAAACATGGAGGCAGAATAATGATCGGAGACAGATGGTTTGGTCTGGAGCTCAAGCTCAAGGTCAAAATAGGGAATTCAAATTACGACTAAACTTTATGCTTAACTGCAAAAATAAAATACAGAAATGGAAATTAATACTATAATTTACTTAAGAACAAAAGAAAGAGACCTCAATTCGACTGGAGTCGAAGAAGCGAAACCAGCGAGTGGAAGCCCTCCAGCGATGGATTGAATCACCTCCACAATCACTCCTCCTTGCTGCAAATCCTCCCAATCTGAAGCTAGCTATCACCAAGGGAAAGGGTTTGGTCTGCATCCGAGGGGCTAAGATTGGTCGTAGAGGGATCAAACCAGAAAAGGAAACAGAGCAACAAACTTTATAGGCTGAATGAGGATGTGATTTTTGATG